>OY728122.1:1906531286-1907781286 GCA_963277665.1 Viscum album
TAAATACCTGAAAATGGATCACTAAACCCTAGATATTTATTACCCTATAAATATACTATAAACATCAACTTATGACTACTTTTATGAGTCAAAATTATAATTTATATTATTATAACTTACTCTTAATATAATAAAAAAAATTATGTGACAAATGTGAGCCATTAATTTTACCTTTCATTCCAAAAACTATGAAACAAATATGAATATATAAAAAGTAATTGGTCATTAAATATTTTTCCTGAATTTACATCAAAACATGTAAATAAATATAATAAATAAATTTAATATTAATTATTTTAGTTTGAATTTATTTATTCCATGGAGATCATATATTAATAGGAATATCCCTATATTTTTTCTGGGGCTCACATTATCTTATACTCGTATTCATCAAAATTGGGTAGAATTTTGAATATGATAAGTGTGTATCCAATTGGGCCACTCTCTCGATCGTAGTTAATACTATTCATAAACAAGGAGTTGAGTCAAGAAATATATCAAGGTCTCTAAAGAAACAAATAAAATCCAAACCAATAATGATATTTCCTATGAATTCAATAATTTTAATATAATCTCATTGTCTCATGAATCTTATAAATCATGATGCACACATTACACCATCATCCAATCTTGTAATTTTATTCATATACCTCACTAGATGGAATTAACTTCTTCTATCATGGTCATTGATTTAGTGACGGTACTAATATCATAATTTACAACGCCTTAGATACCACATACTTTTGGAAGTGAAAATTTATTACTAGAATATTCATTCTATTCCATACCACAAATGACAAACTCAACACAAGATACCTCACTACGACATCAAATCTATAGTTTTTTTATTGTATCGATGTACGTGATAAAATAATAAGCAATAACAATAATCTCAAATGATGAGTCCTTTAAATGTAATCGCATATAAAAATAACCAATGATAGCTAAAAATGTTGTTTTCTTATTGGTGTTCCAGTCCTCATTGTCTCATCTACTCGAGAAGAAAAATAGTGAACTTCTTTAGAAGAAGTCTTAGTGCTTATAAGCCCACATCAACTGATAATCAAGCCTCATCTGTGTCCATCCAGTATTATTTAACTGGACTATAGTACATATGTTTATGATTAATTTCATAGTATGTCAAGGTTCTGATTATATCTTAAGACTACTATAAAATTTTTATATGAAAAATAATCTATCGACATTACAATTTAAATTGTGGATGCAAAAATATCAACACTATTAAAGTAAGTGTTCATCTTGCACAGATCACTATATAAATGATATGGTAATAAAAAATTTATATTTACTTTGGGTCTATAGAACACACGTTTATAAAAATAACCATTTAAGAGCAGTGTTGTTGAAATATGGAAGTCATCACTTCATGGAGGTTGTAGTCAGCACAACACAAGAATGACAGTTTTCTTTTTATTAGAAATTGCGAAGGTAGTTAATAGTTATTCCGTTATAATAATAAATATTAGTAAAAAAAATATTTATGTCATGAAATATTAAATATAAAATTAGAATTTATAAAGTATGTTATAAAAGAAATGAAGTTAGGGGGAAAGTGTACTCACATTGAATCCTTTGTGTTTTCTATGGAGGATTGATTATAAATAGATGTATTAAGATAATTTATTGTGACCATATGCTCAAGTAAATTGAATAATAACTTTGTGGAATTAAATATTGTATATTAGCTTCAGGAAAATGAATTTTGGGAATGGTATTTAAGGGATGGTTAGAGGACCCTTTTATAAGTGTTGTGAATGTCATTTTTGAAAAAACTTCTGCTTAATATATAGAGAACACATGTTTCACAAGTAAAGATGTATCAAAAAAGGAAAATAATGGTTTGGGGATCCAATAAGATTAATTATACCTTAAAATTAATTTTAAAACATATTTTAAATATGACTTGAAGTCAATTACTCTATGAATTTTCTCATCTTCCTTTTTCGGTCATACTATGGTAACTAATTTTTTTGCTTAAGTAATTTACCTTTAACACCTTAAATAATATGAAAATAATTAAATTTTATTGATCTAATGATTCAAATTATGCAATTAAATTTTTAGGTAATGTTTATATGGGTAATAAAAATAAATTTTATCATTCTCGGGTGAAACAAGTAAAAACTTGTTTTTAGAAAAGGCTAATTTTTAGATTAAAATTTATGTGTTTTGTAATAATAAAAGTTTCATTTATTTTTATGATATAAATTCATTTCATATTAAATATTAACATTATTTCTTATATCAAGGTATCTAAAAATAATTTCCCATAATAATATTTAAACAAAATAAAATACCAAAAATAATTTCTTTTATTGGAAAATATTATTTTAGTTTGAAAAATGAAGAACATAGGATTTCTAAATATATAATAGTATTATAAATGTATGTTTATATTCATTAAATAAATATTTGATCAATTAAATGGTTTTATAAAATACTATGTCTTGATAATATAAAAAAAATATATTCGTAAAAAATTTATTTTCAATATTCACATAAAATAAAATACTTTAAAAACATTCTAAAAATACTTAACAATAATATTGTGTTATTTTAAATAAAAAATATATTCAATTTGGGAAATTTTAAATTAAAGTTTTTTTCAATTTACCCATTTAATATATAAATAACTATATATTTAAAATTTGTTTCATTAGAAAAAAATTTTTTAATATATTAACAATTCTTATTTTAATTTCATATCAATTAACACTAAAATTTACGGTAAACTTATTATTCATATATATAATATAATTTATCAATAATATATTTAGTATCCTAAAAATTAGATAAATTATAATATTTTAAGTCTGATATTTTGATGATTAAATCATTTGTTAGTAATTTAGCTAAACTAATTGCATTTTTTTCAATGACACTTTATTATCAATGAAAATTACTTTTGTTTTGACATATTTTTTATAATTCAGTTTCATCTATTTTACTGACCAATTATATGGCTATATAACATTTCACGTTGCTTTTTGGTTTTTTGTTCTAGGTAAACAATATTATTGAACACATTTGGTTGAGGAAAAATATATAATTTAAATTATAGAGGTGATAAAACATGTGGCTTGATTATTTTTTAGATAGGTCATATCACAATGTAAATTTAATATTCCATGGACCCAGGGGTAAATCAGTGTCTACTTTTATTCCCTTCTAACATCATATAACAGCCCAACAATTGATTGTTCTAAAGTAGAGTGATTTAATCGCATTCAGAATATCATCTAACCAAATACCATACTTAATTACCATGATATTTAAATCGTTATTATGTTAATATATCAGTGGTAATGATTTTATCTAATTTCTAAAAATATCTCACTTCTTGGTAATAAAATTTGTGCTATATATATAGCTTTCCGTTAACCTACAGGATCCATGTTTTCATCCTATAGAGTTGATCCTATAAACAAATGTTCGCTAAAAAAATTAGTGGAACAGAGCATTAAAATTTATTCTATGTTTTTTCATGGAAATATAGTTATATTTTTTTCACCTAACACATTTTATGGATTTAATAATTCTAATCCCTTATTTAAATTTATTTAAATGCTTCTAAATTAATATTTCCATATTTTTTCCATTCCCCCACCATTATCCTAAAGAATACGTAATTAATACGGGTTCACCTTTTCCCTGAGGCCATCTATAATTATATAACACATTTCTAATTCATGAAATGTTGTTAGGATGAATTTATAATTAAATAGACAACATAAAATTATTTTCTTGGAGAAGTATGTCCTAAAACAAACCTTTCATTTTCTAGAGAATTATGACCATAATCTAAATGAAAATTGTATTTTAAAGATTGTATTTACTATCCTAATGTGTAAAAATTCACATTGGTTTTGTCTTACATATATAGTAAACCTAAAATTTCACCCCACCACCCACACACTATTGGTAAAAATTTTACAAACCTAAACCCCAGAAACATTTGGTATATTCTATTCCACAATTTTTATCAGTGCTAATGGGTTTAGATTTCTCGAACATAAACAACTAAAGGAAATATACATGGTACCTTCCATGGTAAAAATCCATGAAGTGTATCATTGGAAAAATTCATGTCTTCCCTCAATACAAATGAATCTAAAAAATTCATATGGAAACTTTGGAGAATTTGAAATTAAAAATTTTTAATGCATATTAGGTTGAAACCCACAAAGTGCAGTCTGAGAAGAAGAGAATTTTTTACGCACATCGATCCTCCTTCTATTAAATAATTTAATATTTAAGGCTAAATGAAAAATTAATAAATATAATATGTACTGGTACTTTTTCAATAGAAATTCAAACCATTCTCATTTTGCTTATTAATTTTCTAAAAAATTTATAGTGCCCTATAGTATTATAGATATTGGTTTAGATGTTATGAAAAAAAGGCGTGCAGATACAATTTTAGTGTACTTGAACCTATTGAGTAATTACAATTACATAAAAATCCACATCCATAATTCTCATTATGATATTTTATCTAATGTATTAGATTTAAAAGAACACACCCTCTCTTACACTGATGAAAAAATTATTGAGTATCCATCCCACCAATATATATCCAGGTGTCTGAGATTGAGTTGAAACTGAACGTTTTAATATTTTGTCTAATAGATCACCACAAATTATGATGATGGTATAAAAATTCCACGTATCATGCATGATTATATTCATCTTTAAATATGTGTTTTATGAATGATTGACTAGAAACCACTTCACTATTTAACTAAATTTATTTCACGTTTTTGTTCACCACCATTATGTTCATTACGTGTTCGAGTTTATTTTATCGTCATAAAATTACTCCCTGTATGTTCTCATGAATTATTATATATCAATAGTTATATAAGAATAGTTTATAAAATTAGAAATAAAATGTTTACCATTAATTGTTTATAAAATGAGAAGAGAATCCATAATTTTGAGACTCTATCTAATTATTTACAATGTGGGGACTAAATTATAATACTATTAAGTCTGATGTAAAAATAACAATTTATGTTATATAATTGGTTATTCTCAGTCATTGATAGACTGATGAATTTCATCCAAAATTTTGGATTCTGCCTCTTCCCTAAGGTGAAGTGACTCAACCCTTTCCTCAACATTCAAATCAGATTCTCACATTCCTTAGAAAACATTGTTATTACTCAACTAGATCATTATTAATGGAAGTTTCTTAAAAAATTCAATAAACTAAGGAAATATTCTCCATGAATCATTGGTGTCACTCCACTACTACCATAGCATGTTTAGATGAATCCTGGAGTTTAATGGATCTTAGGTTTGTAGAGTTATCCATTGACATTATTTTTTGAAATTTTCAATTACACTTCTTAATTCCACACTCATACGATGATCACCTCCTACACACTAGTATGGATCAATTGTAATACAAGTCAATATAACCATGGATGGTGAACACCTATTATAGGTGATGTAATTGACTATCATGCTCCTTTGGATTGGTTACCTAAATTAACTTCCAAATACATCCTCTAACCCACAATGAAAATGTTTAATATAATAATGCAACACCAATTCCAGAACTAGGGAACATTTTATGGAGTAATATATAATTAAAGACATGATAACTCAATTTGGGGATCGTCTATAAGTTTAATTTATTCCCCTATAACTCCCATTAGTTGAGACACTTGAGTAGTGACGTCATGAACCATTATGGCCTAAGGTATGACTATTGTAATAAATTTCAGTGGCATTTTTTTATTGGTTGTTAAATTTAAAAGAATGATACATGTATATTAACCTCCACTTAGTAAAGTGATTATTTACTCAATCATGGTTTCCTAATCATGAGAAGTAATAGCAGTGTCTTCTCTTTTATTACTTCTTATAGTTTTATATTTAGACCATATCCATTTAATGATGTTTATCTATTAGTCCATGTCAATCTAGGCCCCCTTATTTTTATCATTATAGAGGCTATATAGAACCCACTTCTATACAAAGAGACACTATACTATATAGTAGAGATGTAGGCCTGAAGGGTATCTATTGTACAAAAACATCCCAAATGGATCTATGAATAACCACACATACATATCAATTTTAATTTCAATGTGTAATAAATAAAGTAAACTTTTCTAGATAACACACCTTCTGATATAGATATATAGACTTCATTAAACGCTAATATTGGAAGGTTGAACAAGTTTTTTATGTCCATGATCCTAATTACATGTTTTGAATAAGAATAATCACTATATGGAACATTCAAATTGATACTTAACTCTTCTCACTATTGGGATTCATTTGTTCACCATTCGATAAATGTTTCTTCCTTGAAATCAAAGATCATGTTCTTATGGAAATCTTGCACTCTTCATCCCATAAATATTGGTTTATTTCATGTATTTTAAAATAAATTTGTAAAAAATTATACAAGGTATTTAGTTAAGAGATATATGATATATAATTTACCTTCCATCCCATAAAAATGATATGTCGTTTTAAACCATACCAATTGTCATCGACACTCTCATTCAGAAGAAAACTATGTAATGGGAACCACAAGCATTGGTACTTGGAATACCCCCAAATTACTATAGGCCATGGATATCAGTAAGGCAATACCAGCATGGGAAGGATCCTCTTTAACCTCACCACCTAGATTGTCCTTCAACCCCACCAACATTCCACATGTTGTGTAAAATAGGGACTTGATGGGTTAAAAACCTCACTTAATTATTTAAAATAATAATAATGGAAATGATCTGGGATAATTCCAATGATGATATGAAAATAAAATTTTTCTAATGATTACCATCTCTTGGGAGGGTATCCGATCATCCTCTTCCTCGTCAATGGTGTCTTTTACCTCTATGAAACCACTATCATGGTTATCATCATCATTATCATCATCACCACCATATCTATCATTATAGTTGTAATTTCCCTTTAAATTGATCACTAATTGTCAAAGTACCCAATCAGAATATAAGTCTTAGTCACCGAATGCATGATCTACAATATCAAAATATCATATATATACCTCTGATTCCTTCTGACCATGCTCATAAGATACATTAGAAGATATAGTCATCTTAACTGGCTATATCAAAATAATGACTTCCACATAGAGACCATACCAGATTTACACGATGGATTAACTACTTCTACAGAATTCCCAAATAACCCATACATTTAGAAATTGGTAATTTTAGGGTATAGGTGATAAACAAGTTATCTTTCCTATGGGATGATAATGGTTCTTTTGACACACTAGTTCTATTGAATTTGAGTCATTACAGGTTTTCTTATTTCATGTTTTTTATATGGTCTCCCCACCACTAGTATCCACTCTAGTTCATCTTGATCTATTATCACTATTGGACCAATGAATTAGTACACCAAATCCATTAATTGGCCACTAGGTTATGACTTGATACAGGTCTTGGAATACATGGTCGATATCTCTATGAAAAAATTTTATTTATACAAAATGACCTTTATACATGTTTTTTCCTATGTGATAATCACCCCAAAATAGTCTGAAACCATACGATGTCCTTTGGCATAAATTCATTGAGGTTTGTAATGAGACTTCTCATAAATGATGTGGAACTATTGATTGAAGCATCATTGGGAATAAATCTCACAACTGGTTTATAAATAAATTCTAGAAACTAGTATTCCCAAAATTAGTGTGATTTGGAAAGAATTATGTTCATCAGTGTTAGTCATGTTATCAAGAATTTTCCTAACCAAGGGTTTGATATAACATGAAGAAAAATCGATTTTGAAAATTCATAATATTTCATGTTCCCTGATCACCTTGTTGGAGAATATTAACCCCTCTAATTATATGAATATATGGCTTGAACCTAGAACATAAAATTTCATGGTCATTTATAAATTTTTAACCACCAATGTGAGTGTTAATATATCTTAACAGATTATTTGAGTGACCAAGAAGTCTTAATGGAGTTTATATCTTGAGTTATTCCCAAAATTATTATATAACCTAACCAATATAGTCACTTTAGAGTTGATTCTCTTGATACTCTCTATTTGATCATCCATTATTAATGTCTTGATCCTTAACTTGTTACATGGATCACACACTAGGAAATGATATCCACTGATATACAAAGGTAGGAAATCTATTAGGTGGACTGGTGGGTCTATCCTAAGGTTCATCTATAAACCACTCGTTGTATGTCAACCTCCATCTATCATAGTCAAATAAGATTAGGGAATCATATAGGTTCTATGGGTTAGGAAACATTGGTCAATTCTTTGTTGAGTATCTCAACTATTTGCTATAATGAATAGTTTTATACATGTTTCCAATGGAACCTAGACTTGTGGATGATGGTCTTACTATAAGTAATTTGTCATCAGATAACATATCTACCATGATAGAAGATCAGTTTTATTCATTTTATGTTATACGACTATTGGAGGTCTGAATGCATAGTATATATATTTGAAATTGAATTCCCATATATCATGTGCATCTTATATTTGTTTTTTGTAGACACTTTGGTGATCAATGTAACACCCCGAGCTTCCACGATACGCTTCTCTTTCAATAATGCAATAGCTTGCATTGTACGCATGTTCGAGATTCTAACACCCCGTGACTAATCAAAATAGCCATTATGAATAGTAATACCCACCTTTTGAAATTATATATATTTTATATTTCAAAATGGACTTCATTTTTGGATTCTAAATGTCGAAATTAACATATGATGAATTTTTTGTAATTTTATGAGAACTTCCAAATTTTTATGAATAGTGACAAATAATTAAAACAACTTTTTTAATAAAAATAATTTATAGTGATAAATTATACTATTGAGTGGTTTTAATGTATAATTATAATATATTTTTACCATTTTATCCAATGGTGTTCATTAGAATTAATTTCACTTTGAAATTGGACATAAACAATTGTCAATCATTTGATATATATGGTTTATTAAAAACCCGCTATTTGTTGTGACAGCGGGAATTAATTTTCAAATTAAATAATGCAACTTATATGTTTGTAATTTCATAAAATAGGAACCATTTTTTAATTCGGAATATCAATTATATCTTCGGGTGAAATTTTGGCATTGTTCTGAAAAACATCAATTTTTGAAGAATAGTGAAACCACAAAGTGGTAGTTAAATAACTGATTTTTCATTTAAATGAAATATTACCACTTCTGTGATTTGATATTCAAAAATCTGACATACATGGTTTTAATTAGGAAGTAAAATGTGTTTCAATGGGATTAAAATAATATTTTGGTGAATAGTAACTTTTATGTTTAATTAATCGCGATTAAAGGTAATTAGTGAAATTTAAGGTAAAAATGATATTATAAAAATATGAAAATACCTATACACTTGTCCTACCCCATTTGGATGTGTCATGGAAGACCAAGACAATCCATGGGTAAACATGGGGACCCCATGGAGCCACTTTGGTAGGAAAATGACCTAAAAATCTTTTTATTTAAAGTTAAAATAAAAATGTCACAAACATAAGTTGTTTTAATAAAAATAATTTAAATGGGGTTATACAAGCCATATTTTTTACTATAAATATTAATTAGAAAGCTAAAAAGATTTACTACATCATGATATTTGTTTTATAATTTTTAGACATTAAATATATTAAATTATTTATGACACCATGATGATGCAGCGATTACCTCATTAATTAACGATTTTAATAAAATGGAAGGATAATGTATAATCTAAACATTAAACTTGCCCAAAGACTATTGGATGAGATTATTTCGAACCCTTATCACTTTACCCTAGAATTATATATGTGTGGGACCTTTATAATCCGAAAATTATTGTATAATAAAGTAACATTTCATTACTTTGCAAGAGTGCCCCTCCTCCCCTCATATAAAATGCCCCACCACAACCACCATACTCACACCATAAAGCCATTTTGTGCGGCAATTCTCTTCCCATATACTCTCCCAACATCCCTAACTTAGTCCTAGAAGCCTCACATTGGGCATAATTCTTCTAATGGAAGCCTTTGGATCAAATCAAAAGAGTTACCAGATTTTAAGGTAATGTCTTCTCTTATGTAATTTTGTGTTATTTTGCGTATACAACCCCATAAACTATTTTTATTCATCTAGTTTATAACAACACAAGTATACTCAATATACTAGGATGTTTTTATAAGAAATATTGGAGAAAAACTTACACACACCTACACTTAATGGTTAAAGAACATACTATTTCTATGGTTGGAGAATTTCGGCCTCACAAAATGATGATTGTTCAACACTCATATAACACCTTCAAAGTTGGCCATTAAGATTTACCTATATTTATACATGATATATAATATGTTTATGATTTACTTAAGGTTATTTATTTTTCATTTATGGAATATCGTTATTGTTTCCATTATGGGTAAACGCGATATTTTCATTTTAGGAAGTGCGGACTACCGCCCCCTCAAAGTGATTTGAATCGTTAATGCCATATGTGGGATGTATAAAGGATGGAGTAAATGATATTATATATGATATTATACTGGAATTATAATATTACTTTATATAATTATTATTTCATTTCCTTAAATTTTATATAGAATTGAATGTGGCATTCATGCGTACGTACGGCTTACCGTCTCAATGAACGGTGCATTTCATTTCTTACCTCTAAACGTCATGGAATATTATAAATGCATGTATATACTGTATATATATGAGATATATGATATATATATCATTAATATAATTCTTGATATAATGGATATTTCACCACATGAAAAACTTGTAATTATAAGAAGTTTATTTTTGACTCATGAACAAAAGATCGACAAAAAGACCGTTATTAACTTAAATAATTACATAATGTTCATAACATGGTAATAAGTGATATAAAAGGAATAAAAAACTTGAAAAAGGTTATTAAGCAATTATAAATTAACTCTAGTTTAATATTCAAGAGGTTAAAGAATGGTCGAGTCAAGACAGGACGCAAGGTAAGGGAACTTCTTAACCCAATTTCCATTCTTTGGGTTAATCTCCTACTTTCAAATTATGTCAAGATATTATTATGTCCTATCTTGTATTTTTACTTTCTTATGTCTACTTATAGTTAATACACATAATATATCTATTTTATAAAAAAAATTGATCTTTTTAAGGGACTTTGTCTCAATCACCATTCATTGAGGCATATTTGGTTTTATACACAACTTTCCTTTATACGGTGTATAAACCCCTTTGACTTTTATGTTTATTCAAAATGAATCTTTTTATATGAAGTGTTTTACTAAATGAAAAAGAGCAATGTTTTTCTTGTCGTATGTATGCGGCGACAACGACTTCTCCGCCGCCATGGCCATTATTTGGGTTTCGGCTTCTTCTACAAGACATAACATTTTTTTTAATGAAAAATAAATAAAATGCTTTAACTTTATTTTATTTTGTTATTGAAAATGGTTTTGAAAGTGTTTTTATTATATGAATGTTTTTATTGATATCTTGTGATTGAAATGTGGAAATGTTATGTTTCCTTTATGCATGTTTTATGTGATAAGATTATGTTATGGTTTATGAAATGTTTAAACCTATTCATATGAGGAATGTATTGGAATTAATAAGTGACTGGTGGAGACCGATACATCTCCTCGATGCATCGGTAGGTCTCATGAGACAAAATAGTGTCTTGGCACGAGGCCTTGAAAAAATCTTTTTTGTGGTCTTGGAAGGAGGCCTTGGCTACGTGGTTATGATAGTATGGCATTATGCATTACATTATTATGAAAGTGGTTATTGATATTGGATTTTATTATTCAACCAGTAGAATATCCATGTGAAGAAGTAAATGGAATTATCTCATTTTACTTTTGCCATATTATGTTGAAGTTCAAGTTTAAAAGGCTTTTGTTTTAGTTATACATTGCCTTAAATGTTTAAGTTTATTGATGGAAGCTTCCACAATATTGTTATCCTTACTGAGCATCTGAGCTCACCCCTTTCAATGTTTTAATATTTTCCATGATGTGATGAAGTATTGTATGAAAGACCTACAAGGATAGTCAGAAAGGAATATGAGTGTAGACTATGGAGACTTTGTTATCATAGTTTTTCAATTTATGATGTAATGTAGCATTTATGAAAGTATCTAGTGTTTCCAAGGCTACTAAACTTATTGGTCTTTCGAGACATGATCTTTTGTGATCATGCCAATGTTACGAAGTAATGCACCAACTCTACGTAACTGGGGTCGGGGAGTTATAGTTGGTATTAGAGGCAATTTAGTACTAACCTTGGAATCTAGATTTAGATAAACTATTATTAGATCCTATATCCCAAAGACAGACTTTGAGGATTAGTACAAAAGAACTTCCTAGAAATTTGGTATTATAGAGATTTTGTGAGTTTTCCGAGCAATACATCCCTATCTGGATACGAGCAGGTAGAGGCAGTTCTGACACAAATGTACCTAGGGGTAAAACCCAAAAACACCACTTTGAGCTAGACTCGAACAGGAACTGGTGCATGACAACGGGCCTTGCTGCACTCTTGGTTACGACACTCCCGGGAGATATTCATAGGATAATTCTCATTTTCATTACAAACAAGTATGAAGGGTTATGAGTATATAATTTCTAAAATAAATTTTTTTATGATTATGGATTATATCCATAAATAGTTCAATTTATGTTAACTATTTTACAGGTATGGATGTATGTATTTTGAATCATAAACTAATATAGTTTATGCAGTTGTTTAGAAATGGAGCCTAGTCGAAGGAATGGAAACCGTATCAATGCACGCACTCCGTGTAGGGATTTCCCTCCTGATCAAGAAAATTATTGTGGATATGGAGATACAACTGGTGCTGATCAACTTATTACCATACTGGGACAACTCACTCAGGTTATGAATAATAACCTTACTCATATGGAGCACCCAGATCCGCAACATGGAGGATCAATGTTAGACCGCTTTATGAGGCAACAACTGCCAACATTTAATGGTGGTATAAATCCATTAGTAGCTGAGAAATGGATAAACTCCTTAGAAAAAATATTCCATGCCTTGGGGAGTAGTGAAAGGGAGAAGGTAGTCATGGCAGTCTACCGCCTCATTGGAGATGCCGATCAATGGTGGTCGCTAATTCAAAACACGAAGGAAGATGATTAAGTATCAAATATGGAATGTACAGAGTTCAAAGATATTTTCTTAGAAAAATAATTTCCACATGACCATCGAGCAGATATGGAAAGGAAATTTCTGAGTCTGAGACAAAAGGAGGATGCGAATGTCGCAAAGTATGAGGTTAACATTACAAGGTTAGCAAGACATGATATAGATTATATACTAACCCAAGAAGTAATATTGACCGTTTCTTTGATGGGTAAAAACCGTTTCTCCGTCGAGCTTTAGTATCACAATTTTTCTCAACGTACGAGGATATAGTCTCATGTTCTATCAAGACAGAAACAGAATTATCTAAGTCTTATGACAACAAAGTAAAGAAAGAGAATAAGAGAATGGTGGAACAAGAGACAGACAAAGGAAAAAAGGGAAAGAAGGATTTTCCATTATGTGATAATTTTGGGAAGAATGACACTGGTACTTGCCTAAAAGGAATGGGAGTTTTATATATATATGTAGAAAAAGGTCACCAGGCTCGTGATTACAAGGGAAAGAAAGAGGCTATCAATATTGAATACTACAATTGTAGGTAAATGGGGAATTATGCAAATGATGTTCCTAAGCGTCAGGGATACTTACCTCAAAAAAGGCCAAGGGATCAAGGCCAAGCTTATGCTGTTACTACAGATGAAGTTGAATAATTATTGTATTTTTGTTTTTGGACTCATGAACTAGATTATGGTAATAAGAATAATTTGATATATATAAGGATTATACTACAGTACCTGTTGTAATCATTAAGGTTTTAATATGATCAAGGTAATCATATTTTCAGTATGTGACAATAAGAGAAACCTTACTTTGTTTGGGGAATCTAATGTTGCAATTGATTTTGGAATTTAATGACATTTTAGAGAAAGTCTGGACGGAGGTATTTTGGATAACTATAAAGGTTGGGATGGATTATGTTGAACTTTGAATAGTATTGTTTAAGGTTAAAACATTTCTGAAGATTATTTTGGGAATATTATAAAAAGGACAACCTGCTGGGTGGGGCATAACCCGTCGCTTCAGAGAAAGATGCATGAATCGAACCCACAAACATAGTGCGACAGACCTTTATTACCTACCACTAGCCTACAGGAAGTCCCTGGTTATTAAAAAATAGTTTTCCTAATATAAATGATATGTGTTAATACTTTGAACCTTGTATGATTAGGATAAATATAATATTTTTGAGTTCCATTATCTTTTTGAGTGAAAGATGAGTTTGTGGTAGAAATTAGTTATAGGTTGAAGCTCAACTTGTCAAGAATATATAAATATATATATACCTATCTCTTATTCTATGAATAAACTAATTCATAAACTTTATTAAAGGGATATTAAAACAAAAAATGTGTTATCCTAATACCTTATGTCTTGTTGAACTGATAATATTTTAAATCAACATATATTTAAGGCTTTGAGGCCCTCAATTTTACACTTGTTTGTGATTGATGACCTCAATCACTCCCTATAAATATTTACATTTTTTCTCCAATTATATGTTTTTATTTCCACCAATGTTCTCCTAATCGAGATCATAATTAGGTGGTTACATTTTCATTTCCCTTTCCCACTTATTAAGGCTAAATTTTATTAACCTTATTTCTGATGTGGGTTTTCCAAAAAGGTATTTTCTATTTTCAACCTTTTATTTTCAATGAAAATTTTCAAATTGCGAGGATGCAATTTATTGGAGGGGAGAATGTAACACCCCGAGAATCCATGATACGCTTCTATTACAATAATGCAATAGCTTGCATTGTACGCAAGTTTGAGATTCTAACACATCGCGACAAATCAAAATAGCCATTATGAATAGTAATACCAACTTTTTGAAATTATATATATTTTATATTTCAAAATGGACTTATTTTTTGGATTCTGAATGTCGAAATTAACCTATGTTGATTTTTTTTTAATTTTCTGAGAACTTCTAAATTTTTATGAATAGTGAAAAATACTTAAACCAATTTTTTAATCAAAATAATTTATAATGATAAATTATAATATTGAGTGGTTTTAAAGTATTATTAGAATATATTTTTACCATTTTATCCAATGGTGTTCATTATAATTAATTTCACTTTGAAATTGGACATAAACAATTGTCAATCTTTTGAAATATATTGTTTCTTAAAAGCACGCTATTTGTTGTGACAGTGGGAATTAATTATAAAAAAAATTAATTCAACTTATATGTTTGTAATTTCATAAAATAGACATCATTTTTGAATTCGTAATATCAATTATATCTTAGGGTGAAATTTTGGCATTGTTCTGAAAGACATCATTTTTTAATGAATAGTGAAACCACTAAGTGGTAGTTAAATAACTGATTTTTCATTTAAATGAAATATTACCACTTCTGTGATTTTATTTTCAAAAATTCGACATACATGGTTGTCATTAGGAAGTAAAATGTGGTTCAATGGGATTAAAATGATTTTTTGTTGAATAGTAACTTTTATGTTTAATTAATCATGATTAAAGGTAATTAGTGAAATTTAAGGTAAAAATGATATTATAAAAATATGAAAATACCATTACACTTGTCCTATCCATATTGGATGTGTCATGTCCGACCATTAAAATCCATGGGTCAACATGTGGACCCCATGGAGCCACTTTGGTAGGAAAATGACATAAATAACTTTTTATTTAAAGTTAAAATACAAATGTCACAAACACGAGTTGTTTTACTAAAACAATTTTTAAATGGCGTTATACAAGTGATATTTTTGACTATGAATATTCATTATAGAGATAAAAATATTTAATACATCATTATACTTTTTTATAATTTGTAGACATTAAGTAGATTGAATTATTTATGACACCATGATGATGCAGCGATTATCTCATTAATTAACGATTTTAATAAAATGGAAGGATAATGTAAAATCTAAGAATTACACTTGTCCAAAGACTATTGGATGAGAATATGTCGAACCCTTATCACCTTATCCTAGATTTATATAATTTTGGGACCTTTAGAATCCCAAAAGCATTGTATAATAAAGTAACATTTCATTACATTCCAAGAGTGCCCCTCCTCTCCTCTTATAAAATGCCCCCACCACTACCACCTTACTCACACCTTCAAGCCATTTGGATCAGCCAACCTCTGCCCAAATACTCTCCCAACTTCCCCCTTACTCCTAGAAGCCTCTCTTTGGGAAGAATTCTTCCAAAGGAAGCCTTTGGCTTAAATCAATAGAGTTACCCGATTTTAAGGTAATGTCTTCTCTTTTGTTATTTTGTATTATTTTTCTTATCCAACCCCCTAAACGCTTTTTATTAATTTCTTCTGTAACAACACCAGTATATCAAATATACTATGATTTTTTTATAAGAATTATTCGAGCTACACTTACACACACCTCCATCTAATGGTTAAATAATATACTGTTTCTGTGGATGGCGAATTTCTGTCTCACGAAACGATGATTGTTCAACACTCATATAACACCTTAAAAGGTGGCCATTAAGATGTAACTCTATTTATACATGATATATAAAATTTTTATGTTTTACTTATGGTTCTGTATTTTTCATTAATGGCATAACTTTATTGTTTCCATTATGGGTAAACATGATATTTTCATTTTAGGATGTGCGGACTACCGCCCCCTCAAAGTGATTTGAATCGTTAATGCCATATGTGGGATGTATAAAGTTTGGAGTAAATGATATTATATATGATATTATACTGGAATTATAATATACCTTTATATCATTATGATTTCATTCCATTAAATATTAAATAGAAATGAAAGTAGCATTCATGCGTACGTACGGCTTACCGTCTCCATGAACGGTGCATTTCATTTCTTAACTCTAAACGTTATGGAATATTATAAATGAATGTATATACAAGATATATATGAGATATATTATATCTATATAATTAATTTAATTCTTAATATAATGGATATTTCACCAAATGAACAACTTGTAATTATATGAAATTTATTTTTGACTCAAGTTCCAAAGATCGACAAAATGCCCATTATTAACTTAAATAATTACATAATGTTCATAACATGGTAATAAGTGATATAAAAGGAATAAAAAACATGAAAAATGTTATTAAGAAATTATAAATTAACTCTAGTTTATTATTCAGGAGGTTAAATAACGGTCGAGTCAAGACAGGATGCAAGGTAAGGGTACTTCTTAACCCAATTTCCATTCTTTGGGTTAATCTCCTACTTTCAAATTATGTCAAGATATTATTATGTCTTATCTTGTATTTTTACTTTATTATGTGTACAAATAGTGAATACACATAATAGATCTATTTTAAAAAAAAATTGATCTTTTTAAAGGACTTCGTCTCAATCACCATTCATTGAGGCATATTTGGTTTTATACACAACTTTCCTTTATACGGTGTATAAACCCCTTTGACTTTTACGTTTATTCAAAAGGAATCTTTTTATATGAAGTGTTTTACTAAATGACAAAAAGGAATGTTTTTCTTGTTGTATGTATACAGTGACAATGACTTCTCCTCCGCCATCGCCGTTATTTGGGTTTCAGCTTCTTCTACAAGCCATAACATTTTTTTAATGAAAAATAAATACAATGTTTTAACTTTTTTTTATTTTGTTATTGAAAATGGTTTTGAAAGTGTTCTTATTATATCAATGATATGTATTGATATCTTGTGATTGAAATGTGGAAATGTTATGTTTCATTTATGCATGTTTTATGTGATATGATTATGTTATGGTTTATGAAATATTTAAACCTATTCATATGAGGAAATAATTGGACTCAATAAGTGACGGTTGGAGCCCGCTACACCTCCTCAATGCATCAGTAGGTCTCATGAGACAAACTAGTGTCTTGGCATGAGGCCTTGACAAAATCTTTTGTGTGGTCTTGGCACGAGGCCTTGGCTACGTGGTTATGAAAGTCTAGAATTATGCATTCCATGATTATGAAATTGGTTATTGATGTTGCATGTGATTATTCAACTAGTAGAATATCCATGTGAAGAAGTAAATTGAATTTTCTCATTTTACATTTGCCATATTATGTTGAAGTTCAAGTTTAAAAGGCTTTTGTTTTAGTTATACATTGCCTTAAATGTTTATGTTTATTAATGGAAGCTTCCGCAATATTTTTATGCTTACTGAGCATCTGAGCTCACCCCTTTCAATGTTTTAATATTTTCCAAGATGTGAAGAAGTATTGTATGAATGACCTACAGGGATAGTCATAAGAGATATGAGTGTGGACTATGGAGACTTTGTTATTATATTTTTTCACATTATGATGTAATGTAACATTTATGAAAGTATCTAGTGTTTCCAAGGCTACTAAACTAATCAGTCTGTCGAGAATTGATCTTTTGTGATCACGCCAATGTTATGAATTAATGCACCGACTCTATGTAACTGGGGTCGGGGCATTACAATCAAGTGGAATCTATTTGTATCGAGGATATGTCTACTAATTTTATCTAGAATTCTCTTCCACATTTGACGGATGAATGGTCTAAAACCCAATATATTACCCTAATTACTTTAATTATCCATTAAATTCCATGTATCTTAGGCAGACCCATAATGGCCATCATTGATCCCAAATAAAGTCATGTCTTTGGAATAGGTAACAAATAAAAGACCAACCTAATCATTGGTTAGTTATGGATCATCATCAGATGGATCCATTGTTTTTTATCTATGGATATTGAATAAAGTATCCTTCAAATATATTAAATGTAGTATACCCATCGAAAAATCACAAAAAATTAACTTCCACTTTAATTAATTGCAAAACTATTAATAAATTATATAGGGACTTACTATGATGATGGTTTATTTATTGGGATGGTTGATTCATTATGAATGATGATTCAGGGTGATGGTTGATTCATTGTAAAGGTTGATTCATTCCTGGTTGGGGTTAGTGAATGGGTCGAGTCACTTAGTATCCTAAAATTGTAATGGGGTTCCCTCTTTGATTTTGGTATCTTTCATAGAACTACTCCCATCAGGCCAGAGAGAATTTGATGGCTCTGATGGATGTACTCTCATTATCCAGAAAATATTTCATTAATCATCTCTATATACCTTGTAATAATAGAATGAAAACGTTTTTTAAGAGTAACTTCTATAAAGGAAGAAAATAGAGACAATTAATGAAGATTGAACTAGTTCAAAAGATGTAATTGGATTGATGGAGAGAGAAAAAATGGAAAGGTCCATATTTTAATATATAAATTAATTTTTTTCATGCACAATATAAAAAGTTTGTAATTCTGATGATTTCATTTATATATTTTACAAATAAAAGGCATTCAAATAAAATTTATGTGAATACTTATATAGTTGAGTGTTCATAATGTTCTAGTATAGAGAGTTATGTTTAAGGGGGGGAAATTTCCTATATGGGTGAGAGGGATTCCAAAATTATATAAAACTAATGCGTTTTCCACCTTGCTATATTCATAAAGGTAGAGTAACCCTTGGTCATCCAATTTTATGAGAAACCACATGAATATTATGTGATCCAGCCTATTTTCATTAAAATTTAATACTCCATATTCTGATCAAATCCATCTCTATGGTGGTATTTGTTGATGCGTAAAAGATATGATCAACAGTTAATTGATAATATTTAATGGATTAAATATCACAACATAACAAAGGAAAAATGTCCCACCCTGAAGAAAATAAATAATTTTATAGAAAGTATGTTATCTTCATAAGAATCTTGTGAGGATGTTTCATTTGTAGGCCAGTGGAATCGTTTCTTTACAAACATATGAAATATAAGTGGTTGAAATTTATGTATGTTATCAACATGCTCTACCATTTATATAAAATAAATCATGTAGATTTCATCATTTATAGAGGTATGTTGGAGACCCTTTTGTTATAATGTAAATTCTATATAGAAAAACATATTTTGGGAAATCGATACAACATTCCCTTGTGGCCTCATAAAACATTGGTGGGTCATATCATTTTTGGTGGCATAGAATACATCCTTTATTACATAATACTTGTTAAAAACAAATAGGTATATATATATTTCGTTTGATTTTTTTGGTTTCGTTATAAATACAACCGCAACACATATTTAAAGGGATAATACTATAACACCCTAAATTTTTTTGAACCTTTTTTGAAATAAAATTAAATTTCCTTTGTTGTATATTCTTATATGAAGAACAAAGTTAAGCTTGTACTAAAAGAAAAAAATTGATTATATTTTGGTATACACAACACTATGTTTGACTTGTGTTAAACAAAATTTTCAGTTCTTTTGATGGCTTATGTTACATGCAAGACTGTGTTTTTTGAAATAACAATATATTATTAAAATATGATTATTCAATATAATATGATATAACCTAGGAATAATGTTAGTATATATAAATAATATCAACTAATATATGAAAGTATATGTTTTATAAGATGAATTAATTGGTAAACAATTAATTAAAAATGAATATATATAGAAGTTAAATATAAAGAAAATAGATTTATTTTAGTACTCTTAAAAATCGTTTAGACTACATAAATTAAATTAATTATAATTAGTGAGTGATATTAATGAAATAAATATTTTATATATTCAATTAATTATTTTTTAATTCAAAAAATACATTTTATTGAGAAAATAATAATAAATCCAATTTTATATATAAAACCGTATATTTTTCACAAGAGTAATTTTACCACCATTTAATGGAGAAAAACTTTTAAATATAATATTTGAAAATAAAAATTTTCATATGATAAAATAAACATCTTCTTTGAAATTATGAAATAAAAATTTACATTGGTTTAATATTCAATTATTTTCTATTAATTATCATGTTTTGATGAATTGTTTAAAATATTGCATTTTAATGGATCACAAGTCTTTCATCAAAATGATTTATAGTGATAAATTTTATATTTGATTAGGTTTAATGAATACTCTAATAAAATTTTATAATTTAATCCAATTAATGTCATTGTAATCAATTTCATATTGAATTTGGATATAAAAATAAATCAATCTTTTGGATTCTTTCACTATAGAAACATGCTTTCTCATTCCATCAATGGGATTAATTTTAAATTAACTTAATCCAATTATGTTTTTTGAGTTATGGGAAATGGATATAATATTTGGAATCAAAATTTCAAAATTCAGTAATTATTTCTCTTTAATTTTTTATAAATGTAGATAAAAACAATGGTAATTGTTTTACCACAACTAAGGGTAAACCCTGTAATAAAGGGTAAAAGTATTAATATAAATATTCTAAAACTACCCTAAAAATATATACAATATTATTGGATAAATATAATTTGACCCATGACAAAAAATTATTCTAAATTTATTTATTTAGTGGATACTATTCCATAAAATGATTTAGATATAATTACAATTAAAGAGTGAAAAAATGTCACACACTTTCTTTTAATAATTATATTATTTTTTAAATGGTGATAAATAGAATATATTATAAAAAATTTATATTATTATTAAAGATAAACATATTATCTACATCATATAAATATGTTTTTAAATTTTAGTGAAGCAATAATTCTCATAAATAATTACAAATTGATGATGCAATAATTATTCAATTAATGAAACAATCAATTAAATGATATTTTAAATACTAAAAATATATAATTTGAAAAAATTAAGGTGATAAAAAAATTTATTTATTAATATGACATTTTATGGTTGTATTAAATGAATTAATTCAATGTTTTCTTTACTTTATTGATTTTATTAAATTCAATGTAATGAATAGTTTCTAAATTGACACTAATGATATTTTATGAAAAAAATATTTTATTAAATAATTAAAAAAATCATAAAAATTATAAATAAGGAAAAAGTGGATAAATTATAATCAATAATATCATTAATTAGAATTTATGGTTTAATTAACACTTTATATGTAAAAATATTATCATTTTAATATTGAATTGTGTTTACCATAGTTAAAATAAAAATATTTTTTGTAAGGGTAAATCAAACTGATATGGTTTAAAATTACACCAAAACCTTTATAAAAATTATAAATTGATTATATTAAAAACATATCTCATATTATATTCTAATAAATTTTATTTTTGAGGTATTTTTACTATAATTTAATTTATTATAAATTAATATTTTTAGAGTTTCCAAACATTCCTCTCCCCTCTCCTATAAAAGGGAATATCTCCTTCTATTTTCATCATACTTCTAAATACCTTTTTATAGGACAAAATATACAAAACAATAATCATAAATTTCTTTCATTCCTTTTATAATCCTTCATTTTTGAATAAATCCAACCAAAGATTTATTTTCATGCAAATCGATAGGTGATACCCAAAGAAGATGTAACGTTCATCAAAAAATGTTTTTGTTTTATTTCTTCCCTAAACCCCTAAAATATTTTCATTTAATTTTTATATAATAAAACCAATAAAATAAATACACTTATATGTTTTTATATTATTTTTCCTACCTACACTTTCACAAACTTCTATCTAATGTGTAACGAACTTCCCATTCGTGTGTACAACAGACTACAAGCCCAAAAATCTATGATTGTTTGTTTTTCCATTACCACAAATCGTGGTTGTAATTATGATGTTAATTTTGTTTTATATTACATATTTGATATTTTTGAATTATATTTTCTTATTTAATTATAATATAAAAAACATACATTTGTTCTTTCCATTTTTGTTAAATACGATAACTTTGTTTATGGAAGTGTGGATAATGACCTCCTCAATGTTATATGATACATTCACGCATTTCATGGAATGTTTGAAAAATGGGTTTACTAAAAATATATGAAATAAATGACATGATAATTATAATTTAATTATGCATATATATATATATATATAATTTATTCCATTCAATTCAATAATAAAACACAAACAATGTTCTTTCATACATACGACCTACCATCTCCATGAACAGTGTATTCCATTTCATATATTTATCTTTAATAGATATTTATATTATTATTAAATAAGATATATTAATAATGTTTATTAATTTTTAAATAATAAAGTCAGGATCTAATTAATATAATCAAGAATAACAATTGAAAACAAGTAAAATAAATAAAGCGGTTATTATTGAAAACATTGCTTTATCATGAAACTATTAATAATTGGTTAATATAAATTCCTAAGTAAATCGTAATCGTAAGATATAACTGAATATGGTTATTTAATAGATTTATAGTAATGTTATATTTTTTAGTTATGATTTTTTTATGAGTATAATGACATTTCAAACAGAAGGTAATGGAATTTCATCTCAATTTTTTTCTTCCCTGAGATACATCCATATTCACGACTCGCTTATTTTGTGTGGTGTACATATAGAACTATTACATGTTATATAATTAATTTTCTTTATTTAATTATATTAAATTAAATAATATATGTCATTATTTTATGGGGTTCATTATTCTAATGTTACTCAAGTAGTAATGGATTTATGTCTCACTTTTATTTCTATGGGACACATACATTATACACTACTTTGTTCTTCTAGAAAGTGTATATACTGAACATGGATATATTTTATGAGTCTTATACAGAAGATTATAGTAATTTAAAATAAAAATAATTTCACTTAATTCATGGGGAATAAAAGTCTAATTATTTTATTATGATGAGATTTTATTTCATAGTCCCCTAAATACTTGGGTTTTCATTATTTTAAGTATCAATTAGGGAATATTTATCTTCCATGTCCCTGATTTCTTAAAAAATTCCATCTTTTTTATTTTCTATTATCATATGGATTTTTAAATTAATATTTACCCATTGGATACTTTTTACTACATAGTTTGAATGGAATCTTTTTTGTCATTTTTTGAAAATGGTTCTTTGTAACTTTTCTACAAAAAGTATAAAAGGAACATTTTTTATCTTATAAGAAATGAATTGAATTTTCCACCATCATAAAGCCTTATGTTTTTAATATGTCTTTATAATATTAAAGGATTATTTTCACATTATATTTATTATATTAAAATTGAATAGAATTTTAATAACAGAAAATATTTTCCACATAGAAAGGATATTTTCCTAAAAATTTATATTCAAGTAATCTGAAAAATTTACATTCCATCCATGTTATCATTATTTGATGTTAATTATTCTTTTCATGGTGTATTATTAAATTCCACCATTAAAATTCTTTCAAAATATGTTTTATGTTTGTTTTGGAATGGTATTTATGAAACCCATTTGTTTTATATGTGTTATGTTATGATTGAATAATGTTTCTAAAACTCATTTAATTCCATGGGCTTTGACATGATTAATAATATTTTTTTGATGGAACAAATATGTATAGTTTTCATTATGAGATGATTGGGACCTATATTTCCCTCCAATGCATTAGAAAAATATTTATATCTCTTGTGATAATGATGGAAACAAGTCAATGTGCATGATCCACTCTAGAAGATGGGGAGACTCGGTCCACTATCAGAAAATAGGGAAACACGATCCACTATGGGAAGATATTGAAATCTGGTCCCTTATAAGGAAATAACTATGATAAGGGATTGTGGTGTGTCTCATTCACTAGGTGTAGTCCCTATGAAGTTCCCTATTATGTTTGCGAAATATTCCTTGACTTATAGGGAATGATATTACACGTTTATTTTTCATACACAAATTCCATATCTCAATCTTATGTTATGATTTCATGGATTATTATCTTTATTTCCTTATGATTCATGTCTTATTAACTAACAATATTTATTAATACAGTTCATGTTTATGATCGTGGATATATAGGATATGATCGTCTAATGTTATGATCAAATTATTGCACCCTTATGGTCATGATATTCTTATATATCTTCTATTTTTACCCTTAATGGGAATCTGGTCTCACCTTTTTATTATTTTCATTCCCAAGGTTAGAAAGAAATGTTTTAAGTAGGGGTAATAAAGGGGATGATACTTATGAGAAATGTTGAATATCATTCACAAAATTAGAATAATGTGTTCCATGTTTCTAAAGAAACCAATCTATTATAGTACTCATGTATGTGTTGGTGTAATGTGATGAATATTCATCAAAAATATTTAATATTCATGTTTGAAAATTCGTAGTCATCATAGTTGGTATCATAGGAATTATTTATTCAGCCTTTGGAAACATGTATGAGAAAAAATCAGTGATATCCATAGGGATAATTATAAGGACATGTATATGGATGTCTCTAAAGATAATTGTAATTGTAAGTTACAATCTTATAGTTTTTGTAATAATCATGAATAACCTATGATTAAATCCAAGGATCATAGATTGAAATATTCTAAGGAATTTTTATTGATTATGTGGTTCTACCATTATGATTAGTGTTTCTCACATTATGAATTAAATATTTAGTAAATAGATTTATCCTAAATGTACCATGTTAATGATGGATATGATGGAAAATGAAATGATTTTCCTCTTGAGAAAATTAATTTTGTGGATGAAGGAATAAAAAATCTTATTGTTATACTCATAGAAATTATGAATCATGCTAGGTTTCCAAATGAGCAGAGGTTGGAGTTTTTTTGTTAATTCCTTTATCAAGAAACATAAACATTCTTTTAGTGGGTGTTCTGATCAGAATATTATTGATCAATGGATCAGTACCACTAAAAGATATTTTTTATCCTTCAGTGCTCATAACATAAAAAAGTCATTTTGGATGCATATCATTTCGAAGATGAAGCTGAATCATGGTGTAATCTTATTAATAAAATAAGGTAACAAGAAGAATGTGAATCTATGGAATTTGAAGAGATTAAGGTGATATTTTTAGTAAGTGCTTTAATTTTATTCTAAAAATGAATATGGTAATGGAGTTCCGTGATCTTAATCAAAACTATGATGAATATACATGTAGCTATGTGGAAAAAGTTATATGACTTATGGGGTAGTCTACTAGAATTATGATCAAACACGAAATAAATGTTTATTGATTCTTCAATGGCATAAAACCAAGTCTCCTAAGGTTGTAATCTATAAGAGACAATAGTTACTATGAATTTATTATGTGTTGTGTTATCTAGGGGGAAACAAAATTTGGAGTTACATAACAATCTAATGATTTGGACTAAAAATAGAATATGATGTTTAACGGTAAATAAAAAAACCATTTTTAAATTATGATAAGTGTTTCTTTCTGATAAATGTTTGAAAAGAATCATGGTGTCGAATATCTTAAGCGGACAGTTAAATGTTTTAAGTATGGGAAAAAAGGTCATTTAGATATTGAATACCTATATAAGGGGGAAAATATTGATAATTGTGTGAATAGATAATGGTCTATGTAGAATGAACCTCAAACAAATAAATTCTTCAACTCTACAGATAATGGGAATTATTCTAATAAATTCCCAAATCCAAGAGTTAGTGAGGAGGATCACTATCAGTAACATCTTAAAACCAAATCCAAAATGAAATCCATTGAAATCGCTATTTCCAATGTGGATTATAAAATAGATGTTGTGGAATGGTTGATTATTTACGTAATTTAATTAAATAATAATGGTGTAGAAGTAATTTTATAGTTTTATGGAATAAAGGAAAATCTATGTCTTGGACCACTATAGTTTTTTCATAATGATTTAATAGTATATGTCAAATGCTAATAGTAACCATGAAATATGATTGAGGTAATCAGGTGAAAATTTTGGAAAACATGTGACTACAGGATTGATAAAGATTAATATGTGCATGATTTTCATATAATGATATTTAGAAAAATATGTGATAGATTTGAATATGTAAATTAGATGGTACTAATTTCCTTTAATCTAATTATGAATTTGTTAAAAAGTTGGTTATGCTATCATGGATGATCTTTGTAACTTCTTGGACTTATGGAATATTTCCAAAAAACTTTTTAATAAGGAAGCATGCATGTTATCAAGAATTATTTATGGTCATTTATGTTCTTACAATGTTTAAAGAGAATACTTGCGAAAGGTATTCACATATTTGGAATGTGAAAACCAATAGAAACGGTATAGTATATGGGGGATAAATGTTAAGCTAATTTAGAGAACGTAATTATAATGTTTTCACATTTCATATTTTAGAGGTGTTGTATGGTTAACTATTTTTTAATGGTTTATGATAAACTACATGTTAAATTATAGATATTAAAGTATTCACTCTCCCTAGGGGTATTTAATCGTATATGATTACGTCAGCTGAGCCTTTTATTGTGATAAATAAAGATGGAATGACCAATTATTCTATTTATGAATATCTTGATCTTCTAACTATTCATGTATAAAATAATCTCTTTCATTTATTGTAAAAAAATATGAATTGTAAATTTATCAAGGAATAACAAAGGGTGAGATTGCGCTGAAATCATGTAAGTATATATTCTAATGGAATTTATTTAAAATAGTCTCGAAATAAAATGTTGTCATGTTATCATAAATTTTATCATATAAATGAATATTTTCATGCCACTTTAGGTTTTAGATTTTTCATTTTTAACATTCTCTTGACCATATTATTTATCACTCACCATTAGAACTCAATATGTATATTTCTCTCCCATGTCAATGCTTTCACTTCCCACCTAGGTGTGTAAACCTAGTTATGAGATAATTTGAGTAACTATTATGTTTATTAATTAATTTTTTTAAAAGTATGTTTTAGACTTCATTTTTAAAATGTAGGTTTATATGAAAATAACTTTCATGTATTACAAAATTGATAACCCAGATGAATTTTGAGGGTTAAATTCAATTTTAGGGGGTTGAATGTAACACCTCAAGTTTTTATGAACCATTTAAAAAAATCAAATTTACTTGATGTATTGTTTTATACATAACACAATTTTAAGATTATTCTATAAGAATATCTTTTATTATATTTCGTTACACGCAACACAATGTATGTCTTATGTTACACACAACGTCGAGTTCTTTTTAATGATTTGTTTGCATTCAAGATAGAGTTTTTTAGAACTATAATATATTATTAAAATATTATTATTTAATATGATAAGATATAAATAAACCATTAAATTAAAGGTTATGAAAATTATTAACTGACTTATGAAAACATATGTTTTATAAGATGAATAAAATTGTCAAGAATTAATTTTTAATGAAAATATATACCAATTAAATACAAAGAATATATTTTTATTTTTATTCATTCAATGTTGTTTTATCTTAATATATTAAATTAATTATAATTAGTGAGTTAAATCAATGAAATATATATGTTATATATTCTATTAAAGGAAATTTTTATTCATCCAATAGATTTTATAGACATAATATAAGAACAAACCTAATTTTACTTATAAAAGCCAATATTTTTCAAAAGGTTAGTTTTACGATTTTTTAATGGAGAACCCATTTTATGTTTAATTTATGGATATTTTAGAATTTATATTGTAGAGAACCATACTTGAAGTAAATGGACATTACATTACTTTTTAGGAATACTTAATACATAACAAAGACAAACACACAAGGACCATAATATTTTAGGGTCTTTGGAAACTCGAAAAAAAATATTCTAATCGTGGTGAAAGATCTTCAACATCTTCCATAAAGATCACCCCCTATTGTTTTCTTACCTAAAACCTCTATTTATATCCTGGTGAAAAGAAAACATAAAAAGGGTGAGCACAAATTCTCAGTAAGGGTAGACATAGAGAACATAAAATAATCCATAAACATTTCAATTCAAAAACTTGAACATAAAATATAAACATCAAAATCTTGAGAAAAGACATAAATCTCGAATGTACGAAACACATATATCTTAAAAGAACATCAATAATGATAAAATAGAATGAGAATAAAACATGTTATCGTGGCAAACCATTATGCAAATGATATGATTTCTCTAGTAGCCAAGGCATTTCTTCCAAGACAATCTTAGTGGACAATGTCCCTTTCTAAATCGAGTTCATTATTTGTTCCTATTATGTATCACGGAATCAGATTAACTTTTCAATCCAACCATGGCTATATCATGAGATATAAATGTTTACCCAATGCATTGGGGGGATATATAGGTCCCACCCATCTCATAATGAAATAATTTTTACTTGTGCCACAATATATATATATATATATATATCATTAATCATAATCCAAAGAATAAAATGGGTTTCATAAACATCATCACATCATAACATATTCCATAAAAAAAGAAATGGATATCATTTCATAATGAGAAAAGTGAAACCATGTCCATCATAGAGAAATTATACTTGAAACAAACACATATAAAATAATTTCATCTTAGAAGGAAAATGGTTTTGATAAAACCCTTGAAATTAATTCGTGAGGAAAATATCATTTCTTCTTCAAAATCATTTTCTTTTCACAACATGCCAATAAATTTTAAAATAAAGGGATTTTGTTGAAAATAATCATGAAATATTGTAGAGTAAGATTCATAAAAATAAGACGTTATAAAACCATAAAAATCATTTCATGCCATAAATGTTAAAAAAAATATTCTTCTCTTACTTTTGTCAGAAATTTCAAAATGTACCACGTATGGTAAAAAAAGATTGCCTCCATAACACAAAAAAATTTCAAAGAGGGGTAAACATGAAATTAAACATAAATTGAAGAATATTGAACACTTTATGAAAATTTTTTAATGGACATGGATGATAAATATAACCCCAATAAATACTTACGAATAAAAAATCCAGGATAAGAACGAGATTGGGATAGTTATCCCTGACCTTATGTCTGATATGATTATTATGTATCCAAACCTCATGTATAATTATTTAAATAATGTCATTGAATTATTACAGAATCCTATTCATTGTTATGTTATCATATATGGTTCACTTATGACTTCATTTTACCTGTTCTTTGGTAAATTCATCCTAAAGTAGGGTTTTGGGTAAAATCGTTTAATTTATTGTTCGTGTTTTGACTTTTAATTATTAATTTGATTACATAGATCATTATTAATTACTTCCAGAATATAAAAAATGATTTATATATAATATATATACAGAATATATATATTTATAATAGATTGATAAATGGAATTAAATACACCGTTCACGGAGACAGTAGGTCGTACGAACGCATGAACGCTGTTTTTGTTTCCTTATTAAATTGAATGGGAGTAAGTAAATAACATATACATAAATCCAGTATCATTAATATGTCATATATTTCTTTATTATTTAATATATATATATATACATTATAACCATTCATGAATGGTTAACTTGGAGAAAGAACCTCATCGCATCGTGGAGACGGTAATCTGTACATATGCACGAGCGATGATATCATTCCCATAATTAATAAATGGAATTATAGTGGATGATATAATATCTCCAAATTAGTATCATGTTATAATAACCATATATATTTATTCTTTATACCATTATAACCATCCATGTATTGTGGAGGTGGAAAAATAGTTTAAACCACGGTGTGGAGACGGTATTCCGTACGTACGCATGCACGGTGATTTCGTTTTCCGTAGGATTGATAGATGGTGAAATGGTTTTGTTTAATATTTATAATAACATATCAGTATTTAATTTATACTGATTTTATTACTTTATAATGAAACACCAAAAGAAGAATAAGTATAAGAAGAAAGAAACTTGAATGAATCAGTGGAAGAGATTACCTCTTCTTCGACGCACCTCGTTTAAGCTTCCACTTAAAGGACTATAGTTGGTCTTTTGAGAAGACCAGAACCTCCAGAATGTTTCTAGGGAAGTGGAGAAGAGAAATGGGCAGGGTTTGGCTGATCTTGAATTCTCATGGTGTTGTGACGATGAGAGGGAGGAGGTGACCTTTTATAAGGGAGGAGAGGGGCACCTTTAGAAACATAAGAAATATTAATTTATAATAATTTCAAACTCCACTTAAAAACCACCAAAAATGACTTAAATAAAAGTATTATATGAGATAGGCTTGTAATATCATCATAAAATAAAATTTATACATGTATGAAATTTATTTTAAACATTATCAAATTGATTTATCTTTATTAAATTTATTTAATCTTATTTGTGGTAATAATATTCTAAATTTCAAATTGTTATAAATAATTACTTATGTTTTTTGAATTATCCATAATTGGGTACTTTATGACATTATAGACCATATAAATTTCAATTTATAATTTTTAAATATTTATGTGATTTTTAAACAATTTAATAAAATGTTATTTTTATAAAATAACATTATTGTTAATTTTGACACTATTCATTTATTTGAATTTAAATAAAATACACACAGAGGATATATTCTAATAAATTTTTTAATAGATTTATAAAATTTCATATTGATCTTGATATTTTTTGGAGAACATTAATTATTTCATATAATGTTTTAATATTTATAAAACCATTTATTTGATATTTCTCTTAATAAAACAATTACTACAACTTTTTTTAATCATTTATTATACTTATTAGTTGCATAAAAATTAAAAATAAAATCCCATGATGAAGATAAATATAATAAATTTAATTATAATATTTTTACTCGAATTTATCAACATAAAATCAAAACATTTAAATTGATATATTTATTAAATTATGAAGGTGACATCTTTGACATCATTTACAAAAAAATAATATAAATGTTTTAATCAGTTTTATCAGTCTCCAAATGGTCCAATAATCGCCAATTGGATGATTAGGGTATATATATACTCGACAAATAATGTTTGGTCATGTTTTTGGTCCTTTTGATAGGTATTACAATTTTAATAAAAACAATATTATTTATTTTTCACTAAATAAATAATTTATTCGTCATTAATGTATAAGATTTTAATTTAATAAAATATTTATTAAAAATTACAAAAAAATTACCATGATAAAGAAAAATATTTTATCTCTAAAATGAGTTTTTATAATAGAATTTATATTGTATATAACTATATATTAAAAATAATCTAATTATTAAAGTTTGAGTGAGACATTTCCCTTTCAATTAAATAAACTAAATAAAAGGTCTTAATCAAATACAAGTGGGTTCTATTAGATTACATTTCTACCCAAGAATGATTTAGGGTAAAATATAATCATCCAATTTTATTAGGACCACTGTTATGGTAAATTTATAATATTATATTTACCCTTAATTAATTGATTTACCTTTAACTATGGTAAATAAAATTTACCGTAGTTACTATTCATTATAAAAAGTTTCTTATTAACATAATTTGGAAATACTGATTCCAAATATGGAATCCATTTTTTCAACATTCAAATCATAGATGTTGCGGAAATTAATTTTAAATTAATCCCGTTGTTAAGAAAATGAGTTTTAAAAGTTAAAACATTGCAAAAGATTGAAATGATTTTACCTATGAATTCAATGTAAAATAAATGCTAATTACATACATTATATTAAATGGTAAAAATATATTCTATTTATACATTAAAACCATTCAATATTATAATTTTACAATATAAATTTTTATGATGAAAAAAGTTGTTTTTAATTAAACTATAGAGTGTTTTTACTATTCATTAAAATATGAATGTTATCAGAATAATATGAAAATTTTATCCAAAGTAAATTAATATATCCTGATTCAAAAGAAGAATTTTTTTTGTCAAATTGAACTTATAAACTTGTAAAAAAACTAGATTTAATGTTGGTTCCCCATCAAAAGGCGGCAAAACTGCATTTTTTTTAAAATACTTATTTTACTCGAAAATTTTATTTTGTTCTCAAACGATTCTCTAGAAAATGTGTAAGATGAATAATAATGTTATAAAATTCAAAATTTAGTTAATAATATTGATAAAGGATAGTTCATAATAATATTATAACAATATGTCGTTGTTTAGTGAAACCCAGTATTGCGTACAACACACGCCATCGAGGAAGGTCGTGATAGCGTGTAATGCAAGCCAAGTCAGGGTTGCATGTAGTGAGAGATTATTTTGTTGTTGAGTATAATAGAATCCAACCATATTTCACCTATAAATTGAATATATATATATACACACTCAATGTTGTATAGAATAACTACTATCAAACGAACCTTAAATTGTGTGCAACACGATCCAAGAATTGTATAGCGTATACTTCAAGCTAATACGGTGTTGCGTATAGAGAAAGATATATTTATTTAGAATACAACACAAGAAATCAAATAAATTAAAAATAATACTTCTCATAAAAGCTCAGTGTGTTACATTCTACCCCCCTTAAAATGAATTTCACCCTCAAAATTTGTCGGGGTTATAAATCATTTACTACTTAAAAGTTTCTTTCATAGAAACCCAAATCGAAAAAGGGAATACTAAAAATTAATTTTAAAAACTAATGTATCAAATGAAATGGTTACCCAAATTAACTCATCATTGGGTTTCCACATAGAATAACATAGGTCAAAATATTGATATGTAAGATAAATATAACCATCAAATTCTCATGGAGAGTGGAAGAGAACATGGCTATGAAAAAGCCAACAATAATGAAGCCATAAAATTGTGCTGATCTAAGGTACCATCTGATTCATTGATATGTAGGAACTAGGACAACATTTTTGGTTTTCAATATCATTTCCCTAATGTTGAAAATTTTGAATTGGAATAAATACATACTTGATTTTAGTACAATCTCACTATTTTTCATTCCGTGAACAATTTCCACTTCATATCCTAAAGAAATGACGTGGAATTTTTCAATTGTGAAGTGTTAGAAAATCATGAGATAGAATGATGGTTCATTCCATCTATCTCAAACAAAATGATAGAAAAAGTTATCAAATATACATAAGTCCATCTATGGTGAGGTTAATCGTATATGATTCCAAAAATGGACTTATACATCATCGATTAATAAAATAATACTAGTTTCTACAAACTAGGGACTACCTGTAGGCCAATGGTAGGTGAAAAAGGCCTGTCAAACTTTGGTTGTGGGATCGATTCCCACATCATTTTCCGACATGATGGGTTGTCGCTCATCCTATGGGTTGTCCTTTTTCTAAAACTATACTATTATAACATTCCAGAAATAATATCAAACAACAGGTACTATCATTAAATAATATTATCTAATGTCCAACATAATCCATTCCAATCTTTAGGCTTATCCAAAATACATCTGTCCAACTTCATAGTATAAATAAAATGATTACTTTAAACGTCACATAACATGCACGTGAATAATATCATTTAACCCCCATATATCATAATATATATCTTGTTGGTCACATTACAAACATGTGAATACCTTTATCATGGTTTCTTTGGAAACATGAATTACCATAGAACCTTAGTGAAAACATGAGTGATGTCAAAGGTTAACTCTTTCCACATACAAAAATCCCAAAATTTATATATTCTCAAACCATGATATCAATTTGTCCTTATATCAGTCATGACCTCATTAATAATATCCAAAATATTATTTTCTCCTTATCCATTCATTATGCGCATATAGTCTTCTTTCCAAAAATGTATGAATATGATTTCATGTTTAACAGTACCATTCAAAATATACTTTCAAATACTTTAAAAAAAATATTGTAACAATCATTAGATGTTTCTTTATTCCATAGTACCATTATCATAACTCTGGGTAAACATGAAATCATTCAACTACCTTCCTAAACCATTGACCGAGCTTCATCAATTCTTTCATCACATATATCATTTGTAGTCTCTTCATCATCATCAACATAAATACTACCCATATGACCATGTTGATTCTCCTCATGATATTTACCCTTAGGGCATTGGTTTGAATAATTCCAGTACATTCAACATTTAAAAAATTTAACCATTGTTGATGTCTTTACAATACCAGTATCCTTGTCCATGGTGTTAATTTAACCTTTTTCTTAAAAATTACTGGCTTTATGTCCTTCTTTTACACACCCAAAGCATCTTCCAGTTCCTTTGAAACATTCTCTTTGATGCCTCTTCCAACATGATTTACATGAGGGAAATTGAAATTTCATTCCACTATGATCATCATGAACCTCCATCTTTCTCTTATTAGATGAGTCGAGAAACATACCAAAGTTGAGATTATTGATCATATTATCAGATTTCTGATTAGTACTAATAACAATATGTGGACTTCTAGATCCAATTTCATTTGGTTTCTCATTAATAATATCATTCCATTTTCCATCATATCCTCCATTATTGTGAATCATCCTGTTTCCAACCATTTTCTAAAACCCAAAAAGAATAGTGTGAGAGGAAAAAATCATAAACAAGGGGAGTACCATAAATATCTAAAATCTTAGGTTAAATTCTAATATCGTTACCGTATTTATAGCACTATAAATTAAACTTATACATAACCTTAGGGACATCCCTAGAACTACCTTAGAAATAACTCTAGGGATCTCACTAAAGTTTTCGCATCCTAGTTTCTGAAGGTTAACAAAACCTTTCCTCTGATACCAACTGTGGAGGTCTGGAATTACTTCAACTGGACTATAATTGATACCAATCAAATCACTCCATGGGTGGCTACACACCCTGGGTGGGACACACCCCCATCCCCAGTGGCAGCCATTTCCTTATAAAGCCCTTGGCCAGAGAGCAATGCTTTGTCCAACACTCACATGTGAGAGTTCCCAAGGATCAGATACATTACTACCTCATTTGCCTCTGATACCAACTGTGGAGACCCATACTTGATGAACATGGACATTAAATTACTTTTTCGGAATACTTAATACATAAAAAAAACATACACATAAGGACCGTAATAGTTTAGTGTCTTTGGAAACACGAAAAAAAGTCTTCAAGTCATGGTGAAAGATCTTAAACATCTCCCATAAAGATCTTACCCTTTTGTTTTCTTACCTAAAACTATTATTTATATCCTTGGGAAAAGAAAAAATAAATAGGGTGATCTCAAATGCTCCGTAAGGGTAAACATAGAGAACATAAAACAATTCATAAACATTTGAATTCAAAAACTTGACCCTAAAATCTAAACATCAAAATCATGATCAAAGATATAAATTTTCGAAGTATGTAACACATATATCATAAAGGAACATAAATGATGATAAAATAGCGTTAGAATAATACATGTAATTGTGGAAAACCATTATGCAATGATAGGATTTCTATAGTATCCAAGTCATTTCTGCCAATACCATCTTAGTGGAGAAAGTTCCTTTCTGAGTCGAGTTCACTCCTCATTCCAGTCCTGTATCACTGAATCAGATTAACTTACCATTCCAGCCATGACGATCTCATGAGATATAAATCATTACCCAATTAATTGGAGGGAGATATATCTCCCATCGATCTCATTATGAAATCATTCTTACTTGTTGAAGAAAATAAACATAAATCATTCATCATATCCCAAACAACAAAATGGGTTTCATAAAAATCATCTCATCATAACATAATCCATATAAAACAAATGGATATCATTTCATCATGATAAAAGTGAAACCATGTAAATCATAGAGACATTATACATGAAACAAACACATATTAAATAATGTCATCTTATATGGAAAATGGATTTGATAAAACACATGAAATTAATTCTCGAGGAAAATATCCTTTTTTCATCAAAATCATTTTCTTTTCACAACATGCCATTCAATTTTAAATGAAAAGTATTTTGTTGAAAATATTCATCAAATTCTATAGGATAATCTTCAATAAAATAAGGAATCATAAAACCGTAAAAATCATTTCATGTCGTATATGATAAAAAAATATTCTTATTGTACTTTTGTCCGAAAAGTCAAAAAGTACCACGTATGGTTAAAAAAAATGATTTCTTCCATAACAAAAAGTAAAAGTCAAAGAGGGTTAAACATGAATTTAAACATACATTTAAGAATATTAAACACTTTATTGAAAACATTTTAATGGACGTGAAAGAAAAATATAACCCCAGTAAATACATACGAATAAACAATCTCGGATAAGAATAAGATTGGAATAGTTATTGCTTACCTTATGTCTGATATGCTTTGAATGTATCCAAAACTCCTATATAATGATTTAAATAATGTCATTGAATTATTACAGAATCATATTCATTGTTATGATATCATATATTCTCCACTTATGGCTTTAGATTACCCGTTCTTTTGTAAATTCATGTTATAATAGCATTTGGGTAAAATCGTTTCATTTATCGTCGTTTTTTTGTGTTGTAATTATTAATATGATTACATTGATCATGATTAATTACTTATATAATTTAAAAAATTATTTATATCTAATATATTTTAAGAATATAAATATTTACAATAGATCGATAAATGGAAAGAAGTACATTGTTCATTGAGACAGTAGGTCATACGTACGCAAGAACACTGTTTTCGTTTACGTATTAAATTGAATGGAAGTAAGTTAATAACATATAAATAAGTCCAATATCATTAATATTTCATATATTTCATGATTATTTAATATATGTATACTATATAATCATTAATGAGTGGTTAACATGGAGAATGAATCTCATCGCGTCGTGGAGACGGTAATTCGTACGTACGAACGAGCGATGATATCGTTCCCCTAATTATTGAATGGAATTAGAGTGGATGAAATAATATCTCAGAATTAGTATCACGTTATAATAACCATATGTATAGTTATTCATTACACCATTATACCCATCCATGTAAGGTGGTGGTGGAAAAACAGATTACACCACGGCGTGGAGATGGTATTCTGTACGTACACACGCGCGGTGATTTCGTGTTCAATAGGGAAGGATAGAAGGTTAAATGGGATTGTTTCATATTTATAATAACATATTATTATATCATTGATACAGATGTTATTACTTTATAATGAAACAACTAAATAAGAAGAATTAGAAGAAGAAATAAACCTGAAAGAATCGGTGGAAGAGATTACTTCTTTTTCGACGGACCTCTTTTAAGCTTCCTCTTATGGGACTAGAGCTGGTCTTTTGAGAAGACCAGAACCACCGGAATATTTATAGGGAAGTGGAGAAGATAAATGGGAAGGGTTTGGCCGAGCTTGAAGGCTCAAGGTGTTGTGAAGAAGATAGGGAGGAGCTGTCCTTTTTTAGGGAGGAGAGGGGCACCTTTTGAAACATAAGAAATATTAATTTATAATAAATTCAAACCCCACGTAAAAACCACCAAAAATGACTTAAATCCAATTTTAATATGATATAGGCTTGTAATATCTTCAGCCAATAAAATTTAGACATGTTGGAAATTTATTTTGAACCATATCAATTTGATTTATCCTTATTTAATTTATTTAATCTTATTTGTGGTAATAATATTATAAATTTTAAATTGTTATAAATAACTAATTATGTGTTTTTAATTATCCATAATTGTGTAATATATTACATTTTAGACCATATAAATTTCAATTTATTAGTTTTAAATATTTATGAGATTTTTAAACAATTTAATAATATGTTATTTTTATAAAATAACAATAGTGTTAATTTTGACACTGTACATTTATTTGAATTTAAATAAAATCCATAGAGAGTATATATTCTAACCAAAATGATTAATATATTCCTAACATGTCATATTCATCGACAAACTTTTTTGAGAACATTAATTAGTTCATATAATGTTTATTTTAATATTTATAAAACCATTTATTTGATAATTTTCGTAGTAAAACAATTACTACATCATTTTTTGTATAATCATTTAATGTACTTTATATTTTCATAAATACTAAAAATAAAATCCTATGATGAAGATAAATATAATACCTTTCATACTAATATTTTACTCATATTTATCATCTTAAAATCACAACATTTAAATTCATTTATTTATTAAATAATAAAGGTGACATCTTTGACATCATTTAAAATAAAAAAATATATATGTCCTAATCATATTTATAAGGCTCCAAATGGTCTATAAATCTCCCATTAGACGTTTAGGGTATATATATACTCAACCAATAATTTGTTTTCATGTTTAGGGTTCTTTTGATTGGTATTATAATTTTAATACAAACAATATTATTGATTTTTCAATAAATAAATAATTTATACATCATTAATGTATATGATTTTAAGGTATTAAAATATTTATTAAAAATTATATTTAAATCAACATGATAAAGAAAAAAAATTTAGCTTTCAAATGAGTTTTTATAATTTAATTTATATTCTATATAAGTATATATTAAAAATAATCTAATTATTAAAGCTGGAGTGAGACATTTCACTTTCCTTTAAATAAACTAATTAAAAGGTCCTAATAAAAAACAAGTGGGTTCCATTAGATTCCATTTCTTCCCAAATAAAATTTAGGGTAAAATATAATCATCCAATTATATTAGGACAAGTGTTAGGGTAATTTTATAATATTATATTTACCCTTAATTACGTGATTCGCCTTTAACTATGGTAAATAAAATTTACCGTACTTACTATTCATAATAATAAGTAGAATATTTACATAATTTGAAACTACTGATTCCAAATATGGAATCAATTTTTCAAAATTCACATCAAATAAGTTGTAGAAATTACATTTAATATTAATCCTGTTGTTACGAAAATGTTATTTAAAAGTTAAAACATTGCAAAAGATTGGAATGATTTTACTTATGAATTTAATGTAAAATAAATGATAATGAATTACATTATATTAAATGGTAAAAATATATTCAATTTATACTTTAAAACCACTAAATATTATAATTTTACCATATAAATTATTACGATGAAAAAAGTTGTTTTTAATCAAAATATAGCATGGTTAAACTGTTCATTAAAATATGAATGTTATCATAATAATACGAAAAATTTATCAAAAGTAAATTTTTATATCCTGATTCCAAAGAATAATTTTATTTTGTCATATTGATCTTATAAAATTTTCAAAAACTAGATTTAAAGTGGGTTCTCCATCAAATGGTGGAAAAACTGCATTTCTTGAAAAATACTTATTTTACTCGAAAAATTAATTTTGTTCTCACATGATGTTCAAGAAAATGTGTAAGAGGAATAATAATGTAATAAAATTCAAAATGTTGTTAATACTATTCATAACGGCTAGTTCATCATTATATTATTAAAATATCTTTTTGTTTAATGAAACCCAATATTGCGTACAACGCATGCTATCGAGGAAGGTCATTATTACGTGTAACTTAAGCCAAGTCCAGGTTACATGTAGTGCAAGACTATTTTGTTGTTTCATATAAAATAATCCAAACATATTTCATTTGTACAATTAATATATATATATATATACTCAATGATTCATAGAATAACTACTATCAAACGAACATTAAATTTTATACAACACGACCCAAGAATTGTATTGTGTATACTATAAGCTAATACGGTGTTGTGCATAGCGCAAGATAATCTCTGTTTAGCATCAAACACAAGGCATCAAAGAAATTAAAAATAACACTTCTCATAAAATCTAGGGGTGTTAAATATATATAATAAAATAATTTTATTCATTTTAATTGGGATATAAAACTTATGTTGGATTAATTTTTGGTATTATTTATGTTAATTTCCATGTTTTAATGAATTGTGAAAAATATTACATTTTTATTTAAAGGAACTTTTTCATCGAAACAATATATATTGTTAAATTAAATATTTTATTTCTTTCAATGCATATAAAGACCAAATTTTTATCAGTAAAATAAATTTATGTCATCGGAATCTATTTCACATATAATTTGGATATAAAAACATTTCTATATTTTACACATTTTCACAATAAAAACATGTATTCTCACTCCATCAATGGGATTAAATTTAAATTAATTTATTCTAATTATGTATTTTGAATTTTGAAAAATTGAGTCCATATCTGGAATGGTATGTTCCTATTTTCTTATTCATCCCCATATATTTTTTTGTCAGTATGAATAGTAACATTGGTATTTATTTATTACCACGGATAAGGGTCAATCATGTTATTAAGCCAATAAATAATTTTATAAATATTAGAAAAATACCCTAAAACATGAATAATATTTATTTGATGAATTTAATTATACTAATACAACCTAATTCTTCGAAATTTAATTTTTTAAATGACAATTCCCATTAAAAATATTTTAGATTTTATTAAAACTAAAGAGAGTGATAATATGTGACACTCTTACTTTTAAAAAAGTATAATATTTTTTATGGGGATAAATAGAATATATGATAATCTTAATATATTATTATAAAAAATAAAATATTTATCTACATCATTGATATTTATTTTTTATTTTTTATGGAAAAAATTATTATTAGAAATACTTACCAATTAATGATGCTGTAATTAGTAAATTAATGAAACAATCAAATAAATTATATTAGAAATATTAAAAATGATAAAATTTGACTTAATAACAGATATATGAGAATTTTGTAGTTCAATATTACATTTTAGGTGTTTACTAAAATATTTTTTTCTAATTTATCTTACTGTATTGATTTTATTAAATTTAATGTATTAAATAGTGTCAAAATTGAAACTAATAATATTAGATGTATATTATATATTATTAAATTAGTAAAACAATCAAGAAAATAATATGTGAGAACAAATTCGATAAATTATGGTCTAAAATTTCATTAATTTACTATTTCTCGCTCAATTTAAACCTTATAATTAAAGATATTAAATTTTAAATATTGAAAATGTTGTTACCTATGTTAAAATTAAAACTAGTTAACTATGATTTTGGAAAAGGTAATGTTATAAATTATACATAAACCTATATAAAATTTATTGTATTCATAAATTATAACTTTATGTTATCTTATATTTTAATACATGTCCTTTTTAAGGTTTTTGGATTGAGATTTAATTTATTATCAATTCATATTTTGAGAGTTTTCAAAAGTCCCCTCCACTCTCCTATAAACCCACAAACCTCTTTATCATTTCATCACAGTTCTAAATCTATTTTTATCAGAACTAATCTTCCAAAAATGCATAAAAAATTCTTTCCTTTATTATATAATCCTTCCATTGGGCATAAATATAACCAAAGAAGTAATTTTGTGCAAAATCAAAAGGAGATACCCAAATAAGAGGTAACGTTCATCAATGAACATTTTTTTATTTCTTTTTGACCACTAACAATTATGTTTATTTCATGTTTATAGAATAACCTCATTATCATAAATATAATTATATGTTTTTATATTAAGGTTTATACCAATACCATCACACACTTCCATGTAATGGGTAAAAAACTTCTCATTCATGTGTATGGTGGACTACTGTCTTGCAAAATGATGATTGTATGTTTTAGTTACCAACCCTCATGAAGAGAATTATGATGGAAAAAATATTTTTATATGATATTTTTTTATTTTTTTATACTTTTATAATTATAATATAACTATACCTTTTTGTTTTTATTTTTTTTATATATGATAACATTGTTTGCGGATGTGTTGACTTCCACCGGCTCAAAGTGATGTGATTCGTTCACACATTACATAGATTGTGTTAAGAATGGGTTTAGTAAAGGTGTATTAAAAATATTAAAACTAATTCTACTAGAAATATATATATATATATTTCATTGAATTTCTTCATTTAAATACAATAAGAAATAGGAGACAACGTTCATTCGTATGCATGACCTACCGTCTCAAAGAGCAGTGTGATGAATTTAATATAACTATATTTTATAAATTTTTATATAATTATTATATATAATATATAAATTATTTTTTATTTTTTAAAAATTAGTATATCATGATACAATTACTAGTGTCAAGAATAACAATTCAAAACACATATGATAAACAAAGTAGTTATTAGGGGAAATGTTTTTTTAAAAAAGAATAATTAATAATTGGGTAATATAAATTCATGAGGGAATAATATAAGTGAATATTGTTCTTTTAAATATATATAATAAATTTATATTTATTATATATGTGTTTCTTATGAGAACGATGAGACTCAAGACATAATGTATGGCAATTACATCTCACATTTTATTTCTGTGACATACATGATATATTCACCACCCGCTTATTTTGTGTGGTATATATACTACAATATTACATGTTATTTTACTAATTTCTGTTATTTATGTATAATAAATGAATTTATATAATTTATTATTTTATGGGGTTCGTGATTCTAATGATACTAAGGTATTATGGGATTTATTCCTCACATTTATTTTTAGAAGATGCATCCCTTATAAAATACTTGCATCTTATAAGTGGTCTATGTACTTCCCATGAATGTAGTTTTGGAGAATAATAAAAAAAATTAGGGTATTTTTATTTCCATATAATTTTATTTATTTCTAAAATTATATTATTGTACTGATTGTAAACTGAGAAGTATTTATTTCAAAATCTCTTTAATATTTGGGATTGTTTTTTTAACACTCCATTGAGGAGTATTTATCCTCAATGTCCATGTTTTCAAAAAATTGTATTAAAAATGTTTTTTAGTCTTATCATATGTATTTTTAAATCCATTTCCCCTAATTTTTTAATTGTTTCTACATGGTTGGAAATGAATATTTTTATCATAATCAAAATTAATTACTTTTTGACATTTCCGAAATAAGTATGAAAAGAAAGGTTTTCAACTTATATGAATTTAATGGTATTTTACATCATCCTCAATATTTAATGTTTTAAAGCATCCTTCAAAAGATTAAATTTTTATTTTCAAAGAATATTTATTATTTTAAATATATTCATCATTTTAATAAAACGAAACTTTTTTAGAGAAGAAATGTTATTTTCATCAAAAATTATTTTAAAGTGATCTATTAAAATTATTGTCCATCTAATATACTTTTATTTGATGTTACTAAGATTTTTATTGTGGATATGATTCAAAAATATCATTATTATTATTTCTAATAATGTCTTATTTTTATTATGGAATGATATTTATGAAACTCAGTTCTTTTAAATGGGTTATGTAATGACTGAATGATATTTATGAAACCCATTTCATTTACACATGAGCCTTATCCAAGTTGGAGAGGTCTCTCTAAGTGAATCCAAGAGTCCCAGGTTCGAAACTATGAAGAGGGATAATTCGCGTACTGTAGCATGTATTTTAAAAGGTACTGTAGTAGATAATGTTGCAGAACTATATGGGGTATTTTAGCAGGTAATGTAGAAGCACTATAACGGGTATTGTTCGGTATATTAGCAGCCACAAATATTCACCTTGGGCCACTGGTTTGGGCTTGGAGTCTTTAAGGCCTTCAACCCTCCCCATCCTTTTTTTTATAAAGGCTTTGAGTCCTCCTCATGGCGTTAAAGATAACTCAAGGCCTTCAGGGCCACCTGATTTGCTGGTGCACAGACAGAGTCCACATGGAACTACTCTAGAAGTGGTTTCAATATAAGGTGACATTTACTAGAGAAGGGATAAATAGATTTATAAGATTGAGAGGGTATGACATTTTCCATTGGTACCACACCTATGCAACTCTGCACCTGGACTTGCTAGCCGAATAGCAAAGCAAAGGTGTAGAGATGATCACGATTCCGACTCTGGGGAGGTGTAGTTACAATTATTCATAGTATGTATGATTTCATTAAGACATATGGGTCTTTTAATTTCTCCAATCCTATAGGAAATGTAATCTATAAGCCTACGAGCCTTTTAAGGGTTCCCTATCATCCCTTTAATGGGTGGGGGAGTTAGAAAAATAAATTAAAAAGAAGTACTTCAGGCCATTCAAGTAAACCCATTTAATTCTATGGATTGTGATATGCTGATTGATTTATGTTCTTGTGGAACACATATGTATGGTTTTCATTATATGAAGGGTTGGACCAATATCAAACACTAATGCTTTTGGTAAAGATTTATATCTCATTAGATAAGGATGGAAACAAACTTATGAGCTTTATACACTATGGATGATGGGGAAATATAATCCACTATGGGAATATGGGGTAACATAGTCCCTTATAAGGAATGGTTTGTTCCTGGGGATGTTAGTGTGTCCCTCTTTGTTAGCATTTCCCACCCTGAAGTTCCTTTTTAATTTTGGGAAATGATCATTGACTTATAGTGAATGGTATTACATGTTTTTGTGTCTACCAAAACTTCAAGGTACTATTCTTATGTTATACATTAATTTATTATTCTCTTGATTTCATAATGATTCATGTCTTTTGAGATTCCAATATGTATTCTGTAGTTCATGTTTATGATATCTCATATGAAGTGTATGATCTTCAAATGATATGATCATGTTCGCATGCCCCTATGGTCATGATAAGATTATATATCTTCTTTTTTACCCTAACAATGAATCTATGATCACCATTTCTTATGTTTACGGTCCTTGAGTTATAAATAAATGGTTTATGTATTAGTACTATAGTGTGAGATCCTTATTAGAGATGTTGAAGATATTTCCCCAAATTAGAGGAATGCCTTCCATGTTTCCAAATACTTTAAACTATTAAGGTACTCTGGAATGTGTTTGTGTAATGTGTTGAATATTCATCTATAAAGATATAAAATCTATGTATGAAAATCTTGGGTCGTTGTAAATATGTTTTCCATGGAACAAATTCTATGAAAAATTACATTATTTTCAAGAATATTGAATAATATTTAAGATGATTTCAATTGGTAAGTTCGTAATAAAATTTATAGAGATTGGGGAGGCTCACATATAAATACTTCATGATATACTCCCCCCCACATAAAATCATCATGGTGCAACCCATATAATACCCTTAGTGAAGGACACCTAGGAAAATCCTTTAGGAAGGATACCAAAATAATTCCACCACATAGGTATTCCCACATTGTAAATATTATATGGGGAAAACCTTAAACATATATTCCTTTATAGAACCCCAATCATTCAAATAGAACCATGAATGTATTTGGAATTTATGATTTCTAATGTATATTTTATAATCTTCCAGTTGTCCACCACCCTGAAATATTTTACCAATAGTTGGATACTTCTGAGTTATCATACCCTTTCTTCACCTAGTACAATAATCAAGGATGAATCACTATTATAAATATAGTCTTTAATGTCAAAGATATGGAATCAGTTTTCAGTGAACTGATGAAAAATAAAGTATTGGGAATAATTTGGCTTCGTTATAAACATAAAACGATGAAAAAGAAATTCTAATGGCAATTGTTTTTAAAATAGAGAAAAAAAACAACAGTATAGTTTACTTATGACATTATTTATTCTATAAAAGTGTTTCCATAAATTAAAAAAAAATATTTTGATGTCTGTTTAGCTAATTACCGATGTTGAAAAAGATTTAAAAATTCTTCGGGATTGGGAAACCCTCATTTTGATGGGAAATTTCCAAATCCTATATGATCACGACGAACTCGATAGTAGAGACTTAGTGATCCCAACACAGATTGTTGATTATTTTCTTCAATATTTATCATTATTACATGAACTGTGGTTCGATTCATTATTGTCTGTAATTATTTCATCATCTACTGATGTGCTTCATTTTGAAAACCATTTTTCAGATGACCATCTTCAATGGTTTGATTTTCATTATTTTTTTATTTGTTATTTATACAAAAATGTTTTTTATATCATGTAGTGTTTGTTATTCCAACGAATTTGAGGTAAAAAATTAAAATTAGATACCCATTTTTCATGGTGAAATATGAATTTTGATAGTTTTTTTATTAAATTTTGATGTAAATTATTTTATCATTAAATTTATTTTTTGTGGTATTGTTTTAATTATTTATATGAACATGATTCTTATATATAAATGTTTGTTCTTAATTATTTTAGTTTGAAAACAAAATTCGGATGAAATTATCAAATGTCCAGGATGATATATATTGATTAATGTTTTTTTATGTTATGTAAAATATATTTTTATCATATTATTGTTTTGATATTGTGATGAGTGTTAAATATTTATTAATATTATAATAAAATTTTTACGATACATTTGATAAACATCGTCTATTATGATGAGATGTTAGAAGATGTAATGTTTAAATTTCTTAATTCATTATATTAAATAACCAAGGAGAAATGGATGTTAGTCGACCAATGATTAGGGTATAATTTTATAATGTGATCTGAAAAATATAACTAAAATAGATATTTTTGATTAAATTATTTTTTCCAATCACATTGATGTTATATTTTTATATTTGTGTCGAATGGAGGCATGTTATATTACAAGAGGGATGTTTTATTCCCTATTAATGATGTTATGAGAACCATGACATTATAATTTTATTACCAATCATTTTAATGATTTTTTAAATTTATTTGAACATATATATATATTTAAATGTTTATATGTTTTAATATATTCCCCAATCATGTTGTGATATCAGGTATTTATTGGATCGTAATTGGTTAAATTTATGAATAACCACTAGTGAATATGAAAAAGGAGTTGATGGGTTATTTGTATTTTCTAAATGAAATATTTAAGACATTGATTTTATATTCTATCTATGTCTGATGTTCTTGAAAATGAGAAAGTTAAACTCCTTATAAATCATGGTTATTCTCATTTTCTATGCTTTTATACATAATTATACACATTAGATCTAGTATGGTAAAATTACTAAAAATTAAGAATCTAATATTGATGGAAAATATTCATAATGAGGTTGGGGATCGCAATGAAGAATTAAATCATGATTTATGTTTTGAAACCATCAGAAAATAGAAATTGATAAATGTTTTTGTGAAGTTTCTAAGAATCCATTATTACCATGTTGTATTAAATATACAGTTTTATCATCAATTTTGAAATTAGGTAACGTGATATAAAGAAATCGGTGGAGTGATAAAACATTCTCAAACTTACTTGAGCTTTTAATAAATATACATCTAGAAGGAAACATGACTCTAGATTCCAATTATGAGGCAAAAAAAATATTATTCACAATGGGATTGTGATATAAAAAGATATATGCTTTCCTCAATTAATGTGTATTTTATAGGAATTAATATGAATATTTATCAATATGTCCTACATTCAGGACATCACACTATAAGATATATGAGAAAGTCAACCTAGATTCATTATTTGGTACTATCATCTAATGTCATGAAAATTCAATTTTTCAACATTCTAATGATATCATCCAATAATTTTTTCATTCAATTCTGATAATTCAACTACCATTCATTCTTAGGTACCAGAGTCAAATATCATGCTAATGAAATTTGGTACATTCAAATAATTCCTCATTTGATGTTTCTATTTTCAAATTCAATTGATGAAAAAAGGATAACATGGAATTCATATGAGTGATCTCTGATGGTAACTCACATAAACCTAACGATTCACCGAAGTGGAAGATATATAAAAAATAATTTCATGATTTTTTATGTGATGTTAGAAATCACAAAATGTGTTTCTGTACTGATGGAATGAATCTATATCGGATCCTCAGAAGCAAACATTGTTCATTGCCTGTTTTTCTGGTAGTTTATAACTTTTTCCCACAACCATGTATGAATAAAAAATATAATATGATGATCATGATTATTTTTGGGCCAAAAAAACTAGGGAATTTTATTGATGTGTATCATTTACTATTGATTGCTTATTTGAAACTACTATGGGAGACATGTTTTAATGTTTTTGATGCATAAATGAAATAATATTTTATTTTGCGTGCTATAATAATGTTACCTATAAATTAATTTCCATAATTTAGAAACTTATTTATATATATTGTAAAGGGAACACAATCATGTCAAACATGTAAATAATAGACTTCATATAATCAATTGCAGAATAGATGAAATATAGTGTACATGGGATATCAAACATTTTTTCGAATTGATCATCTTTCTTGTAGATTGAAAAAAGAATTTAATAGATTATTGGAATAAAACCTCCCCCCTCGACCATTCTCAGTTTAAGAATTTTATGATAGGGTGAAAAATATTGATTTTATATTTGGAATGAAAATAAGTAGTCATCTTAAAAAAATTATCTGGAAGAAGCAGTCTATTTTTTTGAACTACCATGTTGGTGTTTTTTAAAGATAAAACATAGCATCGATATAATTCATTTTGAGAAAAACATATTTTATAGTTTTATTTGAACATTTTTAGACAATAATTAAATGAAAAAATATGGATTTCATTTTATATTGGACTTGATATCAATGGGAATATATAAATATTTAGCTCCAACTATGAAAGGAAATAGAACATATTTACCTATTGCTTGTCACACATTAAGAAAAATTGAAAAGATGAATTTTTATCTGTGTCTTAATGGTATCAATTTACCCAGTGGTTGTTCTTAAAATGTGAATAATTTGGTTATATTGAAGTATTATTAATTAATATGTATGAAATCTCATGATTTTCATGTATTGATGCAAAAACTTCTACCAGTAAAATTGCTCGGCATTTTTCCAACACCTATTAGAAATAATTTCCTTAGGTTATGTAATGTTATCAAAGTCATTAATATAAAATTCTTTGATCCAAATTTGGTAGATGTGTTGGAGAATAAAGCAGCTCTTATTATTTTTCTACTAAAAATGTTTTTCCTACATATGTTTTTTGATATAATTGTTCATCTGCTAATTCATTTGGTGTTTGAGATAAGAATATATGGGACTATTTATTTACCATGGATGTGTCATTTTAAACGATTTGTAAACAACGTTTGAAGGGATATTTCAAAAATCATTATTGACAAGTTGCCTATATTGTTCAAAAATATATATCAGAAGAGGTGACTCATTTCTATACTGTTTATTTGCATGAAGTGGAGCATATTGGTGTCCCTGTATCATTACATTTTAAAGTTGACAGTGAAGGTAGAGGGATTCAAGGATTAAAGGTCATGTTAATTACCTGTGATGAAGTGATTTAGTGACATTTATACATTTTAAAAAACACATATGAGGCCAATCATATATAACATCACATATTAATGATTTAATGATACAATATTAGAAATGAAATTAAACGTGGATGATGATTGAGAATAAAAAGATATTTTTTTAATGGATTAATGAAAACGTCACCAGATATATATCAACAACATAAAAATTAAAGTTGTTGGTAGGGGGACCATCTGTTAATGTGATCACATGGTTTAGTTTTGATATTAATGGATACACATTTTACACAAAAAAATATGGATGAAAAGAGTACCATTTGGAATAGTGGTGTAATTTTCAGTACTAAAGCACTGCATTTTATTTAGTACTGGAGATAAAAACCAAATTTCTACATCAAATCTATATTTGGGAGTTCTTGAATTCAATGGGAGAATTGATTATAGTAAATTTGATTCACCATGTTTAACTATAATTGGGATTCAAGTAATAGTGGTGTGAAATATGATGAATATGGTTTTAAAATGGTTGATTTGAAAAAACATAGTTGTAATGAGGAACCATTTATCATGGCCACATATTAAAAAAATATATTTCTTGTCAGTGATCCATCAAATGATTAGTGGTCTATTATTTGGAAAATGAAAACAATCCATTTGGCTGAAGAAGAAGAAGAAGAAGATGATGTTATTTATTTATTCTATACTTCATTTCTTATTACATGATTTGAATATAATAAATATTATAACGCAAAAAATGTTTATGTATTATGAAATGATCATGCTGAAGGGATATGGAAAATGAGTAAATCAATTTCCAAATTAATCTGATAATTATTTACATTATTTTTCATTTTTGAAATTTAAATTTTTAAAAAATATATTATTTAATAAACATTCCATATTTTAATTTATAAATATTTCTGTAACATTGGAAGTAATTTTTATATTTAATATCCCTCCTTCTATATTTTTTCTTTGGTTATGAATCATAATATTATTATTTTTCTTTTACTAAAATATATGTTTCCTTTTTTACTTACATATTTCAGTTTTCATATTTTCTAATTATTCAATTGGAAAATAATATACAGGTCCAAAAAAATTTCATTGTATTTATCAGTTTCAATGAAAGATAATGATACATAGACAGAGGATCATGTACCAAGGTATATGGATTTTTCATATTATTAAATATCCAGTAATATAATTATTTAATGCAAAAAATCTATTAATTAATAAAAACAAATTTCAGGACTACCGATGAAACCATAATGGTGGATTCCATTACTTTTACATGTACAAAATTGAGTTTTCAATTTGGAAAAAATGAAATTATACAGCTACCAGTAATTTCAATTGCTTGAGGAGATGAGATATTTCATATTAATTTTGATGATGATAATACTGCAACTTAACCAAATGCAACATAATTTATCAATTATATCATCATGCAGTGCCTTTTTAGGATTATCATATTATTTCATGATCAGAAGGTCATCAACAAGAATGAAAAAGATCATCTTTGGGAGTTCTTAATAGTCTAACATCTGAATTAAATTTTTTTTTTGTATTTTTAATATTTTTAATATTTTAAATGATAATTTTTTTATTTAATTACAGATGACATTTATTTTTGAAGAAACAAAGGAAATTAAGAAAATATGTCATACTTTGTTGGTGGTTAGATGGGGAGATTTTAAAACAATGTTTATATATATATATATATTGGAAGAGGACAAAATGATACCCTATTCCACAAGTATCAGTTTATAGATGCATATATGTGGAAGAAATTTTCTTCCAGTCGACATGAAGAATCCCTTTTGGTATGACAATTATATTGAATTGTAAAATTTATTTTATATATATATGTACCTATTTAAATATTAGACATATTTTCATATAATAGGACTCCAGGAATGACCATCAATACATATAGTTATACTATGTATACCCAAATAAATTATCATGTAGAGTATATCATTTTTTAGAGAAATAATTGTTTAATGAAAAGTTTGAAGCACTAACTACTCAATCCACTATTGGTTCCGATGAGGTCCATTTCAGTCCTCTATCTCCCTCCACTCACCAGGAAAAATGGAAAAGAGAGAGAAGAAGGAAAAATGAAATGTATCTTACATAGAAAGCAATAGAAGTATATGATAAAATTGTAAGTAGATATTATTTATTGGTAATGAATTTTTCGATTTTATAAATTATAATCAGTAATATAATATTTTTTCTTTCATTTCCGGATGATCTTCAAGAGAAGAGACATTGGGAACTTTATTCCCTGAGGTTAGTATGGACATCCTAGCCACTATTATAGAAAATGCAGAATACCCCAGCAGTGTTAGAGGATGTCAGGTGGGTGATAATATTCAGAAATTTATTTGTCATCAGAGTATGAAATCAAGAGACCCATAAATTGAGTCCATTAAAGCCTCACTAAAAGATATGAACTAGTCAATGTGTGATCTGATGAAAGAAGCCATGCAGAAGGATTTGTTAGAAAACATGACAAGACAATGATAGTATGTGCATCCAACATAGCCTGCTCCTCTGATTGTGAATTATCTACACCCATCCCAACTAGACTACCATACCAATCTTGCCTACATTGATTCTCCACCTCCTCACTCTGACCAAACCTTATATTTTGAGATTTTTGCTGGAGATCCCCATGCACATATTATTGAATTAAGACCCATGTATTTTGTGGGGGATTCTGTAATTCATCAACCAATGCATATGGGTCATGTTAGAGTATCAGTACATGCTATTATTCATCCTAATTCTCTTCTATAATTTCACAATAGGGTGAATACCAATGTTGGGGATTCTCTTGGATAATTTTTACTTTGGAAAACTGGTATGCATTGTTACATTTCACATGAGGTATGAATTTTAAAATATAAATAACATATGATTGAAAATTACTTATATTGTTTTATGATATTTAACATATATAGTATTATCTAAAAAAAGAAATTTTACAAATTAAATAATATTTTTAGGAAAAATCGATTGTAGATACTTCTGATATTTTTTATGGGATTAAAATATTATCTTAGGATTAATCTTCCCTGAATAATATTTATCAGTTTCAGATTATGTTTGATATATGCACAATATATTCTCCATTGAGATTACTCAGTGAATATTTCATGCATCTATCTGATTTTGAATATCTCAACTGGAATGTGTTGCAGCTTTCTTCCATGTAAGTAAAATAACATTTATGTTTTTATATCTTTAATTATAGATAGTATAAATTAACTAACTATATTTCATTTTTATATTATGTAGCTACAAACACTTATTAAACCAAATGAAATAATAATAATTTATGGTTTTATAGATCCATTATACATTTACATGGATATGAACCATTTGATGAATCCTAATAGTGTTTCATAGTATGTGAGAAATTATCACAGATAGAGATTGGATGTGGGTTTTTTCCATTTTTTGATAAGTAAGAATAGAAACATAATTATGAAGTAATGATCATTATATTATAATTAATTGTAAAATTTTCATATTGTAGGGTCATTTGATTTTAGGAAATGTTTCCTATATGAATGAACCTTATATTAGTTTTCCCCTTTATTAAGGAGTGATCCTCAAAAAATTTCCACATTTTTAAATAAGTAAGTTTTATTTTGTTTTATTATCTCATCATGTTTAATTATCATCATTTATACATGTATTATAAATTTATATATGTGAAAATGTAGATCATGGGAAAAAAATTACTTGGAATTCATGCTGATAAAAAAACCAAATGAAATCAAATATGTTAAAGTAATGATAGTTATTTTTTATATTAGATATTATTCCAATTATTTGAAATATATATTGTTTTGTGTTATTAAGTTAAGTTTTTATAACTACGGTGTCGGTGTCAACATGGATATGGTTAATGCGGTTTTTATGGTCTATGATTCATACACGAGAGAATCACAACTGGGATATCTAATTAATTTGATAAGGTTAGTTATATTAATGTTTTTATATTTCCTGTCACAGTATTCTATTTTTTAATCTCAAAAGATTAAATGTTATTGTAGACATTCAATGATGACTAGTATTATAACCAAAATGAACTTACCTATCATAAATAATTATTTTCAAACTGTTTGTTATGTCTGATTATGATTTTGGGTATTTATATTCTAATGATTATGAATAATATTACATTTTCTCAATAACTAGTATTGAAATAACTATTTTTTATAATAGTTTTTTGAACAAAATGATATAAAATTAAGGCTTCAAAAATAACCAACAATGGTCATATTTTAAATTTTAGGAATGTGTATTTTAATTAAACATTGTATTAAAAATGTGCTAATGATTTTTTAATTGACTATATAAAAGAATTTATGTTTTTATAGATTTTTAGTGAATGATAAATGTAGTTTAATTTTGTAAAATATGTTTATGTTGCATGGATTTTGATTATTTTGGCAGTGTAATATTCTTAAGTTTCTTAAAAAAATTAACTTTTAGCGTTGGTTTTCATAAACATCTGCTGCTGTAACATTTAAAAAATTCATGATTTTCAGCATCAGTTTTTTTTTAAAAAATGCCAAAAATCTATTTCATCCTCAGTATTTTAATAAGATGATGCTGAAAATGAAATCATATGTGGGTTTTAGCATCTTTTTGTAATAAAATGATGTGGAAAACAAGTCGTCGCTCGATTTTTTAGCGTCAGTTTTTATGCAACCTGTCACCTACAAGCTTATTTTTTATATCATCTTTATAAACATTTGATAAAAACATATGTTAAATATAGTTCTTTCACAAGTTAATTGATCATTTAATTGAACATATTAGACTCCTTATTCTGCGTTCAAAACTCTAAAAATCAAATTACATCAGGGCCTACTCCAAATCCACTAGACTTATATTACTGGGTTACTATACACATCTATGTGCCACTCTTCAATATTTTATTCCATTGATAATAATACATGGTAACTTTGTATAATATTTCTTCCTCATTGTTCTACAAGACCAATAGGGTCCTTGGGGTACCGATGATCATGCATTCCCTTGATAATGAAGACCACAATATGTAAGAAACCTTCAGCATGTTGCTTATCCCAACACACTCATCTCTGCATCTCCATATCAGTCCTTATAGCCTTTAGTAATCAATTCAATCTCCTTGTCTCAAAACGATGGTATATATATATATGGTATTCTGGTCAATTGAAAATCCTATATTGTATAGATTTTTTCACATCAAATATATGCCTAGTCATTCATCCTTATTTAGTTACTAGGAGACAAGGTGTATAAATTCATATATCTAACCTTCCAATTATGTGTAATCTCTAATAATTTCACATCAATAATCTATTCCCAATTCCTAATCAATTGGAATTAATTATTTGGGACTTTAATTAGATATAATCCCCACCCATAACATCTCATATTTTGATAATAATAAATAGGATTGTCTGGAAAGGGTCACTCATGTATAATTCACACATGAAACATTTCTAGGTCCCTGTTACATGGTAGTAAATTATGTGTGACTTGAAACTACTCATAAGTGGACCATTACATATGATGTTAAACTAGAAGACACTATGTTCATGGAAACAAAACATTAAAAGGCTATTTATTTGGTCATGGTTTCACAACCATAAAATAGATCACATTGATCCTTATAACATGACATTTAACATTACGTTGTGTCATTTTAAGTAAAAGTAAACTATATGGGATATGATTTCCATTATAAGGATATATAGTAATTCACTCTCCTTGGAATGGTACCAACTTCACAACCCTAGCCCCCTCCCTATATTGAGATAATTTCTAGAGTTCCTATGTACATCTTTTTAAATCATACTTCAACTAACAAATGATGGGGATTATGGGGAACTTATAAGACATATATACAGATAACATTTAATACATACATTTTTTCATATCAATGACTGGTTTAAATTGACAACTTTCACAACATAGGTAGTTAGTATTTTTGTTTAGAATGATTTCATTGATGCACCCGTAATCCATAAAAGAGTTTGATATTGGGAAATAATATCCATCATGATATAATATGATATCACACCCTATTGACTGTGATTCACAATACTATGTTTCAAATGTTTATCATAATGATTACATGCCATTACGGAGCATGTTTGAAACTAAACATAATTGTTGGCATGAACGTGTAGGGGTAACAATATCTCAATCAAGTAAAATTAAATTTTTAATTCAAATGTCGAATAATCTATTTATCTATTGTCCAATTAATAATATCATCACCAAAACCGATTGTATTTCTTTATAGTATCTCATTACATAACAAATTGGGTGTATGATGGCCAAAAATAGCAATCCTTATGATAATCATCCTCAGTAAAATACTTGTAAGAACATCATGTCTCAAAATCATTAACTGAAGACAAATCAAATATACCATATCAAAATAGTATTCCGCACCCGACAACAAAAAGTTAAAAAAAATCTAATTTGAGTTTCATCATTCGATTTAGGGAGAAAATTATCACCATAACATCAAGGGAGTTATCTATTCCATGTCTACTATTCTAAGGTGTATCGTAATCCAATAGCATCATCCACTCTTGAGAAACCTTTTCTCAAGATCCTATTCACTATCTATACTAAGCTAGTAAATTATTTGAATTTAAGGACATTCAAATCACACAATGACATCCCAACCATTCAACCATTAACTCTGACACCATATATTCTTCTATCCTAATAACAATGATAATTTACATTCCATTACTATTTATCATCATGACAATAACATTCATAATCTATTTAAATATTTAAAATCACAAAATAAATAGAGTCTTTTCACCATCATTTATCCTTTGAAAGTGGTCGTAGAGAACTCCTCTACAACAATTAATGAAAGTATTCATTACCAAGCTACTCAAATGTGTCCAATAACATTAAATATGAACCATACTAAGGAACCTATAAAATTACATCCAATGATAACGAGGTCATATTCATCCTAAAGAACTGAAATGGTTTTCCTTTGACATTAGAAAAACATTAAACTGGATAAGTAACTCTAACAAAGTCCAAATAAATTCATAATGAAGATAAATTCCTTACAATATAATAACATCATTATTTCTCTTCAATAAATAATCTTCTCACATGATCTAAATAAAATAGGTTATATATTTTATCTAGTTTAATCACTCATAACGTTATCATGATTTTTTGAACCCAAAAGGTTGAAAGTATTAATAAGCCATCTTGCACACTGGGTAAGTTAAATTTTTTTAGCACACTACTCTAGGGTATGGTTTCATTCATAATAATTTTTATAATCATATGAATTAATTTTAGAATCATTAATTTTAATGCACTCACATAATTAATCATTATCTTTTTCACATATTTTAAATGAAAATAAAACTCCACACTCCAATAAAATGATATCAATTTGGATCATTTATCATGACTCCTCAAAGAAGGTTGAGAAACAATATCTACACCTGATCTCATACAAGGAAGGTCATGCTACCTCGAATCATGCTCTTCACATGTGTTTCAAATGAAGAAATAAATCTTGTACCATTAATTATCAAAATGAGAAACTTTTGTCCCCTATAATATCCTCTAATGTAAAAATAGTCCAAATGTGTTTATAAGTTAATTACCCATGAAAATTTGACTTTTGATGAAGTCTTTATCAGCATCATGATCAATAATGGGTTTCATGCTGACAAGTCAAAACCTAGTTAGCATCTACTTAGAAGTTCATATTTATGTTCTTCTTATTATGTTGTATTTTATTTAAAAGAAATTATGAATCATATTACATAGATATCATTTAAAATAGTCATATTGTATTATCTACTTCCATGACTCAATTATTTCTCTTAGGATCCAATATGAACGATTCATTTTAATGGAAATTGAGAAAAATTCAATTATCATAATATCTAGGATATGTGAATAGATAAAAAACATGACCACTAACTGCTTAAATATCCCCCAATTTACCAACATTCCCCACTTAGTAAAATCAATCATAGTGTTCAAGATATAACTATATAATATATGATCTCATACATAGTAAAGTAAGTTGTATGAGAACACAGTTACCTTAGGTGTAGTTATTGAACAATCAGGGTCTATGGGATAGAATAAATCAACCACCCATATATATAGCTGTTATCCCTATCATAATTACTCTGCAATGTTTAGATATACTTCTACCCTGATAACCACACAAAATCTATACATGTTACTCCTCTAAACTCCAACCTATATATTAATAATACATTTTGATGTCACTTTTTCATTACATGATTCCCCTAGAACATATCATAGATTAGTAATCAGACCAGGAGTGACCTCTGAAGCACATATCCAATACAAAATGGATTGGAGACTAGAATAGAGTGTATAAATCATACAAATGGGAGGTATTATTCAATAGGGAAGGAATTTGAAGACTATAAATTAAATACATAACCACAAATAAATAAAAAATATGAAATATTTTATTAACTGATATCTAATAGTGGTATAATGCATATATTTCATAAAATATAACTAAAATAAAAAATAGACACAAATATATAAATAAATTCCCTAAATCCAATAAATATTGTAATATATAAAACACTTGTATACCACAGTTATTTAAAACCAATCCATAACACCAAGCTCTAGCTATTAGTCTCAATAATCCAAGAAATTTACACATGATAACACCATTAAAAACCAGTAAAAAAAATACCTAAAATTATGGATGTGAATATCCATATACTCATTATGTATTACCTGAATTGGCCAAACACCTCCTGAAAGGTCAAGTATGATAAATTCCTAAATGGAATAAATTTATATTCCATTGTTTTGACCAAACTATAATGCCAACCCAAGGTTCATCTATTTATTTATTCCAATAATTGTATAACTCTATAGATGTTAAATTTTATAATCCATTCTCATCTCATCAGAAATCATACTCTTTTGAAATTTATGATTAATAAGTGTAAGTATACATCACGCTCATATTGAAATAATAAAAAGGGTTCCAATAAACTACTATTTCGAACCCACTCACTATAGTCCCAATGCCTTTCATTATAAAGGAAATGATCCTCATTAGCTCCTCCTCATGACCCCATAAAACACATGGTTAAATCATAAAAGGAGACCAACATCATATAGTAATGTATTTTGATGAGTATTGTGTGTAATAAAAATATATTATGGAATCATGTGTGATAATCCCATATCATATCATCATATGTACTACCCAATTCCATTGTATTTTAGGGGGTACTCTCATATAACTAAATAGGTATAAGGCGACTACGAATACCCCCTCCTGCCAATAATACCATAATGAGTGGAGAGAAAAAATGACCATCGAGTCCCACCTCTATTAGATCTTGGGTTAGCAGCTAGAAATGGGGGTATAAAAATCTGATGAAATGTGAGGAATTTACCATTATAATAATATGGAATCAAGAGATAAGATAAAAAAATCCACAATAAACTCCATTCCATAATATAAAAAGAATATAAAGCCATCCCATAATGAATGTATAAATTAAATTGGTATAGATAAATTAATCTAAAGGTAAAAGTCCAAAAAAAAATCAAAAGAAGAGACACAAAACCCTTATATGTATGTCTAATCTAGTACAGTATAGAACGATCCATGTAATCCACCTAGAACCTAAAAAAATAGTATATATATTTAGGGAGATCATAAAAATATACTCGGTTGGAAAACTAATGACTCTCATCCACATGTGAACGAAGAATACTATTTCACTAATGATAAAACAATAGAACTGACATCACTTCAACAGGATAACTATCCATCCCAACCTCACCAAGGCATGCTCAACAAATAACAAAATCCAAGTACAATAAAATAATAAGAATGATATCAGAAAAGGTAACCGTAAAATTTTTCCCACTAGTTTTCTACTCTCACACCCCAACATCGTATGTTCGAGAACTCGAATATCATCTAAATAACATATACCACCACCCATAGCATGGTCACAATACATCATGGCCATAGAAACATGGTCCACCACCCCCCAACACAGTCACAACTCATCTCACACATAGACACCTAGTCCATTACATCACAACCATAACCAAAGTAGTAGTGTATCATGAACATGAAGTACATCATTCACATTCCCTCTTCCTACCATGAACAACCCCCACCGTAAGCCTCCCCATAGCATATTCATACCACATCTCTCTTGAAAACATATGGTCCACCACCAACATCTCTGTCATATATCATCTTGATTAAAGACACATATTCCATCACCACGCGATCTAAAAAATCTCTAGCCCTAACATACTATTCATATCTACTAACCTAGAAGAAAGATCATGAAAGAGAGGGTATCCATCCATCCATCCTCATCATCGGGATGTCAGAAAAAACACCCATGTGTGAAAATACGGGTGTTTGAATATAATGATTGATGTAGTTGGGTTCATGTAGAAATCACAAGGAATATTAAAATATATATATATAATCCACACACAGGACAGACCAATGGGATCAGAGAAAAATAATAACCAAATCACAACAAACCCGCTTTAGATGCCACCTCTATACAGATAACACCACAAAAAACACAATCCATATGTCACACCACCCACCAATTCCATTATACTACCCAGTCCTTTCATTATTTACTAAAAAAATATATAACCATAGATCCCATTATTTATTTGTTCACTGTTCATTTTCATCCCATTAACAAAACCAAAACACACCATTTTAAACATTATTAAACAATTATTCCATCACTGTCTAGTCATCTTGTACAAGACAACCACACGTCGCAGGCAACTCCTCATTTCCATTGAACCATCACCTCACTACCCCACAAGCATGTCCCAAAAAACATAACCACACAATCCAAAAAGTGCATCCAAACAAATCATCCCCTCACCTCCACAAAAGCACATCCCAACAAACCATTATCTCGCCTCACCAAAATAATGTCCAAAAAACCATCACCTCAACACCCCAAAATCATAGAAAAAAAAACTATCACTTATACACCCCTAAATAACGGCCAACGAAACCACACATCACCCAACACACATCAGAACCATGTATAACTACACCATTAGATTGACCAGACATCACAACACTTCAACACCCATTTTACAAATTCAACAGAGGGGATTTTTCAAATTCCACTTTATTTTATGGGAATTATCACTCAATACATAAATCTAGTTGAAACCATATCATTATTATAATATAATTGGTCAGACAATTTCCATTTTGGGGTGATATCACAAAAATATGAAATGTGGTTCCATAGCACATAAAAAACTATTCAAAAAATCTACCAATAACCATAATTTTCAGCAGGGCATTCAGCCTGTATAATCACAACATCACAATAATATTAAATATGTAAAATTAGGATAATCATTACCCTTTACCCTTGAATTTCAATTATAAAATTTATTAATATATATTAATCTAAAACAACCATCCCCTACGGATAAGAAAGATAAAACCCCTCCAACATAATACAGTAAAGTGAGAAATAAGGGATTCCCATCCTCAAAGAAGCTTTTCCACCTCACTGTACACCATAGGGAGAAGAAGAAACACTAATAAACCCTAATTGCATGAAAACCCCATGGATTGGGAAAAAAATCATCCAGGGTAATGAAATAAATATCCCAATTCACAACCTGAAACAAAAATAATCTACGACTGTGGATCTCTAAAAAAGAGGGAATTGAAACCCATAGGGAAGAGGGGAGAACTCACCACATATTGCCAATAGGCATCAACTAGAACCAATTAATCGAATCCAGAAGAGGATTTCAAGATTATCTAAAATTTCTTAGGGTTCACCTATAAATGATTGAGATAGGGAGATAGGTATCGCTAAATAAATAAATAAAATTCCAAAAGTGTTATAAAATAATCTGGATCCCATAGTTTTAACATTTTTTATTCCAGTCATGACATGAAATCCATGATTTTCCTAAAAATAGCAAATTTCATTTAAATTGATCTGAATATGGTATTTATTTAATTAAAAGTCATGAATTACATTCACAACCTGAATATATTTCATGTGTTCCCCCTCAACACACTCAATTAATGAAACTGGAAAGCTACACAAGTTTAAAGCTACTAATTCACTTCTTACACCCCTTTTATGATGTGAATTTCCTACAGCATCCCCACTGCTACTCCAACCACCATAAAACCTCCTCCAACGTCCTCTAAAACAACATAAACACCCAAAAACCAACAAATTAACAGACTGAGAAGGAATGATCAATTACATTATAATCTTATGAAATTATTATCACCTTTTAGAATCCAAAATCATGAACAAAAGTAAAAGGGTTCCAAATAACAACCCCATAAGATACCAATCAAGGATCATATTACTCTTTAATGATACCAATGACCAAATATACTATCTGAAAAAAACATGAAACACCAAGAACAACCACAAACAACCCCCATTCACAGAACTACACTACCACACAACCACTATACAACCATCTCAACCTCTATGAAACCCAAACCAATAACCACTACACCAACAAAAAAACAATTTTGCAACCACATAAATGTGGAATTATATCCTTCAAGTCATGATTCATTGTTATTTGTGTGTAATAGAATTTCTAGAAGAATTTTAATTTCATCATAGTATAATGTATCTCATTTAGTAATCTGGCCCTCCCCTTTTCATATATCATAACTTTATTACACATCGTACATCAATAAAATATAAAATATCAGTACCCAATAATATCAAAATGTTACATCACCATAATAAAGGCATATGGAAAAATTTATGTCTAGTTATTGGGAAGCTATTTGTGTCTATCACTCTCAAGTACTATTATCTAGGGAACCATTCCCCCACAATGCATGAACCAGTGGAATTGTTCATCCATGATTTTCCTTCCATTGGAGATCCTATATCTCTACTAGTAGCTTCATGATTGTCTCATAATACATATTATCTAAATCTATATAGTCAATGACATGGGATTAATCATGAATATACCAATGAATCTAATAGATGTGGAAGAAATTATGGATCCTCTCTATTAATGTTTGATAGTTGAATTAATATTGAAACTCGTCCCAATACCTCAATGGTCCAAAAAAACATGGGAGAAAGATTACCCCCCCTGCCAAGCCACTTCTTCTTTTATCAATGTGAAACATTTAAGAACAGATGGTCTCCAATAGCATACTCCATGATTCTCCTTCTATGATCGACATAAGAACTTTATTGGTCATTTGATACTTTCATCCTCTCTCAAATCAAAGTAATCTTTTTTTTCGTTCTCTTTCCCACATCATGACCAAGAATTGATATCTCCCCAACCATTATACAGAAAAATGGGGAATGAAATGTTCAGTCATAAAAATAATCAATGGAGACATGTTAAGGGATGGGTGATTCCATTTATTATTAGAAGAATATTTCAAGGAAACTTATTTTCCCATGATCTTTTGATATTTAATATTCATTCCAACAACATATCATCCAACGTCTGGATAGTCCAATCAGTCTGCCGAACTATCTGAAAATGGAAATTAGTGATGTGGTGTAACTGAGTGCAAAAATAATTATGAAATCCTATATAGACTCATGAATTAAAACATGAATCATTATCTAAGACAATGTATTTAAAAACTCAATGAAATTGAATCACCTCATCTACATACCTCTTATCCAAATCATCTATTGCGACCACCTTCTTGATCAATAAGAATTGTGCTGATTTTGCCAATTGATCCATGATCTCCAAGATAGAATCACGACCTCCATGACCATAGGGTAACAATATAAAAATAATAAATTAATATTTTAGCCTATTCCAACTGAATAAAATCTAAATGACTCAAAAAACTACTTGGAAGATGATTCTCTACCTATACATACTGGAAATCCATACACCTCTCCATAAACTCCACCACCTTTCGTCTCATCCTGAGCCACCAAAATTACATCCTCAGGCCATGTTACATTTTGGATACTTCTAAGTTTATCAGTTAAGGGGGTATATGTAACTCATAAATGAATCCCTCACACGTCGCTACTAGAATAAATAATCTCCCACGAAACAACATCTCGTATGGATCTTCCTCCAACTACCCCTTCAAAGCATCATTATGGGAAACACGATCATGCATCACCTAATCCCTTTTTCTGAGGTTTGAGATTCAAAAAACTCCATCCACCTATAGTATAATAAATTTATATCACCGTGAGAAAATATATACCTCAAAATAATTTGATTTGTGATAAATTAGAAGTGCTCCACAATGAGATAATGACTCCAAAACGTCATCACAATCACAATCTACACTACATATAGATCATAGGTTATATAGTTATTCTCATGGAGATTTAATTTCCTGGACCCATTTGATATCACATACCTATGAATCATCAATATAAATACAAATCCTTTATAGTAAGCATCCCAAAACACTGAAAACATGACACGTTCCTAAGGAAACTGAAGCACTGACCAAATTCCCATTCAGGTAATCGAAAACTATCTAGTATTAATTATTCCACAAATATTCTTGGTCCCTCCTTGTCAAAGCTTTCAATGGTGATTAAACACAGGAGAAATTATGAAAATCCTCTAATAATAGAAAACAGGACCTAGGAAATGATAAACCCTTACCACATTCTTGGTTCCATCCCAAGAAACAATATCCTCAACTTTCAACGGGTTAACTGTTAAACTATATTAAGACACCACATTCCCAAAGAAATGAAACTCTTATATCTATAACATACACATTGACTAATTTAAATAGAGCTAGTGCCATCAAAGAACATGAAGGATAGTTCAGAGATGATTAGAATTATCCTATCATGACTTAGAGTGGATCAATATTTCATTGAGGGACATGACTATGAACTAGTTTAGGAATTCATGGAACATGGAGTTTATGAGTCTCATTAACACAACCAGTTCTTTTTTGAAACTAAATGGAATTAATATAAAATTAAAGTGTCTATACCTTCATATGATGTAAGTCATTACTATATCACCCACCTTCTCCCCCAACTAGTGATTTCCATACCACATATCAATCATAGAAAACAAAATCACCCCTCTCAACTGATAAGAATGTCCTTCTATCCTCAGAAGAATGTAATAGTTCTATATATTCACTAGATTCAAACACTAGTAGTATATAAACAATATCATACTATAATACATCTTCATGGAGAACACCGCTGGAGCACCCCCTGGTAACACACTAGTCCGTATAAAACCATTAATCCTTAGATTGTTTATATTAATCCCCAACTCCCACAACTCAGAAGGTGTTATCTGATAAGGATCCATAAAAATTGAAGAAGCACCAAGAATCAAGTCTATATTAGACTCCACATCACATCAAGGGGGTAGCATTACAACCTACTTGGTTAAAACATCCAGAATATCCCAACCAACCCTGGGGACCCCCATTATCATAATGTCAACTGATTCCAATGATAACTCAACCATCAAATAAATAACGGGTTCTACATAAAGACTTACCACACAAAAACCTCAATAACAAAAAAAAATGTTGTTCATCCACATCTGAAAACATGAATCTCCCCTGGAAGAATATTATAATATCACACATGTAATGCATCCAATAAACATATAATATGATATTTTATGGCTACATCAACAGTAATAAAAAATCCCCAAGACACTTATGTGGACACATTATCAATATACACCCATGGAACACATCAAATAATTTATTATGGCCTCCAACTAGCATCATGGGTACCAGGGTAACTATAATTATCTCAATTTCTAGTCATTGATCATATACTAGAGTTGGTGAAATAATGTTGTGATAATATAATTAATAAAAAAAGTCAAAAGTAACAGTAGATGATAAAATGAGTGTACATTGAATGATCTATGGCCCCTCTAGCACTACTACATCAACTGAATGCACCTGACCATGCTAAAATACTCTACATATCTATTAATGACCACTTCCATGGACATGCTCAAGTCGAGTTACTATATTATAAGGAAAATCTTATGATCGACCTTTGCCCACTCAATCTCCCATCAATGGAGTGTAATCTTATTTCTCCGTCTGCTAAAAAAGTTTCACTAGAAACTACTTCTAAGGATGTAACTCAACCTAAAAACCTCCACCATACTGTGATCAAAGAACCACTAGGAACTGATTCTAGTAATGTCATGAATTCTACAAAAAAACACACTAAACTGATATCCCTAGGAAAATAATGAAAACCAATGGCCCCAGTATTCCAGAAATAACGATTATTATGTTGACTCCCATTGGTCAAAACCATAAAGTTCTAGGTGCCTAATACCTTCCACTTATAACTCTTCTCCTATAGTAACCCTAAATATTACTCTTTCACAGTAATCCTTCTCAAGATTTCATCCACTCAATCACCCCTTACTTCTTCTAAAACCCCAAAAACATTGTAAGTATAAATGGACTGACCACATACTGGATAAAATGAAAGAGTACCTCCTAGAGATGTCTTGCATGAGAATCATCATCAGAATAATGATTTGGGAAAATCACAATAGGCCATTAAACATGATTCCAAATTCCTACACTAAAATACTTGCCTAATGAAGGGAATGAATATATATCCACTTCAATAACTTCAAATTCAATAAAAGGATCCTTTACTAAAAATCTTTTTGAAATTTGACATAGGAAACATTTTTCACCTTCTGTTCACCCAGATATAGTATCCACCCCTTACGCGCATCTCCCCAAATATTACTTACTGCCAAAGGTATAAAATATTCCACTGTCACTCAGATAGAACTAAAAATGATCTCAAGACCTTCCAGCCATATCAATATCTCCACAATTGAAACACTTCCCTTGTACTTCCACATAGTCTTGCATAGAAAATCATACAATTCCCTCAACCAAACCACATTATCTTCTACCAGATAAGCCATATGGATATCAAATAAATAAACCAACTAAACCTTAACATTCTAATCAACTGTTGAAGTTTTCTGGGTGACATAAAAGAAAACAATCATGATTTTCTTAATCCTGATAGTATGGAATTTTATTTAAATTAATTTAAATTAAATTTATTCATTTTAACCATTCTAAAACATCCCAACTCAAATAGTAACACAAGTCATTTTGATACATGTACCACACATAGGTCTCTACCTATAGAAAATAGTTCCACCTCACATGGTCATCCAAAAATCTCAGAGTTCATTCACTATATCCTAGGGGTCTAAAATATTGTTCCATAGATGATCTCCCTAGCCTTTATCATGATACAATGTCAACTTGATCTGTTTCCATACCAATCTATGAAATCCTTAATCATTATATTATCTCTCATCCATCATCATATGATCCCACTATTTCATTAACCATACCCACCAATGAAACCAAAATGAGGGGATAAAGAAAATGATCCCTGAGTTCCACCACTATTAGGCCTTGGTTTGGAAACTAGCACTAAGGGTTTAAAAATATCTTGAAATCGGAGGAATTGACCTCTATAATAATATAGGATCAGGAGATGACTTAAATAATAAACAAGAAATTCCATAATATAATATAAAAAGGAAACCAACACCAACCCATAATGCATATATAAATAGAACTAGTACCAATAAAAGTCTCAAAAGATAAATATACAAAATAAAATCTAAAGCAGCAATACAAAAACTATCCAAAAAGTAACGATCTAAAACTATCAAGAACAATCCATATAAACCTCCTCAAAACCTAAAATTTATTTTATATACGTAGGGTGGGAACACAATTATTATTAGTAGGAAAACCAAGGACTCTTAGGAACATTTGAAAGAATCATACTAATGCACCCGTGAGCAAATAGAAGAACCAACAACACTTAAACAGGTCAACTATCCACCCCAACCTCACTAAGGCACACTCAATGAATAACTCAAGATAATTATGTTAACATTATAAAAAACATATCGAGAATGGATACCCACACCTCTTCACCTCTAGTTTTAGACTCTCACACCCCAACATCATACCTCTTAAGGATCCCATATCTTCAAAATAACATATATTAACACCCCATAACATGGTCACATTACATCACAACTGAAGACACCTGGACCACTTCCTCACAACAATGTCATTGCTCATCTATCCCACAAGCATCATGTTCATCACATCAAACTCCAACTAGTGTAGTAAGGTATCCATAACATGAAGGGAATAAACCTAGATCTCTCCACCTACCATTCACAAATCCCACTATATGACACCCCATATCATGGTCATATCACATCTTGTCTAAACACACATGGGAAACCACCCTACAACACTGTCATATCTCCTCTCACTCGAAGGCACATGAGACATTAAATACTTCACTAACAGATGTATGGTCACTATATTCTATGTATATATACTTTCTTGGATGATAGAGGTTGAATGTGTGGGTATCCATACATTCATCCTCATCATTGAAATATTTGTAAAAACACCACAGTGTGAAAAATACGGGTGTTAGCAAATAGTTCTCGACAAAGGAGGGGTGTGTATAGAGACCAAAGGGAATATACAAGTATATATATAATCTACACATGATACAAACATATTCTTTGAAAAAACACTGACTGAATCAAAACATCCCCACATTCACTGCCACCTTTAAATAAAAAACACCATAAAACCCACAAACCACATCCCACACCACCAAAAAGTTCCATTATCCAACCCATTTATTTCATTATTTACAAACAACTGAATTTAACCACATATTCCATCATTTATTTGTTCATTAGTCATTTCCATACAATTAACCAAACCAAAACCCATCGATTTTTTTCATTTTAAACTAATTAATCATTCACTATCTAGGAATTTAGCCAAACGAAACCATGCATCAATAGTATCTCACTATTCCCATCAATCTATTGCTGCACCACCAAAAAATCATGTCTAAAAAATCTATCACCTCACCAGATAAAAGGAATAACCTAATTAACTAACACCTCCCCACATTTTCGACTAAACAAATCATCTAGTCACTAAACCAAAAGCACATCCAAAAAAACCATCACCGTATTTCCCCAAAAGCATTTCAAAATAAACATTCCCCACTCCAACCAAAAAGCACGTCTGAAAAACCCACACATCATCCAACACTACATCTCCACCCAATAAGCAATTAAATACATAAAAACACATCAAAACCAATTTTATATATTTAAATAAGTATATATTTATCACATTTCACATTATTTTAGGTGCATTATCACACAATACATAAATCTAGGGGAAAAACATTCATTAACTAAATATAAGTTATTAGACAATTTCCGTTTTTGTATGATATCACAACAAAATGAATTAAGGTTTTTGAAACACATAAAAACCATTAAAAACCCATAACATCCAAAATTTTCAGTGGGGAAATCAACATGTATAATTAGAACATATGAATAATATAAAAGCTATAAATTATTTTAATTCATTCTCCTTTCCCATTAAATTTCAATTAGCTAATTAATTAATCCTCATTGATATAGTTAAACCATTCCCCATTTACAATCAATAGAAAACCCCACTTTTGGAATATAAAAAAGTGAGAAATGAGGGATTCCCTAACATCAAGAAAGATTATCAACTCACTACTCACCATAGGGTAAAGAATAATTTCCTAACAATAGCAACCGCACACAAATCCCCTGGATCAACATACACTGAATCAAACGTTATAAAAAATTAATCCCAAATCCCAACCCATACCAATGATAAACCACCATAGTGGACAATGAAATAATAAATTAATGAAAAACATGTATAATAGAGGATAACTCACCATGGATCACCAACAAGCATCTATCAAAACCAACAGAACGTACCAGGAGGAAGAGTATTGGAAGATCCTCTAAAATTTTCTAAGGTTCTCCCAGAAATGGTAAAGATAAATGTATGTATGACAGAATAAAAATTTTCTAATGGGTATAAATTAACATGTATCCCACCAGTTTCGAATCATGTATTCCATTTGCAACATGAAATCTCTGAGTTTCCCATTAAATCTATACTTCCTCCAAAATTCATGTATTCTCGAGCTTGATTTTCTTACACATCATGAATTACATTCATGAAATGAATCTATTTCATAAGTTCACACATATCCACATTTATTCCATGAATTTGGCTAGCTTTACATTCCATGAACCATAAATTCATGTTTTATACCACTTTTATTACATGAATTTCTTACAGCATCCTTGTTGCACCTCCAACCACCACCAATCCTCCTCAAACATCACTAAAAACACCTCATACACCCAATAAAGAATATGTAATTAGTTAGGAAGGCATATGATCTTTAAGAGACAATTTATACAAGTTATAAATCACATGATCACTCTCGCTCAAAGTGTGTTGGGTTGTACCTTAGAAGAATAACCCTCAAGTGGTGGTTGAGTGGGGATTATTACTCCAATCACATAAAATAAAAATAATAAAAATAAACACACAAATATTCCATATCACGATCTGCCTCATACATAATTGGTACTCCAACTAGGAACATGTATGGTACCCCACACATAAATGAATGTAAAATAATTCCTAGAACCATATATGAGTAAGGATTATGTGAGATTCCACGCACCATTGCATGAAGTCCCACATCATAGAATTAATATTCATCCCCATCACCATGATTGGGTTTCTGAGAACACTCATATAAATCATCAAACTATAACTCAAAATTATTCACACTACCCTCTACATAGGACAACTCTTTAGGGATACCACATATATTTGACATAAAACTGTTAGATCCATGATTTGACAATGAATTTTTTATAAGTAAATTTCTATTTATTAATTTCTACTTTTTGGTTTGTTTATAGTTTAGTTTTATCCTATATCTTAATTGTCTACTGTATTAAATCCATATTTATCAATGTATTAGATATATATATATATTCAATGATAATGGAAGTTTTATTGGATATCAACATAGTTATAACCATGAATTCTTTTTGCATCATAGTTCCATGTTTCCAATTATAATAGTTTTCATGTGCTTACTATATTTTTTTTATCAATATGGCCATTATATCTAGTATATTCTATTGAAAATTATTGTGTGTGTGTGAATTTAATGTTTTTAGACAATTTCAAACTCAATTGATCATTGTTAAAATTGAATTAATTTGATAATATTATGATTTTATATGTAAGGGTTACATTAAATAACAACATGATATCAAGACTTAATCAAAGACAATTTCAACCCAATATATTCAATATTATTAGGTTTTTTGTTGAGCTGATATATGATTGGATGGTTAATATATTATTTAAAATATTATATATAGAAAAAATGTTGACATTTTACTAATTATTCAATGGATTCTACATCAAATAATCAACGTTAAGATAAAAAAAATCAAGACTGTGTCCCCATACCAATGATCTATTGAGATTCTATGTAGAATACGTAATTAAATCTACATTGGAGTTATAATGTACAATGAAAATAGTGTGGGAACTATAATTTTATATCATGGGATAATAAAAATAGCACCAAATGGTGAACACAATATCAAAAACTAAAATAGAATGTTTTAATTCAAGAATACTCTACTAGTTATTAATTCTTATAAATAAATTTTATATTGTTTTATTTTTCTCCTTCTCAGGATTACATAATTACCAAACCGCATTATCTTTTTAAGGACATGAGAAAAAAACCCAACTTGTAACACTGATAAAAAATAGAAAAATAGAAACCATAAGTACTCATGTTAGGGATGTTTACATGTAAAATTGATGGATTGGAAACTAGGGGAGTTAACCATTAATGAATTTGTCCATATAAGGTTGATGAATAGAACTAACCAAGAGTCTAATGAATGATATATTTCACTGATCCATTGTTTCCATGTTATAAATTCATGATTTCGTATTATATGTGTTAAAACATATCTTATGTTTTTGTGATCACTTTTATTTAGGAATCATTGTTAAATCTATTGTTATATTTTTTCTAAATTCATTATTAATTATTTTTAGTATTCCATTATGATTTATATATTTTTTGTTCTATAAATTTCCCAATAAATATAGGGTTATTTTTTTGTTATAAATAAATTCATAACATATGTGTGCTCTAATTATTTTTACTACCATATAAAAAACAATTTGGATGGTTATGCCTTCATTAGAAAATTTGTTCTTAAATGGGGGTTGAATCACATTAAAAATCCAAATTTCTATAGTGATTCATACTTATTGAGGTGTATAGAGGTGGTGAAGAGTGTATTAGGACTTTATGTTCAAGACTCTATATATATCGGGTGATAAATTCTTATATACTTTCATTCTTACATTTTATTCTTTCAATTCATCCCCACTCTTGACCTTTGGTTGTGAAGTAATCACAGAAATAATTTTGTATTACATTCTTTGGCTCTATTAGATGAATTTTTTATTACTAACCCAATCATAGACCTTCAAACATTTAAGTATATGATAAATTATCATGGTTAGTCAAGGTAAAAATAATGATTGGGTTCCAAAGGGACCACCTAACTTTAATGGTAATGACTATGGATATTGGAAAACTTGTATAGAAGAATATATGAAGAATCTAATAACGGTACATTTGGATTTCATGGTAAAAACATAAAAATCCCAGTAGGTTTATGTATACACAATAAATGGTATAAATGTTGCTAAATATATTTTAAATTATAATGTTATGAATATTTTTTACTGTTTAATAAGTAGATTTGTGCTTATCCATATTCTATATTGTAACAAAACATATGATATCTGAAAAATACAAATCTTAACATACTATTGTTTTGATAAACTATATAGGACCTTCCATTTAAGGAAAAAAATTATAAATACAAATATTTCAACATATTTTAAAATGAAATTTTTTTTCATATGTTATAGATATAAAAAATAATTCCAAATAGCCTGAGAGAAGTAAGATAAACAATTGATAATTTATTGATGATTGAAATAATACCTAATACATACTTAAATATTAAAAATATTAGAAGCAATAAATGGATTAAAGTAAGAATTTAAAATACTTTTTTATAGATTATTTCAAAGAATCATTGTAGAAAATATGATCTTGAGTATAATAATATTTTGGAGGAATAAATCAAAAAAAGGAAAAGATGTGTCCTTTAAATATTCAAAGATAATATATTCTAACTCTTATAATAATAAATCTCCATTGAGTAGAGATTATTAGTCTCAGGTAAAAAGAAAAATGAAGGTAGATTTCAATAGGGGAAACCGATACTTCAATTGTCTAAATTGAGATAACAAGAATGCTGCTAAAATAAAATAAATCAATGTAAATTCGAGTTCTGATTAAAAATATATATATGTAACATGTCATTATTTTAGGAGGAAAGGATATATTAAAAACATCTATACGAAATTGAAAAATGAGTTGAATGATCATAATGACAACATAATGTAAAATATGGCTATATAAGTTTCTTAGAAATATAGTGAGGGAATTAATTCATGTGATGAATCTAAGCCTGAGAATGAATCTAAAAACCTATGATTGATTGAAAATATTGGTCGAATTAGTGATTTTGATTATTTTATCCTAATTTTGATAATATTAGTGTAGAATAATTGAATAATAAGTGTATTAGAATTCAAGATGTAGTTGGGAACATTAATGGAATGTATAATAAATATATGTGAAGTCAGATAATGTCAATTAAGGAGAGTAAACTATTTTCTAGTGAAAGAGAAATCATAAAAAATTACAATTATATGAAAATATTTACAGAAAAAAGAATACCATAAATATAAGGATGAATTAAAATATTGAATGAGTCCCTATATAAAAGCACTAATGAAATTAGAAATTATAAAAATGTGATGCCTATATAACGAACTTATCAAAAAATGAATTTTATTAGTTGCTGAGATTGGTCACATAAGTTTTATGCAAATTTTGTTGTCATGGTAACTTCTAATATTGTCTCTTTTATTAGTGTTTTAAATAATTAATGTGATTAAAATTATGCTAGTTAACGATCAATTAGGAATACTCAATCATGGGTTTATTCTAAAGATTTAATTTCCAAATAATTAAATTTAATATTACTAAAAAATATTACTATTAAATCTATATGGGTACCTAAGGGATCAGAGACTCATCTAGATGGACCCAAATTAGAATGGATACCAAAAGGTTCTATTCTTTGATTGTTTCATGAAACATTCCTTGGATGTATCAATAATGAAATATAGAACAAGGGTAGTGGGTTCTCATAGAATATGATAAGAGATCCATAATTGTTTAAAACATTCAAAATATGTGATGGAGGGAATATCAAATTTATAGACAACTCTAAGGGAAAATTAAAAAGTTTTGGTAAGGTTAGTTTTTAAAAAATTTGGATTATTAAATAAGTTTATAATATTTAAATGTTATAATATAAAATTATAATAATATCTCAAATATGTTAAAATTGTTTATTAATCAAATACAATAGTGATAAATTTATTTTATTTTTGTATGATTTAAATTTATTTGTAGCTATTTTGATAGAAAATTGTTTTATAATTTAATATTGATGATATAAATATGTAGAATTTTATGTTTTTAAATACATTGCTGAAAAATTATTCTTAGTGGTATAGATTGATTGGGAATAATAATTTTATATTCTATTAAAATTTATTAATTCATAAACATATTCTACAGTTACATGATTTGAATGTGGTACTAAATTTTTTTTATCTTAATATGAAATGGATGTAAACAAAGGAATCTTCTATGTGGTTCAATGATTTAACCACCAGAATACCAATTTATAGAATATATTTTGAACATATTTATTCCCAATCAAATTTTATTACTAGACGTAAAATATATAAATTTATGATTGTGAATTAACATAACAAATTAATATAGTTATATTTTATGTCATGCAATACTAAGACATTTTCAATGTTTACAACTTACTATTATTTTGTTTAGAATGAGAATGGATTTCTTATATTCATTATAATATGTTATCATGGTGGATAATTCAATAATTAAAACTTTGAAAAGTTTTATAATTACAATTGATTCTCATATAATTTTAGAACATTGAGGACTCCATAGTAAAATAGATTATTTGATAGAATGAATAAGATAGTCTAGGTGATAGAATGGGTCATTAGGAATAATATTACTTTCCTACATATAATTAAGAATATGATGTTAACATAATCTACTATGTAAATAAAAATATTTTACTTAGGAAAATTCACAATAAGACACCATATGAATTATGTAAAGGAAATTATCCCATGGTTGGATATTTTCAAGTATTTTTATTTAAGGTATTCATCATCAATACTGAATAAATCAAATGAAAAATATTTATTCCACATTTTATAAAGGATTCCCCATGGATTACTCAACAAATAGAAATGCATACCATGTTTATAATAAGAGTACCATAACACTTGATTATTATAATCATGTCATGTCTAATAAGAGATATCTAATGGAAAAATTAATATGTATTATTTTGATGAATATTTTTAAAATCTAAATCTATATGTTTTTTAACATATTAGAAGCAAAATTTGAAAATAAAGATTCACCAGTTTAGAGGGATCCTAATATTCCCCAACAAAGATTTTATAAAACTAAAATAGATCACCCCATGGAGTGGGTTATTCAGTATATGGATTCTTGGATCAAAATAAGGAATGTGATGGGTATTAATTTTAAACACACATCATTCATTTTAAAAAATATAATATCCTAAAATGATTAAATGTATTCTAGTGGGTGATGAAAATTAAAGAGGAGTTGGAAAATTTCTCAAGAAATAATTTTTAGGATCTTTTAAAACCTCTACAAGATAAATTATTTATTGGATCAATTAATTATTAAAAAATATGAATATAGAAACATTTTATGTAATAAAGTAGTGATGATTCCTGAGGGCTATATTTAGGAATATAGAATTGACTCTGCGAAAACTTTTTCACAGATATGAAGACTATATATAATTATAATTCTATTATTATATGATACCAACATTGGATTCAAGCTATGCCATATAGAAATTATGTGTGTATTTATTAATGAATTTATATTTAAAAAATTATCTGTATGATAAACCGAAATAAGTTTTCATAATAATAGGCCTCTCTCTTATCAAAATTATAAAATTATTGTATGGAACAATAGAAATACCCTCAAGTATGGAATGATATGTTATCTCAGTTTCTATTAAATAATAACATTATGAATGGTAATTTATATCATATATTGATTATTAAGAAGTATTAAAAGTAAATTATGATAGTACATTATATGTAGATGATATCATATTTTGTTTATAAATTCATTCTCTATGTAATTGTTTTTAAAACTATTGGGTAATGAGTTTGAGGTGGGTCTCATGGGATAACTCACTATTTTCATGGATTTTAGATTTTATAAAGAGATATTGTTTGTTTTTTAAATTAGATTAGGAATTATGAATTTTTGGTTAATGATTCAAATTGGATTCAACTAAGAGTATGATTAGACCAAGGAGCAGTATATGTAAGATGGATAAACACTCATCTAGAAATTATAATGATAAAAATGATATTTCAGAGAACTATTAGATATATCTTGTATTCAACTACAAGTGATATAGACTTGATGAACAATTTGTTTCATATATACATGGTTTGAAATATATTCTAAGGGATATCATGTGAAAATAGTAAATATAATTTTAAATCATATCAAAGGTATTGGGAATCATATGTTTTTCTATACAAGTAATTCCTTTTTTTACGCTATCCAGAATATGTTTTTGATGGTTTCAAGATAGATAGAGAGTGTAGAAGTGGAATGTATCACATCATTTAAAAATTAATAGTTTCATGCAATTATAAAAATATTTTTTTTGGATTTTTCAATAGTAAATTAAGAATATGATGTTGTTTTATTCTATTGTGATCAAACATTATGGATAAGGCATACTATTTCAAACTTTTTAATTCTCAATGATATAATTCCTATCATATGTGATAATTCATAAGATATTTAAATTTCAACGAATCATCTTCAACATTTTATGAATACAACTATTGTGGTCTGGAAATATTTTAAAATATACCACATGTATAAGGGTGGAATATCTTTAGAGTCCATCCCAACTGAATATAGACTAGAAGAATCATTCATGAATTCCTACGATGTTGGAATGTATAAATATATCAAAACCAATATTATAATGATTAAAAAATTATGGAATTTTAGTTTTTATTTGATAAAATTAATTATTTTTAGTTTTTCATGTTTTAGAGAATTATCCTAAGTTCAAGTAACAAATGGTAAATTTTTTCCATGTTTGAATCTTATAAGGTGAAATCACATGAATTTTGAGGTAATTAAAAATCAATATTGAATTATTTCTCAATGAATGAAGTGATGTATTCCTATAAAATGATATATTTGAGATTTTGTATATGTATTCTTATAGTATTTCTATATATTTTTTATATTGTATACATCAAGTCATGATTAAGTGTTAGATATTCTCACATTGTATGTGTTGACTTTGTTACCCATGAAATATTTAACACTGCGAGTGTCCAAGTATACATGAATTTCAATATTGTAAAAATAAATAAACTTTTCTGTAGAATGAACATTAAATATGTCACCTTTAGGATATTTTATGAAACAAATTCCATATTTCATTAACTTTTAATGTTGTATGAAACATCAAAAAGAAGTGTGAAACCATATAAATTCTTCATGGAGACACAATGTTGAGTTTTTCATCCCTGATGACAGTGTTGGAGATGATAACACACATAATTTTACTGTTCTACCACTATATGAATTTTTTATTTGTAGCTGATGTGTATATATTTATAACTTTTTATCATCCCATAATATCTTTATAATAAAATACATGTGTATGTTTTAAATTAATATTATTATAAAAAAATAAAACTTATATGTGGATCATTATCTTGATCTAGAAGATATCATTTTAATATAATTATTCCACTCTCCCACACTCTTTCATTTTAGTTGGATTCAGTAAATAATTAAGGTTAAAGTTAGGTATTCTTTTTCTTATTCAATTTACCTTTTTGATTCTTATTATATCACTCCGTGAAAATAGAAACAATATTTTATTCAAATATTGTTGGGATCATCTGAAAAGTAATCACTATCCACACCAATTTTAAAAATAGAATTTAATATTAATATCTTATATTAAACAAAATTAAAACTTCAAAAAGAAAAAAACCTTTCAAATCACATGGTGAAAGTTCCATAATATGTGAGGAGTTCAATGTCGAATGTATAAAAAGAAATATAATTATTGGGTGAATTTTATATTCAGTGTCTCTTGGTGATTAAAAATTCATTCTTATTGATGTTGTTACATTTCATTGCTAGATGAAGATATTTAGGTTCATCAATCATGAATTAGTATTTGAAAAATAATATATATAATATTAGGGATAATTCAAGTTGATCAATGGAGATAGATAATTGTTTTATTACATCAAGAGTAATTTAAATCAAAATACAACTAACATTTATTAATGTTGTTAAATTTTTTTCAATTAAGAACACTATAAACTATGTTATTAATCTAAAGGATTTCATATATGAGAATGTTATTGTTTTTGAATAAATATGAAAACATCTGATTAGTAAATAGAAATTTTAACGGGATGTAATGTTCCAATTAATTATAAAACATTAGTTTTTATAATAGTTCATCCAGTTAATAGTTATACCAAGGATGGGTGACTATGATAATGTAAAAATTAAATATTTATACTTGTTAAAATTCATACTATTGTAGATGTTTTTCAACCTTGGGTGAATGGTTTTTATAATGATTAGTGCTATTTCATTAAAAAATAGGAATATCCAAATGGTATTTTGATCTATGGAATGTTTATATACATATTAATGCATAGATTATAAATTAAATTTGATGAAATACGGTAAATAATCCTAAAGAAGAACACTCCATAAGTGAAGATAAATTGAGAATTATTAATATATCATGGGAACCATTGATAAAAGACTACATTAATGAAGTAACTAGTTTTATAAAGGAATATAATATATATGAACATCTAGTTTCATTAGAAGGTTGGTCTAAAATGGAGTTTATTCCAATATGAGATCAGAGGGAAGTTTGTTCTATCATCACAAAATATTTAAAGAGAATTCTTGGACAATGAAATGCAGAATTATCCTGAAGAATCAAATAAATTTATTTCCATATATTATTCTAACTAAACGCATGGTTTGGTAATGGAAGATTTGAATCGAATTAAATTTGTGACTAATTCCTCACATTTATGGATTAATAGCTTTACTTACCACATTGATAAAATTATATATAATACTCTGAATATGACCAGTTTCAATATGATGGGTCATTTCAGACATTTTACTCATATTAAGTCACTATTTATTAAAAATGGTAATTTTATCTATGGAATAATTCTACAGGTCACAAAAGTGGTCATATAACACCATTCAACTAAAAATATTTAATAATATTTCTTTTAAAGTGTTTTTAAATAACTTAATAGTTTCAAAGTAACATGATGAAACTTCTCAAAAGTTGGTTGAGGAACCTCAGAAAACGATTAAATCATTTAAGATGGATAGAGTTGCATAAAGAAAAATACTCTTGATCCTATATAATATATTAATTAAAATGAATTCTATATTATAAAATAAATTATTTCTTTTAGATAAATATATTAGAAAATATATAGGAATAAAAATATATTGTATATAAAATAAAGAAGTAAGAAGTATGTGATGAAGGATCTTATATATAGAAGAGTTCAACAAGTAAATAGTTGAGACCAATATTTAAAAATTCTATTATAAGATGGAAACATGGAATTAAATTGATTCTAGAAAGTAATGATAATGATTATATTGATTAGGAGGATGATGTTAGTACTCAATCCATTCATTTATCAAGAATGTTGTTCATACTAGTAGTTCAACAAGATTTTAAACAAGTTTTTAATGAATTTATGAGTAAATTGCCTCTATTTACCAAGAGTGTTATTTATAATATTTATTATAGAATCTAATCTTTATCTTATTGATTTAAATCAAAGAACATCTATTGATGTTAATATTTTGTTCTTATTTTAGGTTACTAATATCCTTCATATTGATTTTTATGACAGTGAAGAAAAAATGATATGTGTGTTCTATCCTCACTCACAAAAAATAAAATCAATGTTTTGTGGGGTATAAAAACAATGAAAACTAAAAATACTCACGGAATCACTTCCCTTTGTTTCTTTATTCCATGGTAAACTATAAATTTGTTTTTTATATTTATTTATCCTCTTTCTCATGAATATATCCTTAATATTTAAGGAAAATGTGAGAATTAAATGTTTAAAAACTATTTTAAATGTCATGAAATTATATTTAATCTTAATTCATGTTAGAAGATTAAGAGTTGTAATTTAATGTTTATTTAAAAGCACAACACATTATCATGTTTCAACCAAAGAAAACATCAACCTAACACATTCTCCAATTATTTTCAATTAGTTGATTTGAGGTAGAAAATGTTGTTTAATGGATCATTTCAAACTATCACAAGTCTAGAATATGTCAAAATTGTAATAATTTGACAAAACACACAACATAAAAGGTCCAGCAATATACTATGTCTATAAGAATGATATTGTCTTTATATTAATACTCTATTTAGATTATATATGGAAAAATATAAATACAACATAGTATCAAGATGATCAATTTAAATAACATTGGAACCATAATGAATATATAATGAGATCACACAATGAAATATCTAATAGATAATTCCATATCATGGACTGATTCGAAATACATTAATGTAATAATGGCCTATCTGGTACGAACGCTTATAGTAATATTTTCTAACACTTTTTTATGTTATTTCCCGATTTAGTTGATGCACCGTAATTTATTATCATTAAAGTAAATGATAATTAAACTCCACTTGACATACCAATTAATTGATAATAATTTAGAAACTATAGTAATTATATCAATTAATGTTTATATGAGAAACCTCATGGATTTGAAACTGAAGGAGTTTACAAATTTTTTTATTTTTTTATAAATTATATAGTTATAGAACCATAAAAGTAATAGTTAATAAACAATTACATTGATCCATGTTTGTTATTCTACTAATTTATGTTATTTAATTAAATGTATAAAAAAACATGTTTTGACACTATGATCAGCTAAATCAAGATTTATTATTTTATCTAGTTTTTAAAATTGTTTTGTAATTCATTATAGTATTATATTTTGATTTTTATTTGTTTTAGTTAATATTGTTTCATATAAAAGTATTTTTTTGGTTATAACTCCATTAAAAAGGTATGTATTTTTCAATCAATTATGTTTCCTTATCAAAAAGCACGAGTATTGGTTATGATTATATTATAATATTAATGCTATAATAGTTTTAGGACACCCCATAAAAATCTATAAATTCTATTTTTATCTACTCCTCTTAAGGATAAAAATGTCTATGAAGATTGGATAAGAAATTTGTGTCTAAATCTCTATAAGAACCATGCAATATTTTCTTTAATTATATATTACATTAATCAATATTCAAACAAATCACCCCCTCTTATCCTCACTCTTCCCCCTATTAACTTGTTACTATGAACTAATCTTGATATTAAAATCCAAGTATGTTTATCAATAAGAATAGTTATATATATCACCACATAATATATAATAGATTATAATGTATCTTCTGCCACTATATTAATCATATCACTGAATAATATGTGTCCTAATTACTATAAATTTTGTTTACCTCTTCATCGCCAACATAATAATCATAATTTTTACCCTGAACCTTATCAGGTCATCATTATTTCAATATCACATCATTGTTACATTTTTATCTAGTCATATCATTATTCACCATAGAAAAATTACACCATTTATACTATCGAGTCAAAATACCCATCATCATTATCAATCTGTGGGACTTTCTGTTGTTATAATGACGAACCATTCACTTAGTATAATCTTATAATTATTGATAATTCAATATGTGTCACCCTCTAGTTGATCATTATTTCACCATTATGTATCAAAAATATAGAATATATTTCATATAAATCATTATATTACATCCTAAGCACTCCATGTTTATTAATAAGTAATAAGGAAAAATCAAAATGATACTGTTATGAATCCTTGCCAAAACCTCCCATCATATAACAAACATTGATCCAATTAATAAAAATTATTACATCCACACCTCTAGAATTTACTGTATGTGTCTTGAGCATCATGGTAATCCAAAATATCATGAAGTGTCATGTATGATCATCTACTTTCCAAATCATAATTTCACAATTTTAATAATTATAGAGGATTAAATCTATAAAAAAAGGTTTCATATATTCTACTCATGAATATGTACTAATTAGTGCAATAAAAAAATGTCTAATTTAGGTCACCAGCATCCGAAAACCTAGAAATTTTTATTATAACCAAATCACCCCTATAATGAACTTGAATTCCCTTGAAATTAGATCCATCAGGATTTATGTCGAAACATGATTGGTTTTAAATAATTATGTGTCAAAATCTTGATGGTGAATGGTTACAAAATGGTAAACCCATCAAAGGATGAGGTTCACAATGTCTCCTCTTTAAATTGGGATAGTCCAGCTAGCCTAGATTTTTTCACTAGTTAATTATTTATACATTATTTGTATATTATTCCAGAGGATAGGTACACAACTATCCGAGAATTATTTTCATCAAAATTTTTATTGGTGGTTTTTAAATACCTATCCCGGAATCACATTCTTAAAAATGATAACACATTTCAAATTATGGGTTTTAAACCCATTATTTTAGGAAATTTCATTCTTAAGATCATCAATAAACCCCTAGCACGGTGTCTTTTATTAATAGATGATATAATTGTTTCTCCAAAGCAGTTCAGTTTCATTTGTAAATAGAAAATATTGGATATATCTATATATTATTTGATTATATGAATCATATATAAAATAAATATAATAATGGTAACATGGAACCAAACTAGATATTTCCAAACCCTTTGAAATACTAAAGTGGAAAATTATAATGGATATAATTAATAGTTATATCTTTTTTAAAAGGTTTATTAAGATCAAGTTACATTACTTAAAATATTTATAATTAAAATTATTATCAATTGATTTCTCAAAGGATACTTCTAATATTCAAAATTAGGGAGGTAAGGTTATCAACATTTATCCCTTTTCATTGGAATGGTAGCAGATTATTTCAATACATTTATATTGAAATCAACTCAGTATTGGTAAATATAAACCATCAATATAGAAATCAATCTAAAATATAATACACATAACTTATACGTTGATAATATTCTTCTATATTTTAATGGTGAATTTGGTTGGCTAACTACTAAATGTGACATCAGTAACAATGAGGAATTTTCTAGTCATTTAATTATCTAGAATTGATAATTTCCTTGTTTGGGGAATAATATCACTCCATATAGGTAGAACCATACCTTCAGGCTTATTAATGTCTACCCTGGAATCCTACCCTTAAACTACATGGGAACTCTTATCTTTTACGGAAAGATCCAGTTCATTTATCTTAAATATATTTATTCCCATATTACATCTCATCTTTCCAAATGGAAAGGTAAAAATATCTAACAATATATAAAAAATTGTGTGGTCAATTCCATCATCATAATTATTTTTTTTCAATGTTATTAAAAGATAAAAATTGGATTTAGACCTTATAAAAAAAATTCCAATCTTTTTTGAAACATCATATGGCTAGGATCTTTTATGAAAAACACATCTTAGTTTCATAGAATAAATGTGTATAATATAATTACTTGGGTTGAATTAGTGTCACAAAAAATAGTATTTTTAACAATTCCTTTCATTTTAACTACCATTTAAGTCCTCTTTGTTATTATAATGAATCCTACATGTTTATTAATGTAAGTATTGATGAATTAATTTTCAATGGATATTGATTTTACCTTGGTCCCTTCATCTAGATATCTATTTGAGATATATTATAAAAAATTCAACCAAATATCAAATATATCTCCTTAAGAAAATCCAATAGAATGTTCTAGAACACTAATTTTTCGTACACATGGTTATTTGTTTACTACTCTATTACCATTTAAATATTAAATGGTTCCATTTATAATACTCCCAATATATGGAACTAGGTTATTAATTTCATTAAATTTTATCTTTTTTCAATAGATCAATAACTTCAAATTTACTGATTTTGATATCAAGCTCTATTTACCTTCTCATTCGGGTCAATACACAGCTCTATTATAATACAGTTACTAGTGTCGTGTCGATGATTTCCTAGCTTAATGGATATCTAATATATGTAAAAATATATATTCCTTGGATAATTTTATTTATATAGATGGTTTATAATAAAAAAAATCCCCACTGGGCATAGGTTTTTTTAGTCTTCAAGTTATATATTTCTTTCCATTATTTATACATAATTTTTAATATTATAAACACGTAATTTTTTAATTTTTTTTAAAATATATCTATAAATTTATTTCTAGATTGTTTATTCTTAAATATTATAAGTTAAATAATCAATAATAGTTCATGAATAAAATTATTAATCTCAACCTTATCAAGTAGTTATTCATCCTTTTTGTAGCTACAATCGCATTTTGTTTCCACTACATATAGAATCTTAAGTACAAATACATAAATTAGGGTAATTAAAGGCATTTAAAATTGTAACATTCAAAATAAAAAAGGATTTTAAATTTTATTATAATGTATACTCTATGACTATAAATAATAGCATTAATTATTCTATTATCCCAAAAACTCCTAGGGGACAAGGTATTACATAAAAAATCACAAGAAATATTTTACATTAGATGGTTCACATGTTATCCCAAATAGTTCAAAGGGAAAATAAATATGGATTCCATAGGGTATTTGACTAAAATATAACATTAATATTATATTAGGAGTGAACTACCTTGTATAAATTTAATCTTTGAAGAACCAAAATTTCATGATGTGGAGGAATAAAAAAAATAAAAATAATAATAGGGAAAGAAATAAATTTTTAAGAGACCACATGGTTTTCAAATCCACTATTTATCCAAATTATAACAACCTTATACCCCCACCCCTAACTCTATATCTCTATATGTTCATCCTATCCATTTTTACCTTTTCAATATCATCCTTTCTCTCAATTTGGGAGCAGTTGGCCATGAAAATCCCCCCAATGATACACTATTACCTCTTCTATAATGTGGTTTCTAGGTTTTGTTATGGGGTCCTTCTTCCTCTATCTAGATTATAGTTTTCAATATATTAGTAGATCCATGGGATTCATTGCTCATCCCTCTTTGAGAATCATTTTTTACTCAATAATGATTAAATAAACAAATTAAGGTTAATGAATTCATTTTCACACATATCTACCCAAATGTTCCCCCTTAGAATAGAAGTTACACTTCATCCTATTAGAAAATAAAAACATGTCCACGAACATTATTTGACCCATCAGTATATTAATCAATATTACTCATTACATGATTTCTTTACCTTTTACTTATTAATAATGATATTTTTGAAGTCATTATACACATCAATGAGTGTTTTAATGGTGATTAATGGTGTCGAATTCTAATAGATTAAACTATCCTCAATCCATATGTCCATTTCATTAAAGACATGAATTTTTGACCCTGATATTATCTATTATTTTGGATTTAATTTATAACTACGAATAAATAAACAACCACCCATAACTGGTTAGCTAATATCCTCTAACGATTAATCTATTAAGAATGAGCATGAACTAAATTCCCCTTTAATCTATATGCTTCCCCAAAAATCCATGATATAATTTTATCTATCTTTTCTGATTAATCATATATACCCATCCACAATTGGAAATTCTCTAGTGGAGGAATATAAACAAATATCTAACCAATTATAAATAGTTGTGGAATTTTATAATTTCTACACATGTGTTTCATTTAGTATTATTACTAACATAGTCACACTATATCATATAAAAGATGGAAAAAACCAAAGCCTAGGGTTGTAACATAATATATATCTATGGAATCCCTATTTTTCAATAAATCATAAGCTCTTCAAAATACCATAATCCATCCAAGATTAGTTATGGAAGAAAAAATAACCCATTTGTGGATATCCCAGTTACACCAGCAATACACAATAGCATTGAGATGATTTTTCATGGTCCACTTTGTGGATTTTTATTCCCTAACAGTTCCAAATAAGATGATTATATTGGTAAATTGTTTTTTTCGTATTGAAATAAGGGAAACATGGTTCAACTAGAAAAAATAATACAAGTGATTAAACCCTTTTAGTAAGTACACATTACCAAACTATATCATTGGTTAGAGAAAAAAATTCATGGTATTGAGAAACTTATTCAATAGTATTTCTCATATTTAGTGCATACTCAAATTATTTTCCTTGGTTTTTGGGTTTCTCTTAGAAAATCTGTATCTGCCTCATGTAGGACTTCATCTTCTTGTATTATATGATTTCATATGTTTATCTAATTATTGGACAAGCTCGCCTTGAAATGAGTGTGAAGTTCCCTAAGAAAGGTTTGTTTCCTCTACATTAAAACATATCATGGAGGATTCAATACCTTTATTGAATACTCATCACACCAGATGTATTTATTGAACATTATTCCTATGGGTAATCCCTATAACAATGGTACCCAGGTGTAATCGATGTCTATTCTGTTGTTATTCTCATCCTTCCCAAAATATCTAGATATATTCGAATACTGATACAGATTTTTTGTTATCCCAGGTCTTAAAACGTTAACTAGTAAATTAGAACTCACAAATAGATGACAGTTTTGTGAATAAAGAAACACATAATAGTGAAACTAGTCCCAAATGCTATGGAAACATGATAAATTACTTCCATGATAGATTTACTACATAATTTGTAATAGTTTTTAACTCCTTCCATAGATCTAATTCACGCAAAAATCTCTTGATATGTAATTCTTAGTTCTTTCACATTGTCTCCCTTCCCTCCCCATTGTTCATGTACATACAATAGCGTAAAATAACTTATATGTCATCTGTTTTCTAAATTTTCCTAATGAAATATATAATATATTGATCATATACCTAACCACTATTTGATCATGTTCCATTCACTTATCTCTTCTCAAGTGTTCCATCCCTTCAAATCCCTCCACCGAAATGTAAGAAAATCATCTATATAAGTTACTTCGGTCAAATTATACATGTTAGTGTTCAGGTGCTCTATCCTAATTTCACCTCTATGATGCTACCCCATTTCTTTGAGTATAAACAATTTTATATTCATTCATTCATAATATTTAATATTAAACACTAAATATTTAATTATTTTTGATTTTTCCAACCTACTAAATTTCTCTCTTAACTCATATTTAAACAGTAATCCTGATAAATTAGAATAAGGCACCACCCTAATAGAAAAACTATATATTTTTAATCACTCTAAACTCACATGAACAAGATATTCTTATACCTCATATAGTGTTCGATTTATTTAGAAAAATATTTTTTTTTCATGTGATCTATCCTCATGGATCATTTCCATTGAACACTAAAAATGGAACTTTTCAGGACATGATCTTCTAATTGACTACTAGGGAGGGAATATTTATCCTACCAACTATATACTATTAGGAATATCCATAATTATAACTCCACATGAAAAAATTATTTAATATTTTTGTCCCCATCATCAATTTGTTTCCCCTATAATGGCTACATCTCAAAGTGATGCACCGCTCCAACTATGTACCTATAAAATTTCTCTTGGATTTTGATCTAATTTCCAAAAAAAATCTTATTATTCAATATATTTTTGGCCTTGGGAGATCATTCCCACTATAAAAACAAACTTTTAAATCATTATATCATAACTCCCCATACATTTCTCCATTCCATCCATCCTAGATTGGGGTATTGTCTCCATAGAGAATATCCTCCTCTGATTATAAAAATATATACATTAATGGATATAATAAATTTCAAAAATAACACACCAATATTCAAATAGGAGTGAAATAACTTTTATATATTACAGTTATTATGAACCTTAATTATAGGAGGAGGTGGAAATAGATGAAAAAATATATATAAAAAGAACAATTCATGAGAGACCCTATGGTTTTCCTACCCTAGTTTTTCCAAAATTTTAAAAACCCGACTCCCCCTCACTACCTCTATAGATTTTAATTTTTAATAGCTAATTTTTCACCCATATGTCTCATATTCCCTAACCCCCCCCCCGATGAAAAACTTTTAAAACCTTGTAGACAACGATTTCCAGTCTCTATTATCAATATCCTCCTCCAAAATCTAGATTATAGTTTCTAGGTTGTTAGTAGAGAAAAAAAAATCAAGATCCATTATTGCTTGGTTGTTGTGGTGTGTTGATGAATTGTCATAGATTTTTCAATCTCTCATTCAACTAATTTCTAGGGATCATAATTTCATAAAAAGAAGTGTTTTAGGAAATCATCAAAAAAATTTCCCTATAAGATCCATGATAATATCCCATTTTGAAATATTTGATTTCACAGGTCGTAGGGACTGAACAGAGTTACATATTAGGAGTTATGGACCTTTGATGTTGGGATGGAAAACTGGTTCACGAAGCCCATTCGTGAAGCTCCCTCTACGATCACGAATCATAATAACTTGAACAGAGCCTTTGTGTGCACCTAGAAGCTTTATAATGGTCAACTCTACAGTTACGATGGACTTTAGAGAACTTGATTGGAGCCTCTACAAGTGTTGAGAAGCTCGATGATTGTTGGCACCATGATTACGAGAAACTTGATGGATCTCCCTCCAGTTATGGAGAGAGATTTTCTTCGCATCGCACATTTGTACATCACGGTGCATATTTGTTCTTCATAGTGAGCTCGTCTTACCTCTGTTGCATATAAATACATGGATCACCCCTCCCTCCTTTATAATTATGGTCATGACTCCCCTTGGGTGGTCGATCTCCCATTTCACGGAGCTCCAATGCACTGTGAAGTGATGCCCTTTACAAAGGAATCAGCAAGAGCCTTTGCTCAGTGAGAGACTTTTCTCAATGATCCCATTATCTCCATGAGAGCCTTTTCTCCACGAGAACCTTTGTTCAGAGAGATACTTTTCTCCAAAAGAGCCCTTTTCCCCATTAGAGCCTTTTCTCTGTGAGCCCCTTTTCTACCTAAGAGCCTTTACTCCGCGATCCCATTTTCTCCGCAAGCCACTTCGCTCTTCAAGCCCCTTTGCTCCGTGAGAGCCTCGGCTCCATGAGACACTTCACTCTACAAATCCCTTTACTCCATCATCCATTATTCTTCAATAATCCATGATTTTTGAGCTACTTTACTTCACGAAGCTTCTTCACGAGACTCCATGCTCAATGAGCCCCTTGGCTTCGCGAATCTCCTTTGCAAAGACCTATACTTTGAGAAGATCCTACCTTCACTCCAGTCGGTCCATACCATGGGGGTTGTGCCCCTACACCCCCTACTCAGGCTTACAACCAGGATTTGGTCCCGGAACTCAGGTTCGGTCCCTTCAATTCCATCGTTGTCCCCTATAAAAAATAGAGACTCGCACCGTGAACATTTCGGGCCGCGACGTCGACTTTTTCCATTGTGCCCTTATGCACATCCATCTTCAACATATCGAATACCATGATTAGAGATACTCCTCCAAACACCATGAAATACCTAGAGTCGACATATTCCCCTTGGTCCCTTTCACATTTTGTGAGTTGAGATTCTCATCTACAATTTTGAAGTACATTGAGTTGAATGATTCCTCATGTAAATCATCCAAACACCATCACCCAACTCATGTGCTAGGTTATCCCATAAAGGGATGATCTTGAATAAGTCCCAACACTAGCAATTTCATGGTACCATATGCTTAATACTTCTCTCTATAGGGTTATAAAATGGATTACTCCCTATGTGAAAAGTATTAGACACCACTTTCTCCAAACGAGAGATGCCTTTTGTGCCATGCATGAAATTCCCATAGTCCTCTCTACATGAATATAAACTGTTGTACACCCTATATGAAAAATGTAGGATGCCTCTTACTCCAAATAAGAGATTCCTTATGTGCCAAGAATTAGATTCCTAATAGTCCTCTCTACACGGCTATAAATTGTAGTACTCCCATTGTGACAAATATAGGATGCATCTTACTCAAAAACAAGATATGACTTTTGATCCAAGAATAAGATTCTAGTAGTCCTCTCTACATGACTATAAACCTCAGCATAACCTATCCTTAAATATAGGATGCATTTTATTACGAACAAGATATTCCTTCTGTTCCACGAATAAGATGCATATAGTCCTCTCTACATGACTCTAAATTGTATCATTCCATATCATTCAATAATAGGATGCCTCTTGATCCAAATAAGAGATGGCTTATGTGAAAAACATAAGATACCTCATGCCATGATTACAGTGTCATAATTTCAAGAGTGTTAGAATCTTTTAAACATTCCATAAATCTACCTCATGCTTTATGTGTCCTTCATTTGCATCTTTATCCTATTCGATGTCTCATGGGACCCCCTAACGACCTAGTCCCATGCCACATCAGCTCACCTACCGTTCTGGGCCAATGCCCCCGAAGACTTTGGACAACACTTCGAGTCAGGTACTGTGTTTTGAAAATGATCAATAGTCGATCCTCATTTTTTGTCCCCCATTTCAAGATAACACAAAATGGTTGTTGTGTTTCAAAAATGGTCAACGGTCATCCTCCATCATCAGGCCACCCTCATCACATTTCCATTGTTGGGAATGTGATTCACACTTTTTATCTCCCTTTGTTCAAATTAATTCCAATGTCTCAAGGTGTTATCCCACTTGTGCACTAGTTCATAATTGTATACCTCTATTATATGCCTCAACCCAATAGTGTGTTCGGATTCTATCATGGCCAGACATGAGGAAGGCACACGATCAACTACTATGTGTAATCCCCATCCGTTATTGGCGCTCCTTAGCAGCACCTGGGCTGCTTCCTTGTATAAGCCACACTCACCATTTCCACTCCATAGTGGCAATCACGGTGCTTCCATTTGTAATCCATGTTCACCATTGCGGCTCCCTAGCCACACCCAGGAATTTTCCTTATATAAGCCCTATTCACCATTTCCGCTCCATAGTAGCACTCGGGAAGCTTCCTTGTGTAAGCCGTATTCACCACCCTTCATGGATGCACCTTTCCTCCATGATCATCAGGTCCTTGCTACCGCTTGTTTCTCACACCAAACAAGACTCAGGTGGGATTAGAGTAAGAATCGACCATGAAATCTTCTCTGGGAAGCCTAGTGTGTAAGCCCCAAACACCAGCCACATCGACGTGGAATTTATCCCTTTCCAAGGTAGGGTACATAGGAATCCTCCCTAAGGATCAATCCCAACAAACATTAGTCCCAAACCCCTTCACATCAACTCACCAACACCCATATTGATCTATGTGGATTTGATCCTTGCCATAGTAAGTTACATAAGATGCATCCCTAAGGTTTTATCCCAATAACCATTGGTCCCGACTCCCTTCACGTCGGTTCACCCCATTACCAGCATAATCTACGTGGAATTTGATCCTTGCCTAGGAAAGGAATGTTGGAATCCTTCCTAAGGTTCAATCCCAACACCTATTGGTTCCGACCGCCCTTTACATTGGTTCCCACCGGCTAGAACTACTCGGAATTTTATATTTCATATGTTATGTTACGTAGGAAGCCTCACTGATGTTCAACCCCAACAAAAAATTTTTCTGACCCTCTTAATGTCGGTTCCCACCTTTCCAAACTATGTGGACTTTGATCCTTGCTAAGGAAATTTACATAGGAAGCCTCCCTGAGGTTCAAGCCCAATAACCATTGGTCCCAACTCTCTTCGCACTGGTTCGCCAACCCAACTGTTCTATGTTGAATTTTATCCTTTCCAAGGAATGGTATGTAAGAATCCTCTATGAGGTTCAAGCCCAGTACCCTTTGGTCCCGACCACTTCACGTCGGTTCACCCTCGTCCTCCATGTCATTAAAATGTGTTCCCATTTCATTCCTCATGACACCAAACTATCCTCTATCCAATGGAAAGTCGTGGAGACCCTCATTTAGTGGTAATCCATTGCCAACCCCAACCTAGCAGTAAGTTGTTGTGGTCTCTTCTATTGGGACCTATATATTCAGTCTATCCTAGTGGAGTTATACCAAACTGGGATTCTAACCACACTAATTCCCCAACATGTTATCAGGTCACTATTTTCTATGCGCACCCCAATCTCATTCCCCAACCTAGAGGTTCCACTTCCTCAGGGTCCCATCCATACGGGCTGCCTCCTCAAGTGTCCCTTCACCCCATTGAACTTCAACAACTTTGATTCCCTATAATGAGGATATGTAGGATGTACCTTAGTGGATCAAGCCCAATACTACCTTCATCTTTACAATGATTCAATCTCATTACAACTCCAATTTATTCAAATCTCCATCATCCATCCTAATTCTCACCCAGGCCATCACATCCTGGTGAGATCATGACATTCGTCCTAACACTGCAGCTTATGGAACCTGTGCATGTAACCATGTTTAAGCTCCACAAAATCCATAAATATCCACCCAATAGTATCCCTCTTGTGATGGGCCTCTATCCATGTGTATGTCACAACATGTATCCTGGTCATTGTTCGTTGTGTACACCTTGATTCATCACCCCTTCAAAATAGGTAGGTTTTGATCCCTATCATCTTCACTAGGTACTTATGAATCCTCCATGAGGTTAAATCCCAGACAATAGAAAACCTTGGTGTCCCCAATTCGGGGGAGCACTCTCTCAGATCCTCCCTTAGTGGTGTCTAGATCATCCATCATGGCGTGACATCTCACCTCTATGGGACACACCACCATTGATATGTCCTAATTGTGTGTTCTGATCCATTCAATTGGTAAACCTTCCAGGTTCTCCCTCATAGGGATGTACCAGTCTAATCTGTCCCTATGGGATGTTATAATCACTGTTATACAGTCTCCACAAGAAGCTAAACTCATGTCCTACCTCATGTTAAACATGATATTCCTGAGTAAAACCATGGAAGACAGGCCTTTGGCAAAACCGTCTACACAAGACGATAAACCTATGAGATACCATGGGTTAAACATGGGAATCTAGAAAAAACCATAGAGACTTGTCTCCTACATAAGATTCCCCATGATGGACATGGGATGCCTCGTGTTATTCTCCCTTGAGATGCCCTCTTATTAGGATGAATACAGGTTCCCCAAAATCCATGCACACAAAGATTCCTCGACACAACTGATGTGGTCATCTACTCCGACCAAATGTTTCTACCTTGTCAAGACCCAATAGAATATCTTAACAGAAGTAGTGTAAATAACTGGAATCCACAATGATATGGCATCAAGAATGAGATTCAAGAACCATGACTTAAATCTATAAGGGATACCCAGATTAGGTAACGAGTTCCGAGGTGGAATCCATGGAAATAGGAAACAACATCCCATCTTCTCGTTTTGATATATGAATAAACACCTCAGAATAAGTGATGTATTTCAAGCACCTTTGGAAAGAAGGAATGCCGGAAAACAGTTGTGCATCCTCAAAAAAGATAGATGTGTGTGCCCTGACAAAAGCATCAGAAACATACAAAGCGGCCCTTTACCAAAAAACATGGATAGAATTTAGTATGGAATTTAATTAATACATTGTATAATATTAAAATTCATGATATTCATTGAAAAAAATTATATAAATTATATTTTATGACTTGTTACAAAATTTAAAATTATTATAATATTTGTAGGTAAGAATTCATCATGTATGCAAGAAAGGAAACATGGTAGATGTTTCACTATGGAAGAACGTTGTGAAGGATGACTTCCCTTTTGGTCTTTTTATATTTAACATGATATTTTCTAATAGAATAATAATAATATTAGAGTACATTTTTATACAAACCTCTATAACTCATCTGTGGAACTCAAAAATTTTCTCATTATATATTATTTGTGGGTATGGGTTGTATATCTGACCATTGAAAACATTTTTTGTTATTATTAAAATTATTATAAGTGATTTTTGAGATGATTTTGTGATCCGAAGAGATTAATGAAGAAAATCCTTCAAGGGTATAAGTTTATTCATTTTTTATGGTTCTTCCACAATTATTGAGATTTGATACTCTATCAGGGGGTATTTTTTATAAGGAATATTTGTTGGGTTTAGATTTATCAGGAATTAAGAATTGTTATAGGCTCTATCATGATGAATTTTATTTGAACTGGTTGGTAAACATAAGGATCTTCTAATCATATGTGGATGTCTCCCTTGAAATAGTCATTTATGAAGGTAAGATGGATTATGAAATAGATAATACCAAAGATATTATTTATAGATTTAATATTTATGGGTTTTAGATAATCACTCATCATTAAATTGTAATGACCTTAACCCTACTAACCCATAACCATTGGTTACTTTATTATATTTTTAGTAGATATAACGTATGACATACCAATGGACTAAATAGTTTATTAGTATCGGTAAACTAGATACATAAATTTATGTTACATACATTTTTAATCTTAAAATATAAAACATTATTTTCTTTGAGAACACTATTATTCCCCTTTTCATATCCTTATATATCAATCATAAAACACTTTCTATTTTCCGTGGGGAAATAAAACATAAGAATGAGGAGAAATAAAATTCTCCATAAGTGTATGTGTACAATGGAATATATATTGAATAAATCAGCATAACAAATATAGATTGATAAATAACTAAACCACATTATATTTAAATAATAAGAGTATCATATTATTTAAGGAATAAATGATGATCAAGTAAAAACTGTAATATAATAACATGAAATTGAAACTTATCCATTGATATTATAACTAATTATATAATAACATGGACCTTAATAACTGATCTCATAAAGAGGGTATAAAAATGTTGGACATATGAAAAACACTATAAAGACCTTTCACAAGATAGTTTAAAACTATGGGTGAAACACCATTTAAGTTGGAAACATATTATTCTTATGAGACCTATCGATACATCGAGGGGATATCTAATTAGGGGGACCACCTATCACATTGTAATTCCCCAACCCTAGTTACCCTGATTCAGTGCATTATTAAATAACATTGGCATGATAAAAAATGATGAAGTCTCAGAAGACCAATTAGTTTAGTAGTATTGGAAGTACTAGATGCATTTATAAGGATTACATTAAATCATAAAATGGGAAAATAAATAAACATTGTTTCCATAGACAAAATTGAGATCCCATATATTATCCCTACAATTCAGTCATAATATACTTCTTCACATCCTAGGAAAAATAAAACATAGGAAAGGGTGAGATCAGATGCTCAGTATGGATAACAATATAGAAGAAACTTTCATAAATAAGCATAAACATTTAAGGAAATGTATAAAACTAAAACAAAAGCCTTTTCAACATAAAATTCATCTTAATATGGAAAATATAAATCAAAATAATTTCATTTACTTACTCACATGGATATTTTACTAGTCAAATAATCACATGCAATATAAATATCAACTTTCATAATGATGTAATGCATAATTCCAGACTTCATAACCATATAGTCAAGGACTTTTGCCAAGAATACTAATAATACTTTTTCAAGGCCTTGTTCCAAGACACTATTTTGTATCATGAGACCTACGATGCATAGAGGAGCTATAGCGGGCTCCACCCATCACATACTAAGTCAAATGCATTCATCATATGAAATGGTTTAAACATAACATAAACATTAAAATTAAAACTAGCATATAAAATGTCAATACTTTATCAATAAACCATGCATGGTATAAAAATAAAACCTCCACAATCAATCATATTACAAATACTTCAATATAATATGGATGGTTTTTATCATAATAAATCAACTTCAAATAATATTTAAATACATCAATGTATGTTGACATAGATGAAATCAAAACATTTTTTAGAGAAATATCTCTTTCTATTTTCAAATCATTTAAAAATAATATAACTATAAAAGAAAACATTTATTTTCAAAATATTCTTATAACCATGTAAGGGAAGCTTCGACGATATAATAATGCCAGAAAAAAGCCACACCTGTCGTAGAAGTTAAAATACATTTTTACCATAATTTTGTCGAAAAGGTCATAAGGTACCTTGTTTGGAAAACGATAGAAAGATTTATTTCAATCCATTTTTTAAAAAGTAAAACAAGTATATAAATGAAATTATCCTAAAGTCTAGTAAATAGTTAAAATGTTTTCAATTACATTTTTAAGAAACATGGATGTGGCTGATAAAGAGATCCCACTATAAAATTTCGTATAAACAACCTCTAATAATTAAGAGATTGTGAAATTAACCCTTACCTTGTACTTTTCCTTGGTTGAGGGTTGATCTTAATCTTGTATAATGGTAAAATAATGGTTATTAAATTATAAAAGAATCATATACATTAATATTATAACATATATGATCTTTTAATATTCCATTTTAATAATATCTTAGTATTACTGATGTTTCTCTTGATAACTGATTCATTTTCTTTTATATGATTTTTTATTTAAGTAATGTTTGTTATGGATAGGATGTATGATATTAATATTCAGAATGATATTAAGTCCTTGAACATTATTTTTAATCATTTAATTAAAACTAGTCTTGAATGGATACAATGGGGAGTCAATCTCATCGCGTTCGTGGAGACTGTAATCCATACGTACGTACAAGAGAAAATATCATTATTTAGATATTTAAATAATATATAATTGGATTTTATATCATATAAAAAGAATAATTATCATGTTATATTTATTATTTAATAAAATTACACATCATTATTATTCACATATAAATAAAAATGTATTGAATAACAATTACACCATGACGTGTAGACGGAATGCCATACGTATGCACATATGGTGAGATTTCATTCAAAGGATGGATAGAATAATGAATTTGGTTGGAAAATATTTATAATAAAATCACATTATATATATGATACTGGATTTATTATTTTATAATTGAAACAAAAAAGAAAGATGAAATGGAAGAATAAATGAACTTGAAAGAGGCGATTAAATACTTACCTCTTCTTCAGATTCTTCATTTTGATTTGATCAAAAGGGCTCATTATGTTGGATTTCTGACTAAAGTAATGACTATATGATGAAGGTAATATGGTTGTGAGGGTATTTTGGTAGGGGTTGGCCTAGAAAAATGGCATTGAACGTGTGAATTAGAGAGAAGGGGGAGTGCCTTTTTATAAGAGGGGTGAGGGTCACCTTAGGATAATCCAGAAATATTATTTTATAATAAAACAATTTTCGTTTTCTAATGGCTCAAAAATAAATTATTTAAACTATAAGGTGGTTATAGGTCGAAAAACACTCAAACAATAAGTTTTATATAGGTTTGGGTCTCTATATTAACCTTGCCTTTTAGATTTAACTCTTAGTTAATTAGTTTGACATTAACTTATCTCTTTGTATTTTTATATTAATCTTACTAAAAACATCTCATAGAATCCAAAGTGGTTCATTAATGAACCAACTATCATTATATTAGTCTTTTGGACTAACCTTAGATTTTTAGGACTATAATTTCAATTAATAATATAATATTTGTTCCAAAACACTTTTGTGTCAATTTTGACACTATTTGGTATTTTGTTTTTTCTCAATTCCTAACATCATTATTACTTATAAATAAGATAATATAAAAAACCCTAACATGTAATATTAACCTTTAAAATTAGTGGAATTCATAAAATTTCTCAAATTTCCTTTATTTAGATATTTATAATATCAATTATTTTAATATTTCATTAATTAGGTAATTACTGCATCATCATTGTGTCATAAAAAATTAAATTATCTTTTATATAAAAATTATAAATATAATACAATTATCTAGGAAATATATTTATATTTATAATTAATATTTATAGTTGAATTTATCTTGTGTTTAACCCTATATTAAAAATGGTTTTGTTATTAAACATTGACTTTTTCACTTTTAACTCCTCTTTGAATTACATAATAATAGATGTCCATATCTAATCCATGTGGACCAAAGAGGTTCATATATTATTACTAAGGTTGTTTTTGGTCGAATTATACTTATAAAATAGAATTATGACATGTGTTAGGGTAATAATAATATCATTTTTACTCTTAATTACCCTATTTTCTTTTAACCATGAGAAATAAAAATAAAAGTTTAGTATTCACCAAAAATTATTTTCATCTTATTAAACCACATTTTACTTACTTATATTGACCGTGCCTCTTTTATTTTTAAAATTAAACTCACAGATTTTTTAAAATTATTTTTTGTGTAAATTAGAAAATGCTCCTAGTAGGTGGGTAAAAGATGGTAAAAAGGCCAATACAACATTTATATATCAAAAATTTTTATAAACTAACTCCAATAAGTTACATTGAAAATATATAGGTAATATGTATCTATTATGACCTAAAATATTTTTATGTAAAATAAATAATTATTTATATAAAAATTCAGTTATAAACTATAACTCAGTTTTTTTCACTATTCATCAAAAATCAAAAGTTTCCAGAAAAATACCAAAAATTATCCCTAAAATAATTTTGATGTTCTGAATTCAAAATTGAGGTCCATTTTGACAAATAAAATTTATAAAATTTCAAAAAGTGGATATTACTTTTCATAACTTATATTTTTATTGGTTGTGGTGTGTTAGAACTCGATGTTGCTTACAACACACACTATTGTATTATTCAAAGAGAAGCGTACTATGGAAGATTGGGGTATTACATTCTCACATCCTTCAAATAATTTCAACCTCAAATTTTCTAGAATTTTACTACATAAAAAGACATGGGTGGTTCTACATCATATTTTCCTTGGGGTCCCACGATGCCTCTTCCATCTTATGGTTTCTCCATAGAACCTTTACCAGACAAGTCGTCCAGTTTATCAGTACTCGTTCTCTTGTATCAAGAACATTGATAGGATCTTCAAAATTAGATAGATTAGTTTCAAGTTCAAATTCCTCATTGGGGAGTACATGTGTTGGGTTAGGCATGTATTTTTTCAAAAGTGATATAGGGAATACATCATGAACTTTGGAGAGACTTGGAAGCCTTTCCAAACGGTAAGCTACAACCCCAATTCGTTCTAAATTTCCGAAAGGTCTGATGTACCTGGGACTCAATTTTCCCATCTTACAGAAACATATAACACCATTCAATGGAGATACCTTCAATAAAACATGATCTCCTACCTGAAATTCCAAATCCTTCCTTCGGTTATCAGCTTATCTGTTCTGTCTACATTTAGCTGCCTTGATTTGATTTTGGATTACCTTCACATTTTCCATCATTTCCTCCACAAGTTCTGGACCAATGAGTTTTATTTTTCCAACATCATCCCAATTGGTTGGTGTGTGACATCTCATTCCATATAACTCTTCATATGGTTCCATTTGAATACTTTAATAGAAGCTATTATTATAGGAATATTATACAATAGGTAAATATTGATCCCACATACCTTGAAAGTTATGTGAGCATGATTTCAACATGTCTTCTAAGGTTTTCATAGTCTGTTCTGATTTTCCATCAGTTTGGGGGTGGTTGGCAGTGATCAAACGAAGTTCAGTATCCATGGATTTCTGTATACTTTTCCAGAATCCTGATGTAAACGGGGATCACAATTAGAAACAACTGATATTGGTACTCCATGAAGTCTAACAACTTCATTAACATTTAGTCTTTCTATAAGTTCATGTGGTAAATCTTCCCTTATAGCAAGAAAATGTGCTGACTTGGTAAGAAGATCAACAATGACCCATATTTCATCGTTCCTTCTAGGAGTCTTTGGTAGCCCCAGGAAAAATTCCACTCTGATGTCATCCCATTTCAACTCTGGTATGGGAAGAGGTTTCATGACTCCTCTAGGCTATTGCCTTCCAGCTTTCACTTGTTGAAAAACCATAAATCTTGACACAAAATCAGTAGTTTCCCTCGTCATGTGGTCCCACCAAAAATGTTCCACAAAATATCTATACATCTTATTTCTAACAGGGTGTATAGAGAAATTGGAAATATGAGCATCATACAAAAATTCCCTTTTTATATCAGGTATATCGGGAACACAAAGTCTCTTCCCAAATTTCAAAATTCCATCTTCATATACGAAGTCACTCAATCTGTCATCATTTCGAACATTAATATTCTCTTGAAAATATTCATCATAAACCTGAGAACTTTTTATCCTCTCTAGTAAATATGGTTTAGAATACATTTGAAAAAGTATTGTAGTTTCACCTTCCACGGTGATTCCCATATCCATCTTTACAAAATCCATGTATATAATATCCTTTTCAACTCTCATCTTTTTCAAAACTCCATGATACTTTCTTCTCAAAGAATCTTCTACCTTATTTTCTTTCCTCGGGTGGTAGTGTATAGTTCAATCATAATCCTTGAGTAGTTCAAGACATCTCCATTTCCTCATGTTGAGTTCTTTATATGATTAAATATACTTCAAACTCTTTTGATTGGTATATATCTCACATTTTTCACTATAGAAATAGTGTCTCCAAATCATCAAAGCAAATATTACAGCTGCTAACTCAATATCATGAGTAGGATAGTTTTTCTCATGAATTTTTAGTTGTCATGATGTGTAGGCAACAACCCAATCATTATGTATAAGGACACAACCAAGTCATTTCTTTGAAGCATCAAGATAAATAACAAACGCACCATTCTCCGATGGTAGATTCAAGATAAGATCATTGACTAATCTTCTATTAAATTCTTCAAAACATTCATCACACTATTTTTTCCAAACAACTTTAAAACCTTTTAGTGTTATCTTTGTTAATGGGTTAGCCAACCAGGAAAAATTCTGGATGAAACGTCGATAATAAACAACTAAACCAATAAACCAGCATACCTCAGCTTTACTCGTTGGTGCTGGCCATTACTAAGTTGTCTTGGACTTAGAAGGATCAACAAGGATTCCATCCTTAGAGAAAATATTTCCAAGAAAATAAATCTCATGAATCCATAATTCACACTTGCAAAACGTCCCATATAATTCATGTCTTTTAAGAGTCTTCATGATAATGTGCAATTAATTTTTATGATCATCGTAGCATTTAGAGTATACCAAGATATCATCAATATATACAACTAAAAATTCATCAATATATTCCTTGAGAACTCTATTCATTATATCCATGAAGACAGAGGGTGCATTAGTCAATCAAAAAGGCATTACTGTAAACTCATAATTCTCATACGAAGTTCAAAATGCTGTTTTTGGAATTTCTTCCTTCGTCACACACAACTGATGATATCCATATCGATGTTCAATAATTGAAAATTATTGATCTCCATGATGTTGGTAAATTAAACCATCAATGCGAGGTAGGGGAAACCTGTTCATTATTTTTATAGCATTGATGTCCCTGTAGTCAATGCACAACCTCATATATCCATCTTTATTCTTAACAAAAAGGCAGGGGCTCACCATTGAGAAAAACCAGGGTGAATAAATATGTTATTACTCAATTCCTCTATTTGTTTCTTTAATAATTCCACAGTTTCCATTCTATGAGGGGTCTTCGATATGGGACTTGATCCAAGAATTAATTAAATGGAAAACTCAATTTCTCATTCTGGAGGAGGTCTAGGTAATCCTTCTGGAAACACATCAACATATTAATTCACACTAGGTACATCCGCTCTTTGATCATTATTTTCCACACCCACAGTTATTTCATTCTCTTCCTCCTCAATAATTGAATTTAGATTAGCTATTGGCGGTGGATCTAGATTATAATTAAGTGGTGATGATTCTTCTCTAAAGATAAGGTGTTCTTTATCATCGTCATCAAAAATATTAACCTCCTTCTTCTTACAATAAATTTTTGAATTATAGTATAAAAGCCAATCCATATAGAGAATTACATCAAATTCAATCATGTGTGTGAGGATGATATTATTAGATAAATAAAATTTATATGCCCTAATAGGGACTGATTCACAAAACATTGTTGCAATGATACTTACCTTATGAGTTTTGACTAACAACTCACTTGTAAAATCAAATTTTAAATATCTAATTATCTTATAAAACTGGGAAAATATGAAACAATGTGATGGTCCAAAATCAAATAAATCATTTGCTAAACTTGAAGAAACCATTAAATTACCTACCACTACATCTTTCAGATCTTCAACCTCAATAGAAGTGACAACATAAAATTGTCCTTGGTCCCTTGGAACTTTCGTAGGTAAGTTCCCCTGACGCTTAGGACATTCATTTTCATAATGCCCACATTTCTCTAAAATTTTAGCATTCAACATTAACAACCTCTTTCTTCCCCTTTCAATCACGAGCTTGGTGGCTTTTTTCACTACACTTGAAACAGACTTCCATTCCCATTAGGAAGGTAACAGTGTGTTTCTTCCCACATTTAATGCCGGATGGATATCCATCTTTTCCCTTATTATCCTTATTTCTATTTCTAGAGTGTTCAACACGTCTCTTCTTCCCTTTCATTTCATTAAAGTCATAAGACATAGGGAATTTTTTTGTCTTGATAGCACATCAGACGATATCTTCGTACGAAGAGAAGGATTGTGAGACTAATGTTAGACGGAGTAATGGTTTTAACCCAACAATGAAATGATCAATATTACTTTTTGTGTTATATATATAATCTGCAGCATGCCTTGATAACCTTGTAATGTTATCTTTATACTTTATCACATTATCATCCTCCTTTTTCCTTAGACTCAGAAATTGCCTTTCCATATCCTCTTGATGGTCACGAAGAAAGTATTTTTCTAAAAACAATTATTTAAACTCCCTCCATTACATATTTGATACTTCATAATCCTTCTTTCTTTTTCGAATCAATGACCACTATTGATCAGCATCACTAGTGAGGCGGAAAACATCCATGACGAATTTGTCCCTTCTGGTACTCCCGAAGGTGTGGAATATTTTCTCTATAGAATTTTTTCCATTGCTCAGCTACTATTGTATTTGTACCCCCATTTAATTTTAGTGGTTTTTGCCTCATGAAGCGATCTAACATTGATCTTCCATACTATGGATCAGGGTGCTCCATACAGGTAAGGATATTATTCATAACCTGAGTGAGTTGTCCCAGTATGGTGATTAGCTGATCAGCACCTGTTTCATCACCATATCCACTATAATTATATTTAGTAGGAGGGAAATCCATACATGGATTGCGTGTATTGATACAGTTTTCATTCCTTCCACTAGGCTCCATTTCTATATAATGGCATAAACTGGATTAGTTTATGAATCATAATACATAAATCCAAACTTGTAAAACACTTAAGATAAATTGAAAAGTGTATAGATATAATCCATAATCATAAAAAATATTTTCTTTAAGGAAGTATATACTCTTAAACCCTTCATAATGGTTTGTAATGAAAATGAAAATTATCCTAAGCATAACCCATGGTGTGTCGTATCCAATGGTGCTGAAAGGCCCATTGTCGTGCACCAGTTCTCGTTCGAGTCTAGCTCAATGTGGTGTTTTTGGGTTTTACCCCTAGGTAAATTTTTGGCAAAGCTGCCTCTACCTTCTTGTATCCAAATATGGATTTACATCATGGAAAACACACAAAATCTCTACAATACGAAAATTCTAGGAAGTTCTTCTATACTAATCCTCAATGTCTATATTAGGGCTATGTTCTCTAATAAGAGTTTATCTAAATGTAGTTTTAAAGGTTTGTACGTAACTTTATGACACCAACTGTAACACTCACACCCTATTTACCCAATGTTAGTGAATTATTACAAATATTGGAATGATAAAAATAGATAATTTCTCGACAGACCGATTAGTTTAGTAGCCTTGGAAATACTAGATACATTCATAAAGTTTACATTACATCATAAAATGGAAAAATACAACAACATTGTTTCCGTAGACAACACTGAGATTTCATAGACTATCACTGTAGGTCATTCATAATATACTTCTTTCCATCCTGGAAAAAATATAACATAGAAAGGGGTGAGCTCAGATGCTCAGTAAGGATAACAATATAGCGGAATCATTCATAAATAACATAAACCATTAAGGCAATGTATAAAACAAAACAAAATTCATTTCAACATAAAATTCAACATAATAAGGAAAATATAAATAAAAATAATGACATTAAATTATTGACATGGATAATCTACTAGTTGTATAATCACATGAAATATAAATAGCCACTTTCATAATAATGGAATGCATGATGCCAGACTTCTTAACCACATAGTCAAGGCCATGTGCCAAGTCAACTATTAAGATTTTTTCAAGGCCTTGTTCTAATACACTAGTTTGTCTCATGAGATCGACCAATGCATTGAGGAGCAATAGCGGGCTCCTCCCGTCACTTACTAAGTCCATTTCATTCCTCATATAATGAGGATTAAACATAACATAATCATTCTTATTAAAACTAGCATATGAATTGTAAATACTATATCCATAAATGATGAATGGTATAAAAATAAAACATCCATAGTAAAACATTTCACAAAAACTTCAATACAATATAAAATTATTGAATCATAAAACATCAACTTCAAATAAACATAAAATCCCTCAAAGGATGTTGACATAGATGAAATCAAAACCATTTTTTAGAGAAATATTTCTTTCTATTTTTAAATAATTTAAAAGTCCTATAACTATAAAAGAAAACATCTATTTTCAAAATATTCTTATATTATTATAAGGTAAGCTTCGACGATGTTATAATGGCAGAAAATAGCCCCACCCATTGTATAAGTTAAAAAAATATTCATACCTTAATTTTCTCAAAACGTTCAATTGGTACCTTATTTGGAAAAAGATGGAAATATTCCATTCAATCCTTTTTATAAAAACTAAAAAAAGGGTATAAATTACTTTAACCCATAGTATAGTAAATATTTACAATTCTTTGGAATACATTTTTATGAAACATTGATGTGGATGATAAAGATATCCCAGTAGATAATTACATATAAACAACCTCAGATAATGAAGTGATTGTGAAATTAACCCTTAACATGTAATTTTCTTTGGTTGAGGGTAGTTTAAAATACTGTATAATTGTGAAATAAATTTTATTAAATTATACAAGAATCATATACATTAATAGGATATCATATATGATATTTTAGCTTTTCATTTTTAATAATATCTTAGTATTATCGTCGTTTCGTGTGTAACTGATTCGTTTTATTTATATGATTTGTTACGTAAGTAATGATTGTTATGAATAGTATGTATCTTATTCATATTCAGAATTATATTAAGTATTTAAACATTATTTTTTTTATCTAATTAAAACTAGTCTTGAATCGATACGATGGGGAATGAATCTCATCGTGTTCGTGGAGACGGTAATCCGTACGTACGCATGAGCAACAATATCATTCTTTTGATATTAAAATAATATATAATATAATGGAATATCATATATACCAAATCATTATCATGTTATATTTATTATTAACATCAATTACACACCAATATTATACTCGTCCAAATAATAATATATTGAGTGACAATAACACCATGACGTGGAGACGGTAAGCCGTACGTACACACGTATGGTGAAATGTCATTAAAAGGATGGATAAAATAATGAATTTGGTTGTAAAATATTTATCATAACATCACATTATATAGAATATAGTGGAGTTATAATTTTAGAAATGAAACAACAAAGAAACAGGATGTGGAAGAAAAAAGCAACTTAAAAGTGGTGATGAAATATTTACCTCTTCCTCGGGTTGTTCCTTTTCATTTGATCAAAAAGGCTCCATGGCTTGGATTTCTGACTAAAGGAAGGCCTCTAAGATGAAGGTAGGATAGTTGAAAGGATATTTGGGTAGGTGTTTACTGAGCCAAATGGCATTTAAGGTGTGAATTAGAGAGAAGGGGGACTGCCCTTTTATAAGAGGGGTGGGGCACCTTTGGAAACGATAGAAATATTATTTTATAATAAAATAATTTTTGGTTTCTAATAGCTAAAAAATGAATTATATAAAGTATAATGTGTGGAGGGTTATAAAACCACTCAACCAATAGGTTTTAGACATGTTTCGGTTAATGTATAAACCTTATCTTCAAAAATTAACTCTTAGTTAAATAGTTTGACAGTTACCAAGTCTCTTTGTATTTTTATATTATGTGGTTAATAAACATTCTAGAAACATATATGTGAACCCAAACTAGTTCATTAATGATACAACTATCATTATATATGTCTTTATGAAGAACCTTATATTTTTTAAAATAGAATATCAATTAATACTATAATATTTATATTAATAACTCTTTTATGTCAACTTTGACACTATTTGATATTTTGTTTTTTCATAATTCATCACAACATTATTACTTAGAAAAAAATTAATCTAACCAACCCTATCATGTCATATTAACCTAGAAAATTAGGGGAATTCATAAAAAGTCTCAAATTACATTTATTTGGATATTTATAATATGAATTATTTTAATATTTCATTAATTAGGTTATTACTGCAACATCATGGTGTCATAAATAAATTTAATTATATAATGATTAAAAACTATAAATAAAGAAACATTATATAGGAATTTATTTTATTTTATAATGAATATTTATAGTCTAATTTATCTTATGTGTATCCCTATATTAAAAATGGTTTAGTTATTAAACATTGAATTTAACACTTTTAACTCTTCTTTGAATTAAATAAAAATAAATGTCTTTATCTAATCCAAGTGGACCAAAAAGTGTAATATTTTAATCATAAGGTCGTTTTTTGTTGCATTATACTTATCCAATAGAATTAGGACATGTGTTGGGGTAATAATAATATCATTTTTACTTGTAATTATCCTATTTACTTTTAACCGTGGTAAATAAAAGTAAAAAGTTACTATTCACCAAAACATATTTCCATCTTATTGAACAACATTTTACTTACGGATATGAATCGTGTCTCTAGGATTTTTTATATTCAACTCACATAAGTGGTAAAATTAGGTTTTATGTAAATTTGAAAATGCTCCTAAGAGGTGGGTAAAAGACGGTAAAAAGTTCAATAAAAATTTTATATATCTAAAATTATTATAAATTGAATCCAATGAATTACATTGAAAATATATAGGTATTATGTATCTATTGTTACCTAAAATTAATTTAAATAAAATAAATAATTATTTAAATAAAAATTATGTTTTAAAATATAACTAAGTGTTTTTCACTATTCATCAAAAAATTGAAATTTTTCAGAAAAATAAAAAAAATCCACCGCAAGAAAAATTTGATATTCGTAATCCAAAATTGCAGTCTATTTGGAAATATAAAATTTATAAAATTTCAAAAAGTTGGTATTAATATTCATAACGGCTAGTTTGATTTGGTTGTGGTGTGTTAGAACTTGAAGTGGCGTAAAATGCATGCTATTATATTATTCAAAAAGAAGCGTATCGTGGAAGCTTGGGGTGTTACACACATAATATGACCAATTAATTTATTATATTAAAGGGATTAAAAATATTCCACATAAACATTTATTTTGAAAAAATAACATATGAAATTTTAATATTTACCCCAATCAATAATTACAATCCTAAACAATCTTGAGTAATTTAGGTTATGGTAATAAAATTGTATATAATCAGTCACAATTATCATAAACCATCAAAATAAATAATAATTATGTTTTCATTACAACATATCCACAATATATTATAAGTAGAATAATAATTTTTTTCCTTTGATGAATTGAGATTGTAAAAAAAATATCCATTAAAACATTCTAGAAGAAAGTAAACCTTTCACTTTGAAAATCAACTGATAAAATTAAAAGATCAAAAAACATTATAAAAACAATTTTATTTAAAAATATCATTTTTAAATTATAATTTAATCCATAAAATAATGAGTGGTAATGATAGAGGGAAATTCATGTCATGTCATACATGTTAAAACAAAGATCCCTTTCAGATTTTTTGTAAAATCCAAACAGGGCTTGTTTGGAAAAAGATATTAATAATACTTTAAGAAATTAAAAAGTAAAAAATGGATAAAATAAATTTAATAAATAATTCTTAAAAGGATAAAAAATTGAATTTTTTTTTGAAAACATTGATTTTGATAAAATGTGATTTAAAACCGAAGCAATAAATAAAGTACGATTTTATTTAAAACATATTATGAATTGTTTTATCTAACCAAGAGAGAAAAATTGTATTGTTACTATAAATATTTTATTAATAACTATATGAAAATATAAATAATTCACCTAAGGTAGGGTTAAACATAAATAATCCTAATTAATTATGAGATTGTGAAATAAACTCTTACCACTTTGGTAACTTTTGAATCCTAATACACATGAAATAAATAAATTCATATTAAACATTAAATAAAATGAAGATAAATAGATTCATGATATTAAATATAAAAAGGTTCATAATATAAACCTCAAAAATGAATATGTTTTTAATATAGAATGCGTCTCATGGAAGTAAAAGTTAAATGAGAGACCCTTACCACGGGTTTGAATTCGTTCATATGTGTCTAGACCTTTTGAAAAGTGAATATTTTTTTATTTACATATATTATACAACCATACTCATATATATCATACCACATATTACTTAATTATGTTCTTTTATTATACATTTATTAACAATTCATTCTTAAAATCCCTACTTCTTGTGATAATTTCATCGTTTTTCATGTATTTTTTGTTTCATAAATTTTTGTCCTTTTAATTTGGTCATGGTTAGAACATCAATAGAATTTAAAAAATTATATAAATATCATCTATATATATATATTATTTGTTTATATTAATCCATAAAATGTAATGATAGAAAATTAATTACACATTTCAGGGAGATAGAAGGTCATATGTATGCATGAACGTTGATTCCATTTCCCCGATGGATGGAATGAAAATTAAATAAATTTAATTTTAATTTTAAATAATAATTATTTTGATATATATTTATTTTATATTAACCAAATCTATCCTTATTACAATATATGGAAATATAAAATAAAAAAACATTGCACATTGCTATGTGGAGGGTGTTGTCCAAACGTATGCACGAGAGATGTTATTGTTTTCCAATGGATTGGAAGGTAAGAAATTAGATGTCATATTATATATATATATGACTTTTTACATCATAAATGTAAATTACATTTATAAAAAATATCCTTACTGGCCTCCACATAAATCATAAGTGAAAAAATGAATCACGTCACTTCGGAAGGCAGTAGTATGTCGCACACACGAGCGACGTCATTGTAACACCTCCCCAAAATGAAAATTAAGAGTTATTTTTGATATCATAAAAAATGATATATATTTATATAATAAATATCATATATGTATTTTAAATAAATCATTATATCAGGTCGTGAGATGTTGTCAAGGAAAATGAACTGCATCGGTTAGGGAGGTAGTAATCCCGCATATACACTATCGACAGATTCGTTTACCATGCGATGGAAGAGGAGATAGATGTAGGTATTGGTATTATCATAATATCATATAATTATATATTATATATAGTTTTATTTCATTATCGTGATTTAATAAGATTTTAAGGGTGGAGAAGAATAGATAAAATAAAAACGCTTCTTTTAGAAGGTTACATCTTTTTCAGGTAACTTCATTAAGTTTGCACCAAAATCCTTGCTAGGTTATATTTATGATTAATAAAAGTCCTATATGAATTTTTTTATAGGACTAATGAATTTATTTTGGTACTTATTTTCATAAAAATATTCTATTCTAAGTGATAGTAGGATAAGATAGGGGGTTACCTTTTATAAGTGGGAGATATGGAATACTTGGAATTTTTTAATAGAATTATCAAACCCAAATTTTTATCATGCCACATACCTACAAAATGGGTCATTATAAAAATAATATAGGTTATGAGGTCAAAATATATCTACAAAATCTAATTATATATGTTTATAGGTTATTTTAACCCTTATAATCTTTTTTAAACCCCTCAGTAATCCCATTTTTACCTTAACTGCAATAATATGTTTTTACTATTACTATTCATAATAGAAAAAAGTTATGTTTAAATTCATAGAAAAAAATTATTATTAAATATATTTAATCTCCTATTACATATTCAATTCATAAGATTGTTAGAATTAATTTTAAAATTAAACTCTAGATGCATCGAAAAACAGTTTTTCAAAAGAAAACATTCAAAAGCTTAAAAAGTTTTTATATCCTAATTAAAAATGAATTTGATTAAAATTACCTAAATTAATTAAATTTTAATATAAATAAACTATTTTAAAACTGATTTAAAATATATTTCATCTTTTAAAATAATTTAAATTAAAACGTAGTTTTCTTTAAAAAATTAGTATTCTTTGTTATTCATCCAAAAATTAGCCTTTTAATAAAATTTTCAAAATTTCACCAAAATATAATTTTTTTCATGTATATTTTAAAAATTAATTTTTTTTAAAATATATTTTCTATAAGAGGTAAAAATTAATTTTAAATTATTTTAGAAAAACACGATTAATCCTCCTTTTAGAAAAATAGATATTTTTAGAAAACATTTACTTTTCTTTCATTTTGTGATTATTTTGATTATAATAAATAGAAAACCATTAAATTTATTTTTAACATTTGTAAATCTTATGTTTTACATAATTTAGTTAGTCATATTCAAACCTATAATCTTAAAATATTTTTTATAATTGTATTGTTTAAATGATAATATTTTAACAAAACATTTTGTTTTGTTTAAACATAGTGTTGCATGAATTACATGCTATCAAAGAGACCTAAATTATTTAAAGTATATATAACATAAATTCTAATGGTGTTACATTCTTTTCTATTATTTTTATTTCATGTCATATATACTATTAAATATGATGTTCCTCCATTAAAATCATTAGATGTTATATTCTATCTCATTAAATATATTGTTTCCTAGAAATTTAATCTTGATCTTGATAATAAAGGGTCTGAAATTTGAACATAAATTTCTTGAAATCAGATATCATGATATAAGTTTATAAAATATCATCTTCATAAACGATAAATTGAAGTATTAAGGTCATATTTAATAATCCTATATATCATTTTTCAAATGGGAGAACATTGGTGGGAAGTATAGAAATGGACATGGAATAAAATCTAAAATAATTATGGAGGAAGATATAGATCATTGAACATAATAAATTCATCAAACACCAAAACCATAATCTATTATGATTTAAGAGACCATTTGATTCATCAGATATAAAGTTAATAGGTTATATTTTTGTTTCAAGATCATTTTCCAAAAGATGAGTGATCCTTTTACCATATATAAAAATAACATAATAAAATACTTTTTAATGATATGTATTATTTCATCCATTAAAAATTTATGACGCAATCTTATCTTTTATCTAGACAATTAGTATTCATGATTAATTTCACATGACTAAAAAAGTAAAATTCACTTTTAGAATATCATTAGATCATTTAAATGATAAAAATATGTCCTCATATATTTACTAAAACAAATTTATTATCCGAAATTATCCAATAACACCCAATGTTTATCATAATTCACCTTATAAATTATTAACCTTAATAATAATCCAAAATAATTCTGACCAAATTCAAATTCCAAATAACAAGAAGGAACGTCACTACATAAACATTATATTACCCAAACATTATAAATTTCATATTAATTTAATTTTACAAATATTTGAATACCTTGATCACTATAAAACATTAATGAAATCATTAATGAAAACATTAATGAAAACATTAATTCTTTAAAAAATAAAATCATCAACTGTTGAATATATTTGATAATTTAAAATATGTTTTATGCTCTAGAAAACAAAACATAAACCATAAAATCACTAAACTACTTTAGTGTCACTAATATTATCCCATAAAAATATTTTTATCATTATAATCTCAATATAAAACATAGATTACATGTTATCATCCCTCAATCATTTTTTCCCAAAAATATAAAATTTCCACTAAATCAATTGTCATAGTACCATTCAGCATGTGTCTTATAATACTTGTAAAATAATTACTAGGTTATAATCCTTATAAATTTTACGATTCTTATAATGAGAAAATAATTAATAAAATACATCAATAATAATATACATTAATATAAATACACAAGATCTTTTATCGTTTCATTTCATTCTTAAACTATTGACTATGATTCATAATTTTATTTCATTAATACCAACTTCTTTTAATATTTCATTTTTCTGATCTTCATAATATATAGTATAACCATTAATCATAATGCCTTGATGATTATTTCTTGATATTTACCCCTAGTGCATTAATTTTTATAATTCCCATACTTTCAAAAATTAAAACATTCAACTGTCGATAATGCCTGAGAGAGACCATTATTACTGTCTATTTCAAAATATAACCATTTTATGTTTATATGGATATTACTTACTTTTTTCCATTATATTCCACACCAAAAGATATCTTCCTTTTACTCTAAGAGATTCACTTGTGTGTTTATTACCACATTCGTGACATATTGGTAATTGAAACTTCTTTTCTTCATGGTCACCACTACTCGAGCTCTCAACAAAATCTATTCGTCCCTTCTTTGGTGATTTAATGTGTTGTTTAAGGTGAATGTTGTTAATAATATGTCATGATAACTTAATAAGAATAATCACAATATCCTTCAACCTAGTCTTCATCCCATTTGGTTTTTCATCAACACATTTTCTATCTTATTTATTCTTAACCTAGTGGCCTGTAGCTCCCACTATTGAATAAAACCATAATGAATAGTGTAAGAAAAATGAATCATAGTGTGAAACCACAAAATCAAGGAAAATAATTTATTGGATATCAAAATTATGACACCTTATTTTCAATATTATACACCATAGTTTCAATATTATTCTATTCATCATTAATTTATATTCAAATTATTTATAAATGTTTCTAAATAAAATTTTAATTAACCAATGAATATCCCTAGAGAGTATTAAACTATGTAGGTTGTAAGGATTTTTTCAGGGTCTATGTATTGATTGAGTAAATTCTATAATTCCCCTTTTAGGGTTATTAACCATAAGTATATCTATTACAAAACCATGTCCACTTAAAGTTTCAATATATGGATTTATTTCTAGGAAGGCCATATAATATCTAACTTACCAAAACATTAGGATGTTATCCTATATTTAGAAATATCATTAAAATAATTTATATGGTTATATTACCAAATAAAAGTTTCCCAAAAACTAGTTCCCAATGATTCTTCTAAATGTATATTGATACTAACTATAAATACCCCAACCCTAATATCTCAATGCCAGTGGTTATTTTATTGCATTGGAATTATATACAAGGTACTACATCCTAATGTAATGAAGTGTTTAGTATTATTGGTAATCTAGATAAATTCATTAATTTCAAATACATTTTAAAGAATAAAATAAAATATATTATTTTCATTGGGATCTCCATTATTAATCATATCATATCTTTTCATATCATTTATAAAACACTTATTATTATTTTGAGGAAAAAAACAAAAGGGGTGAGCTCAGATGATCAGTAAGGGTATGAGTACAAAGAATGTGTTTATGAATTAATTATAATAACTGATATGTCATGATAAATAACAGAAACATATTCTATTTAATCAATAATTTAAACATAATATGTCAATAATAAATGATGATGAATTAAATCCATATAAAAAATCACATGTACTTGAAGCTTATCCAAAGATATTATAACTAATCAAATAATAATAGAAAAATTAATAAGTTATATCATAACAAGTGAATGTGTAATTTTTGACATCTAAAACACACTTTTAAGACCTTTCACAAGATAGTTTAAAGAAAAGGCTAAAAACACATTAAATGTGGCCAAATGATTTTTCACAAGAGACCTATTGATGCATTGAGGGATATATAATTTCAGGATCTTCCCATAAAATAATATGTATAATGAATTACTAATATGAATGTTGTGAAACATAATCAATATAATGATTTATTTTTAAAATCAAACTTATGAGATGTTAATACTTACCCTAATCAATGGACATAATACTAAACCATCTAATATATTATGGGGAATGGTAAAAAAATAGTACATATATGGTCAAAATGATCACAAAGCATCCGAATAATTTATAAGGATCGTTTCATTAAAACAGATCCACTATAAAGGATATGTAGAATAATGGTTGGTTTCGTTGATGATGGTAGATTCCATGATTATATCCTATAAAACAATCTTGATGAAAATAAACTTTTCAAAATAATATATCCTTTTAAATCTATCAGTTCACAAAAAAAATTAAAATAATTTTCCTTGAAATTAACATATTATAATTTTTAATGGAATATTTAAAACATTTAGTAGTCATGATGGTGTAAAATTGTATTCCTTTCCTACATGTTAAAACAAATATTCCATTCATAATTATGACAAAAGTCCAATGGGCCTTGTTTATAAAATGACATGAGGATTCCTTTCAAAATTATAAATTAAAAATTAAAAATTAGTGAAAAATTAAATTAATAAATCATTTTTATACTTATAAAAATATTTTCAAAATCATTTTTTGTAAACATTTTTTGGGAGGAAAACGGGTTTTGACTAAAGGGGTAAAAGGTGAATTTTATTAAAAGTAGTTTCTCAATAATTTTATGTTCCAAAAAGATGTAAAATTGTACTACTAATTTAAAAATTTCATGAATAACCATAGTATAATTAAACATATCAAATTTAATATATAAATATAAAATAATTCCACCAATATAGACATAAGTACAAAAAATCAAGAATAATGATGAGATTATGAAATAGAACCTTGCCACTTTAGTAACTGTAGAATTATATTCCCCATTAAAGAAACTACATCAAATGAAAATTAAAATAAAATAAATCAGAATATATTCATGATATAACATATCAATTGGGGAATTATATACACCAAACAATGAAATAAGTGGTGAATTAGTAATATGTCTCACGAGAGTAAAAGTGAGACGATAAACCCTTACATTTAGTTTGAGTTCTATAGTATGTGTCTGAACATACTATAAAATACATAAATATTAATTAATAACATATTACAAAAAAATAGTAATATATGTCATACAATATTGTGTTTAATTAAAGACTTCATCCGCTTTTTATTTATAATTATTTATCAAAATCAATGTATCGGGTGACAATTGCTTCCTGTTTCTTGTATGTTTTGGCTCAGAAAATCCATTCCTTTAAAAAATTTCGAGGTTAATTAAACATATGAATTTAAAACATGATATAAATATCACATATATATTCATTATATATTTATTTATTATAATCCATATATGGTAAAGTTATAAAATTCATTAAACTGTTCATAGAGATGGTGGACCGTACGTACGCATGAACGTCGTTTCCATTCTCTTTACAGATGTAAAACAAAAAAATTATTATCAATTGAACATTATTTAAAAATTATTATGTTTTATATAAAATTTATATTATCAAATAAATCCTTATTATTATCCATGTAAAAATAAAATGAATAACATTTCACATCGTTAAATAAAGGTGGTAATCAATGTGTACACATGAGGGACATTGTTATTTTCCAATGGATTGGAAGGTAAGAAGATATATGTGATCTTATATTTATATAACTACATTTATTTTATAAATATAAAATATATTGATTAGATTTATCCATATTTCCTTCAATTTAGAGTGTACGAGAAAAACGAATCACATTGCTTCGTGAGGCGATTGTCCGTTGTACACACAATCAACGTTATCGTATCCCTAAATAGAATGTAAACTAATATGATATATGTGATATTATAACTAAATATGTATAATTATTTCATCTATATTATATAAATATTTTAAATTCATCATTATATCCATCCTTGCGAGGAGGTTATGGGAAACGAACTACATTGCTTCGTGAGCCGGTAATCCATCGTACACATGATCAATGGTTTTATTTCTTACTTGATATAATAAGATATGGACGTAAGAAATATTATTATAATAATAAAATAACATTAGATGGGATATAAATGATTTATTATATTATAATTATTTAATAATATTTTGATTATTTGGAATAAGAAAGAAAACAAAATTAGTAGTTTAAGAATATTACATCTTCTTAGGGTATCTTCATTAGGTTTATAGAAAAATCCTTCCTAGGTCAGATTTTTGATCATTAAAAGGACTATAAAATGCTGGGAGATAATTATTGAAGGTATTTAATAATAAAATATCCAAAATAAATGGTATTTAAGTGTAAAGGAGATAGGATAATTGGTGGTATTTTATAAGTGGGGGAGATGACCCACTTGGAATTTTATAAAATAATGAATCAAAACAACATTTTCATCAGGTATAGAATCCTAAAAATTAGTAATTATATAACCTTAGAGGTTATAAAATCTAAATATGTCCATAAAATTTAATTTTACAAGTTTATATGGCATTTTAACCCTTATCTTCTTCATTTAACCATTAGTAAACCCATATTTACCTTAACTGTGGTAATTAAATTTTATTAATTTAACTATTAATAATGGTAAAATATTAATCTAAAATTTTAATATAATATAATTTATTATGTTTCAAAATAATTAATACATTTTTCAAAATTAAATTCTAAATAATGGAAAAATTCAATTTACATTTAAACCCACATATACATCAAAAAGAGGGTTTTCAAAACAAAAATATTCAAATGATTAAAAAGTATTTACATCAGAATTGAATAATAAATTGATTAAAATTAACTAAATTAATTAAATTATAAGATAAGTTATCTAATTATACTTTAAAACATATTTAAAATCAAATTTAACTTTGTAAATAATTTAATCATAACGGTTATTTGTAATAAAAATCATTATTTTTGGCTATTTATCAAAAAAATATTCTTTTCATAAAATTCTCAAAAACTAAACAAACTATAATTTTATCATCTCAATTTAAAAGATTAAGTTTTTTCCAATTTATATATTTTAATCTTTTAAGAAAATAATTTAATAATATGTGTGCAAAGCGTGACAAAACATCCTTTTTCAAAAAAAACATTTGTTTCAGAAAACATTTCTTTTCCTTTTATATGATTTGTATTTTTCTTATAATCTATATATAACTATTTATTTTATTTTATAAATTTCTGAAGCATATAATATTAATAATTTATTTATCCATATTCATACCATCAATATAACATATAGGTTATAATGGTCAAGTGAAAATAATAATATTTTAAAACAATATCATGTTTCAGTTAAACCCATTATTGTGTGAAAGCTATCAAAGAGATTTCATTTATTTAATAATAAATATATTTTTGAATTTTAAGGTGTTACAATATCTTATAATTTTTTTCTTTTATTTCATATACACTATCAAACAAGATTTAATAGTTTTAAAATCTCTTGGTGTAACATTACTTCCCGTCTATATTATGGTCTGGAAAGAAATGTTTGACTGTCTCACACTAGAGAACGAGGAGGAATAAAAAAGGATGAAGATATCTTATCTCTTTTTAATATTTAATGGAGCGACGGATTAAGATATGCTTGATTTCCAATTAAAGGTGTATCACATTAAACCATGCTACTTGACCAAGTAAAAACATCTCGATCCATAAGAATAATTAATATAATATTTTCGGCCTTTGAATCGGCCTTAGATTCATTAAAACTAGGGTTTAAATGCATTTTATGTCAAAGGAAACGTTAAAGGGGAAAAACATTTGGAACATAGAAACACTGTTCATAAACCTCACCGTTGGAACCCCACAGTTCTGGGAACACGGTTCATGAACCTCTCCTTTCGAACCTCCCTCATGGAACCTCACTATTATAGTAACACTATTCATTAACCTCACCATTGGAACCTCCCCATTGGAACCTCACCATTGGACCCTCAACATTTTGGAAACATTGTTCATGAAACTCACCATTGGAACCCCACCATTCTGGAATCATTATTCATCAACTTCACTATTGGAAACTCACCATTCTGGAAAAACAGGTCATGAACCTCCCCATTAAGGAAACAATGTTCACCAAATGTTATCGTTGCACTGTTCACAGAAGGTTAATCTTGACACTGTTCACCTAAGGTTACCATTACACTATTCACATAAGGTTAATGTTGACATTGTTCACCTAAGGTTACCAGTGCACTATTCACAGAAGGTTAATATTGACACTGATCACCAAAGGTTGCCGTTTACCTATTCACAGAAGGTTAATGTTGACACTGTTCACCTAAGGTTACTGTTGCACTGTTCACAAAAGGTTAATGATGACAGTGTTCACAGAAGGTTAATGATGAAACTGTTCTCCTATGGTTACCTTTCCACTGTTCACAGAAGGATAATGTTGACACTGTTCACATAAGGTTTCCTTTTCACTATTCACAGAAGGTTAATGTTGACACTGTTCACCTAAGGTTACCGTTGCACTGTTCCTAGATGTTTAATATTGACACTGTTCACAAAAGGTTACTGTTGCATTGTTCACAGAAGGTTACTGTGGACACGATTCACCTAAGGTTACTGTTTCACTATTCATAGAAGGTTAATGTTGACAATGTTCACCTAAGGGTACCATTGCACTGTTCAAAGAAGGTTAATGTTGAAACTATTCACCTATGGTTACCATTTCACTATTCACCGATGGTTAATGATGACACTTTTCACAGAACGTTAAATGATGACACTATTCACTGAAACTTACTATTTCACTATTCAAATAAGGTTAATTTGACACTGTTCACATAAGGTTACCATTGCGTTGTTCACAGAAGGTTAATTATGACATTGTTCACAGAAGGTTACCATTGCACTCATTACAACTGTCTACCATTGGAACTGTTCACCGAACTGGAAAATTGGAAAAGTGTTGGGGATATGTCACCTTGACCTCCTAAATCACCTCATACACCTGATTTTCATGAAGTAATGGACCAGAGAGGTACATGCCATTATATTACCTTTTTAAGGCCACTAATTAAGATATCCCTTATCGTGGACCCAAAAATTGAAACATTAACAATAGATATTCTATGTGTAAAGACCCGTAAAATTCAAGGGAATTTTTTTCTTAATTTTCTTTAGATTTTTACAAGAGCGCGGTTTCAGACGGCACCTGATTCCGAGGCCCGGAGTGCCCGGAATTAATTTCTGAAGTTTGGCTCGGGTACGTTCAGTGAACGAACGAGCGAGAATTCCTAACTTTTGATCTGGTGCTCGGAATTGAAATTCGAGGGCACCGATGAACTCGCAGCGCCGATATTCGCTTAAAGAGACCTTTTCGGGAGTTGCGTTTTTTGCGGGTTGAAAGTTATGTTTTGGGGTTTTCAGTTGAGTTAAATAAAATTTGTGTAAGACAAATTTTATTTTTAGTTTGTTAAAAACCTACCAAAGGGGGTTGGAAGTGGGACCCACACCCACTTAACCTCCCTTGGGAGGATTAAGTGTGGTGGGGCCCACACGAACCCCTAGACTTTTCAAGTTCCCTTAACCCCCTCTTTATTGGATTAAGTTACTTAATTAATTATGGGAGTTAAACCCTTTTTGAATTTCAAACTTTTGTAATTCTTATGTGTTTTGTAATAATAAAATAAGATGTTATCTTATTTTTTGTTGGGTTGTTTGTTTGTCTCCTTGAGAGCTTTTGGAGAGCTTCCTCTTCATCTTCAAGCTCTGACGAAGAACGAAGAACGCTCAAACACCGACGAAGAACGACGCCTCTCTTCTTCGTCCTCGGTGTCAACAAGAGGGAACGCCGGTTCCTCCTCGGACCTTCTTCGTCGGCAAACGAAGATCCGCCAACGACGTGTCTCTTCGGGCATATCTCTTCGTCAACGGATTTGACGAACGACGACCGCGATGCCGACGACGTCTTCTTCCGTGACGACCGACCTCCGTGATGTCCGATCTCCGCGACGCTCGTCCTTCGCGGATCGTTGACGAGCTCCGCGAACTTCCTTCGAGGTAGGGGTTGTTGATTCAATATTTATTTATTCCGTTTCTTGATCCTGGATTTCGCATGTCAAACATGAGACTTTTAAATGTTTTAGGTTGCGTTATTATTTTAACGAGAGGGGGGCCGGACCGCACGAACACGGCCGAACACCCCTCCATCGTTCTTGTTTAATTATTTTGCGGAGGAAAGCAAGTGGCGTGGTGCCGTCGCACCATGCGGATGAACGTGCAAATATCTTACGCGATGCCATCGCGCGCACCATGGAAGAGACAACAAGAACGCGACGTCGTCGCGCCGCATTGAATGAATATCATGGCACGGCGAAAGGGGCGCGATGCCGTCGCACCGCGCCGGAAGACGAAGACCGCGGCCGGTTCCGGGCCGCAGCGGGACGAGAAGACCGCGGCCGGTTCCGGGCCGCGGCGGAAGAGAAGGCCGCCGGCCGGGCCGCCGGCGTCGGAAACCGAAGGGGGGACCGGAATTTCCGGTCCCGTTTGAGAAAACCGGCCGGCCAGTAGGCCGACCGGAAGGCGTTAAAACCAGGGGAAATTAATCCCCCGGCCACCTAATAAAAACCCCCCTCTTTAAGAGGGGGGCGGTTTTTTTTGAAGAAAGGGGGGGCAGCCGGCCCCCCGGTTCCGTTCCAGCAAGCCCCCCCACGTGGCGGGGGGCGTTTTTTTTAAAAAAATCGGCGCGGCTAAGCCGCGCCGCCAGAGGAAAAATGGGGGCTTAGCCCCCCGCGTGCGCAGCCCCCTCGCGGCACCTGGCCGCCGCGGCCCGCCGCGCCGCCACGCCGCCCCCGGGGGGGGGGGGGGGGTCGGGCCGGGTCGGCCCGGACCCGGACCCCCCCGTTTCGAACCAGATTTGGTTTTTGGCCCATAACTTGAGCCTCGGACCTCCGATCGACGAACCGTCAGCGGCAACGCGATCCTTGGATCGAGACGGTCGTTTCGGTATATCGCACTCAAGGTTTCGGATTACTTTGAGTTCGGCCGGGTTGGTTCGTTCACGAAACCAACCGGGCCTTCGGAGCGGAAACGCTCATATCTTGAGCTACGAACGTCCGATTAACGCGTCGTCAGTCGCGTTGTGTTCCTCTTAGTGAGACGGATCTTTTGGCATACTCCGCCCGAGGTTTGGACGCAGGTGGAGTGCGGCCGGGTTGGTTCGTTCACGAAACCAACCGGGCCCTCGGAGCGGAAACACTCATATCTTGAGTTCCGGACGTCCGATTGACGTGCCGTCGACTTTGATGGAATCCTCTAAGTGAGACGGATCTTTTGGCATACTCCACCCGAGGTGTGGACGCAGGTGGAGTATGGTCGGGTTGGTTTTGCCTTAAAAACCAACCGGGCCCCAGAGACGAAAATGCCAATAACTCTCAGACCGGGCGTCCGATCGACGCGCCGTCTGTTGCGTTGAGTTCCTATTGTCAATACGGATCTTTTGGATACATCAACTCTGGTCTTTGTGACAGTTGATGTATCAGCCTCTCGGCTCGTGGAGCGGACCCTCCGAACGAGCTTGCTGTGTGCGGGAACCCTAGTGCTGGCTGCGACTGTTACTGTGACGACTACTACTACTGCTACTGTGATTGCGACGACGACAGTACAGAGATCCTGTGTGGATTCGACGACGACGACTACAGCACTCAGTGATCCTACGTGGAACAGTGCTACCGAACCTGAGTGAGCTGAATCTTCTGTTTACCTAGGGCGGTGGAGCGCTTGGGTGTAGCGGCCGACCCGTGGTACCTGACAGTGGTGGTGCGCTTGGATGCAGCAGCAGACCCTTGGCGGTGGAGCGCTTGGTTGTAGCGGCGGACCCGCGATACTCTACGGAGCGTGTGCGCTTGGTTGTAGCGACAGACCCGCGACGGTGGAGGCATGCGTGCGGAGTACGGAGACCCTGTAGCCGACTGAGACCTGATGATTGCTTGAGCGAATCGACTTGGAGTGAGTCGACTAGCCCAGTGGACGGAGCGCCCGGTATTTGGCAGCAGACCCACGGCGGACGGAGCGCCTAGTAGTTGGCAGCAAACCCGCGGTACTCATCAGGAGGAGTACCTCAGTAGGCTATCTGGGTGAGCGCCCGGTATTTGGTGACAGACCCTCAGCGGACGGAGCGCCCGGTAGTTGGCCGCAAACCCGCAGTACTCGACAGGAGGAGTACCTCAGCAGTCTTAGGTTAGTGAGCGGCGGCCTTGGAGTCGTGACAGGACCACTGTACACTCTAGAGACGGAGCTCTTCAGTAGTTACGGTTTCGATAATAAAAATCCTAGTTTGAGCTGAGTCAATGATCTTTGTGTTTCCTCATGATTGAGATGGACCGCTTGATAACTTAGGTATATGTATGGGCATATATACCTGCGTAATAGTTATCCGTTGATTTCATAAACTTGTTATAAACTGTGTGGACTTGTACTGTTATCCTGTGTGGATTTACTGTTTACTCTTCTTTGTGGATTGGATTGTTCTTGGGCTCGGGTTGGAGCCAAACGGAAATTGGTGACATAGGTATGTGTATGGGAATATACCTAATCAATACTGGATGTTACTTCGTGATTGTTACTTTTCTTCGTGGTTTATCCTTTGTGGATTTGAGAGACCTTCAGGGGTCTCGGGGTCCCTACTGAGTAGCTTATACTCACCCCTGCACGGGCTTTGCCCGCACTTCGTTGTGTTGGTTGCAGACGACAGACAGCGCTGACTGCGGTTGAGGCTTTCGGAGTAGGTCGGTACCCGGAGGAGGACCACTGAGCGGGACGTGCTCGGAGCGGACAGTTGGACCTGAGGAGTTGTGGAGCTATCTGTACCTACCCTTCAGGTAGGATCCGTGGTGGACGATCCAGGAGCTGAGCCATCTGTACCTACCCTTCAGGTAGGAATCGAGGAGGACGTCCCAGGAGCCGCTTGTACTTCCAGTTGCTGTTTTCCCTTTCGAGTTGTACTTTACTTTACAGTTGGGCTTGTTTTTCCGGCCCCCTTTACTTTTCTGCACTTTGTAGTTACTTTCCGCTTGCTGACTCTGTGGTGGTTGTTTCTCATAAAGGCAATGCCTTCCCTGTTTACCGGGATTTTACGCCTTGGTGCTAGTCGCCAGCCCCTGGCCTATGGAAGGCGGGCTTGGGGTAGTCACGACACGGGCCCCGAGGGCGGGTCGTGACAAATTGGTATCAGAGGAGTTCGGTTCTACCGCAGAACTCAGGACTCTGATCTTTTTTTTTCTATGTGAAGCAATAGTGTTTAGTGTATTGAGTGTGGTTATCAGTCCAGGGAGTCCAGTGTTGGTGCGGCGGCCGACGTATCCGTACACCAGGACCCTGACTTCTGATTTCCGACTTAATGCATGAAAACACTGATTGCGTGTGTGTTTCCCAAAAGGTTTAAAGTCAGCTCAAACCAGGTCAGCTCACTAGGTATAAATCATTGACCGTGACACAACTGTTCAGGATGTCACCATGCAGATAGTTAGCTGGAGTTCCGAGAGAGTTCTCGATGATGGCCCACCGAGCAGCGAGACTCCGGTGCGGGGCCCTTTTTCAGTGTTGTCACCTTCGAGTGGTGTACCAGCAGCACCACTACCCGTTAGGCAGAGGATGCCACTAGCTGACGGTGCACGCTAGCAGAGCGCGATGCACGAGTTCCAGCAGTAGAGGCCTCTGAGGATACGAGGCGAGATAGATTTCCCATGCAGCAGTGGACTGGATGGAGGCAATTTCTAGAGTTCTACGCCTAGCTTTGATACTAGTAGAGTGGATGATGATCTTAGCTCCTGGTGTTTCCAGTGAGTGACCATGAGGTTGGTCCTTATAGTAATGAGGCTTCGTTACGCGAACCGATACCTGGGATAGTACCTACGGGTAGTGCGCCAGCTATGTCACTACCTGTTGGTCAGCAGACACTACTGGCGGTACCGGTAGCAGAGACTCACAGGCTTAGTGCCTTACATATGTTTTAGAACCAGATATCCCTCAAGTTTCGAGGTGAGCTTGACTCGTAGGCGGCTGAGGACTGGCTTGAGGAGGTGGTTGTGAGTTTTCTGGAGCTAATACAGCTTCGACAGTACGACATGTCGGAAGCAGAGCACTCAACGTGGCTTACCAATCAATCTTGGTACTCGTTGGTTGCGTTGTGATCAGTTCTTTAGACTCGAACTTCTGAGCGAAGTGTGTCTAAAGGACATCCGAACCAATTCTTTTCCTCTATGCATTCCTACATATGTTAGGATGCTAGAGAGAACCTTAGTGGTTGTGAACGTTAGCAGTGAAAGGCAGGAAACTAGCGCCAGTCTCAGAGACTCGGGCGTGTAAAAATGTTTCTGGAGGAGGAAGTGCTAAGGACTGATGAATCTGCAGGGTAGTAGATGTGGAAGCGGAGCTTGGAGAGCAGCATGTGGTGGTGTACATTTCGACATGTTACGACCACCCGACTTAGTAGTCCCCGCCAGGCTCGGGGAGCAGGAGGGCTGGGGAGGAGAGTAGCTGCATTGCGGTCAAGGAGTGTGACCCAGGAGCTCTAAGAATGATTCGGGGTACGAATTATGTCTACTACGAGCTGCCATATCTTTAGACATAAGAACCAATCATTCTACCCTTCCACGAATCATGTCCCAGACCTAGAGGTTCCGGGTAAGCCGTAGACTTGACCCTCACGTCTGGAGATACCTTTGGGAGGAGACTCGATAATCACGCTTACGCCGACAATGTGATTTGACCTCGAGGCGAGAGTTTCGGTTGGAATCTCTTGGTGGCAGCGTAGAGGCCTTACGACGTTGATCTGGGTATGGTTTTGATCCACAAATCATACCCCGGTTGACTGTTTTAGGCAAACGTCGGAATGGGTTTTCCTTGGTCGGCGAAAAGGAAACCCTGGGCAGCACATGTTAAACTCAGGCATAAGAGGGTGTGACCGATCACTCTTGAGTTGGTCAACCCTACCCTTGTGGCAGCAGGAGTTTTGAGTTTCAGTTCTAACCTAAAAAGGGAAACCTCTTGAATTCGAGGGTGACGAACACGTTCTTATACGGTCTCAACCCGATGAGGTTTCGGGATGTGGTCAAGGCGGCATGTAATCTCTGAAGTTCGATGGACCCCTTTTGATCTTCAGCAGGGTAGGCGAGGAGGTTTACCGCTTGACCCTACCACCTCAGTCGCACCAGGTGCATAATTTCCACCACGTGTCTCAGCTGTGGAGATACGTGTATGTTCCTTCACACGTCATCGACCTCGGGGAGTTGGACGTCGATGACAGGGCGACAAGCACAGAGGTTCTAGGAGAGAACGAGGATCGATAGGAGCAGGTTCTACATGAACGGTTGCTTCCTCTGGGGTGCTTCTCGGGTAGCACGAGATCTTCAGGTGAGCATATGGGAGCGTAAAGCTCAGTTGCGTGCTCAGTACTACCTAGTTTCCCTTAAGTGTGAGTTGAAGCTTTACGGGGACGTAAAGCCCTGAGGTGGGAGTAATATAAAGACCCGTAAAATTCAAGGGAATTTTTTTCTTAATTTTCTTTAGATTTTTACAAGAGCGCGGTTTCAGACGGCACCTGATTCCGAGGCCCGGAGTGCCCGGAATTAATTTCCGAAGTTTGGCTCGAGTACGTTCAGTGAACGAACGAGCGGGAATTCCTAACTTTTGATCCGGTGCTTGGAATTGAAATCCGAGGGCACCGATGAACTCGCAGCGCCGATATTCGCTTAAAGAGACCTTTTCGGGAGTTCGTTTGTTGCGGGTTGAAAGTTAAGTTTTGGGGTTTTCAGTTGAGTTAAATGAAATTTGTGTAAGAAAAATTTTATTTTTAGTTTGTTAAAAACCTAACAAAGGGGGATGGAAGTGGGACCCACACCCACTTAACCTCCCTTGGGAGGATTAAGTGTGGTGGGGCCCACACGAACCCCTAGACTTTTCAAGTTCCCTTAACCCCCTCTTTATTAGCTTAAGTTACTTAATTAATTATGGGAGTTAAACCCTTTTTGAATTTCAAACTTTTGAAATTCTTATGTGTTTTGTAATAATAAAATAAGATGTTATCTTATTTTTTGTTGGGTTGTTTGTTTGTCTCCTTGAGAGCTTTTGGAGAGCTTCCTCTTCATCTTCAAGCTCTGACGAAGAACGAAGAACGCTCAAACACCGACGAAGAACGACGCCTCTCTTCTTCGTCCTCGGTGTCAACAAGAGGGAACGCCGCTTCCTCCTCGGACCTTCTTCGTCGGCAAACGAAGATCCGCCAACGACGTGTCTCTTCGGGCATATCTCTTCGTCAACGGATTTGAAGAACGACGACCGCGATGCCGATGACGTCTTCTTCCGTGACGACCGACCTCGGTGATGTCCGATCTCCGCGACGCTCGTCCTTCGCGGATCGTTGACGAGCTCCGCGAACTTCCTTCGAGGTAGGGGTTGTTGATTCAATATTTATTTATTCCGTTTCTTGATCCTGGATTTCGCATGTCAAACATGAGACTTTTAAATGTTTTAAGTTGCGTTATTATTTTAACGAGAGGGGGGCCGGACCGCACGAACACGGCCGAACACCCCTCCATCGTTCTTGTTTAATTATTTTGCGGAGGAAAGCAAGTGGTGTGGTGTCGTCGCACCACACGGATGAACGTGCAAATATCTTACGCGATGCCATCGCGCGCACCATGGAAGAGACAACAAGAACGCGACGCCGTCGCGCCGCGTTGAATGAATATCATGGCACGGCGAAAGGGGCGCAGTGCCGTCGCACGGGCCCCGAGGTCGGGTCGTGAAAAACAAGCCCATCTGTAAAGTAAAGTACAACTCGAAAGGGAAAACAGCAACTGGAAGTACAAGCGGCTCCTGGGACGTCCTCCTCGATTCCTACCTGAAGGGTAGGTACAGATGGCTCAGCTCCTGGATCGTCCACCACGGATCCTACCTGAAGGGTAGGTACAGATAGCTCCAGAACTCCTCGGGTCCAACTGTCCGCTTGCTGACTCTGTGGTGGTTGTTTCTCATAAAGGCAATGCCTTCCCTGTTTACCGGGATTTTACGCCTTGGTGCTAGTCGCCAGCCCCTGGCCTATGGAAGGCGGGCTTGGGGTAGTCACGGCACGGGCCCCGAGGGCGGGTCATGACACTATGGAACATACAAATTTGGGTGTCCAGTTAAGTATTTGTGTGTGGTATAGGGATCTACATCATGATATAACAATACTTAAGGACTCATATTTTATTAGCCTAAATTAGGATAATATTTTGACTGATTAGTAGATTAATATTTTCTCAAATGATGTGCTTAAGGCAGCAATTATTTTTTCTGATTGGAAGGACTCTGAGTCTTCTGACATAACATGGTCTTAGATCTTAATAACTGATAATTGGGTTAATGACTTGGATCAATCCACTAAAGGTATGGTGGAAATTCCAATTCCCACTGTAAATTATTTGGACATTATTGATTCACTAAAAATCAGGGTTATCAGAATCACACAATTAGAAAAGGTAACATTTACAACTGTTTATTTATGAAAGAAGACCATATATCACAAATAAATAAAACTATTTACTTTTTTGAGAAATAGTATTATATGTCAAAAAATTTATTTTTTTCATAGGTATTATAAATGGATATGAAACTCCTTGCTATTAGTACTACAAGGAATTTTATTAGCAATAAATAATATAGTACATTAAAAAAATTTCTACTTTAAATCTTTTAGTGATGGATAATCTTTCATTATTACCATATCAAATAAAACAATAATAAAAAATCAGTTGAACCCTTCCCCCACCCTTTTATTCCATTCCCCCCATTTCACATCCCCCAGACCATTTCACAAATCCTTTGCCACACACCCCTTTGTTATAATCCTCTATCATGAACCCATTTTTGGGTGATTGTGGATCCAATCATCATGGCACTAAATCATTTTGTCTCTAACTTTATTTGTATGATTCCCTATTCCATCTCTTTATAATAGGTTTGATTGAACATTATGTATAATTATTTATTTGATTAGTATGGTTTATTCTTTATTTAGGGTTCTTATACTTGTATTCATCCCTTTTTGGGTGTCTTCCATTGAAGATGACACATTGTGACTCCCCATGGGTTGATTCCACTAGATTTGAGGTATTTTACCCAATGTTTAACCTTTATATGTAAAATATTTTCTTCATTTTTATATTCATAGTTGTTTATTTTTAGTTTATTGATATTTTCAATCAAAATACGTTTTAAAAATTATTTTGAAGGGTGATTTCCATGTTTTTCAAGATTGCATTAAAATTAAACGTTTGTTTGGGTTTTTAGTGATTTGTTATCATAAGAAACATGTTTTTTAGCCTCATATTTTTATTCCATATTTTTTCCTGGGTACATTTTGAGTTATTAATTACTACTGATTTATGATTACATAATTTAGAAGTTGTTAATTTTTAAAGTGTTTGGGGAGGTGCGATAAAGTGTTGAGATTGTATGAGAAACCTATCAAACCTTATTGGACCTTATGAGCCTTATTTCATTTACCATGATTATGGATTGATATGTTAACTTGTATAATTATTTTTTTTGAATTATTACAAATCATGATACGTAGCTTTTGAATTTATTCAAAATGTTCATGCTTCTTAATTGTATTAATTATTTTAGTGTTCCATATAGTTCATCAATGATTTTTTAATTATTATTCTTACTTTATTTGATCTTTTCCTAGTTTGAGGTTTTATTATAAAATCATAGTAATATTTATTAAAATGTTAATTATAATTAATAAATAATTGGTACTATATAATAAATATAATTAATAATTCAAAAAATTGTAATAACATGTAAAAAACTTATAAAAAATACTAATAATTTTCAAATTTTCAAAATAGTCAGTAAAAATTTAGTTATAATTAAAATTGTATAAATTTTAATTTTTAAATAATTAAAAAATAATTAGTCAATATTAGTTTTCATTATTAAATATTAGTAAATTAAGATAATTTCAATAAAATTTTAAAAATATATATATAATAATAATAACTACTAAAAATAAGAAAAATATATTATAAAACGAGTTATTTTTATTAAATAATTAGTATTAATTAATTATTGAAAATTAATATATTTTATTAACAACAACAAAAAATTTTTGTGTTAACCTATAAAGGACATAAAAAACAAACTATAATTAGAAATTCACAATATTAGAAAAAATGTAGTAATAATTAAAACATTGAAATAATCATTATTTAATTTATTAATTAATGATTAATTAGTCAATATTATTAACATTTATTAAAAGGTAGTAATATTTATTATATATTAAAAATACTTTTTAAATATTATTAATTTATGATAATTTGTAGTAAATTTGAAAAAAAATATATGAAGTACTAAATATTATTAAAAATTAATATTATTTATTAAAAATTTAGTTATAATTAATAAATAATTGGTATTAAATAGTAAATAATTGTAAAAAATTTTAGAAATTTATTAATGTTATTAAAAATTAGTAAAAAGTTTCTAATAAACTAAAAATGTATATAAAAACCCTAAAAATTATTAAACATCCACAATAATAAGTAAAAATGTAATCATAATAAAAAAATATTAATAATAATTAAATAATGTTTAATAATAAATAAATATTTATTCAATATTTATAATAATCAGTAAATGTCATAAAAATTAGAAAATTATTAGTAATAATTTGTAAATATTATTAAATTGTGATAATACTTAATAAATTGTTAATAACTAAATTAAATAATAATAATTAATAAATATTAGAAATATTTATTTAAAATTGTGTTTGAATTAATAATTAAATTCCATTACATAATAATTAATTAAAAAATTCATAATAATTACTAAATATTAGTAACAATTAGTAAAGCTGTAGTAATAACTTGTATAGAAAATTCCAAAATTTATTAAAAATTCACACAAAAAAAGTAATAATTTAGTAATTATCATATATATTAGTAATAATTATTAAATAATATGTAATAATTAATTTATAAGTAATCAATGTTAATAATATTTATTATAGGTAAATAATACTTAGTAAATATAAGTTATAATTTTTGAATAAAAGTAAATTATCATAATTTGTAATAAATTGTAGAATATATATTTAATACAAATAATTTTTAAATATTCTCAATATTTATTGATAAAATATTAATAATTATGAAATCAATACTAATTAGTAAATATGTTTTGATAATTATTAAGCAAATAGTCAATATTGGTAAAAATTAGTAAATACTATTAATAATTATTAAATATTATAAATAATTTTTAATTAGAAATTAAAATTTTGAATATTTTTTATAAATTATATGACTATGAAAAGTAATAATAATTATTAAAAATTAGGTATTATTTAATAATAAATTTTTTATAGTTAATAAAATTTTTGAATTACTAAGTAAATATTTTTAATAAATAGTACTAATTATTGAATATGGGTAATAATTAGTTAAAAGTAATACGAATTCATCATAAGTTGTCATGATTTTCCATAATTAAAATTTAGTAATAATTTTTAATAATTAGTCACAAGGGGTAATAATTATTCTTATTACATTTGTTTTATTAGATAATTATTGACTGATAAAGTAGACACTGGTTTCTATTACATGTTCATGATTGGATAAATCATTGTCAAAATCTAAAAAAATTAGTTAAAATCCTATCAGGAAAGAGTCTATTGAAACATTTATCTCATTTTCATAAAAAAACTCCTTGTTTTTCTACAGAACAATTAAATGAACATGTATGAAATGTGATCTCATAAGATTAAAAACATTTGATAAAGTTGGACATTATCCATTATGTTCTTGTTTTTAGAAAGATTATATTTTTGGGTATCAACATGGTGAACTAAATTCTGTATAAAATATAAATTTTTATATTCCAGATCCGTATTTAGAAAATGTAGTAAATGATATTATTGTATCATCAATTCTGGTAACAAAATCTCAAAAATGTTATTCCAAATCATAAAATAAAACCATCTCAATTTTATAATTTACTGAAATCTAATTAGGATGCCTTATATCCAGGATGTAAGATAGGAAAAGTTAATCCTATTAAATTTTTATGGATATTAAATCATATTTGGAATATAGAATAGTTTTTTTAATTAAATAGTTTCTTTTTTTAAATTTTTTTTCCTAAAAGAAATACATTACTTAAAAGTTTCATGGAAAGAGAGATTTTTGTCCAAAATTTGGGTCTCAGTTATCAAAATACATATGCATGTTCATATGAATGAATCTTGAATTATAATTTTGGTAAGTCATTATTTAACTATACAACATGTAGATAATCGAGTTATAAAGTGGTAAAACATCTGAAGTCAAGATTTTTTATGATATAGTTGAGGTATTATCCAATTACATAACATTTAGTGAGTCTGTTTTTGTCTCAAAAAATAGCTTCATTGATGACATGGCATAAATAATGTATTTTTGTTAATAAAATATTAAATCATCCATGTGTTGGTAATTCCTGGATAAAATTTGATCAAGTTCATCCTTATTTCTCTTAAGAACATAATAAAATAAGGTTGATTATTTCTACAATTAGTTTTTTTCTATTTGGTTCTAACTCAAGTCAATATTATTTTTTATTATTTTCATAACTCTATAAAACATACCTCCATAGATATAGATTAAGGAACCATATATGGATATGGAATTATTAATTCTAGGAAATATCAATAATAATATCAATGTTTATTTAAATCTTCTAATTGATAAATTAATTTCATTATGGAATGATGGTGTAACTACCTATGATATAGTTGTATATATTAATTTAACTTAGATATATTCATTAATATAAAAAATCAGGGACCATTTGGTGTGTGTTATTTTATCTGGATTGAGTAAACATTTAATAAAATCATGCCCATGCTCCATGGTGGTTGATAAATAATTTATTCTTTTAAATGGAATAAAGACTAGTTATTATAACTGTAATTGAATATTTCATCCAATAAATCCCCCTTTTAATGGAATGCAAATAATTTTACAATAGTAATAAATGAAAGAGGAAATTCTCCACCAGTTCTCTCTATTATTAAAGTAAAATAAATCAATACTTTATTAAAACCTATTACTTTTGGAACAATTATAAATGAAAAAATATATATGGTTTTAGGAGATATTTTAATTGGATAATTAAAAATATTTTTTGCGACCTACCATATTGGTAAAAAAATTTGGTTGATCATATATATGATATAATACATATTGATAAAAAAATAATTTATTTTATACCACATTGGACAAACCATGTAAGTCAAAAGATATTGTAAAGGCATTGTTACACCTTACCCAAATTTACAAGCATCCCAAACATAAATTATTTGAAAATGAGGGATCACACAAATTAATAAATCCAATTGTGTCTTACACAATTTCCAAAGAAATTCATTCATTATTCTATCAATTGATTAGATATTTGATGTTAATATATGGTTATAATTCTATTTTTTCCCATTACATTAGGAATTAACATATTACCAGGTAAAAAATAAAGTATTTTCATGACATAATAAAACAATTATTTCATGTTGGTCATAGAAAGATATTGAGTTCTTCAATCTAGGACTTGTTCAGAAAAATTTAATATAAATTCCAAGATGTTTGGGTTTTAACATATGATTATGATGCAATGAGTATAGTGAAAACAATTTTTGTTTTAATATTAGTTAAATCAGAGAAAATATTCTCATCGACCTTCTTTGATTCAATATAAAATATAATATTTCATTTACTATATGAAGAAAAATAGATATTTCTAGTTAAATTATAATCAATGTCCCCATTTTAGGTATATATATAGAATGTAAATAGGAAATTATAAAAAAAATCATTAGTTGAATTGTCAATTTTAGAAGCATACTTACAGGATAAAATTTAATATTTAGAATCTTAATATTTTAAATATTAATATCATTCAAACCATAATCACATGGGTATCATTATGGAGAATTTTTATAGTTCAATGAACCATCAACTTTAAATTTTTATTCACCTTATGTATGGTTTTATTGGTAATCATGAATGAGGATTTTTAGATGATGAAACGCATCGATATCATACTTATATAATACTCATGTATGGAGAAATGACATGATTGTTTCTATAAGTATAACTTCTGTTTATATCTTAATTTTTCCTAAGAGATAATATTTTTTATATTATTTTTTTAGACTATATGATAACCATAACAAAATAAAATTTATAAAAATTACTTTTGTTCCACATGAAGAACATCAACAACATAATTTTCTGTAATAGTATCAGATACTAATTAATGTTTTTGTTTATGGTGGAATATTAAATCAATTTTCTAATTATATCTATTATTAGCCTATTTTAATATTTATAGGAAATACGACATGAATGTAAAATAAATAATTGATTATGTGTGTTGAAAAACCCACCATAAAAATTGGTAAAACCATATAATGGGTATATCATTAACTGAATTCAATTTCAGAGATGCAAATATATTGAATAAAATAAATTAATGAATGATATTGTTTGTTTTAAAGGATCTCATCATAAATAATTTGAATTTTAAATTCAAAAAATTCTAGATAAAATATTTGAGTTTTTTTATTTGAGACCAAATTATGTTACAATTTTTAAATGTTATTGTTTTGGTACTGATGAACGGGTTTGAGTTTTTCCATAATAAGTAATCATTTAGATTAAATACAAAGTCTTATTACCAAAAAATGAACCATTTCTGTTGGTACATCAAGAACATAGAGTCTTTTATGTGAATTAATATGTTTTTTTAGACAATTTAGTAGATTATTAGTGTAATGAAAATTAAATCCCATGAAAATCGATTAATTGGAAATGATATTGGTTCTGTGGAAGTGAAACATATTGAAAATTTTTAAGAATAATATTAAAAAAATATCTTAATTGATGAGATATAAATATCTATGATGAACCCCCAGTTATGGGATGATTATATCAATAATGTTAATGAATTCATAAGGGTTAATGTAACAGAAAGTCATATAGAAGTTGACATTACTAAAGATGAAGATGTATATATTATCATTGATTAATATAAAGATGAATATGATGAATTATGTATTATATTTCAGTATTTATTGTTTTTTTATATTTGATATCTATATTAATAATTTTATACAGGTAATATTATTTGTTTCATATGCCTAGATATGGTCTTGATGATCTATTTTGTTCCCTCACTGATTCAAATATTTTTTATGATGAGTCAAATGACAATATACATGACCCACATTATACTTCCACAAAACCACCTTTTTGGAGGGGAACAACCTTTTATGATTTATGATTATACACCCTATTTAAGAAAGGTAATCATCTATTTAAATTTACCAATGTTTTTGGAGGTATGTTAAATTTTTTAATTTATTAATTTTATATTTATTTGTAATATTTTGTTAAAAAATCCAATTATTTATTTTCATTTTCATATATTTTTTCATTAGTCTTTTTTGTTGATTGGTTAAATTATTAAAAAATATTCCATGGGTGTTACAGGAGTAGTTTCCCATTGATGTTCAACATCAGATGTTCGACCACTAGATTATATGATAATAAATGAAAAATTATTTTTTAAAAAAAAAATTAATTAGAAACATTTTGTTTTAATTATATTATAATATTTATAGTCCCATATCGATGAAAGAATCATAACTCATTTCTAGATGGCATGAGAGATTTTTATATGTGAACATTTTTTCCAATTGTAAGCCAAACAGATAAAAAGTGAAATGGAGAGATCTTTTGAGACTATTTTAAACCAGTCTTTCTTCTCTCATTGACCTGCATATATCTCATCCCAAGAATGGGATGGATTGTGATCGTACTAGATAAGAGATACTTTTAAGTTGATTTTAACACATGTGTGATAGAACTAGGGGAGTTATAAAGTCACATAGAGGGATTTGAGTCATATAATTCATATAATTCGATGAAATATGGTAAGTAATGTTATTTATTATTGTATATAATATTTCAAAGCAATATGAATGTTAAATAATATATTCCAATACTAATCCCTATGTTATGGATTTTAAATATTACAATAATGTGTACACTAGTTGTAGTATATGTTGTTTATCAATGAAAGATAGTGCCAGATTATAGTATTTATTTTTTTTACTTTATTTAAATAAATTTTATTTTCATTTATATTAATAAATAAATTTTAAGGAATCATATGAGACCATTAATTACCATGAATGAGAGAGTCATGTTGAGACCAACTCTAATGGATCATTTGATTCAAAATTTATTAATGGAGCTTTGATTCAGGTGACCATGAATGGTGTCGAGAAAGGCTGTGTGACAAGAATTGGGTGAAAGTTAACATTGATATGTTATTATGGTACTTCTACAATGTCATCTATCATATTAATGGAAACTAATGTAGATAATTTCTCATTTTATTCATAGTAAAAAAGATAGATTTCATGCTCTATATGATATTATATAGTGTACACCGAGAGAGTGGGAGGTTGAGTGTGAGAAGCAGCATTAGATAAATGAGAAAATGTTTGAGAACATGTGATTTCATGTACATGGTGTCACTATAGAGTCCCCCTATACACTTTTGGTGTATCTCCATCACCTGATACTAGCCAGCCCTTATTTTTAATTTGATAGAAATATTACATTGTAAATGTTATAATTATGATATGCATGTTTGTTTCATAATTTTCTTTATTTTTTTAATTTGTTTAATTTTAAATTATTTTTATTTTTTTATTTTTTATATATTTAATTAATTTACACATATTCAAAATCCATAAATTTTATTTTTCTAAAATTTTACTTTCTTATTTGTGATGGAAATAATGAGCCGTTTTAAAAGATATATTTCCAATGGACCATAGTTAACATTATTATTCTTTTATTATCTTTTATAATATATTCTCATATCAAATGAATTTTATTTATGGGATTATATTGCTAAAAACCTATTGAAAAATGTTAAAAAAAATTGTGTATTCGAAGGGCTCTACGGATGTTTTGTCCAATAAAGACTCAACTTATTTGATTAATGCTTCTTAAATATGATCTAAGAGTAAAGATATAATTTAGTAGTGGGAAAAATATTTGATATGAGGACACCATTCCCATTGTTGAGTTAAATGAGGTAGATTGATGTAATATGGGCCACCACTCTAAATATGATATCATGGAGTCCATTGGACATTGAAATTATTCATGTGAATGCTTGACTGTCCATTATTCTGGTTTCATAATGTTTATTTTCCATATGAACAAGATTCTACTATATTTGACCCCATCCCCCTCTGTTCATGTTTTTTTTATTTAAAAAAGGGGCCCTTACCCATGACGTATTTCAATTATTATTATTATTATTATTATTATTATTATTATTATGGGGGAATATGGATCGCAAGGAGGGGTTCTTAGTAGGAAATCATGGAAGTGATTTTGGGTTCAAGGATTTTCATGTTCAAACAGAATTTCTGCTTGATTTATTTTCAATTTATAGGTCATGGAGAGCTCACCAGTCTACCAGTGAAGATTTTCTCTAATAATGTAGGGTATACAAATCCTTTATGAGTTGCAAGGATGTTTGTTGATGTAAATGGTGTCAAAAGTAGGAATTTTATCTATGTTAAATATTAAATATCATATCACACCTTCATAAGAGCATCTATGTCTATAATTATGGCCATTCATAATGAAATTTCAAATGGGTTTGAGATTTTTAAGTTTTAATTTCTCATTAGAGTGGTTCAGGTCTGTGGATCTATATCATGGATGGTTGATGATCTATCTCAATTTCGTAATTTTTTATAGGTTTTCATTGATTATAAATTCACACTGATTGAATGTGGTAACGTTCACTTATTATTTCCCTCTAAATATGAAAATAGGATAGCATGTGGGGTTTAATTCTATTTCCCTATAGCAAGGTACATTATGTATCTAGGATTAGGATGAAAAATTTATTTATTTTGTAGTTCATCATATTAGGTCCTGAGTTAGGGTTTTTATTTTTGGATTGGATTGGGCCCTATGGAATCAATATATTTTATGTGATGTTGATTATATTATTAGTGTCAGATAAAATAGAAAGGATAATAAATGTAGCTCATTATGGATTATTTTATTTTATTCTCATTGAATTTGATCTTATTTAAACTTTGAATAATTTATTTTCCTCCCAACTCAAAACATTCGTCTAGATATATATATTATGCATGATAAATTGCATGATTTTTACAATGGATACCAATACATATGTCAAATTAAATATAAATTTCAAAGACATATCATCTGATCGATCATTTTTTTAAATAAAAAAAGACACTAGTTGTAGAAAAGGAAAGAGAATACGAAAAATTGGGTTTTATATTGTAATGAGAAACATTTGGTGGATAATTATAAGGGATATAGTCTTCTGTCTTCATTTAGAGTGCATGCTAGGATTTATGGGAAAGATAGATATCTATAATAGGATTGGAAGGGATTTGTTTTAGGTTTGGCATGATCAAATTATATAGCTCAACATATCAAGGGGTGTCTAATAGTTGATGTTCAAAATCATCATCTCCTATAAGTAAGGAAATATCAATTGATGGACTATGGGATGTTGTTTTCCATTTGTTCTCTAGTCAATAGGAATATGAAAAATTATCTAAAGAAATTTGTATGTATGACCATGATAATTTTAGTTTGGTGAAAGGACTCAAGAATCTAGAAATTTTAGAATATGGTTTTAGGTTGATATATATGTTTCAGATCACTTGGGTGGAAAATAATTTGATTCTCAGAGTCAATGAAAAATTAGGACTTGGTCCCTATATTCTCTGGTCATTCTATTGGTAATGGCCTAGATTGATACGAAAAATTTTTTCATCAAATTGGAAAGGATTCATTTAATTCTTACAGTCCAAGGATTACATTAAGTGCTTTTATAAACAACAATAATAGGTTTTACATACTGTATTGAGATCCATTTGATGTTTAATTCACTTATTAAATATATATATATGTGTTTTTTATCATAAAAATTATCAATTACAAATGAATGCTTCATGAGATATAAGAGGCATGCAAAATTTTATGTTAAAACATTAATGAGAATTTAAACTAATAACTAGGGAGTTATTGTGATGTATGTAAAAATTAACGTGGTAGAAGTGAAAGAGGCTTATTTTAATGTTTTTGGTCCTAAACAAACTACTGATTTAGGTACTATAAAGGTATACATTGGCCCACCTTCACAGGTGATCACTAAACACCAAAAATAAAACTTTCTTGAATTTCAGGACTAGGATGATACTTCCATAATGGGGGAATCTCAATTTGAGAGATCTCAAGGAAATATAGGATGGGAGACATTGGTTGATATTATGATAATTATATATGTTTAGCCTGATTGTAATAATAACTCTTGGAAAAATAATAAATCCAAGAGGCATAGATGTCGTCTATATGGATGGGTGTGAGAGGAAAATCACCCTATTAATCAATGATCTCATACTGAGTATCTATATATCATTGGTTCTTTTATCGATATAAATGTCTAAACTATTCTCTAGGATAATATTTTTGGTTTATTGTGATTTTTTTCTTAATTTTTTAGTTTTCTATTTGAGTGCAATTTTCTTGTCTTACCACTTCCTCTATTTCATGATTTACATTTGACTTTAATAAAGGAACTTCATTATAGAAATTTGTTATTGTTTTTGTTGATTTATTCTTTTTTTATTTATTTTTGTTGTTTTTTTGTTTTTGTTATTGTTGTTATGGGGGATGGAATAGAAGTAAGTGGGATATAGTTATACCATCGTTCCTGCACATGGTCATGGTTTGAATACATCTTTTGTAAATGATACAGGAAAATTTGATGATAACTCTAGTGTTTGTGTAAATAATTATATCTTTTAACAAAATGTATCTGTGAAGTTAGTCATAATCTAGAACAAGGTGACTCCAGGAGTTGTTATATTGATGAAGGATTTTGTATATGTTATCAATTCATCCATAAGTATCACCATATATAACTATTAAATTCCCTCCCCTAATAGAGTAATAAATAAGTCAATAGAGTATAATGTCATAGTAAATCATGATTCTCAAGAATAATGGTTAAATATCTACAAATGTTTCAATTTTTCAATGTTATTTTATCCCAAATGTGGTGAAATCATGGACGTTTAATGATCTCTCCAAGAGTATTGATGAAATTTGGGGTTTTATTAAATATAATTTTATTTCCCTGGGGATGGTTTAATACCAAAATTTCCCCTATGATTATTAGGAAAGGATTTTTTCATTATTTGTATCTATTTCGAAAAAGTCAGTCCTTCTCACCATCTGTGGATGGGATCTAAATTTTGAACCTATTTATGTAAACAACTCACCTTATAAAATTTTTTTTCTAAATTCTAAAACAAAATTAGTTATACTACTACCCCTATAATCTTTTGGATATAGCCTATTCGGTTGGTATTCTAATAATAATGGATCGGGAAACTAAGAATCCTTTGTTTTTTATCATTTCTACGCTATGGATGAGGTGGATATAGTCACCACTCTTATATAATTTGTGGTGATTACAACCATGGAGGACAACGTCATCCACGAAATTCGATATAAGAGGTTCCGCAGATTTTACATTGACTATAATATCTTTTGGAAACTTCAATATAAATATATTAAAACATGTTTTTAAACATATAAACGTTTATGGGGCATGATCAAAGCATATGCAGGTGGAAAGTGAACAAGAATTTATATGTCATATCAAATTCTAATCTAGAAACAAATATGTTACAGGGTGTTAAAACCAACGAGGTCTTCTAGGATCTCACACCACATGGTAATATCAGTAATGATCCTAATAAAAATGTGTTCCAATGTTATGAAATGTATGGTACTTCCAAATATGTGGTGTATGTTCCCACATCAAAATTCAATGATGTTTTTGAGCTTAAGAAAAAATTGGTTGGACAAAAAAGGTTTCATCTAACAGAATCAATCAATAGGATTGCACATTTGATGTGGTGGTCAAGCCTTTATAGGTATTATGTGGGAAAGAAACATTCACATCTAATGAAATTTCACTATATAATATGGACTCAGAGGGAATTGAGAAGAATATGGAGGGTTTAATGCCATAATGGAAGATATTGGGATAGATGTGATGTCTATTTTCATCCCACCATCCGACATGGAACTTTTTGTGAATGAGTTAAAAGTGTCAGCTAAAACCAAATAGATTATGTTGATAAATATACTCTAATAGTGTATATCCACTCGAATGATGTGGAAAATACATCCACTAGTGATAAGGAAGATCCTTTCATTCATGTTTCATTGGGTACAACTGCTAAACGGAAGAATAATAAAGGACTTAATCCAAGATCTCGTGTATATATTAAAACATCAGTCCACTAAGTGTAAAATTTTGGGCGTATGATTTCGAATATCACCCTATAGATAAACATTATGCAGTAGAAGAATCCAAATTACCTGAGAAGATTGATGAATTACTGGTGAAATCTAGTTTCAAAAAGAAAGGATGGAAAGGTAAAGGGAAGGGGATGGAGGATGTAGTTGACATGGAACATAAGGAATCACACTATACTAGGGGAAATAAATAATCAAAATAATGGAGATCATGTTTTGTAATTTATAATGGCTGGTAAAATTTTATACTGTAAAATCCCATAGGCAATACAAAATAACAAAAAACCCATTGTTTGTTTTAATTTTTCAACCCATGAGAACAATTTAGAATTTAAATTATTTTAACAAATCCATCCTTAGTTACTAATTTGTATCCCATAACCTCTATTAATGTGTGGTTTAAACATTATAGGTCCCTATATAGTAAAATATACTAGTTATGTCGTGTCTTTCAAGATTTAAACATGTCATTGTTCAAGATCTTGTGAATGAATCATCTTTTAACCACTCATTTATTTATTCCCAAATCGTATACCCAAAGAGAATATATCTATGTAATTTATTGGATTTTATAGATGAGAATATTGTTCTAAATTGGTTTATTATTGGTGGATTCAATACAATTTTAAGAACTAAATATATGCCAAGTTCAAATTTGACTCAAATTGAACATGATAATTTTTTGGCATGAATGAAGAATTTTAAATTTTTTAATCTATCTTTTATTGGTGTTGAGTTTTCTTGGAAGAGATATAACGATAATTGGATGAGTAAAAGTATGTTGTAAAAGTGTTTTGTTAACATTAATGAAAGTATCACCCCATTCAGGTTAACTAGTTTCACATTTCCTAATCTTTTCCTTGATCATAACCCTATTGTCATTGAAAATAGTTTTACTAAAAGAAGGTCGTCAACTTTTACTATCAGATTATATTACTCCTAGATAAAAATTTATAATTATTGGGAGATCGTATGTGATGGGTGGAAGAATGAAATTTTGGGCCTCCCAATCCAAGTACACATTTAGTAGATTAGAGTTATAAAGGGTCACTTCATATAGTGGAGTAAGATAAATTTATCTATGTTGGATGATAATATAAATATAGTTTAAAAAGAACGTGTACATTATCAAATTAACAATAAAAGGTATGATTCACCCTTTGAAGAAGAGATTCAATTGCATTCTAAACTACATAGCCTCTTAAGTCTTAAATAATGACTGTCCAGGAATCAATACAATGTATATTGGATTTAGGTGGATTGTATAAATTCTATATTTTTCCAATGCCTCCATAAAGAAAAGGGGTTATAGGTGGAACCAATGAAATATAAGTAAATAACGCATCTTTACATTTTAGAATGACATTATAGATGTTCTGGTGTGTTATTTTTGGGTCATTAGAGGGATTAGGGTAGTAATATAACCCCTCAGTTCGATAATGTTTTCATGTATTGAATTGAGGGGCATAAAAATAATGTTTTATCCAAGGCTCCATATGAGTATGAGGTAAGGTGAACCCTATTTAATTTGAATTTGGGAACTCCTACAGGCCCAGAAAAATTCACCAATAAGTTTTTCATGTTCTTCTAGGACCAACTATACACATATCTATCCAATTTGTGATTTAACATTATTGTCTTCCTCAATGACCACTGGTATCAACTCTGAATTAATTATTTTTGTTCCTAAAAAGGATAATGTGGAAGACATCAAGGATTATAATCCAATTGAAATTGAGAACAATATCCCAAATATAATTAGAAACATTTTGCTAATGGGACTTCAAAAAATAATTGGTGGTGTCATCACTATTAATTAGATTAGGTTTATACCTAGAACAAACATAAAAATTTCTCTCTTTACATCATTATATTGAATTGATATCATAAACAATATGAATGGGGATTGATATTTTCCTCTAAATATTTATATATACAAGGACATTAACATAATTAAATGGTTATTCATTGTCTCTATATGTAATGACCCCAACACCAGTAGCCTAGAGTCAGTGGTTACATTATTACATTGGCATAATAAATAGTGAATCACTCCCTAAATTACTAAATATGCTATTAGTTTTGAAATAGTAGATACATACATTAATCTTACGTTACAATTGGAATACATAATAAAACATTGAATCTCCATTGAAGACACCATTATCCTCCAATATTTACACTATATATCAGTCATAATATACTTTTTGGAATCCTTGGAAAAATAAAACATAATAAAGGGGTGTGATTAGGTACTCGGTAAGGGTATTAATACAATAAAAGGTATCATAAATAAGCATAAATGTTTGTTGAAATGTAAATAACTAAAATACATTCCATTAAAAAAATAACATATGTAAAATATGGTAGGAATGAATGTTGGTCAAATAATTCCATAATAACAAAAGATAAAACATATCCTTGGATTCCAAAACTAATCAAATAATAACATGGTAATATATAACTAATCTCATAATGAGGTAATGTATAATGAGGGACATCATAAACATACCATCAAGTCTTCAGCCAAGACACCATACATAAACGGGTTAGACATCATCAAATACACAAACTAGTTTGGTTCATGAGACCTACCAATGAATCGAGGGGCTATAGAGGATGCCTCCCATCATCCCTTGAATTTCTTGAGCTGACTCCATTATCTCTTTATTATTTTTATATATAGATCCTTCAAAATAACCCATTATTTCATTCAAGGTCACATATATTTCAAAATAAATCCTTCTAATAGCTTTTTTGGTGTCTCAAAACTCACCAAAAAGTTACTTCTTTAAATATTTCATTAGGACAAGTGTAAACTTGTCACACTATAGATATTGAAACTGAGAAGACAAAAAATTACACTCATAAATAATATGAACAAATCCATGGTAAAATATAAGAAACACTAAAGCAACATTTGAAGAGGTGGATGTGGGGTGAAACCTGTTAAGGAATTAAAACTAACTTACCACTACACACTCTAGGGTATACAAGATTTCATTCATTTCAGACATTAAAAATTAAATTTCAATAACTTCATTCTTTGAGATATGATTTTATATCATCGGAAGAATCTGAAATAAGTATCTTTGAGAGGAAAATATAACTCTAAGATCATTATTTATGACTTAGTAGGAAATATATTTTATATTCCACTCACTTGGGCTTTTGACTCATCAATATATTTTGTAATTATTTTAGAGATAACATGATGCAAAGAAGAGACTACCAAAATATTTTTGCTAAAATTTGTCAGGGTTTCCAAGATCTAAACTATCTTTTTAAAATCATATTTATATACCAAATTGTCCTTGAGTTGTTTTATCTCATCCATATAAGATATCAATTACTTCTTAAACTCGTTATAATCTCCTATGTGATTATAAAACTAAGAAAATAGACTAGAGGAAAATGTTTACATTTCTGAACTAGTAGAGATTTTACATATAGAAGGTGCATCTAGGTGCACAAAAGGAGGAGGTGAGGGAATTTGTGGTGTATTAGAATTAAGAAAAATCTATAGAACTACATATTTTTCTCTATATGGACTATCAGGTGATCCATTAAAAGTTGATCTATATTCATGATTCTCTTGTATAGCTGGAACACTCATCATAGTTTCAAATTGCCTTTCCTCAGGAGATACAACAAATATTTAAACAAATAAATTAATTTTTGAACTACATCACTAGCTTCAAAAATCTATTCCCCTCTGATTTTATGTTTCACTACCATAGTATGATTGAATTTAGGTAGGATCTGATCTAGGAACCATTGTCTCCTACACCACCCTTATAAGCACAATCTCATCAGTTGTTACATCCAGAAGTAGTGTGGTTTGGGATGGATCCACCAAATCGTTGTCTTCCTGTCCAATGGTATTCGTGTAATTTAAGAAGGATTTTTAGTAGTATAAACTAGAATTAAAAATAATGGCATAAATTTTATTACTTCTATTCACCTCACTACCTCTCCCTCATTTACATCCACTACAATCATCTTTAGAAAAAGGGACATAAGCAAAATATATGTGTAATAATTAAAATTACCATTCTATTTAGAATATTTAAGCATTAAACGCATCATTTACCTTGGATGATTTTTCATAGAATTGAAAATTAGGATATGAAATTGTTATATATACCTTAATAGTTCCTTTTCCATTTATCCTTCTCTATAGAAAATCCGAGCCTAAATGAAAATACAAAGAACCTTATATTTGGCTTCTAAATTGTTCATAGGATTCTCTTCAAAAGAATAGGTTCTACAAATAAACACGAACACTTTGTTCGGACCTACTAAACTCGTATAATCCCATGTATGACTATGTATTAACTCCACCTCATGGGAATAATGGTTGTTTTTTCCCATTTCAATTGATGAAACTAGAATAGATTTCCCATTTAAATTCAATAAAATAAAATCATTTTATTCACCAAACCTGAACACAATTTTCTTTAATAACTCATTAAACTCTACTTAAAATAATAAAATAGAATTATTTTCATATATAATAAACTCAAAACCATGAAACTGAAAAAAAAATCTTTATTAGCATCTCAGTAGTCTTGAATCAACCCATGCTGACAGCTTTTCTAGCAAGAACCCTCAACAGCGGACCTCCGGGCTTAGCTATCTTTTAATATCTAGAGAATGCATCATCACAACACTAAATGAACTGAATATAGTATCTGATATTAATTGGTTAATTTGATACCTTGGTGAAAGATATATGTGATCACATCTCAAAGGATCAAATTGTTTATTACTATTGGAAAACTAGATACAAACTTGAAGCTCACATTATATTTGAAAAAATAAACTATAACACAGTAATTACTTTTAGAACACCATTATTCTATTTAGCATATCCCTTTATATAAATCATGAAAATCATCCAAGCATCCTGGTAAACGAAGAAACAGAAAGAGGTAATCTCATATGCATTGTAATGGTATTCATATAATGAATTCTGTCATGAATAAATAAGGAAAAATAAATATGTCATGCTAAATAACTGAAAAAAGTGTCATTTAATCAATAACGTGATCATGTAGAATAATACGGAAGGTATAAATGATTATAAAATAATGACATATAACTAATAAAATGTGCTAGAAATGTATCGAAGAATATCCTAACTATTTAAATAATAACATGTACATCATTAACTATTTTAATAATAAGTAAATTCATAATGTTTGACATCAAAAACATACATTTAACGCCTCATTCCATGAAATATTGCATAAATGGGTAAGGCCTTATCAAAATACCCAAACTAGATTTCCTCATAAGGCATTTAAATGTATCAAGGGGCAATATCTGGCTTTCACATCTCTTAATAAGTCCAATTCAATCCTCATATAAAATTTTCCAGACATAATAAATGTACAAATTCATATTGAAAAACTATCATATGAATTTTTAGTAATTTCCAAATTAATAAACATTATCCTAAAACACCTATAGAAATATGCAAAAAGGTATCAAAATTGAAAATCTCCAGTCAAACTGATCATAAACCATCCACAAAAGTAATCGGGATGGTATAATTACAACATATCTCGAATGTATCATAAGTAAAATAATGGTTTTTTATATTAATGAAAAGAAATACAATAACAATTTAATTAAAACATTACCAAATGAAAATACCATCTCACCTAGAAAACTACATTTAAAAACTACAAATTTCAAGAATATTAGTAAAAACATTATCTTTGAAAAGAATCATGGAATATTTTAATGGAATCTTCAAATTATTTAGTGGATATAATGGTGGAAATTTGTTTCCATGTTGTGTCGGATAAAAAAAAAGATTCTATTAACATTTATGGTAATAAGTCCGAAGTACCTCATTAGAAAAAACACAATATTTTTTAATTTTGAACACTTTTATTTAAAATTACAACATTGTTAAAGAAATATTTAAGAAATATTTTGAAAATAGTAAAAACATTCACCAAAACATTCTTTAATAAATATGGACATGGAAAAAAAGGGTTTTCAACCGAAGAAAGAAATAAAGTCGCAATTTCATTAAATACATAATTTTTTAATATTGAGTAGATCAAGAGAGTAAATTGAAATGAAATAATTTAATTTTGAGAAATAAATAGTGGATTATAAAATATTTTGTGTTAATTATAGAAAGATCAGATAATTTCTCTAGTGGATACATGAATATAAACTACATCCAATAATTATGAGATTTTGAAATAAACTCTTTCTACTTTCATAACATTTGAATCGTAATACTCGTGAAATTAATTTCCTTATATCTATTTTCACATACAATAATTTTCTTAATAATTATCATAAAATACCTTAATGGGAAGTATATACACCACACAAAATTTTTATTTCGCGAATATGACAATATCCTCACACAAGTAACAGTGAGATGAAAAAACCTTGACTCCAAGATAGATTTAATGTTTTATTAATTGATTATTCATGATAACCCATTATTTCATTCAAGAACACATATGTGTGAAAATAAATCCTTCTAATATATTTTGTTCTGTCTTGGAACTCACCAAAAAGAAAATTCTTGAAATATTTCATCCGGACAAGTTTGAACATGTCACAATATAGAGACTGAATCTGAGCAGAGACATAATTCAGCTCATAAAAAATACGATCAAATCCATTATAAAATATAAGAACCACTAAAGCTATAGTTGAACAGGTAGAAGTGGTTTGAAACCTTTTAATGAATTAAAACTAACAATCCACTACACACTTTAGGGTGCACAAGATTTCATTCTTTTCCAACTTTAAGCATTTAATTTTACTAACCGAATGCTAAGATATTTTTTGATTAGATCATAGGATGATTTTATAATATGTCTCTTTGAGAAGAAAATATAACTCTATGATGATTAATTATGACTTAGTAGAACATTGATTTTATAGTCCACTCACATGGTATTTTGACTCACCGTGAGCATTTGTAATTATTTCAGTGATATCTAGATACACAAACGGGACAATCTAAATATTTTTTGATAAAATTAATCAGGGATTGAAAGATCTAAACTATCTTTTAAAAATCATATTTATATATAGAATTATTTATTAGTTTTTTTGTCTCATCCATATAAGATATCAATTACATCATAAACTCATTATATTCTCCTTTAAGATTATTAAACACACAAAATAGACTAGAGGAAAAAGGTTTAAATTTTAAAACTATTAAAGATTTTATTATAGATAGTTTATCCTTATGGACACAAGGAGAAGGTACTGTAATGTGTGGGGATTAAGAATTAAAAAAAATCTCCAAAACCACATATCATACTCTATATCAACCAAAACGTGATCCATGAAGTGTTGAATTATCTTCATGGTTCTCTTCTGTAGCTGGAACACATTTCATAGTTTCAAATGGCCTTTCCATAGGACCTAAAACCTATTTTTAAATGATAGATTAATTTTCAAACTACTTCAGTAGCTTCAACAATGTATTTCTTTCTACTTTTATCTTCACAACCATAGAATAAATGACTTTAGATAGGATCTAATCTGAAAACCATGGTCTCCTACACCTCTCTAATAGGCACTACCTCAGTAGTTATTGCATACCTATGTGGTGTGGTTTGGGATGGATCCACCTAATGCACACCTTCTTATTCAATGGTATTTAGGTAATTCAAATTGGTTTATTAGTATTACAAAGTAGTATTTAAAATAATTAAATAACCTTTATTAATTCTATTTCACTTTACTACCTCTCCCTTATTTAGATCCACTTCCATCTTCTTTATATATTGGGGTATAATCCTACTATATGGGTAATAATTAAAATTTCATTTATCTTTAAAATATTGAAACATAAACATCATCATGTACCTTGGAATATTTACCTTGATAGTGATAATTAAGATATACAAGTGATACATATCCTAGAATAATACCTATTCCATTTCTCCTTTTCTCTAGGAATTACACCCTAAATGAACATAAAAAGAACATTATATTTAGCTTCGAAATATTGCACATGCTTCTTTTCAAAATAAGAAATTCTTAATAGGAACTCGGCCACATTTTTCAACCCTACTAATGTCGTAGAAAACAAAGTATAACTAAATATTTACTCTAACACATGAGAACAGTGGATGTTTTGGAAATTTCTACTAAAGAAACTAGCTTGGATTTTACATTGACATTTAATAAAATAAAATCCTATTTTTTTAACTAACAGGATCCCAAAATTCCTTAATAAAACATTCACTTCTTCTTAAAATTTGAAACTAGACTTATATTCATAAAAAACAAACTCCCAAACATGAAAGTGAAAAACTTTCTTTATTATCATCTTAGTAGTCATGAATCAACCCATCTTCATATCTTTTCTAGTGAGATCCCTCTACATAAGTCCTCCTAGATTATCTATCTTATAAGAAGTGGAATTTCCATTATACCCACCAAAAATACATCGAATATAGTATCCATGATTCATTGTTTATCTTATTAAATTGGTACAAGATATAAGTGATCACATATTAAAGGATAAAATAGTTTAGTACTGTTGGAAAACTAGATATATAATTAAAACTCAAATTATATTTTAAACCCTAAACTATGAAATAGTAATTACATTGAGGATGCTATTTTTCTATTTAGAATATCGCTTCATATAAATCATAAAACACTTACTGGAATCTAGTTAAAGGAAACAACATACACATATGATCTCATATGCTTTGTAAGGATATTAATACAATGAATTATTTTATTAAGAAATAAGGAATACTAAATATGTCAAGGTAAATAACTAAAAAAATATGTCATTTAATCAATAACATGAGAATGTGTAATAATACAGAAGGAATAAATGATTATCAAATAATGACATATAACTAATAACACGAGCTTGTAATATATCCCAGGATATCCTACCTATTTAAATAATAATATATACATAAATAACTATTTTTACAATGATTAATTTCATAATGTTTGACATCAAAAAAAACATTTAACGCCTCATTGTAAGAAAAAATATATAAATTGGTAAGGCCACATCCAAATACCCAAACTTGTTTTCCTCAAAAGACATGTAGATGCATCAAGGGGAAATAGATAGCCTCCCCATCACTTAATAAGTATAATTAATTCCTCATATGAAATGGGTGAAATATTATAAATGTAAACATTCATATTGAAAAACTGTCATACGAAATGTTAATAATTTTCCAAATTAATAAACATTATCGTAAACCATATATAGAAATATAGAAAAATGTATCAAAATAAAACGTCCCTAGTCAAAAATATCATAAACCATCTATATACAAAACCATGATGGTATAATTACAACATATCCTTAATGTATCATAAGTAAAATAATGGTTTTTCTATTGATGACGATAGATAGAATAAAATTTCATTAAAACATTACCACATTAAATTCCATTCTCACATAGAAAATTACTTCAAAAAACAAAATATTTAAAGAATATTTGGAAAAACATTATCTTTGAAGAAAATCACGAAATATTTTAATGATTCATCAAATTATTTAGTGAATATGATGGTGGAAAGTGTTTTCTATATTCTGTAGGTTAAAACAACAATTCCATTCACATTTTCAGTAAAAATTCAAAAGTACCTCAATTGGAAAATGAAAATATGATAAATTTAATATAATTTTTCTAATTAAAACATTGGTAAATATTTCTTTAGAAATTATTTTTATAATAGTAAAAAAAAATTCCAAATCATATTTAAAAAATAGGGACATGGAATAAAAAGGGTTTTCGACCGAAGAAAGAAATAATGTAGTACATTCATGAAGAACATAATTTTGTAATCATGAGTATATTAATAGAAAATAATTACATGAAATGATTTAATTTATAAAAATAAATATTGGATTATAAGATATGTTTTTTAAATTGATAATGATCATATAATTTCTGTTGTGGATATTTGAACATAAACAATCCTAAATAATAATTAGATTGTGAAATTATCTCTTACCACATTGGTAACATTTGAATTGTAATATTTGTGAAATAAATTTCATTATATATTTATGTAAAAAAGAAAATTTTCAGGATAATAATCATAAAAGTCCTTTATGGGAATTATATACCCCACACAATATATATAATTGGTGAATATGACAATTTCCTCTCATAAATAAAGGTGAGATGGGAAACTCTTACCTCATGCTAGAATTCCTTCACATGTATTTGAACCTCTTATTTAATGAATATATATATATATTATATAAATATTATATAAAAATACTAATTTATATCACACCTTATATAATTTTATTATAATATCTTGTCACTAGTTTCTTAAAAAATCTCTGTTAAAATCACTGTTTTGGGTAATAACTGCTCCATAATTCTTGTATGTTTTGGTTGGTATTTTCAGTAATTATCCTTTGATCAGGGTTAAATAATATATATATAATGTTAACAATGATATTAATATATTATACATTCACTATATATGTATTCATAATATTCCATAAATGTTAGAGATAGAAAAATGAGTTACAATGTTCATGGAGATGGTGGGTCATACATACGCATGAACGTTGTTTTCATTTTTTTGACAGAGGGAATAAAATAAATTTAAATATTAATAACCATTATATATCATTATTATATTATATTAATCCTTTATTTTAATAAAATTAATATGTATTACCCTCTATTTCAAAATAAAATGATTCACATTACTTCGTGGAGGTGATAGTACACACATACACTTGAGCATCATTATAATTTTGTAATGGATTGAAAGGTAAGAAGGTAGCTGTTATGATATGATTACACAAGTATAATTAGGTAATAAATATTTTATATATTTACATTAAATCCATCATTATATAAATTATTAATATGTGGTGATGGAAAATTAATTACATTGGTTTTTTGAGGCGATAGCCTTATGTACATGTGATCAACAGTTTTGTTTCCCATTTGATAGAAGAATAGATGAGTATAGGTTGCGAAATAAACATAATAAAATCTCAAAATATGTTAAATATTTTTTATCATTATATTATAATTTTTAATAAATTATTTAATTTGTTAATATAATAATTAAAAAAGAAAGAGCTTTGTGAAGACACTTACCTTCACTTAAAAAAACTCCTTCAGAACTCTTATTAAAGAACATAGATGAGATATTTTGGGAACACCATAATATATAGAATATATTTAATGTTGATGGGTATATAATAAATCATTATTTTTTAATCTAATTTGTTTATTAGGTATGAATATTTTATGGGGTTCTCTTTTATAAGAGCGAGAGGGGACCTTCTTACTAACCACTTGGTAATTTCCCAAAATTATACAAAATGATAAATTAATTCCCATGAAACATTCATCCAAACTTCCAAATATTATAAGGTTGGAAATAATAAGGTATAAATATTTCCATTAAATTGTATTTTTATAATTTTTATTAGCAAACAGACCCTTATTGATATAACCCCTAGGTAAACCCATTTTATCCTTAACTATGGTAATAAATGTTTTCTATTTTTATGATTCAGTATGGAAAAAATTAAATAATACATATTGAATAATAATATTCATTATTATTAACATTTTTTAATATATTTTACAAAATTAAATTCATATAATTGGAAAATTTCATTTTAAAATTAAACACGAAAATTTGTCGAAATATGGTTTTCCTATAAAAAGTTTTTCTTAATTATAAAACGTTTTTATATAAAATATAAAGATAAAATTCATTTATATTTCATAAATTGGATTAATTATTTTATAATATATATAATTAGACATTTAAAGAATTATTAAAATTAATTTTAACTTTTATATGTTTTAAACGAAAAAGAAGTTCTTAATAAATATCTGTATTTTTTTACTATTCATTGAAAAATTAGTCGTTTAAAAAAAATTTCAAAAAAACACTATAACATAATTTTTGAATTATTATATCAAAAATTTCGATAACAAATCAAAAAAATATCTACAACTATTAAAAATAAAATTTTAAAAACAATTGTGTAAAACTGGACAAACCCGCTTTTTAAAAAATACAGTTGTTTAGACCAAAACTGGAATTATTCTTATCTTATGACTAGAAAAATATTAAATGAATGGTAAAAAAAATTTAATACTAAATATATAAATTTCATTTTAATTATTCAAAAATTGTAATAATTTTAATTTTTTAAACTAAAATCACAATGCACGAAAAAAACAGGTTTTTAGAAAAAAAACATTTCTTTTACTTTGAAATGATTTATATTTTCATTTATAACCAATTTATAACCAATGTAATTATTTATACATGTGTAAACCATATAATTTTTAAAATTTAGTTATTCTTGAATCATACTCTCCAATACAATGGAAATGTTATAGTGGTATACTGTAATAGTCCTAGGCTTGTGTGTATCACAAGCTATCAAAATGAGGACATTAATTAAAAAATAAATATACAAAAATATCGTGAAGATATATTATCCCCACCTTCAATACATCATATATTTATAATATGAAAGTTATCTAAAAAATAAAGGGTGTTATATTTTTAAATAACCATTTTAAAACTCACATCGTAAAAACTATTAATAAAACATAATATTTGAAAGTGAGAAAACAAAGTCTGATGGTCATTTAAAATAACACATAACTAGGTTTACAAGTTGAAAAATGTTAGTGGTATGATAAAATATGGACATGGTAGAAAATCATAATTCCCAAATTATTATGAAGAGTGATAGAGATCTTTGATCTTAAAAAATTAATTGATCAAGATAAGTTTAATCAACCAAAAACCCAAAAAAACTGATAAGGATTAAAAGACCATTTATTCATTGGAAATGAATGTAAGTGTATAAAATTTATATTTCAAGAAATGTTTTCTAATTTTTATGGATTAATTTACTATCAATATAGAGGAAACCATAAAATACACTTAGTTGATATATTTTTATATTACAATCACAGTTGCATCCTTTAGTTGTGCATATATCAATATCAACATCATTTCATACTCTAAGAAATGAATATTGAAGACATTTGTTATGCCTAAAGTGATAAAATTAATTCTAATGAATCATATGATCCATAAAGAATGATAATTTCTTCTATATGTCTTTAAATATTTTCCAAAACAAAAACTGTTTAGTTTGAGTAATCCTATATAATATATTAATCTCTAAAAATTAACAGTAACACCCTAAGTTCAACATAATAGTTATATATAAAATCACCTGACTAAATAAATTCAAATTAACAATGAAATATTGTAGTCTACTGGATGACACTACACCCTTGTCACCCTTCAGTTGTGGGTTCAAGCCTCATGGTCTTGTGAGATGTGATACGTTTTCACCCGATATGTAGTTTTTTATTTTTATAAAACTATATTAATATAATTGTGATAAAATTAACAAAAATATGATAAAAATACTAAAAAATAATGGTAATAATTTCATACATTTTTAACCACATGTTATTTCTATACAACGTTTTTTTACAAACAAAATAAAATAATATTAATTGACTATTATTACCATAACATCAATTATCATATTAACCCTATAGGTTTTAAATTACATTAAACTTATGAAAAATGTAATTCCTCCTTAAATAATAATCTATGCTGAACCTAAGGGTTACATATACAACAACTCAAAATAACATCCCCCAAAATGTCTTTAATCCCATGAACATCCAATCACATAAAACCGATAAAGGGGTGTCTATGAAATTGAACATATGGTTAACTAAAACTCATAATATATTTATGATATTAATTATATTTATGTTGATACTAGATGAAGAAATGTATGCTTCTATAAATTAATCCAATCCATATATGTTTCATGATTCTTATAACCAAAATACCATTGATAAAAATACATTATCATCATAATTTGTGAATGCATAAATACTCAAAATCTTTTACTTATTGATTGGTATTACATAGATCCATACTTGTTATATTTTTTGTCATTTAAAATAGAGTATTGAATCAAATAATTACAAGGTTCCCAACATTTAATACAATGAACTATAAAGGGATCCATATGATGAAATTTAATTCTCTCTATTGAAATACTCACTTTTTTTGAAAATTCATTACTCAATGACCTTACTTTACAATCATAAAAAAAATTCTTATTCCTTTGAGATATTTTTATATGTGTCTCTTTCCTCATTTTGTACATGAATTAAATTAATCCTTCTCTCCTCCATCGAATTCAATACTCATGATATTAGCATACTAAATTCTTATATTATTTGGAGAGTATAAATGGGTGTTATAGTATAATTTGTTGATCATATATTAGGATAACTGATTTGGTATAATCACAATATATTTTACTATTAAGGGACATGGTTTTTCAAACGATGAACCCAAACCCAGACTTTCATGCATGAGATTTAAATTAATCTTAATTTTAATTTTTAAATTCTTGAACTCCCATATTAACCTAAAAAAGATTCTAAATTCGACAAAACCTATTAATCTAGATTTTGGTGGCTCCCAAAAAACTTCTTATGGCTCCTAACCTCCTTTATTATATAATGAATGGGAATTTTGAATATTTTCACCTAACTAGGTATGTGTTTTATTCTTGTTTAGATAGATCTTTCTCACTCACTCCTCTTTCCAAATAAGAGATGGATTTTTTCAATTGATGGATATAGATTTAGATCTAGGTTTGTCAGATATTGGTTTGTTTGATCATGGATTTAGGATTCAGATCTAAATGTCAATATTCATCGTGATTTCTATTTCTCATTTTAAATTAGGTATATACATTGGAGATTGTTCATCATAAAAAATGATAAATGTGGTATAAATTAAAAAACCATTGTTTTGATTAAATTCTATGTATGTAATTGTGAGAATTTATATTTCCATTATTGGGAAATTATTTTAAAATTTTAATTTATTTGTTTAATTTCTATGTATTAACGAGTTAGGTTGATTAGTGTTATTGAGGTTTTTAATTGAATTAATTAATTGTATAATTGATAAATGTAAATATGGTATTATGAAATTGATGTTGAAATCAAATTAATTAATTGTATATTTAATTTATAAGATGTCAAAAATTGTGACATTGATTTCATAATTTAATTGTAGAATTAATTAATGATATGATGAGATTATTATATTGAGTTGTATAATTAATTGATGAATTAATGATTGGAATATTGAGATTGGGTTAATTTATTGCGAAAATAATTAATAAATGATTTGATTGAAGTTGTGATATAATATTAATGTTGATTAATCTGGAATAATGTGATACATGTGATCTATTTGTGATTCATTGAGAATCCGATGTGGAACAACGATTGATGCTAAAAATACCAATGGATTTCATTGATGTGGGGTTATACACCCAACTACATGCATGAAATTATTATTTTATAGGATAAGGACTGATTCACCAAATAATCATTGGGCTTGGGATAAAGACAGTCTCTCCAAATACCAATAGGGTTCTAGATATGACGTTCTAAATTAATAAGTTGGCATTGAAATATGATTTCAATTATCCATTGTATCAATTGAAGTGAAATGGATAATGAAATACCTTATGATATAATAATTTGTGAATTGGATATGAAATATGGTTCAAAATGGAACATGATCTGAAGTAGTTATTCTGGTTAAGGTGTCCTCAAGAAACCGGTGGTTATGAAGTTAAATAAAAATTATTTAATGAAATATATACTATTTAATTTATTGATTTCATTTTTTATTTATACAATTACATACAATATTTTGATTGGATATTGTTTTTAAATAGTAATGGTGGTGGGCTAGAGATTTTTACTCGCACACTACTCGGGCTACCTTATTGGCACTTTAATATACTCATGTTTACAATATTTGATATAGGAAAAGTACAAATGTTTGGTGTCTTATTTGGGATATATAACAGCTTCGTTTTTCTTGTATTGTTTGTTTTGGTTGTTTTGGTCCTTGTACATGTATTATAGATAAATAATATATATTATATTGAAAAAAATATTAATATCATATATATTAATCATATAATTTTTATTATATTCCATAAAAGTTTGAGTTATATAGATGAGTTACACTGTTCATGGAGACAACTGTTTGTATATACGAAAGAATAATGTTTTCAATTTCTTATAGATGGAACGAAATAAAATTAAATAATAATTCACCTTTATATAATCATTATTATATCATTTAAATTTTATCTATTCAAAAAATACTATATTATTACAATCCATTTAAAAATAAAAGTAAAAATGATACACATCACTTCAGGAGGCGGTAGTCAACACAAACTCATGATCCACGCTATTGTTTTACAACAGATTGTATAGTAAGTATGTATATGAGTTAATATAATTACAAAAGTATAATTAATACATAAATATTATATATATAAACATTAAATCCATTATAATATTCTTCATTTATAAGTGGTAATGGAAAATTTATCACATCCGTTCGTGAGGAGGTAGTCTGGTATACAAATGATCAATTGTTTCGTTTCCCATTTGATAGGAGTGGAGACAGATATAGGATATTCCATTAAAATAATTACATATCCGTATATTATTTATATAGTGGTTATTATATTGGAATTATCATTACATTAATGATTGTTGTGATTACTTAAGTAAAAAAGAAATAGCTTAGTACAGACAATTATTATAACATAGAAAACCCTCCTTTGGATCTCTTATTAAGGACACTATGGATGGTATTTTATGAAGAATAATATATCAATAATTTGTATAATGAATTTGGGGAGATTTTTTGATATGTTTTAGATGATATAAATTAATTAATATATTTTTATAAGTGGGGGGAGGAGTTTCCCTTTTATATGTTGGGGAAGAGGCCTTCTTGGAAACCACAAGAATATTTCCCAAAAGAATACTAAATGATAAAGTAATTCCGAACAAAAATGATTCCAAATGACCTTATATTATAATTTTAGATATTATTGGGTTGTAATAATTCTATCCAATTGGATTTTTAAACGATTATTTTGAAAATTATCCTTATCTTTTTGTATAACCCCCCCCCCAGTAAACCTATTTTCACATTCACTAAGGTAATTAATTTTTTGTATTTTTACTCTTAATTATAACAATAAATTAAGTTAAACTTATTATATAATTTTAATTATGATGAATAAAAATATGAAATATATTTTAAGATATTGAAATCACAGAAGTACCAAAATGTATTTTTCAATAAAACCTTTGAACGCGATGAAAAAACAGTTTTCTGAAGAAAATATTTTGTTATGTATATAATGTTTGTGTATCAAATATCAAAAAACAATTATTCAAATGAACTAAATTGGATTATTTATTACTTAATTGAACTAATTTTAGTTTTAAAAGTTTTTTAAAATAAAATAAATCTTTGTAATTTTTTCCAAGGAGAATTCAGTTTTCAAAAAAAAACTTTATTATTTACTTTTCATTGAAAAAATAATCTTTTCAAAAAATTACAGAAAATTAAATCTCATATAATTTTTAAAATATTAATTAAAAAAATATTTTAAATTTTCCCCATACATATCCAAATAGTTTAAATAAATATTTTAATAGTAATTGTTCAAATTTTGATGAACCCAAATTTTATAAAAATAAATATTTTAAGAATAAAACTAGATTTATTCTTATCTAATGAGTATAAAAAATTTATATAAAAGTTAAAAAAAATTAATTTATTATATATAAATTTCATTAAAATCAAATACCAATAGTGATTAATTTAATTTATTAATAAAAAATAATTTGCGATCATAAAAACTGTTTTGAAAGGGAAAAAACATTTCATATACAATCAAATGATTTATGTTTTAATTTATATTAAATTTATAATCATTGAATTTATAATTACCTATGTAAACCATATAATTTTAATAATTTATTTTTTCATATTGATTTTTACCAACTTAAAGGATAAGATATAATAGTATACTATATTATAATTCATTTAAACATGGGGTTTCTCGTATCGTAAGCTATTAAAGATATTAGATTTATTCAAAAATAAATATAATGTAAAATATCAAGGTTCTACATACATACTTTTAATATACCTTGGAAGATACATTTTTAGGAGGTATAAAGGAAATTTAGATATATGAGGAGGAAAGATAGTGATTGTTCGACTTCCGAGAGAAGGGATATAGGTGAAGAGAGAAAGAGTTGAGGTCTGATTAGAATTTATGTCATGGAATAGATTCTCCAAATGACTATATACATGGTTTGGAATTTAGGTAAATTAAATATTGAAATTAATAAATAAAATTAAATAGAAACAAATGTAACACAATTTATTTTCAAAAAAACACAACAATCTTTAATTAAAATAATAATGTAAAATAGATTAATTTAATTTTTATAATTCATTAAAATAAAACATTAATAATATAATAATGAAATTAAAATATTAAAAATATAAGATAAATTAAGGTAACATAAATTTTGAAAAACCAAATTCTCTTTTAATAAAACAAAAAAATTCACACACATGGGACTTAAAAAATATCTTCTAATAGATTTTCAGTAGAGATAAATTCAAGAGTAATATAACCTTTTTTAATGTGATCTATCAGTAAATGATGCATTAGATCTGTATTATTCATTCTAGAATGATTTATCATATTTTATGAAATGTATATTTCACAAGTATTATTCCATGTTATTGAAATTTGATTATAAATGAATCCAAAAAAAATTATGTTTTTTCAATCCACAATATTTCTGCACAACAACAACCCGTGGTAATATATTATACTTCAGAAGTGGATAAGAAAAAAGTGTGTTGTTTCTTACTAGACCGTGATACCATGGATTTAACTAGAAAATGGAATGGTCTTGAACTACTCTTTGTATCTTGTAAACAACCACAAATGTTAGTATTTGAATATGATGTCATATTAAAAGCATATCATTTTTGAAAAATTAAGGAATTATAAATAGTTACTTTTAAATAAGTTAAAATTATTTCCATAGATTTCAATTGATATTCCTTTCAATTAAAGAAATAGAAATTTTTACTTTTAACTCACCCATTATACTTTTATTAAATTCCTTTTTCATGTGTTTCGTAAATTCAATGAATATTTTCATTGTAGAACCAAACCTATATCATCAAAATAAATCTAAAATAAAAAAATATTTTATGATGAAATTTTCTTAAATATATTACGATCTTCCACACCCACTAAAAATCCATTTGATAAAAATAAATAAACCTAAACATTCATATCAATATCTGTGTTTTTATTTTAGTTTATAATGATATTTTTTTAAGTAGGAGAATGAGGATTTTAAAAACCAATTGGTTATTCAACATAAAATACCTCCATAAGAGAACCATTTATGAAATTTGATTTTGAATCCATATAATATGATTTGAATTTTATATGGGATACATAGGCTGTGTGATTTCTAATGGATTCCAATATAGCCATAGGTGAAAAGGTATCTTCATAATTTATACCCTCCCCTTGATTATAGCCTTTATCAATTAGTCTATCATTATTCTTAGTAATCACCCTATGTTCATCATTCTTATTCCCAAAAACCCTATTTATTCTTATAATGGTAATGTCATAGTGTTTATTAACTAATTTATATTCATTGTTTCAATTAAATTAGTTTAATTCCTCTTGCATTGTTAAAACCCATCACTCATCAACTAAAGCTTCCTCTATAGATTTATGTTCTAGTGGGGAAAAAAATATAAATGATTTACTATAAATTTTATACTCCAAATATATTTATCCAAACATCCTATTATAATTTATAATGGTTATTTTTTAAGGGTTATAAGATTTCAATAAAGAATACTTTTTTTGGTTCATAAGTTTCCAATTTTTTTGAATTTTGATTAGGAAAACCAAGTTCCAATTCATCAACCTTTTTATTTTCAAATAATGGTTCTGGTCTCATGATTTCATAATAATCTATTAACTCATCAACTTGATTCATTTTTTGATTAAAAGGATAACTTTAATCAATTTTAACCTAAGTTCATTATTCAACAACCTTTGACATTTTCTTTAATACTCTGTATCGGTTTGAAGTAGAAAAATATCTACAGAATATTCATTCATCGGCCTTTAGATCAAGTTTACTAGGATTATACATTGTTTTTAGAATATATACCTTGAATTAAAAAAAATTAATGTATTCAACTTTTTTATTTCATTAATTCCATATATCATTGAGTGATTTCATGAAAACGGGTATAATCAACTATAAGGCCGCAGCCTTAAACCATACTTAATCATGAATTATTACAAGATTACACATTGAGGATCTTTTCAGGTTTAGAGTTTTAGAGAATTAGATCATGAAACTTGCATTACATTCCACATTTAAACAAAGTGGTTACATAAAAGACAATATTCATTCTTCCCATCAACGGAAACATATTTAAAATATATCACGGATTCTTTCTTGACACATCCTTGACACTATCATCACATCATGTACCTTTCCCTTGACCTGTGAAAAACATTTCAAAAACTTGGGATGAGCATAAAAAGCTCAGTAAGGGTTATAAAAATATGGAAAGGAAACTTGAGTTCATAAATACATAAGAATGAAATCATACTTTACCCATAAAACAAAGGCACTTTAACATACCTCATCAAACCATGAATAAATCATAGAAAACATAAGACATAAAGGTAACTTAAGGCATTCATAACATTCTTACGTAGGTAGTAACCCTCTTGGTTACGTTTGGAATACCCATCACAGTATATTCCCTAAATCTCTTCGGAGAAACCTTACCGTTTCACTCCTTCGCGTTACCCAATGCATTGGAGAGCTATATCGGGCTCACCCGCCCTTAGTTTATCACGGAACCACCCGTTTTCATAACAATGCCCAAGAACCATAACATAAATGTATCACATAAAACATGCATAAAGGAAACATAACATTTCCACATTTCAATCATGAGATATCAATACAACATATTGATATAATAAAAACATTATGAAAACCATTTTCAATACCAAAGTAAAACATGGTATTATTTTTCGTTTAAAAAAAAGTTATGTCTTATAGAGGAAGCCGAAACTCAAATAACGGTCACAACGGCGGAGAAGTCGTTGTCGCCGCATAAGTACGACAAAAACATTCCCTTTTGTCGTTTAGTAAACGCTTCGTATAAAAAAGATTCCTTTTGAATAAACAGAAAAGTCAAAGGGGTTTATACACCGTATAAAAGAAAGTTGTGTATAAAATAAAATATGCCTCAATGAAAGGAGATTGAGACGAAGTCCCATACCACCTTGAAGCTTTTAACATTTTAAACCACTAATATCCACATAAATAAATCCTTAAAACCATTTTGTAAACATGGATATTAATATGAACAAATCATTAAAACATTTAAAGCGATATTTTGGTTAAAGGGGTTTTACCAAAATTAGAGACACTTGAATAAAATAATTGAGGAATAACATTTAGTCAGATCTTTATAATATCATGAGAATAAATGGATTCATGATATAATACTCCAAAGGACAGTATATACACCATATAAGAGTGAATTGGTGCATATCAACAATGAACCCTCAATAGAAATGTCAAATGTGATGAAATCCCTATAAAGAAGGTATCCTTAAATTAAGGACAATTCAATCTCAAAAATATGTGTGAAAAATATAATTACACCAAATATAAGTGGATATTAAGTGTAAAACAATTAAATGTCATTCACACATATTCAATGGATGACATATTCAATGACTACATGTTGAACCCAAAGAAATCGAAATTGGGTTAAAAAGTTCTCTTGACAGCCTAACGACATCATATCAAAAAGAGTTGATGAGAGATAAAAAGAGTATCTCATCACTTGGACATAAAATTTACATCAATAAGGATATATGAGAACATATCCCAACATAACAATATGTAAATTAAAATACCCAACAAAAGAAGTCTTTTAAAAAAGAGGAGGGTGAAAGGTTCCCTTACCGACTTGGGTATCTTTCAAAACATACACCCCCTGAAAGAAGGACAATAGATCATTGATGTAAATACTCATAAATAAAATTATATTACACAAAGAGTGGAATAATGGGCAGCAAATACACCACTCAATGGAATTTGTGGCAAATGTAGCATAAATCTCACGGGAATAAAAGTGAGATGAAAAATCCCTTAAGAAAACTCGGCAGCCTAACGGCGCCACATAAAACATCCGAATATGGATTGATGAGATCAAATAGGGTATCCCATCACATTACAATAAAATGTACAGCAAGAGGAATATAAATGAACATCCCCCAACATTACAAAGAGGAGCTTAAAAGAAGTGACATAAAGGAGAGTACTTAAAAAGAAAGAGAGAGGTTAGATCTCTTACGAAAGTTCGGCAGCCTAACAGCGCCACTCAAAACTTCCAAAATGGATTCATGAGAGAGAATAGGGTCTCTCATCACATGAACATAAAAATTACAGTAGGAGTAATATAAAATAACATCCCAATCATAATAAATATGAGCTTAAAAGAAATGACATAAAAGAGTGTACTTAAAAAGAAAGATAGTTGTAGGATCCCTTACCTCGGGTCCGACTTGACTCGATCGTTCTTTAATCTCCTGAATAATAAACTTGAGTTAATTTATACTTGATTAAGAACCTTTTTCAAGCTTATTATTCCATTTGTATCACTTATTTCCTTGTTATAAACACTATGTAATCATTAAGTTAATAATTATTGTTTTGTCGATATTTGGTTCTTAAGTCGAAAGTGGACTTCTTACAATTACATGTTGTTCGGGTGGCCAAATGTTTATTATATCCATAATTGTATTCATGATGTAGATATAATATATGTCATATATATCCAGTACATGCATGCATTTATAACATTACATAATCATTTGGAGGTAAGAAGTGAAATGCACCGTTCATGGAGACGTTAAGCCGTACGTACGCATGAACGCTACTTTCATTTCTATTTCATATTTTATAGAATGGAATAATAATTATATAAAGGTATATTATAATTCCAGTATAATATCATATATAATATCATAGTTCCATCCTTTATACGTCCCACATATGGTATTTAACGAATCAAATCACTTTGAGGGGGCGGTAGTCCGCACTTCCTAAAATGAAGATATCGCGTATACCCATAATGGAAGCCATAAAGGTTAGACAAAAATGAAAAATACAGAAGCATAAGTAAAATATAAACATATTATATATCATATATAAAAATAGTGACATCATAATGGCCACCTTTAAAGGTGATAAATGAGAATTGAACAATCATCGTTTCGGGAGGCAGAATTTCGTCATCCACGGAAACCGTATGTTCTTTAACCATTTGATGTAGTTGTGTTAGAGTATAGCTCGAATAAATCTTATAACAAAATCCTAGTAAATTGAAGATACTTGTGTTGTTACTAAATAAGAAAATAAAAAGAGTTTAGGGGGTTTGAGAAGCAAAATAAAACAAATGAACATGAGAGAATGAATTACCTTTAAAAGTGTAACTCCTTTTGATTTGAGCCAAAAGGCTTCCTTTGAAAGGATTCTGCCCAAAGTAAATCCTCTAGGATGAGGAGAGGGATGTGGAGAGAGTAAATGGGCAGTGTTTGGCCGAGCCAAAGGCTTGGGAAGTGTGTGAAATGAGGTAGAGGTGGGGGCCATTTATAAGAGGAGAGGAGGGGAACTTTTGGAAAGTAAGGAAATATTACTTTATTTGAAAATGTGTTTCGGTTTTAAAAGGTCCCACATTGATATAATTCGTGGATAAGGTTATAAAGGTTAGAAATCCACTCATACAATAAGTTTTGGACATGTTTAGTGCATAGATTTTACATTATCATTCCATTTTATTTAAATCGTCAAATAATGATGTCATCGCGCCATCATTATTATGTCATAAATAATTTATTTTATTTAATGTCTAAAAATTATAAAAAAATTACTATGATGTAGGAAATATTTTTAGCTTTCCAGAGATTATTTATAATCAAAATGTGGACTTGTGTAACCCCACTTAAAAACTGTTTTAGTAAAACAACTCATCTTTGTGTCAATTTAATTTTAACATTAAAAAAAAAATATTATTGTCATTTTCCAACTAAAGTGGCTCCATGGGGTCCCCAAGTTGGACCATGGCTTGTCTTGGTTGGCCATGACTCTCCCAATAGGTGTAGGACAAGTGTCATGGTTTTTTCACATTCTTATAATATCATTATTACCTTAAACTACACTAATTACCACTAATCGCGATTAAAAACTTAATAAGTTACTATTCACCGAAAAATTATTTTTATCCCATTGAACCACATTTTACTTCTTAATGACAACCATGTATGTCGGATTTTTTAAATTCAAAACATAGAAGTGGTAAAATTTCATTTAAACGAAAAATCAGCTTTTATAAGTACCACTTAGTGGTTTCACTATTCATCAAAAATTGAAGTTTTTCAGAAAATTACCAAAAATTCACCCTAAGCTATATTTGATATTACGAACTCAAAAATGAAGTCCGTTTTAAAAAATTCAAAACATATTAGTCACATTAATTAATTTAATAATTATTTCCCGCTGTCAGAGCAAATAGCGTGTTTTTATAAAACAATAAGTATCAAAAGATTGACACTAGTTTAAGTCTGATTTCAAAGTGAGATTAATTCCAACGACCACTATCGGATTTAATGGTAAAAATATTTTCTAATTTCACTTTAAAACCAATTCAATATATTATCTAAAAATATAAATAAATTATATTAAAAAGAGGTTTTGAATTAAAACACAACATTTACACTATTCATTAAAAAAATGAACTTTATCGGAAAGATACCAAAAATTTACACAAAGTAAATTTTGATGTCCCGATTCTTAGTAAGAGTTTTATTTTGTCCAAAAGAATGTTTAAGAGTGAACAAAACTATATTTAATGACAGTTCTCCATTAAAAGGCGATAAGTGAACCTTTGGTGAAAACTAGGGCATATACGCGTAAAATTGAATTCTTTACGTATTTTAAGCCTTTAGCTTTTATTGGATAAATGTAAAAACTTTTAAAAAACATATATAATCATATTTTAGTTATTTCTATCCATTCCCGCCAATACAATGACTACATGTTAACTACCATTTGAAATAATATAATTTTACTATTAGAGTGCAACGAAAGATTCCCAAGAAACTCGTTGTTGCGTGTTGGGTACGCCATCGAGCATAGCGTCCCCTTTAAAGTCATATTAATATTTTATTCACAAATATGGATAAATATGAATATTTCATATTCATTATTTACCTGGGGTGTTACATCCTTCCCCCCTTTTGGGAATTACGTCCTCGCAATTTTAAAATTGCGCTTGGAAACATCCTTGAAAGTCCCACATCGGAACAAGAGTCCGTAAAACAATCACTTTAAAATAAAGAGAGATAAGTACAAAGGTCACCTGAGTTAACCCATACTAGGATTCCAAGTATGAAAATATGGACATGGAGGAAAAAACAACGGGTCATGTCCTGATGGAGAGTGATAGAAAACAAGTTTAGGAGAAAGTTAACCACGAGAAAATCACAAAATTGTGATGGGTTAAACGGTGTTGGGTTCCCCAGTAGAAAAAGTGAATAGAAAACATTTTTGTTTTAAGTTACTTTTTATTTAGTAATTTATTCACAGGGAATCATAATCACTTATCATGTTGACTTTCTACTCATATTTTCTCCAAAAGGTGAGTATTTAGGAAGGCTTGTTCACATTAAGAGTACTATAATCAACTTCTAGAGAATCACCTAATCCACAAAAGAGGACTATATACTTCCCATGTCTTTAGGCTTTAACCAAAACCAAAACCAAAAAGGCTAGTACAAGATCAGATAATCCAGAAAAGGATAACCCTTTATAAAAAGAAAATCTATTCTTAATCTCCAAAATTTGTCCTACAAAACCCAAAGTTCGACGAGGAACATTCTATAATCAATTTGTCCATAAAATTATTCAAAGTAAACCAAACTATGATTGAAACCCAAATATTTGAAGGATTTAGTCACATAGTCTTCCAAGTTAAATCGTAACATTTATCTCCAAACAACATCAGTTGCTCCTAAAGTCCCGTATTGAAAAGTAATTAACCTAATCACATATCCTCCATGATAGGTTAATCATTTTCATAAATAACCCAAAATCAACTTACTCTTAATTCATAAAATCATATAACCCGAAAGAATCAGTCAAACTAACCAGGGACTTCATGTAGTCCAGTGGTAGGCGGTAAATACCAGTCGCACTTTGGTTGTGGGTTTGATTCCCGCAGCTTTGTCCGACGCGACGGGTTGTCACTCGGTCTGTGGGTTGTCCTTTTTCCAAAACTATATAATTCTTAAAACATTCCCCCAAAATGAGATAAAATATTCAAACATAAAAATAACTTATTTTAACCTCAAGTTTATCTCAGGCCTTTCATTTTCCATCATATCATATAATAACCCATAATTACCTCAAAAGTAAGGATCATATAAACATTAATGGTTACCTTTATAATTATTACCTGAACATCCACATGGATTGGTCATCTCGTACTTGATGCATTAAAGATCATACCAAGGTTCAAGTGGTTGATCATGACTCCTTGATATTTGGTTTAGAACAACCACGAGTTTCCTCATTGAATCCTCCATTTTATCTAGTATCTTAATCAGAGAACCACCACAGTTTCCTTCAAACCTGTTGTCTCTTTGGTGCCTTCTAGATCCATCCATTCACTAAAAATAGAAATGTCAGTGTGAGTATATCAACAAAACCATCATGTACTATTGAGGAAGGTAAACACTAAGATACACTTACTCATTCACTTTATCTAAAACTAGGACTCTTTCTGAAATCCATACCATTATTGTAATGTCACTTATGATTAAAGAATACCCTAACCTCTAATGTTATCTAAACCGACCTTTGATACCAACTATAAGGCCCCAGCCTTAAACCTTACTTAATCTTGAATTATTACAAGATTACACATTGAGGATCTTTTCAGGTTTAGAGTTTTAGAGAATTAGATCATGAAACTTGCATTACATTCCACATTTAAACAAAGTGGTTACCTAAAAGACAATATTAATTCTTCCCATCAATGGAAACATATTTAAAATATATCACGGATTCTTTCTTGACACATCCTTGACACAATCATCACATCATGTACCTTTCCCTTAACCTGTGAAAAACATTTCAAAAACTTGGGATGAGCATAAAAAGCTCAGTAAGGGTTATAAAAATATGGAATGGAAACATGAGTTCATAAATACATAAGAATGAAATCATACTTTACCCATAAAACAAAGGCACTTTAACATACCTCATCAAACCATGAATAAATCATAGAAAACATAAGACATAAAGGTATCTTGAGGAATTCATAACATTCTTACGTAGGGAGTAACCCTCTTGGTTACGATTGGAATACCCATCACAGTATATTCCCTAAATCTCTTCGGAGAAACCTTACCGTTTCACTCCTTCGCGTTACCCAATGCATTGGAGAGCTATATCGGGCACACCCTCCCTTAGTTTATCACGTAACCACCCGTTTTCATAACAATGCCCAAGAACCATAACATAAATGTATCACATAAAACATGCATAAAGGAAACATAACATTTCCACATTTCAATCATGAGATATCAATACAACATATTGATATAATAAAAACATTATGAAAACCATTTTCAATACCAAAGTAATACATGGTATTTATTATTCATTTTTAAACAAAAGGTATGGCTTGTAGAGGAAGTCGAAACTCAAATAACGGTCACGACGGCGGAGAAGTCGTTGTCGCCGCATACGTACGACAAAAACATTTCATTTTGTCATTTAGTAAATGCTTCGTATAAAAAAGATTCTTTTTGAATAAACGGAAATGTCAAAGGGGTTTATACACCGTATAAAAGAAAGTTGTGTATAAAATAAAATATGCCTCAATGAAAGGAGATTGAGACGAAGTCCCATGCCACCTTGAAGCTCTTAACATTTTAAACCATTAATATCCATATAAATAAATCCGTAAAACCATTTTGAAAACATGGATATTAATAAGTTCAAATCATTAAAACATTTAAAGCGATATTTTGGTTAAAGGGGTTTTACCAAAATTAGAGACACTTGAATACAATAATTGAGGAATAACATTTAGTCAGAACATTATAATATCATGAGAATAAATGGATTCATGATATAATACTCCAAAGGACAGTTTATACATCATATAAGAGTGAATTGGTGCATAACAACAATGAACCCTCAATAGAAATGTCAAATGTGATGAAATCCCTTATAAAGAAGGTATCCTTAAATTAAGGACAATTCAATCTCGAAAATATGTGTGAAAAATATAAATACACCCAATATAAGTGGATATTAAGTGTAAAACAATAAAATTTCATTCACACATATTCAATGGATGACATATTCAATGACTACATGTTGAACCCAATGAAATCGAAATTGGGTTAAAAAGTTCCCTTGACAGCCTAACGACATCACATCAAAAAGAGTTGATGAGAGATAAAAAGAGTATCTCATAACTTAGACATAAAATTTAAATCAATAAGGATATATGAGAACATATCCCAACATAACAATATGTAAATTAAAAGACCCAACAAAAGAAGTCTTTTAAAAAAGAGGAGGGTGAAAGGTTCCCTTACCGACTTGGGTATCTTTCAAAACATACACCCCATGAAAGAAGGACAATAGATCATTGATGTAAATACTCATAAATGAAAGTATATTACACAAAGAGTGGAATATTGGGCATAACATACACCACTCAATGGAATTTTTGGCAAATATAGCATAAATCTCACGGGAATAAAAGTGAGATGAAAAATCCCTTACGAAAACTCGGCAGCCTAACGACGCCACATAAAACTTCAGAATATGGATTGATGAGATCAAATAGGGTATCCCATCACATTACAATAAAATTTACAGCAAGTGGAATATAAAATAACATCCCCCAACATTACAAATAGGATCTTAAAAGAAGTGACATAAAGGAGGGTACTTAAAAAGAAAGAGAGAGGTTAGATCTCTTACGAAAGTTCGGCACCCTAACGGCACCACTCAAAACTTCCAAAATGGATTGATGAGAGAGAATAGGGTCTCTCATCACATGAACATAAAAATTACAGTAGGATTAATATAAAAGAACATCCCAATAATAATAAATATGAGCTTAAAAGAAATGACATAAAAGAGTGTACTTAAAAAGAAAGAGAGTTGTAGGATCCCTTACCTTGGGTCCAACTTGACTCGATCATTCTTTAATCTACTGAATAATAAACTTGAGTTAATTTCTACTTGATTAAGAACCATTTTCAAGCTTATTATTCCTTTTATATCACTTATTTCCTTGTTATAAACACTATGTAATCATTAAGTTAATAATTATTGTTTTGTCGATATTTGGTACTTAAGTTGAAAGTGGACTTCTTACAATTACATGTTGTTCGGGTGGCCAAATGTTTATTATATCCAGAATTGTATTCATTATTTAGATATAATATATGTCATAAATATCCAGTACATGCATGCATTTATAACATTACATAATCATTTGGAGGTAAGAAGTGAAATGCACCGTTCATGGAGACGGTAAGCCGTACGTACGCATGAACGCTACTTTAATTTCTATTTCGTATTTTATAGAATGGAATAATAATCATATAAAGGTATATTATAATTATAGTATAATATCATATATAATATCATTGTTCCATCCTTTATATGTCCCACATATGGTATTTAACGAATCAAATCACTTTGAGGGGGCGGTACTCCACACTTCCTAAAATGAAGATATCGCGTATACCCATAATGGAAGCCATAAAGGTAAGAGAAAAATGAAAAATACAGAAGCATAAGTAAAATATAAACATATTATATATCATATATAAAAATAGTTACATCATAATGACCACCTTTGAAGGTGATAAATTAGTATTGAACAATCATCGTTTCGGGAGGCAGAATTTCGCCATCCACGGTAACCGTATGTTCTTTAACAATTTGATGTAGTTGTGTGAGAGTGTAGCTCGAATAAATCTTATAACAACATCCTAGTATATTGAAGATACTTTTGTTGTTACAAAATAAGAAAATAAAAAGAGTTTAGGGGGTTGGAGAAGCAAAATAAAACAAATGAACATGAGAGAATGAATTACCTTTAAAAGTGTAACTCCTTTTGATTTGATCCAAAAGGCTTCCTTTGAAAGGATTCTGCCCAAAGGGAATCCTCTAGGATGAGGAGAGGGATGTGTAGAGAGTAAATGGGCAGGGGTTGGCCGAGCCAAAGGCTTGATATGTGTGTGAAATGAGGTAGAGGTGGGGGCCTTTTATAAGAGGAGAGGAGGGGCACTTTTGGAAAGTAAGGAAATATTACTTTATTTGAAAATGTGTTTCGGTTTTAAAAGGTCCCACATTGATATAATTCTTGGATAAGGCTATAAAGGTTCTAAATCCACCCATCCAATAAGTTTTGGACATGTGTAGTTTATAGATTTTATATTATATTTCCATTTTATTTAAATCGTCAAATAATGATGTCATCGCTGCATCATTATTATGTCATAAATAATTTATTTTATTTAATGTCTAAAAATTATAAAAAAAATACTACGATGTAGGAAATCTTTTTATATTTCCAAAGAATATTTATAATCAAAATTTGGACTTGTGTAACCCCACTTAATAACTGTTTTAGTAAAACAACTCATCTTTGTGTCAATTTAATTTTAACATTAAATAAAAATATATTATTGTCATTTTCCAACTAAAGTGGCTCCATGGGGTCCCCAAGTTGGCCCATGGCTTGTCTTGGTCTGCCATGACTCTCCCAATCGGTGTAGGACAAGTTTCATGGTGTTTTCACATTCTAATAATATCATTATTACCTTAAACTACACTAATTACCACTAATCGCGATTAAAAACTTAATAAGTTACTATTCACCAAAAAATTATTTTTATCCCATTGAACCACATTTTACTACTTAATGTCAACCATGTATGTCTGATTTTTGAAATTCAAAACACAAAAGTGGTAAAATTTCATTTAAACGAAAAATCAGCTTTTATAAGTACCACTTAGTGGTTTCACTATTCATCAAAAATTGATGTTTTTCAGAAAATTACCAAAAAATCACCCTAAGCTATATTTGATATTACGAACTCAAAAATGAAGTCCGTTTTACAAAATTAAAATCATATTAGTCACATTAATTAATTTAATAATTAATTCCCGCAGTCAGAGCAAATAGCGTGTTTTTATAAAACAATAAGTATCAAAAGATTGACACTAGTTTAAGTCTGATTTCAAAGTGAAATTAATTCCAATGACCACTATCGGATTTATTGGTAAAAATATTTTCTAATTTAACTTTAAAACCAAGTCAAAATATTATCTAATAATATAAATAACTTAGATTAAAAAGAGGTTTTGAATTAAAACACAACATTTACACTATTCATTAAAAAAATGAACTTTATCGGAAAGATACCAAAAATTTACACAAAGTATATTTTGATGTCCCGATTCATAGTAAGAGTTTTATTTGGTCCAAAATAATTTTTAAGAGTGAACAAAACTATATTTAATGATAGTTCTCCATTAAAAGGCGATAAGTGAACCTTTGGTGAAAACTAGGGCATATACGCCTAAAATTGAATTCTTTACATATTTTAAGCCTTTAGCTTTTATTGGATAAATGTAAAAACATTTAAAAAACATATATAATCATATTTTAGTTATTTCTATCCATTCCCTCCAATATAACAGCTACATGTTAACTACCATTTGAAATAATATAATTTTATTATTAGAGTGCAACGTAAGATTCCCAAGAAACTCGTTGTTGCGTGTTGGGTACGCCATCGAGCATAGCATCCCCTTTAAAGTCATATTAATATTTTATTCACAAATATGGATAAATATGAAAATTTCATATTCATTATTTACCTGGGGTGTTACATCAACAATCGTTTTATGAAATAATGAGTTTTATTTAAAACTTCAGATGAAAATGAGTTAGCATGTTATATTAAAAAAAATTGTTTTAGAAATTTCTGGGAAATTATTATTCCTCCTTTCCAAAACATCATTATTTTAAGCTATCCTTGGGGAAGAAAACTTATGCCTAATACTTTTTTTAATAATAATTGAACATGTTTCTTTGAAGTACATATACATGATCACTTCTTAATGAAATAAATTTTTAAACATTCTATTTTAAAACCAATGTATTGAAATTTAAAAAAATAAAACAATATTCACTCTTAACACTCAAAAAAGAGAACCCTTGTAAATCAACAGAAATCGTCAATAATCACATAAAAAAGATTTTCATCCTAAGAATTTTGTTTTAGATGGCCCAAAACAACCATAAAAATAATTTCTAGGGGTTCAGAATTAGAAACCCTGTTAATTAGTTTAAAAATGACTTGGGTTTCTTTCCCATTTGATATATATATCATAGTTTAATTTTGTTCAATTTGAGTTGAGGAAAATATGAAGTTAAATTATATTTTTATAATTTTTTCAAAGAATATAAATTACAATTCCCCATCCTTTTATGTAAAATCCATGATTCATTTCTTTCAGCATCTAAATCATTAACGATTTGTCTACTCAAGGAATTATGTTATTGAGTACAAACATTCTTTGTTTTATGTTTCTTTTAATTTGAGATTATTTTTAAAACATAACTGGCATTATTTGAAAAAATCAACAAACAGATCGTAATCATAGTGTTTTAAAATAATTATTTAATTATTATTTAATCTTTCCATACAAAGAACTTTGTTGACGATGATTGAGAATGGATTACCAACAGATCACACTCCCAAAATATTTTCCCTAACATTTTCACCAAAAGTAAAATAACATTCATTATTTTTTTATAGGGAGAGGAAATTAGGGAAATATTCACTCATATGTCTTGAAAATCCTTTTTCTATATACCATTTATCATTTATTCTCTTGGAACATTTGTCCCGTAAAGAAAAATCGAACAATAAATTATTTTCTTACCCATATTTTCTATGGTATAGAAATGTTAAAAACAAAATATTTTGGATCCCAAAACAATTTTAGTTACTTTGAAAAATCCATCAATATATTTTAAAAATATTTTTAAAATAAAATAATGTTAAACTCCACATTATTGACTTTTTATCAAAATATAATAATTATCATACTTCACCAATTCTCTATGATTAAAACAAGTTACTTGGGATTTTTTTTAATTATTTGAACTAAGAAGAAAATAATTTTTATAAATATTTAGTTCTTCACCTTGGAATCATATTCCAAATTTATTTTTGTGAGATTTATTGTTCCAAATAATTTTATTCATGTAATTTTCACCTTTTGTGAAGATAGTTGAAAAATGTTTAAAATCATGGAAATCTTTTTTTTCAATACATCTATATTGTTATCATGTTCGTCATATGAAACAACAAATATTTCTATCTTGGTTTTCAAATCGAATTTTTATTTAATTATTTCTTCTTTCTCAATTAGAACATAATTATGAATTTTTAGGGATTTTTTTTATTTTTTAAAAAATTATATTTATTTTCATATATGGTAAAATATTCCTTTAATTCTTTATATGTACAATTTTATTTTTTTGATTCAGATTCATTTTCATTATCATAATAAGAATATACCTAATGTGAGTCTTCTATAAAAAAACATATTAGCCTTTTGATTCGAGATTTTATCTTCTGATTTTGAAGATTAATTATCACTAGAATATTTATAATAACCCCGGGTTGATTTAACATGTTTATTTGTTTTATTATTATATCAAATTTTCTTATAATGATTTCTCTTGAATTTTATTTTTCTTATAGCTTTGGAAAATCAGGTTTGACTTGTCCAAGATTATTTCATTAATAGAATCATACCTATTTTAAATTTCCATAATTATTCTTGATCTTATTGAATTATTTTTGTAAACCTCTTCTCTTGCTATATAATTTTTTAAAATTTCTTGAGAAGTGAGGAAGCTCCCTATTTTAAGAAGAACTATTATAGGTTTCTTTATTATATCCTTTATCCATTTTTATATCTTTTTTTTCTTGTAATCTTTTGATGTTAAAACATTCGAAATTTTATTATCCTTCTTATCTATTAGATTTTATCTTTCCTTAGCTAAATTTTGAGTATCATAAATCATAAGAGTTCCAATAAAATCTCTTATTTTAAATTTCTTGACCTCTATTGATTTCTTAATAGAAATAATGATTCCACTCAATCTATGTGATAGAATTTTTAAGATTTTCATTGCTTGATCTAGTTCCTCAATGGCTGTTCCTAAATTAGAAACGTTATTTACATCCAATTTATATCTTCTATTGAACTGAGTAATGTTTGTCTCTATCCATCATTATAGAAGTATCTAACTCTAGAAGGGAAATATTATATCTGAGTGCCCAGGCATTACAAGTTCCATCAAAATATACAGAAATAATAGTCTATATTTTATGAGCTATTTTATATTGTTAAACATGGATAAACTCATCTGGTCCTAGTCCACATATTATATAACATGTATATTTAGAGTTTATAAAATAAATAGCTTTGGTGTCAGCATCCCATATTTTAGGTTGAGTATTTGGAATTTCCCAAGGCTTCAAGAATTTTAGAAAAACATTGAGACCAAGTTTATGTAAATAAATTATCATTCATGAATTCCAAAAACCATAATTATCATCATTAAAGTAAGGTAGTCTTACCATAGACCCACCTAATCTATTTTAATTCATATTAGAAATTTTAAATATGGTGTTTAGAATTCAACCACTGAATGATGAGAACACCATATATATAAGCTCTAGTACCAATTATTTCCCTAATATAGACCCCACTAATACTCAAGAGGGTGGTGAAATGGTTTCAAGAAATTTTATTCACTTAGAAAACCACCCTCATTAAGGATATTATTCCTTATAATTTTTCTTAACACAGTCATGTAGACATAATAAAGGAATAAGGAAAATAGATCAAACATAGATATTTATAGTGGCGAGGGGAAGTATAATCTCTTAGTCCACACCACCAACATTCATATCTATGATCTTGTTGACCTTCACTATACCATTCCTTTAATCATAGACTGTCAATCATTTTTCCCGGGATTTCATGAAATAGTATAAGTAGTTGACACATGTTATGATAACAAGATCTTTTAATCTATATCAAAAAATGATTTACAAACAATAGACTTCAAGGTTCTTTTTTTCAGGAACCCTAATCGAAAAAGTGATAATAAATAGAAATTTTTAAAATGAGTCTCATAGTTGTAAGAAACAACTAAAATAAGAGAAGATATCACCATCAATGAGAGTCTTATAATGTATGAAAAGATGAAATTGATAGTTCATTTTTATATCAAATATAGTTCTTATTCTTTACAAAAAATAGAGTAGTGCACACTGATCTTTGACAATGTTATAAAATGATAGTGCAAGTGATTCTATTATTACATACATTCTCTTATTAAATACATTCTCTTAATTTTCACACTTACTGAATATTAATCCACAATGTCTATATTAATAACACAACATCATTTTCCTAAAATCCCAGGCTGGACTATAAATTCATATATACTTTTCTTATAAATTTCATGACAATAGTACATTCCATTAAATTATAATTTTACTTATTTTAAATCTCGGTACATGAGGCTTATTATAATATTTTGTTTTCATTAAGAGCAAATTTTCCATTTAATAAGTCCCTAATAGAATTAATTCGCATAGAATTCACATTAATGGTAATAAATTTATGGTTTAAAAACAATTTATAAGATTTAATATCACCATATAGATGAATTCTATTGATTCTAATTCACATAAACAATTTATCTACAATACCTTATTTTTTAGGTCTTCTTCAGGCTTTCAATTTTAATCACATATACTTCTTACTCACGTTTCCAAAAAAGATGTATCTAAATGAATAACCTAGATGATTGTAACGACATAGTAAATTTCACTATGCATCCAAATCATATAGCTGATTACTCCATGAAACTGATTTACGTAGGAATTGGATTTACATAGATGATTTCTCATGTAGATGATTTATCGACATTGCTGATTTACTCATATAATATTTTGTGACTTAACTATTTCTCATATTATTTTCCGTCACATGGACCATTAACATGACTAATTTTCCATTTATTCATTCTTCCATGTAGTATAATTCCTCATGTAACCAATTTTACATAATTAAGATAATTATATGTAACATTCCAGAATTTCTAGATTTATTTAGGAATGAACTAAATTAAAGATGAAACCTGAAGAAAACACATAAAGAAATAAAAATAGTAACATATGATTGGTGTTTGAGATCATCATAACCTAAATTACATGGTATATTTTGGAACAAAATTATTAGTCCAATATAATGGATATTTTAGGATGGGGTATACCATGGAACCCGAGAGTCACCATGTGAACTGACAATATATATAGGATGATGAACCCCCTCTACAATAATAGACCTCTTATTCTAGTTTTTCCCTTATAACCTCATAGAGAACAAAAAATTTTGGGAGATAATCACTCTACAATTAGATTTCATTGGTTTAGTACTCTTACAACCAGAGAAAAAATTTGGAAAATTTTCATACATAATTTTAAATGAAAATTCATTCATATGTTTTGAAAGAAAAACCTTTTCAAATAACGCCAAGAAAGGATCTACTTCCACCAACATAATGGAATAGTGAACAAATATAACATTAAAAATTTCCTTATTCAATTTATTATAACACCAATAGATAAGTCAATATCATAGATAATTCGTCAACTCCATAGATTCCAATTAAGACCATAAATTCTGACCCATTCTATCATATAAGAGTTATTATCCTCATGAGGATAGAAATTGTAGTCCCATTTTTCGATATGTAGAAACCTAGGATTAAAGGATGAATAGACAAACCCCTAAGATATCATCTTCAATTACTCTGATGGAAATAACATGTGAAATTATCCATGACCCATCGAGAGACATCCCCAAAATTAAAAACCCCAAATTGAAGAGAATTGATTTAACAAATAATAAATTATCTGTGGAATTCAACCATTTGGAAGAATTAAATACAAAATAATAGAATTATTACCTAACTAAATCAATTTACAAATGGCTTCATCATTAGCAACTAAATGGGTGATGTTTCCTTTATTTTGAATCACACCATTGTCTACATCCCTAAACTGTGAGAAAAGGTGGTTATAATTTTCTTTATAGCTCTTTTTATTTGACAAAAATCCCTTATGATTATCATTAAATCTAACCAAGGATCCAAGATTCTCAGTCGAACCATCCTTATGTCGATATTCCACCGAGAATGGCGCTCTAGACAGCAAATCAAACCACAAAAAGTGTGGAAGCATTGTCAACGTGAAAAATCCCAGATCAACATCATCATCACAAGGGATAAGCTCCTAAGACTACATCTGCCCCCATAATGTATTAGTAATAACAACTAATATTGAAATTAAAGATATTAATAATTATTAATAAAAATATATATAATTATGTATAATTAATTATAATAATGTAATTAAAAATTTAATGATAACGTAATAGTTAATTATTTGTAATTAAATTAGAAATTAAATATTCATATAAATAATAATCAAAACCAACCAATTAATAACTAATTTAATATAAAAAAAGTAAATATTAATTAAAAATTGTTTAATTTATAATTAATAACAGTTATTTTTTCATTATTAATTTAATTATAATTTAATAATATGGTTACTGACCAAATTGAAAATGAGTAATAATTATTATTTATGTAATATAATTAATAATTAATACTATTTTAATTAAATTACAATAATTAATAATATAATTAAAATATAATAATACAATTAATAATAATTAATAACCTATCCAATTATCATTTTTTATATATTTACTAATTATTAATATTTAATAGTTAGTTTATAATAATTATTATTTATTAAACATAATATTTAGTGGTTATTAATAACATAATTAACTTTTAATTAATAAAAAGTATAGTTTTAAATTAGGAAATAATTATTATTAATATAATAAATTATTACAAATTAATAATATATATTTTAATAATATAATTAAAAATAGTGTAATTAATAGTAATAATGTAATTCATATTCATTAATAATATGATTAATAGTAAAATATTTTAATTAATAAAATATAATATTGTAATTCATAAAAATTTAATAATTCATTAATATTGTAATTAGTCTTTAATTGATAATTTAATTAATAATGATATAGTTTATAATGATTAATAATATAATTAATAATATTTACTTAAAATAAATAATGATGAAAAATATAATTAATATTTAATCAACATAAAAAAAAATATTTTTTCTAAAACATAAATAATTCTTATTTAATCATATTATATATAGTAAAATAATTAAAAACAACGAAATTAATAATAACATTGTAATTAATATTCATTAATAATTTAGTTAATAGTAATGTATTTTAATTAATGAAGTGTAATAAAATAATTATGATTAATTGAAAATAATTAATAGTAATTTAATTATTAGTATAATTGGAAGATATAATAATTTAAAATTAAATACATAATCTATGTTTTTATGTTTTTAATTCTAATTTGTAATATATAAATTAATGCAATTGATACTAAATATAAATGTAAGGAAAAATGATTGTTATGTGAAGAATTTTTTAAACTATGGATTTTGTTTTTTTAACATTATTTTGTGTTATCTAAATTATTATTTATTTATTATTTTTATAGGTTTGTTTTAAATTTTATTTTATTTTTATATTTATAACAAATTTTTCTAATTTGTTTTAGATTATAACATTACTTTATATTTAATAATATTTTAAGATGAAATTGCGTCTAGGGAGGTGCAGACAAGTCATACCAAGGTACAGGGGTCTCGGGAGTAGGCTCCTCGGCTAGGGGAAATCCATCATAGTCAACATGTGCCAATACAGGTGCATTAGTCTCTAAATGAGTTGAATAAATGAAAATCCAAAATATTATATATATTTTTCGGTCACTTTTTCATTGTTTTTCATTCATCGACTAGATATTGCATGTGGTAGAAGTCCAATATTGCAGGAAATATAGCTTTATAAGATTCCTAGAAACAAAGAAAGAAAAGAAACAAAAATGGCCATATACATGTCATGATGGCCAAGTTCACATCGTGTAATCATTGATTACAGCCTACATCAGGCCATAAATCCAATACATGGTAAACCACAATGACTGAATAAATTTCTAGTTCATGTCATGAAACCCTCGTACATGTCGTGACTCATTTAAAAACAGAGTTCAGAAAGCTATGAGGATTAAATTCCAAATGCCAGGTGGCCATGGGGTACACTTCTTGAACAAACTATATATGACTTGACTATGGTCAAAATTCATTAATCTGTATATGATCTGCATGCCACGCTAGAGATGATGGTCGATGTAACTAGGATCAATGGTTCACGGTGTGATGATAATGTATAGGTCGTGACCATTTTCACTTATTCAAGTAGAATATCGACAACACATTTAGAGACACTAAGATTATCTCTCTCTCACTTTTAGACTCCCTTAAAATTTTACTTTTCTTTTCCCTCTTAAAACTCTTTTGTTCTTTGTAATTCCTTTATGTTTTCAATCGAAGAGTCATGCATTCATTTTCTTCAATTCCTTCATTTCCTGTGTGGTTTCATTTCCATTTCATTCCATTCAAGTAAGGTTTTATTTAATGTATTATTTCATAGTTATTTCATAAAGTAAAAGGGTTATTCAATTAAATTCCATTAGAATAATTTTCATGATTTCCATTATCCCTTTTATTACATTAATTACAATCATAAGTAGCAAAACACATCATGGGTAGGGATGAAGATTTTATTTATCTACAGGATTAATTGGACCTCTAGTTCTAAACATGGAAATACTAATAGGATTAGTAATTAGGATATAATCCATTGGTCAAACCCCATTTGTGCGATTGTACTGTGACCATCAAACATTCAAACAAATGACCCTATCCTAATTGGAGTAAACTAAGACTATGGCCATTAGCATATGCAAATATCTACCATTGAATCTGATCATAATGCATCAAGGACTGTAACTAGCCTCCAAACCAAGGAATAGTCACATACTACGTAGAACACGAAGATTGGACCAATGTTAACTAGAAACAACCTCTTACATTGTAGACTAAGTAGTTAGTACATTGCCAAGATTAGAATTACGATCACCTTTATCTAGATCCTCAAACATGATCTCAACCCCTATTTAATCAATTTATGTAAAATCCAACAATAGTTAAAATACACCCAAGCATTATTGAAACTAGTTGGTCGGTTGGTCTATAAACCTAGAGGAATTCTAGAAGATGTTCTGGTAAAAGTCTTCAAGATTATATTCCCAGATGATTTCGTAGAATTTGACATGGATGAATATGGAGATGTTCCCATTATCCTTGGAATACATTTCCATGAAATAGGAAAGGTACTAATCGATGTGAATCAAGGATGTCTCGCCATCAAATTGTGTGAAGAACAAGTTGTGTTAAACTTGATTAGAGTTGTGAATGATTCATATGAAAACAAGGATTGTAATGACATATATCTTACCTAGAATGAAGAAGATTCCATGTATAATAAGGTAGAGAGTGATGACTATTTTACATAATATTAGGGAGGTTGTGACTTCAAGGAAATCAAATTTATTGAACCACCCACCAGAGAGTTGTACGTTCATTTATCACATCCATAATTAAACCCATAAATTTAAAAAACTCACTTCTAGGGGAATCTACCTCCTACACCATTATTATTAACTCAAATTTATACATGAATAGATAACTATAAAAAATACATGATCATGGATTGACGATGTTTCATAAACCATTCCACGAGAACAATGTCATCAAATGATCCTTAACTGAGATCTTGAATATAAATGAAGTAGTGGCTGGGAGGAACCCAGGTTAAAATTTAGTTAATTTAGAATATGAAAAGTCTTATGAGAATATTCTTTTTTGTATATATAAAGCGGTGAGGAAACAAAGGAGAAAAAAATAAAGAAAACCAATAAATTATATGTCGTGAACCCATAGGTCACTATGCGACCCTTTGACACTCTGAAATCTGATGTTTTTCAAGGTTCGTGATGTGGCCCTTAGGTACACGTTATGACCTGGATCGGGTCATTTTTTAGAAAACTGAAGGGTCACCACACTTCAACCCCTCCCCCCAAACTCGAGCCCCTCTCATCCTAACCAACATCGTCCCATGCACAACCAATCCCCTTTAAACATCACGATTCGACGTCTACCTTCTTTTTTTCTTCCAAAACCAAGCCCTCCTCCTCATACCCTTCTACAAGCCTCACACACCCACCACTCCTCCTCCTATCATGGCCTGAACCAAGAAGCTATTTCCCGAACCTTCTCCTTCTTCACCATGTTATGCATATGCATCCCCATCATCTGCCTTTGTGAGCTAGTAACCTAATTTTAAGCACACGCACACTACATCCATCTCACAGGACACGACCTCATCCCCATCTACATATGATAATATTAATTTGCACCTAGTGTTAATACTTACCAAGCTGTAGCACCCGATTAATATTATTTAAATATAGGTAAAACCCTTGAGGAAAAACATGACTCTATATGCGGTTGTGCTTTTGAATTTGAACAACATACACATTGTCTTAAGCTTGTTAAAGATTTTCCCCATTGAAAACATCATTGATGTCTGATAAGAGAACTATAGGGAGTAGTTCATTGAGTTCTTAGCCAGATTTGACATCACAGTGGACTCCCTGCACTTCCGGCTAGGCATAAGACTGCACCATCTCACCATATCACTGTTTGGTGTAGGACTCAGTATCAACATCAAGGAGTTTGCTATCCTAGATATCTATCATAGACTACACATGGGGCTCTTTCATGGGTATTCGTCAATCCTTTGTAATCTCATCGTCCTTGATCCCCGATCCAATCAGGACCCAATGCTGGTGATGTCTACCCAATTTAGATGTCGAGCTCTGCTTATTTTTCACTGATTCATGATGCATAGGTGGTTCACATGAGGTGAGGATCTTGGAAGAATCATCCATCATGACATTCTTATCCTTCCTGCTGACATTGGTGGACTACCCATCAATATGGTAGCCTAGTTTTCCTCCTACAATAGAGTACCTACACATAGGACGTGGTCCACACTTATGGGTAGATCGTTCATTAATTGGCTGGCCAGGTACCTCAACGTCATCGATGCCTCACCACCCCTCACATATGTAGGTACAGTAGTGCTGTTTGATCTTGTGATCCTGCAAAAGATTTAGATGCTGGTCAAAGAGGATGGTCTCTATTTCTGGGAACCCAGCGTTCGTGAGCCTGTTCCTTATCCAACTACACCTCAGGAGGCCAATCCACATGAGCATCCAACAACACCAGCGGCAAACCCATCTTCCCATCCTTTACCACCCACATCCATGACCACCACCCTATCCACCCTTCATACACACTCCCAACCGGGTCCATCTGAATCCTTGGTACTCCACCAATGTATCTTGGTGAATCTACACAATATCACTGCCTGCCTCCACCTCCTATTCATTGAGCTTACATCCTTTTCCCCTCCACCACCAACTCCCGCTAGACCATCATCATCCACCATTCCACCATCACCCTCTCAACCCTCTGACCTTAATCCATTTGTCAATGACCCTACATCTCACCAGGACTATCTCACAGAGCAGGCTTGGAGGGGGAAGAGACCAACCACTACATCCACCACTAAATTCCCTTTCATTGATCCTTCTACCAGACACTTGACCATGGTACAGATTAGGGATTCACCACCTCCCACCCTATAACAGCTTACCACCTCCACCACAACACTATTGGCCTCAGTCGCACCTACCACTACTGATGATGCTTCCAATGGTGATTTAGCATACCAATTCTTTTCATCTTCTAATGCTGGTCTGACAATGGAAGAGATTTTTAGCCTGAAGAATTGATTTTTATTTTCATACTTATTGTGATTTGGGACAATTTTTTAGGGGATGGTTGTTATTAACATTCTTTTATGATACATGGATATTTTTATATACTGTCTTTTGTTTAATTCGATCTTGCAGGTGTGTTTTTTTACAACAATTTTTTCAATATCAATTTCTAGCTTCTCAATGTTTTCTGAAGTTATCATCTAACCCATTATTTTTTCCTTTATTCTATAATGATTTACCCAGCATGTCACATACATCGCCAATCAAGTCCATGATTTATCATTGGAAATCCACTGACAGCAACAACCACCTCAACCAGTGAATCCATTTCTACCACATTTAATGTCCGGTCGAGCTGCACCTGAAGATGTGAATATAGGAAAGTGACCATGAGAAAATGAGGACACAATGACCACTAGCTATAAGCACAAAAGGAGATACTGAGTAGTGGGTCGACTAGTTTAATTTTTGGTCCACCCATCTGGATTATGACAATAGGATAGCACTTTATCAGAGGCAACCCATAGTTATTTTTGAGTTTTGATTGAGTCTTAGATTGTTCGGTGTTTCATTTTGTACTTTTTACAAATATTAATTCAATAAATAACATGGTAACCATTATCCATTACTTTTTTACCTGCATATTTTCTCATCTATTCTAATATTTACACCTATGAATTAGGGTCTGATGAGTAGTGTGGGGTTTTTCTACTAACATATTCTGCAGTTGCATAAAATTTTAGTTTTAAGATAGCCCAGACACCCCCATAGCATACCACCCCATGTTAGAGAGCGCTAAATTCCTTCTTTTTAAAGTATTTCATCACTACCATGACAATTCAGTTTATAAAAGTCACTACCACACCAATCCCACCCATTATTTCATAGCTAGTAGAGACATTGTCTCTTTTCAAGTGTGTGTGGGTGGGGGGTTCATGATTTTAGAAGTGATAAATTTGGTTTTTTCTTATTCTCACTAATAAATGAGACATTTATAAAATTTATAATCATTCTACAAATTTGAAAACCATTATGACCATGTAAATTAATTATAAGTGAAAAGGAAACATGTTAAGAACCATGTTTCATCGCTGCTTAGAATTTTACAATGTTTGCTGAGTCTAGAAGTTTAATTTAAATTTAAAATCATTTAAATTATGATTGATAGACTCATTAATTATGATTTATTCCTTTTGTAATTACTCATTTTTATTTTATTCTCATTAATCAAGAGGATTATAATCCTTCAATCTCATTTTGTTTTCTGAGCATATTTCATCAGAGAATCCTAGTCTAGGTAAACCTACTAGAAAATTAACTAAGTTATTATCAAAACGATGATTGAACAAGTGTAATTTTAAAATGATTGATGTAGCCTTTGAAATACATTTTACCTAAGACCCACCTAACATATTTCCTTTATTTATCCCATAGTTTCGACAAATGACTTGTTAGAAGAAAATATATTTTAAGCCTACGTCCCTTCCTACCCTTCACCTTTTATAATTCATGAATATTATTTTTGACAAAGTGTGGGGGAGGCATTCATACAACATGGGATACTTTCACTATCAGATATGTATGGTGAACTAACAAGACTAATATGTTGTGATCCATATTCCTTTTTTCTATATCTCATTTGTATTCTATTCTTTTGAAAAATTTGAAAGGAAAGAAAAAAAATTTGATATGGGTTATGTACTATGTGGGTCAAAATAACCATTTTCTAGACTGATGAATCCCTAAAAATATTATATGTGGTTAGGTGATTAATGTGAGATCTGTCATAGGAATAACATTCAAAAAATAAAAATTCCAAAGCAAAATAAATGGAATAGAATCATTTCTTTATCTACTTACTTGTTGTACATATGGATACAACCTGAGCAGATGGAGTTTGGACCTGACTCGCCAGATGATGGAATTTTTTCACACTTATCTTCTTTCATTTTTATTGTAATTTATATATTACCCTCCTTTTGATACTGATTTTCACATTTTACCAACCTACCAATAGCCTCAGAGTCATTAGAACCTTGTTTCTAAAAGTCCTCAAGATTATTTTTATACTTGTCTTTACATAGCAGAGATGACAGAACTAGTTCCATCCTATGGTTAGGAACATGTACTTAGGGTAAGATCATACCGTACTTACATTTTACCCAAAGTGATGAGAGAAAATAATGTTGTATTAAATTAAAACTGTGCATATAGATTAATGAATAGTCAAAATATAATGATTAAAAGAATAGAATTTGTTTTGAAATTATGATATATAAGGTACAACTAATTAAATATGGAGATTAAAATTGTAACATGACTACTTTTCTTCTTACACATAATTTAATTTCACGGAAATGAAATAAATTACTTTCTTATAAGTAGCTTATCCATTTTAAATAATTGTTGAGATATTTTTCTTGTGGTCATCCAATGATTCAAGTAGGGGGAATTGGTATGACTAAATGTTATATATATTTTTCTGTCACATTTCAAGTTTTTCATTCTTGTCTGGATAATGCATGTGGTAGATGTACAATATTGCATGAAGTATATATTCATAGTATTCCATGGAAGAAAGTTTGAAAAGATATTAAAATGGGCATGTACATGTTATGATGTCCAAGTTCACATCGTGTACTAGATGATCACAACCTGTGTCAAACCATGAAGCCCAGTCGTGACCAACCTCTAAGACTAGAGATATTTAAAGTTCACACCATGAATCCCTCTTACCCATCTTGACTCAATTCAAACCACATGTTGAGAATGGTGTGAGGATTTAATGAAAAATTCCACCTGGCCATGCGATAAACGTCCTGAACCACCATTACACGACGTGACCATTGTCAACCATCATTAATCTATGAAAGATCCACATGCCACACTAGATATCCTAGTCAATGTAATGCAGATCAAGGGTTCAAGACATTATTATTAAGTACACATAGTGACAATTTTTTCCTATTTAAGGAGCATCCGAGCATCACATTTGGAGACACATGGATTATCACTCTCTCCCATTTAGACTCACATCAAATTTCGTTTTCATTTCCCTCTTAAACCACTTTAGTTCATTGAAATACTTTATGTTTCAAATAAAATATCCAATTATTCATTTTCTTCGACGCCTTCAATTCCCAATTTGTTTCATTTATATTTCATTCCATTAAAGAATGGTTTAATTTAAGGTATTCTTGCATGATTATTTCATATCGTCACATGTTTATTCAAATCAATTACATGAGCATAATTCTTATGATTTCCATTATCCCATTTATTGCTTTAATTTCTATCATAAGTAGCTAAATGCATCAGGGTTATGGATCAACATTCTATGTATATACGTGCATAATTAGACCACTAGATATAAACATGGAAAACCTAATTGGATTAGTAATTAGGATACAAACCAACTATCAAACCACATTTGTGGGACTGTAACGTGACCATCAGACAATCAAAAAAATGAAAATATCCAAATTGGAGAAAAATATACTATGACCATTATCTTAGGGAACTTTCTGAAATAGAAGCTAAAATTAATGCACCTAAAACTATAACTACCATCTTTCCCATGGAATAGATGCATCCTATTTAGAACTAGAATACTTGTCTAAGGATAACTATAAACTACCACTTTCTTCATAGACTAAGTAGTTAGGAAATTTCCATATATTAGAATTAAGATCACCTTTATCTAGATACTCAGACTTAACCCTGACCCATCATTAATCAATTGTAGTAAAACAAAAAATTAGTCAGAAAACTCCCAAAAATTAGTCAAACTAGTAAGGACTCATGCAAAGGATTTAAGACTAGATTTCTTCACCCCACAAAACAACGTCTTCATCATGTGATCGACCCCAAAAATATACTATACTACACACTAGTAGATAGTAATTTTTGGGACACATATAAATATCAAAAATGATGCTTTGATATGGACACAAATGACCCGTACGGATCACACCTATAAATTGAAAAGATCTTGGTGATGGGTAGTATGTGAAGATTCATTACATGGTCCCATCATGGAAGGTCTCAATTGGTCATGAGAAAAACAAATTTCTCTAAGAGGGTTACACTCTGGGACAGGAAGATCACGGCCTTGAATAGTGTCCTTTAATCTTGTAGGAAATCATTCGATAGATTGTGATTAAAAACATCAAGGGAATCAAAGATGACATTAAAGATGAATACTATGATATTTGTTGAAGAGGAATTAGAAACATTTATGCTTTGAATAAAGTAAAACAACCCCTTTTCGGTAGAGAAGGATTTCAAACAATCCTTCCAGTAAAATATTGGTGGAAATACTAGTCTCATTTGTAACCTACAATGGTAACTATGTCTCACTTATCTATGTTCTTCTCTAAGTCGTATGATGATCATATTTTGGTGTATTATAGTCATGAACAAATTTACTATGAATTATACTTGATTCTATTTTATATGAGGGTGGTTTTTTATGTGTGACCCCATAAATCCTTTATTCTTAATTTTTCTTTAATAAAGTGTGGTTTTGGTCCTTGGGCCCTATGATTGGACCTTTAAAATGTCAATATTTATTATCATTAATGAAAATTAATTATATTAGAATATTTCATTAACTAATATAAATTACTTTTAATTATATTATAAATGAATATTAATTACAATAATATTATTTAGATAATTATTTATATTTATATTATTATTATCTATAATGTTTTTAGTAATTGCCTATTTTTTTGAATAATAATATTTTGTGTAGTTTAAATATTAAATATATTATTCATTATTATTTATAAAGAATTAAATAATATTATTTCAATTATTAATCATTATTAACTATGTCATTATCAATTACACAATCAATTAATAATTAATTACAATATAAATTACCAATTATATAATTATGAATATTAGTATTACATTTTATTAATTACAATTGTGAACTCGAACGAAATCCAATTGGAACCATGACCAATTTCAAAATAAGAAATATAAGACTCATCATAAGCAAAGAACATCATCGATTAAGCAAGCTTCGAATTTTCATATGGTAATAGAAATACATGAATTAAAGAAAAAACATAGTATGTATCCAACATTTAGTACCATATCATTAACTTATAACTATATTTATAGAGTAAATATAATTTGATCCAATGTTTGGGATTAATCCCTATAATATCTAATCCAATGGTAAGAATTCCAATGGTTGGAGAATATGGATGTTTGGCCATTATGAGGGATATTTATTGAGAATTTTGGATTCATAATTATTATCAAAATTAAGATATCCATTTAAGAATTTTTCAAAACACTCCCCCTTGAATGTCATAATTTCATGGAATCTTATTTAATCATCACTTAAAAACACTGAGGGAAAAATATGTGAAGCCAAAATAAATGAATTTCATGTCATACTACCTCAGTAAAAACATTACTCGGAAAACCCCCTAATGAATGGAAAAGGAGTTTATTATTCCACAATCCCCATAATTATATCATTTAATTACATTTTTAGGACAAAAATTTATTTTATTATATCATAACTTCTTTAGGACATGGGAGTAAGACCATAAGTAATATTGACTGGTCTAGTTGAAAATTAAAACTCATGGGTCATGGTAAAATTTTCCAATAATTATAAAAATCAATAATAATTTATAACATTACGTTGGATATTTGTTATAATGTTTTATTTCCTTATTAAATACCTAATCCAAGAAAAAACCTTCTAGGGATACTCCTATTATAAGGGAAAAAGTGTACAATAACTTCAAGTCCCAAGAGTGTTGCCTTGTTTAATTTCATATCAAGAAAACCCCAAGGAAAAAACATGACAAAGGGAAATATATTACAACAGTTACATATCCCACTCATAATGATAATCACAAAATAATTTATCTCATATAATTTCCATGATCAACTCATAAGTAAAACATCTAGTTTCTGAATATTGGAATAAAAATAGTTTATACCCTTTATATTTCAATGAGTCGGTAAAACATTACCTTGAAACATAATAGGATTTATTTTTCTTTACAAGGTACATGTACATGTATATCCTTCAGGGATAAATAAAATTTTCATTTATAATTAATCCTTATGAGAGAAGTATGTTCTTCTTCTAGCCCTCGTGTATGAAATATATCACTCTTGGAAGCAAGAGATTTAATTATTCATCAATGTTAGAACCATTCCAAAAAATTAATATTTCTTCTTTGGGGTGATTAATTTTAAATACAAGGAGATTCCTGGTAATTTCATGATCAAATGACTCGTTTATTTACAAAAACTCTTCGATAGATTATATATTTTCAGAACATCGTAATAATAAGTTGAATAAAATTATTCATACAAACCATGGGATGATAAATTTAATTTATATTATTCCATAACTCGATATCAACACATGAAATACATTTTATTCCGTTCACCACATAGTTTATCATATTCGGTGAATCATTCATAATTTTGAATTTTATTTAGGAATTTTTAACCCTCTGTTGATTCATATATAAATATCTAAATATACAAGGAAGAATTTTGATTATAATAATATCATTAGTATTCAATATTCGTGGTATTTTGGATAAAAAAATTATATGTTCAATAATCATTAGTGTTAGAGTTTTTATTGTAGAACCAATAGTTTTTACATTGATTAAATTTATATTTGATTTATTAAATATTTAATTGAACATATTGTTACATATTTTTCATTGATCTTCATTAATTTAATGTACTAATATCATTGAGTATTTTTGAAACTGATAAGGCCATATTAGATCCCCATTATGAGGAAAACCGTTAATTGTTATGAAAATATTCATAATATAGTTCAATGGTTGTTTAACATAAAACTATGGAACACATAGTATGTAGACCATCAGGTGATAGTAATCATAAACAGATGAGGCTTCTTCACATGAAGTTTTCACTTAGTAATATCCCAAATGATAGATTATGAGAACATGCCCACCAATAGGAATTCTGGATGTTTTTGTGTCATGGGATATTTCTATGTGTGGGCATGTGTAATGTTCCTCAGACATTAGGATTATCAATAATTCATGTCACTATTATCACTCATAGTTTTCCTAATTACAAATCATCATTCCATATGTTGGTGAGAAGTATGTTATAATGGGTGCATCACGAATGAAATGTTATTGATTGATATGTCAAGGAAGGATTTTCCCCTTCTATCTTTATAAAAGCTGATACCTCGGCCCTTGGATTGAAATAGAACCACCACCCAATATTTCCTGGACATGGTCTAGCATTGGGATTATTATAGATAGTAAAATCATGATGTATCAAGAATATTTATTGATGACACTATCATGAAACCTACATTATGAGATATTATGAAAAAGGGATTATATTCCACAATAAGCATTCATATGTGGTTGTCATCATTGCGACTTCGTGTTCTTTCTCTTGGATGCCTTGAACCGTTTCTAGAATATAATCATGGACTTTAGGCAAGCCTGCCTAATGGAAATATGAAATAATCCTAGAGGGTCACACATTATGTGTATCTATTCTTCTCAATTAAATTCTATTTTAATTTAATTAATGGAATAAATATCATTCTCAAGACTGAGGAATAATTATATTCTAGTTATATTGATATCATAAATTAAATAAATATTTATTCACCAGATTGTGAATAAAATATATTTATTTATTTAATTTAATTTTTAATAAATAGTTATTTACTAGTTTTTGAGTAAAATATATATTTATGAGAATAAAATATTTATGCCGGAGTTCAATAAATGCAAGAGGAGTTCAAATAGGCCAAGATCGTGTCTGGTGGAAAAATAATTATTTACGAGCAGTTAAATATTATTTACCCATTTTGGGAATTATGGTACTCCAAAAAATATTTATATTAGTATTATGTTGCATTGGATTTCATTAGTGATTATAATTATATTTAATGGATATTATGGAGTTAAATTATTTAACTGAAATCATAAATCTATAAAAATATGGCTATGTATATTAGGTAAAGTATTTGAACCCAATTCCATGATTGGGAATTGGGAATTTTGGAACATAATGAATTCTATCTTGACTCTTCCTCCTCTCTACCTCTCAAGAATGAGAAACCTAAGAGATAATATCTTTAATGCCAAAGAATTACTGATCAAGAACGAACAACACAAGACATTAAATTTTCCACGCATGCACCTAAATAATGATTGGCATTTCTTAGAGACCATTAGAGCATGTATGGATCACCACTACTGGGATTCTACCTTTGTATCCTCACATGTGCAATGTTAGAAATCCGAAATTGCCTTTATGGATGATCAAAATTAATCAACGAAGAATGTTTATAAGACTAGGTATCTATTTCTTCAGAAAATAAACAAATTGATTATAAATTTGACTTGAAGGATCCTATATATAGGTTTTGAGAAATGATTATCAAAATAAATTTTTATATATTTCCCTACTCCATAATTCTTCCAGTGCACCCCGAACCAATAAATTCATAAGTATTCAATAGTCATGGTCATTTGGATAAACAATACAAAATATTATATATTGAATATCTCATAAGTTCCTTAAAAATTCTTCCCAATTATCATGATTTTGAGATCTATCAATATACATTTTCATCATTGAGTATTTAAGGAATTCAAATAAATATATCCTCAACAACATTTGATTGAGATCTCATAATTTTTCTGATACCAGTGTTCCTTCTTGTACAATATCTAAAAAGATATAATGTTCTTGACATATTCACTTTCCTCTTCAAAAAAAAATATTATTTATTTCTACTCATAATGGAAAATTATTTTATTTAATTATTTCAACCATAATTCAGATGGTTTTAAACATATTAGTTATTTCCAAGACTTTATGTTCATGAAAGTTTTGTGGGTATCTTATCAAAGGTTATACATGAAAATTTTGTATACAGTATGTGATCCAAAATATTTATTATAATAATTATGTATATCTTGAAATTTATACTCTCCAGTATAAATTAACACATACAATTATTTAGTGGATGCAACTTTCAAAGATTATTTAAATAGATCTCTTGGTAGGTGGATTCACCCATATATACATTATAATTTGATCTTCATAAATATGTGGAAAATTATATTTACAAAATAATTGTTAATAATATAAATAATTTATATAAAAAATGGATACCTCAGGGTAAAATATTATACATGGGGTATTTATAATAACATAGTGAGAATTAAATCATTAATAATTTAGTATATATACATCAATTAGATAAATTCATCATTCTCTACATGATGTATGTATACTATGTTATAAACAAATTCTGCTCATCTATACATTAATCAATATATTTCATTATATTTGAAACCAGATGGACTAAATGATCATGTCATATATAGAAAGTGCCAGGATCAGTAAACTTCTGGTTTACGATTATTGATTTCATTGTACATAAAAAAAATATTGTAATCACTTTTTATTATTTCTTGTTACATATCATGGCACCTCTTTTATCAAATTTCTTGATATGATATTCCTTTTCACGAATATAATTTATATCTCTTATTGAGACATCAGATAAAACAAATAATTATAAATTTTTACTAACATATATGAATATTTTCTCTCTTCCGGATCCACTAATTAATTTTCTCTAATCGTAAGTGTAGTTACACAAGAATATACTAACACGTATCTGAGTTATTTTGAATCATTTAATCAAGATAATAGTTATAATTATCTTTCCTCATGAGCATCTATTATTAGATCTTCAAGATCTTACATTGTGTATAATCGTATTTTTCATTATAATTTCAACTTATAGTGGTTGATTAATTCCTAATATAATCGAAATGGGTTATTCCTATAACTAAGTGGATTATTATTTATTTTTCAACCTCTATAAAAAATATTTTGGAATGCCTATCCCACATATTATTTTACCAAACAACTACGTGGGAGAAGATCCCCTTGGTAGTTTAATTCCAATGACTGTTGTAGAGAAACCCAATGTGGAAGAATCTTATCGATTCACAACACACACCAAATCACCATTAAAAATTATAATTTATTGAATAAAAAATTCCCATTACAAAATAAAGGATAAATAATTTTATCAAAATTCTTTAACTCACAAATAGTCATGATTAAATTCTAATTTTGATTAGCACAAATCGTATCAAAATTTTCACGAATAATTACATTATCTTCACTTTAAAGAATGTACTAGAGCAAGTAAAAATACATTAACATTAAGGAATGAATTAATTCTATAAATTTCATCACATATTAATGATATTTTATTATTTATCAATAATCATCATCTTATATAAAATTATAATTTTATAGATTTTGATGGTCATTATTTTAACCAATTCTAGTGGTAAAATAATTTTCAAAATATATATTGGATTATCAAAATTATGTAATTCCATAATTTCATTTATGAACTATATGAATAAAAACATCTACTCTACAGGATATATTAATTACATGATATTATATTGATGATCCATAATAAAATGATAAATAATAATTATCCCCATAATTTCGATGTTGCGTGAACAAAAATTGATAGATGAAGATATACTTCAATATTATATCAATGGACACTATTTTAATATCATCATTTGGTGATTAATTATTTAATAAATATTAATAAAATTCATTATGATCTATAAATATTTACTGTCATCGAACCAGTTATGGAAGTTCTATTATTATAATTTTTTTAAAACAAATACAACACAATGATCATCTGAAAAACATCATATTGATTTTGTGGAATCAAATAAATCATTTTCAAAAAATAATCTCATTCACTCCTGGGTATAGAATAAAATTACTTGTTTCATTTGAATAGGGTATTGAAGAAAATAGCATGATTATTTAATTTTGAAATTTAATAAACTTCATCCACTAGAAGGGATGGATATATATAAAATATATTTATTCTTGTTCATCATGAAAAAATTATTTCTCTCTATCATTTTATATGAAATAAAATAAAATAGAAAAGAAATTAAACAATAACATATTTTGAAATATTCAATGGAAATATCATCTCCTTCATGATCATTTATACATCATAATAAAACTGTACACCTATAGGGAGAACATAGGAATAAAAGATATGAAATTTCATGATACATGGAATGATAAACGAACTTCAGCTCAATGTATTAATTGTATTTGATGTTTATCACTGATTACCCAACATTAGATCGACTTATGGAAGGTATGAAATTATCATCACTTAAACAATTATGGTGGAATTTTTCATTTTTTGAATTATATTTATCTCAACATCAACCACTTCAGTTATTAATCATAACATTCTATTTAAGGAAGTAAGTGAAATTTTTTATTTTTGGTTCATTTCAGCTCTTCAAGAGCTCAGTATTCATCCCACAACAATAGATTAAAAAAAAATATATTATTTTCAAATTTATCATGAATTAAAAAATAAATATAGAAATATATCACATAGAAAATAAAACAAACATTTTGAAATAATCCTTCGAATGAGTGGAGTCTGTGCACACATGAAAGATTATGTCAAAATAATAACGTTTATAAAAACATGCGACATGCCTTTTTCTCATGAGATATATTATTATTATGATAGGGATAATGATATCGTCATCACGATGTGAAATTAGGAGAATAAGATCGTGATGGTAATTTGTTGTCAAGTCGATCAAACACTGATTGAAATCGAAAACAATTTCAAAACAAGAAATGTAAGAATGATAGTGAGAAAAACACATCATCGAATAAGTGATCATTGAATTTTTGTATGAACATGGTGATGAAAAATAGAAATAAAAACATAATATAAATAAATTTATTAATTAAAATGAAACATTATAGTTCCAAAAATACTTACCATTTCATTAACATATCACCATATATATAGAGTACATAGAATTTGATTCAACAGTTGACATGAAATTATAACAGTCAATATGGAAGGTTGAACATTATGTGGTAAATTTATTAGGAATTTAGGAATCATAATTATTATCATAATTATCAAATCCAAATTTATTAATGTTCAATATCTATTACATTATTTTATAGTTAATTTTATTTTTATGGAATATTTTATGTGGGGGTGTAGGTGATTTGAGAAGGGGAGTGCTTGATTAGAGAATGTAATGTCAAGTAGTATTCATCATTGTACATGAATTTTCTAATGGATATTTCATTAGATATATTGACTAGAGGTAATATTTTTGAATCCTCTCAGTTGGATATTGCTTTGAAAAAGGATCATTATGATCATGCACTTACTCACACATGTTTCTCCAGTGAAGAGGATTCCAATAGATGTCATTTATCCTTACTGAAGGATTATATTCTAGTTCACATAGTGCTAAAGGGTTATAAAAATCATTTAAATTAAAGTAATGATGCAATCAAATATATGTTACATACTTGTAGGTTCTCTATCACAGCCAATTTGGTTTTTTATGGTTGTGGGAAGCCCTAGAACACTAATGAATTGTCTAGCAGAATATTTCCATCTTGGGGTTTATTGGATTGGAAATGTATCCCAATTGGTAATGGTTTCTACCACATCCTGTTTTCTTCTAAGAAACATAATTCATGATCTAGGGATATGGTTTCATTACCCCTCATCCAGGTATGATTACAATATTGGATTGGTATTTCCATTTTAATCCTTTCAATCTTAAGAACACCATCATGCATGTTTGGATTAAAATTATTCAGTTGAACTAGATACCATACCACCCAACTTTTCAATTTGTTTTTTTAGTTGATTTTTTTATAATAAAAAAATGGATTAAGATGATGAGGTTATAAATTTGTATTCTTTGTTACAATCCTTGTTGAATTCAATCATAGTTCTATTTTGGTCGATAAAGATGTTTTTTATAATTCAATGGATGACAATGATTTCCATATTATGTATTAAAGGATTCCTCCTAACAATGTTTTTGGTTAAAATGTTGGCCACTCATTGGATGATTTTTTCATAGATATTATTTTTTCCATTTTATCCTTAAATGGGATTGATGAGAGGATTTATAAAAAGAAGAAAAATTTACCAAGTCTAATGATTTTCAAATTTTTCTTGGACCTCTAGTTGCTTGTAAATTAATTTTTTATGAGGCTAATATTGGGGTGGGATACAAGATCCTTGGTTAAAAAACTACTCCCTCACATGTATATGAAGGATCTACTGAGCGTAATCAATTATAGGGTTAGCTGTATTTCACATAGAATATGAAATTGACTATAATTGGGAATTATAACAAAAAGGAATTACATGTTGATGGTCTAGTATAAGCTCAGTCTTTCTTATCTCATGAGTCAGTTGGGACAATGGACTTTAATAATTTGGAAAAGCATGGTAGGTCTTTGGCTGAATTTGACATGGAAATGAAAATAATTCTTGTATAGGATTACTTAAATGATGAAACAACTAAGGGTATAGACTCAAAGCTATATAATAATGAATCTGATGATGGACTTACTGATGGAGAATTAGTTTCACAAATTAGTGTCGATCATCATTTTGGTATGAGAACAAATTTATATATGATAAAGAAAATTATAAAATGAAGAAGGATGCCACATCCCACTCCAAAATGAATTCTAGGATATTTTCCTCCTCCCATGAATCTCAGCATCTTAGAATTTCTCATATTACCAAATAGGATAAGGGAGTTCAGGATGAATCTAGATCTCCTAATCAAGCTCCACTAGAGTTTGAGTGTCTCTCTATAGCTTCTAAGGAGGTTCAAGATATGAACATTGAGCTCATGAAGCTAGTCATAGGTACATAAAATGCCATGATCCAATATCTGTTATAATAATACTCAGAGCATGGTGGTTGAACATATGGTTATTAGAGGACAATAGGTATTGCATGATTGAGTATTGTTAAACAACCTAGATTTGGAAGAATAGAAAATTTCTTTAGATTTCATCTCATGAATTCTCTAGTGTAGTATATCACTAATGATTACAAGGTGGATTGGGTTAGGAATTTAGTGGTAGGTTATCTTTCAATATCAAAAGATACTAGATCTAATGACCTAAAATATGATGCTTAGACAAGGCTAGATAAGCCTAAATATATAATTGGTCAACATGCCTCAATTAAAGGAGTAGGTAAAACACTCATGATTTGTAAAGAGAATCATAGTACTATTACGCTCATGCCTCACTTATATCTTCAAATCCTAGTACTATTACTACCCCCAAAGAGAATTGGACATGATAATTCCTATTGTTTTTTCTAAGAAGAAGGATAATTTAACAATTTTCAATAACCATGGTAATAATTTGGGAACTCTGGTTACATCAAATTATTCCTCTCAATATTAGCGGGATTAAAAAAATGGTGTGTCATATGATTATATTAATAGGAAAAAATTTGTTTCTTCCACCATCAAGAGGTCTCCCATGATGGAGGAGTCAATGGATTGTAGGATGAAAATTCAAGTCTCAACCTATAACCCTTTTGAGATTTATAATCCATCTATGATTTTTTCTATCCATGAATATTATAAAAATAATATATTCCTTACTAAAAAATATGGGAATAAGTGGATGCTGTTAATGAAGATTATTTAGAAGTGGAGAGAGTTGATGAAAATTCTTTGGATGTGGATCTAAAATGACTATAAAATGCAAGGAAAAAGTTTAAAACATGTAGAAGAAGATGATGACCACATGTTTTGGGTGGTAGAGGTTCTTTTAATAATTTAGGTAACCAAAAATATTGTTGATTGAGTGTCATGTAAAAATATTTAAACTCTTTCATGTTTATATTTTCATCATATGATACTATTTTTTGTTAGTTTTTGGGTTTTTAAATTCCCATTAATATTGGCTGCCCATTACATAAATTTTTGGTTGGATTTTGATCATTTAAATTATTTTTATTTTGGATCTCCATTAGCAGTATGTGACAGGTTGAGGAATTTGGGAAACTACTTGGATACATGGAGATCATAAAACATAATAGTGAATTTGATGGTGATCACCTCTATTGCCACTGGAGTAGCATTACATATTATACTTAGATGGAAAGTGAGTTGGTTTCAATTGGATGTTTCACATTTTCATGGATGTTTTTTTATATTCATATGTGTTAGATATGTGGTTAAGTATGTTTTGTAATTAATTATCCCTATATAATTTTTTTACTTTTAATAATCATGGAATGAATCCAGGAATTTAGGTATGATTCCTTAGTCTAGAATGCACAGCTATGTCGGTGTGCCATGTGGACTGAAGTTCACATCCCCATGTTCTAGAGGTTATCATCTAGAGGTTAGAGGATAATACCTACAATGGGAAGAATATTCCATTGAATCAGAGTAAAACATACAATGAAAAATAACCAAATCACCCATTAATTAATAAAACTATGCAGAATAAAAAAACATAGTTCTATATAAAATTTCTTACGTGGAAGTATAGTAGTGTGCTTCAACAGATCTCCCATTGAACTATTTACTTTTAAATAATAAATCAGAAATATAATTTGAAAACATTTCCCATATTCCATCCGTAGTACTCACACACCATATCTCTAAATACGGTAGAGCTTCTCTAGCTTGATCTTCTATACATCCAATGTCCAACCTGAAAGAAGAAATAATATCTAAAAGCACCCCATTGTTCCCATATAGTGTGTGAAAAATACAATTCAGTGGGGTCTCACCATGTGACCCTAGTATGCAACAACATATATGTGAATTCAATAGGAAATAAACAAACATTTCAAACATACACTTTAGACATCATGTGCTATCCTAACCACTATTGCTCCATGTGAATCAAGTAACCCTATGTGAATCAGGAAACCATGAAAACCAATCATACCTACATTAGTAGAATACAAAAAATTAATTATTCCTCACATCATGCCATATCACACATAACACATCTCATAATTTAGTAATCGGGGTAAGGCATCATCCAAGTCCTGACTGCTAACTCAAGGGGAAGGTTGGGGTCATATGTCTTGCTCCAGACTCACCTTTTAACCCAATTTGGTCTTATATAGAACACTTAACCTCTGTCATCTAACTCATGGTAGGGGCCATGCATATACCACAGTATATCTCAGACACATCTCACTCATGGTGGTCCCATCATCGGATCCTATAATATCACAATCCATGACCTTATCTCACTCATAGCAGTCCAACCATTACCAGCTCACACATGGTTTGTGTTGACCATCCCATCTCAATCACAGTGATGCCAAAGGTCTCAAGATGCACCATATCACTGAGTGAAAGCCCAAACATCTTATAGGATGATGACTCCTTCTTACTCATGTTATTTTATATAGTGTTATATCACCCATATAATTTCAAGGACTCAAGATCAATTACCCACACCATGTCAATATCCAACCATAACACACACTCCAATGCACATATCAAACATCAAAAAATAGTTTTCATGGACTGATGCCTATAAAACTTTTCACCATATGATACCAGATTTCTAGGCAATTGAGATTGAGAGCCTCACCAAAAAATCATCTCATCTCTCTCATCAAGAAATCATCCAAGGTCCTCTCAATTCATTTGGGTCTCTACCCATCAACAATATCTCATATTTTTCATCCCATTGTGAATCTGTAGTGTGTAGTCTCACCTCACCCCTTGACATAGGATCGAGTGTCCAAACCTTATCTAGAGCAGTATCCCAACCCGGTTCCAATACAATGGTGACCATCCAAAGGTCTCTCATCCCAACACATTGGAAACCATGTACAATGTCCCTAAAAATCCAATATCCCTCACTTGGGTCTCAAATCACCTCTCCTAAGAGAGACAACTCAACCTGTCACCTAGATAACCCACAACATTTTCACATACACCCATCCTGAGAGGGATCATCATACTCATAGTGCTCCTAAGAATCCTACTTCACCCACATGGGGCTGTTTCCTATTGAACATGAGATGTATGATCATCACATTCACCACCATAGGTCATGTGACTTCCATTATCTACTAAAAATCCATAGAATAACCATCCTACGATACTTGAATATCATCTCACATCTTTGGACCTCCTTGGTCTCTTGTCATCGTAACCAATTCTCTCTCCCATTTGCAATATAGTAATTGGGTGATCCCAACTCACCTAAGTGATAAATAGAACATGTATCATTCATAGGATTCCAAACTCTATCATATCTCTATCAACCAATGGCCATATCAGTCCCTATCTATTTTGTATTTACCATCTATTCCATTCTCTATTGAGCCTCATCAAATCTCATCCACACCTCATCCAAGCTCTGACCACCACCTGGTCTCCTTCCACATTCCATTAAACATAAATAAATAATTATTTAAATTAAACCGACTAGGAATAAACGATGAAAAATACATCATGGTTATATATTAGGGTAGATAATTTCCAAAATCATTAACCATCGACACCCAGTCAAAAACCCATTTCATTAAATTTTACAAAAAATCTTAAATATATTACGATCAGGACATACCTCAACTAAAATAGTGAACGATCACATGTGATTACCAACTTAAGATATCCCCTAGATATCACACATGAAATACCCATCACTTTTAGTCCATTTCACTATGCTTTTGTGGAATCGACACTAAAACATTACATGGTTCACTTAAAATAAGTGAGTAGCATGGGGAACCCAAAAAAGAGGAGGAAGAAGAGCGACTCACCCAAAATAATTGTAAAAACTCATCACAATCCACCCAATATCAAGGTGGTCAATGGAATGGGAGAGATGGATGATTTTTCCCTCCCACACAAGTGTCTCACACTAAAACCCAAAGTGGGGATCCCCTAAATGGGCCTATCTTTTTTTTTAAAAAAAATACACCCATTCATGGTTCATGGTGTGAATAGGGGATTCATTCCATGAATCCTTATCCATGTAGAGGGTTCATAAATCTCATCTTGACACATTCATGGATGGAATCCCCACATCACTGTCTGAAATTTGTGTGAGGGTTCCTTCCCACCATTATAAGGGTCATTTTCATAGCATGAAATCCCCCATCCTGACATGAACCACTTATGTAATGGTCCTTACTATAGACAAAAACTTCCAAAAAATGAAAACTAGTTTTTAGCCTAAACTCGCACTTGTTTTAATAATTCACACTGTGAACCATGGTTCAGACTGAAAACTACTGAAAATAACTAATATTTTAGCTCCCTCCCCCCAATACTTACCTAAGATCTCGAGTGTCTGAGAAACAAAACAAGCCTATTTCGATGTCTAAAAATATCACAGAAGGAAATCCAATCATCAAAAACTTTATCCAAGTCTGAATTCTCAAAGGGTCACCTCATCTGATAAAAAAATCAAATTCCCTCTACAATTCATACCTTGTAATGATGAAAGTAATTATACACTCCCCACCATAATTATTATCATCCTTGAGAAGTTATGGTAGTTCTCATACCACATCTCCCCAACTATTAGGTCATTAACTCATTGCCAAATATACATGTTCCATATCTGAACAACATACACTCTTTGACTACACAAATCAAAAAACCAATCCCAGATTCGTCAACTTTTACATCCAAAACATGTGTAATGTTCCCTGGGCCACCTCAACATTGTCCCAAAATGATTGTTATGATGAAATTATCATCTCACCATGTCCATATTTGAACCAAAAAATCGGTAGGACCTCCTCTGAATAACTTACACAAAAATGCTCCGCCGCACCTATTGATTCACTATTACCTTCCCAGGTCATTATACTTTAACACTTAGTGGATTTTCAGAATTATTCAAGATCATACACTACTTTCTGACCTCATATTCCTATGTAATTCCACAATTATATTAATATCCACCTCCTCTAATCGTCATGGTCTTACAACAACCACTTGCACTCCTCTAATAAGACTCACTCTTTGATCACACCACATACACTCTAATCCTAACAATGGACCCACTCAAACCATCACTGTATCAAAATCCAACTCTAGTATTTATCACGGAAATAAATAACATCATATCTTCTAGAAAAGTAGCATCCTAATTCCCCCTTGACCATCCACTGAATGGTCTCACCTAAACCAGGACCATTTCAATATGAGGGTCACTCACCCGTGACTGATAAGATTCTCCACAGCAAAGGTGAATTATTATCATCAATCACCAACCCGAACACCTGATCTCCACGGTCCACACTCTATTCATTAACAAACACAATAATTTTACCTTGTTCTTACCCTCCAACTCAAACACAAACACAAAATATCTTCACCACCCATTACCAAATCACTTGAAATTATTGTCCTAATCTAATTTTAATGCTCAAAAATCATGATTTGTTATGTTAAATCATGCTTCTATAAAGTTAAATTATGTTTAATCATATTTAATTATGTTTACCTGTTTGTGTATTTTATTCTTTTAGTATTTTACATCATAATACAGGTTGAAAAATATGACCATATGTAAGTCATCGTTATGGTTGAGTCACTGTTATGGTGGATTCACTATCACTATTAAGGTTGAGAAGCTATTATGGTGAAATCACTATTGGACATCCCACTATTGGTAGAAAATAATCTATGTATGATCTAAAATTGTGGTCAAATTAATTTAAGGATTTCACAAAATTAGTTATCTCACCATCAGCACAAATGCTGAATTCTAACAAATGGAGGGACACCGTTATTCAACATACCGACAACATAACTTAGAATTATCGTAAAGGACATGACATTGTCGCATCAAGCTATCGATATAGTGAATTACTAATATCCATAATTTTATCAAATTATGTGCTACCAATAAAACAGTCACCACCAACAATTCAACTTAACCTCAGAGAGAATTTCTATTCTAGAGTCACTGCTAAATGACTCACCATTCGTAATTACGGAATACAATAAGTCTCTGAAACTATTCCTGATCCACCATTCAGAGAAACTATCAATTATTACATTTTCAATTAAATTATAAATTTCATCTAACAGTCATATTTATGTAACATAGTACTTCTAATTAATTTAATGAATTATTCTATCATTTATAGACTACATTAATATTGATTTCAGACTACAGTATATGGTATGAGGAACCAAAATATGATCTAGATCATACTTATTATCATTTATAGTGTATGAAAGAAATACCCATGTCAAAAATAAAATAGGGTTAGAATTCGAGCTGCTCGTGCACTTGAAAGAAATTTGAGAACGTGTAACTGTGGAAACACAAAGACACCGCTGAGGAAGAAAATAGAATAAATTTTTTGTAGAAACGTATGAAGATAGGATAAAACCACATTGAGGAAATAAATACCTCACTGGAAATAAAATAATGAATCTCTCAGAATACTCTGGATTTCTTCCTATTTCTGGAAGTCGACTCAATATGCATTTCAACATAACTTTCACAAGTTTCAAGATGAATTTCAAAACACACAGAGCCTTATAACTTTGTTATCTTTTTTTTTGCTTCTTGTGTACTATTTTTATATTATCAACAGTGTGTATCTATATATTAAATGAACAGACACTAACTCCTATGAAAAACTAAAATATAAATATATTTCTTCACAAACTAGCATTTACACCTTACACTCCCACATATAATAGTGGAAAAGGTCCATGCATGGATTGTTTGTTTTTTCAATCCCATGAAATATTGTGTAAGTGGCCTAGTTTACCTAGATAATGTGTATGTTATTGTTTAACCCGATCTAGTGTGTGGATCAATGTTTTTTATAAACTTATTAGTGGCGGGTGATCACCAATTTTAGAGAATTACGTTTCATCTTGAGAACGAATATCTTGTTTAAATTCCTCTTTGTTGTTTCAGGTTTAGTTTTCTCTATTTTTGTTTTATAAATCAGAAAAACATAACTTTTATTTAATTGTAACTCTTATATAGTGTTTATATTAGAATTTGATTTAGTAGATTGATTTCAAAAGTTAAAGTAACAATTCATATTGTTTTAACTAAGAACTTATTACTCTCTAAGAAATCCTTCAAATAGTCAAATAATTTATAAACTACTCCTAATGTTAACTGGGTGGTTTTTTTCATATTGGTGGAATTTTATGTAAATATTTTTGAATGAAATTTTTATTGGAACTGAATTCACCCCCCCCCCCACTTTAGTGTCCTACTATGACAAACATTTGTCATCAATGGAACATACTTTTTGGGTTTCAAAGTCATAAATTTTCAAAATCCCATCAACTGAGATTTTAGAATTTTTTAAACTTTTTGGGTTTCAATATATTAAAATTTTAAAATCCTTTGAACTCTGATTTTAGTAGTGGTTTAAAGATCACAAAATTTTAATCTGTTCAAAATTTTTGGTTTTTTGACCATAATTCTAATTATTTAATAAGTATAATTTATAAGAATTTTATTCTACCAATATAACTCTTTATTTAAATGTCACAAATTATGGCCAATAGAAAATAAAAAAAAAAGGCATCTAGAATGCATCTGTTTTGAAATCTCTTCTTTAATTTTTGATGAATATAAAACTCATTATACTACTAAAAGCACTTGGGCTTGACCAAACTACAGAAACATATAATAATAATTAAAATGATATTAATTCATTATATTTTTCTCTATGTGAGGAATAATTCAATACTATTTATGCATGTAATATAAAATTTGAAATTTGGGATACTTTAGTAGTTTTAAATGAAGGAACCACTATTGTTAAGGAAATGAGGCTTAACACATATACTATTAAATATGATAACTTCAAAATGAATCTTGAAGAACTTATTTATGACTTGTTCCTCAAGTTAAATAAGATTATAAATACAACGCTCTAACTGGTAAATACAATCATTGAAAAATAAATTTTCATGTCAGTCTTTAGATGTATTTCAGAAAGGTGGAGTGGGACATCAGTATCAATGAGAGAATTTTGTGACATCGATTCACTACCTATAATGAATATAATCAGAATGTTAATGATGCAAGACGAAAAGATGAAGGTTAATAGAGAAGAGGATGATTAACCTTGAATAAATTTAGCAACTTTCAAAACCACTTCATCCAAAAAACATAAAAAATTCATGTTCATGCTGAAGGATTCTCCAATGAATATTAATGAACTAATATTGATTAGTAAAACGATTATCTATCTAAGAGATTTATGAAATTATACAAGAAGAATATTTTCTATAAAATACTAGATATAGAGAGAAATATGATGACAAAGGTAACTTGAAAAATGTATTTAAAATAAGTTATAATACAAATGAGATAATCTTCTATGAATGAAAAAATTACATGTGATGGTTGACTATCCAAAGCTGAAGTACAAGATGATATTTGAGGAAAAGGAAAAAAATATAAGAAAGCTATAATGGCAACCTAGAGTGATTCTAGGGATAGATATATTGAATCTATATCATCTCATTATGTAAAGTTTGACAAATCCAAAATGAAGCTTCAAGAACCTATTTTCTAGCACTGGAAAATAACTTATTACTTCAACACTATTAGGCTTAATAGAGGTTATTTTTATATAAAACTTACAAACAACATAAATAAAACCCCTGAAGAAAATGTAGGATCCTAAAGTCTTAATTAAAAATATCACTAGACCCATGAAAATCTAGGTACGGAAGTATTTTCATGTTTAAAATATTTCTGTAGTGGAACTGTTTAGAGATTTCATATATGATCATACGGTACATGGACATCAGGTGTTCATGAAATGTGGCTGGGGACTAGTACAGCTTCAAGAACCTCATAAATATTGATGGTGGAAATATAAAAATTTATGATAATGAAAAATGAAAAATTATTGGTATTGGCTAAATCGGTAACAAAAAGTCAGTTTTAATTTATAAAAATATTTTTTTTGATGGTCTTAAGTATAATATGCTTAACATTTCATAATTATGTGATAATTTTTTTCATGTGAAATTGGAATGGTATTTTTTTAATGTTTTAAATTCTAATAATTATTTATTCTTTACTACTATTAGAAATGAAAATGTATATGCTATTAATTTGGATTACTTAGCCTCACGGTTTTTGTTGCTTAAGGGTATTTGATAAATTATATTGGCTCTAGAATATGAGAATAGTCCATAATAATAGTCATTCTCTTATAAATATTACAAAAAAAGGATTATTCAAGGATCTACCTAAACAATAGTTTTCAAAAAATAAATATTATAATCCTTGTCAAAAAGAAAACAACATAAATTGTTCTTCAAAACCAAAGAATGGTGTTTCAACTTCTAAACTTCTTATGTTGGTTCAAATGTATTTTTTTACCTTCTATAGTTTCTAGTATAAATTGGAAACACTATGTCTATTTCATAGTTGATGAATTTTTTAGGTATACTTGGGATATCTTTTTGGATCACAAAAGTGAGTCTCGTTCTTGTTTAATCAAGTATGCTAGATCAGTAGAAAACATAAGTGGACATAGAATCAAAACATTAAGAATTTATCATGGATATGAGTTTAAAAAATAATAATTTGAATATTTCTTCACACAAAATGGATACATTAATAACTCCTCTGGTCTTAGGACAACCCAGTAGAATGTAGTTGTAGAAAGGAGAAATAGAAACGTACAAGTGATACCTCTAACTAATCTTAAAAAATATGATCTACCTATTTACATTTGTTAATAGTCTATGAATATAACTTTCTATATAATCAATAGTGCTTTAATTAGACCTATTTTAAAGAAAATCCCCTATAATATTTGGAATATTAATAATCCCATGTTTAATTACTTAAATTTATTTTGGTGGCGATGTATTTATTATCAATACAGAAGATAATCTTGAAAAAATTTCTTCTAAGAGAGATGAAGGAATTTTACTAAGTTTTTCAGTCTCTAGTAAAACCTATAAAGTCTTTAATAAGAAAACTAAATGTGTGGAAGAATATATGAATGTAATTTTTTATGAAACAGATCCACAAGAATCTAGAAACTCCTAAGAAAATATCAACAATAATATGTCTAATCTATAATTAAATTCAAAATCTTCCTATTCTATGGGTAAATAAAACATATCACCTAGTTATGGAAAATGTTCTTGATTCTAACCAAGTTGAAGCCAAACCTACTAATTAACCTGATGTGACAATCCTTTTTTATAGACTGATTATAACTCTAAAATATCATCCTTTAGATTCTCTAATTCAATACATAGATAAAGGAACATAGAGAATAACTTCTCTAAGAAACTAGGTTAACATCATGTCTTTTTGTCACTACTTGAACATAAAAGCATCAATGATGCAATCAATGATGAATTACAGATGATGGCCATGGATTAGAATTGAATTAGTTTGAAAGAAAAAATGTATAGAAACATATTGATAAACCCAGAGACACATTGAACATAAGAATAGACTATGAGGAAACCTTTTCACCTTTGGCTCAGCATGAATCCATTAGAGTACTTATAGCTTATGCAGATCATCTGAATTAAAAAACTAATCAAATTGATGTCAAATATGAATTTCGTAATGGTTATATAATTGATGATGTTTTTTATGAACAATCCACATATTTTAAAACTCGTTATTTTCCAAATCATGTTTCAAACTAACAAAACATTGAATGGTTTAATATAAGCTCCAAGATCTTGGTATAATAGGCTCCCCACCTTTCTTATTTCTAAAGTTGTTTATAATGTTATAGTTGACCCTACTCCTTTCATAAAAAATCTCTAATGATATGTCAATTTTTCAAATATTTGTTGATAATATTATTTTGGATCTTCAAAAAATTCTTTATGTATTGACTTTTAAAAAATGATGAAAAATTAGTTTTAAATGAGAATAATGGGATAAATAAAATACATTATAGGATTTCAAAATTTTCAGAATAAATATTGTATTAATTTATGCTAAAGAATATATATAAAATTTCATTTAAAACATTTTGGATTATATAAAACAAAAAGTATGGATTCTACTATGAGAAACACCAATAAATTGGACCTTGATGAAGTTGGAAAATTTGTAGATCAGACTAATTAACGAGGTATGATTGGAAGACTTCAATACACAACTTCTAATTGGACTGATATAATTGTATTGTGTGTATGTATTCTTGTTTTCATGTTAATCTTAAAGAGTCGAATCTTCTTGTGATCAAAATAATTATAAGAGACCTCCAATATACTACTAACTTAGGACTATTAAACCCTAGAGGAAAACAATTTTACATAGTTTGTTATTATGATTATAATTTTTTTGTTACAATTTATATAAAAAATAACCTCTTGAACAAGTCAGTTTTTAGGAAATTTTCAAGTCTCATGGTGTAGTAAGAAAAACATTATGTCTCATTACCATCTGTTGAAGTTGAATACAAAGATACATATAGTTTTTGTGCTCAAATTTTATAGATGAAACACACTTTACATGAATATTGATATCAATTTAAACATGCAATTATAAACTGTGACAACACAGGTGTTATTAACATTTCTAAAACCACTGTTTCTCATTAAAAAACAATGCATATTGATGTAAGAAGTAACATTTTGAAAGATCATTATCAAAAAGGTGATATAACACTTGAATTCATTGGAAAAAAAATCATATTGATGATATTTTTAATAAGACAATAAATTCTAAGAGATTTATTTACATCAGACATGAGTTGGGGATGAACAATTTTTAGTGACTCACTATTGATGACTCATCGTTGTTACACAATATTGATGAATCACCATTAGTACACACTGTTAATGAATTAACGTTGGGACTCACCATTGGTAACTCCACATTGGGACTGACCATTGATGACTCACCATTAAGACTCACTGATGATGACTCGCCAATATTACTCACCATTGTGTCTTACAGTTCCTTACTTTGTTATTTTTCTGGAATGAACATAAATTTTCAGTTTTATTTATTTCTTTCTATTTTATACCACATTTTAAATTTATTATTTTGAAATCCATAAATGATTAAAATAAAATAAATCTCAATCATTTATCACTTAATCTACTCTTGAAACAGAACATATCATTTTTGATCCTCTAATGAATTATTCATTGTAACCAAACACATCGTAATGGCTCGAGTTAGGGATTTTTATGAAATGTTTCTAGATAATCCTCATCCATATAATAATCTGAAAGTAGAATCGACTGATCCTAAACTGAAACCTATTAACCCTGATCTCATCAGTCTAATAGTCCTTCTGAAAAATAATTTTCATGTAGATTAGATCTTATCAAGTAAGTCTCTTGTTTTGAATGTATTTAAAGAATAGGGTTGGTTGGAGTGGTTCTCCAAAAAAAGAGGCCTTTTTATCCAAAACAACTTCATAAGTATTATCCATATGAGGAGTTGACTCTTCAGTGTATAGAGGAGTTTTGGATAAAGTCCATAATATGTGGGAAAAGGGATTATTTTTTGTGTAGGCAATTGGATCAGTGCTTGAATGTACGTCGTGAATGTATTTTTGAAGATTGTCAAAGTAGTGCTCCTCCTGCAAGTGATATTTTTAGATGGGAAATAGCCTTGACTAAGCTGACCAATAAAGGAATTCTTGAAAGACCAGTGGAAACTGTACTAGGTGGTGAATGCTGATTGTTCATTATGTTTATTCAGTATAAATTGTGCCTATTGATAGGGGTATTCTTCTCTTCAAAGTATCTAGATTGTTGACCTCACCTATTTTGATAATCTCAATCATGTACTCATATGTGTTGAAAATCCCAATTATGTCTTCATTCTCTATGATATTGTTAAGTATTGTTGATCTATACTTTAATTCTTTTCAATCTGTGATCAAATCAATAACACTTTTTAAAAATAGTCTTTGGAATATGTTAATCATCATTTATCAATGTTCATAAAAGTTATAAATTGATTCTAACACAATCGGATGTGTTCTGCATAAAACAGATAAGTAATCTGCCTATAACTACTGATAAAGAGCTACCGGTAACCAGTCTACCGATAGACTTAGTCTACCGACAGACAGCTACCGATAGACTTAACACAGAGCTACCGATGTACTTATAAATATAAGCTACTGACTTACAGACAGCTACCGATACAAACGTTGAGCTACCGGTGTAAGTATAAATAGCTACCGATAGACTCACAGCCACCGATACATGGAGCTACCGACGCATGGAGCTACCGATCTATGGAGCTACCGACGCATGGAGCTACCGATGCATGAATCTACTGACGCATGGATCTACGGATAAACAAAGTCACTGATACAAGCATGTACCTAACGACGCATAGAGCCACCGATAGAGTCAAAGCAACTAATGACATCAAGCTACCGATGTTCAAGCTACCGATGTTCAAGCCACCGATGCTGATTACCTACCGATCACTCAACTCACTGTTTGAATTTCTTTATTTCCTATATTTAATCTATCTAACGGTCATATCATACATTTTAATGATTTGTCAAATATCTGATAAAGGTTGTCGGATGTCAGGAACCCGTACCTCGTACCTGCTGAAATGAAATCTTTTCTGTCCCCTGATGGGACATAAATACGAGAAGACTACGCTGCCCAAGATAGCCATGCGAACGTGTGAAGAAAAACAAAACAACAAGAAGCGAACCAGAAAAGTGCGGTGCATCCAATATACCAAAAACGACACAAGCACAAGAGGAACATAGAGGAGCTCATAGACAATCAAGCATACAAGAGGAGTGTTCTGTGCATACAAGAAGAACTTCATCGACTACATTCTCACCACCTGTGAACCTGGAGCATACGACACTCTGTTTCTCAACAGAAACGAGAAGAGGACTCAGACTCACTTCTAATCGAATCCAAAGGAGTCCAGAGCTATACAGAAATCACCAGAACCATCTCTAAACTCTACATCTCTTGTTCTGTGATTTATTACCATTCATTTCGAGCAGTGTGTGTTATCTGCTATATCTAACACATACACTATCTCCTGTACTCAAACTGAAGGATCTGTAAATCCTTACAAAACTCTTTCATTCTTTGTTTCCCACGAAGAACTGTGGTAGAGGTCGTGTGTGACCTGGACAGCTGGTTGCTGTTGTACTGTTTCCCACGAAGAACAGTGGTAGAGGTCTTGGACCTGGACAGTTGTAAACTGTTGAACCCCGATCCAGGGTGTGGATCATTTTTATATAAACTATTGAGAGGACTAAGTCTCGGCTTGAGACTGAACCTCTTGGTTACATTGTTGTGCCATCTATTTCGAAGTTTTATTCCGCTGCAAATCACTTTAAAACCAATACTGTTTTAAAGATTACATTGATAATTAAATTAGCAAGTGTTTATGTTAAGTGTAGAGTAGTAAGTTAGTTTCAAAAGATAATCCCACACTCCTGTGTTGATTAACTGGGAATTAATCAATCCCTTGAGAACTTAACAGAATCTCTACATTAATATAAATTCACTACAGTTTAATTTTTTTTTATTATTGTATTTGGGGGTCGTTAAGACATTGTTTTTAAATACAGAAATTTTAATTGGTACTCAATTCACCCCCCCCCCCCTCTTGAGTAATCCACTCCGACCAACACTTGGTATCAGAGGGTCAAAATACTTTCTAGAAGTACTCTGCTTTTGAACTGTGATTTTAGTTGTATTTTAAAGTTCTTAAAATTTCTGTTATTTCTAAATTTTTATCTCTTTAAAATTTTCTCATCATGGAAAATAGACTTGAGGGTGCTGCTACTAACCGGCCACCTTTCTTCAATGGAACTAATTATGCTCAATGGAAACTGAAAATGAAAATTCATCTAGAAAGCATAGGTTTTGATATTTGGACTGCCATTGAATCAGAATACAAAATGCCTACTACTGCTAGATCTACTTGGGATGAACCTACAAAGACTGCTTACAATAACAACTGTAAAGCTATGAATGCCTTGTACTGTGCTCTAGGAGATGAAGAGTTTAATAGAATTTCTGCATGTAAAACTGCATACGAAATTTGGGATACCTTAGCTGTTTCTCATGAAGGAACAACTAATGTTAAAGAAATGAGATTGAACACCTATACTATCAGGTATGATAATTTTAAAATGAAGCCTGACGAACCCATTTCTGACATGTATCTCAGGTTCAACGAAATTGTCAATACAATGATCTCGCTGGGAAAGGATGTCTCATCGAAGGAACAAATTATGAGAATTTTGAGATCTCTACCTGATAGATGGAGAGGTACATCTGTCTCAATCAGAGAATCATGTGACATAGGTGCTCTACCTGTCAAGGAACTAATTGGCAAGATGATGATGTATGAAGAAGAGCTTAAAGTGAACAAAGAGGAAGAAAATGAACCTGCAAGAAAGTCTGTCGCTTTCAAATCCTCAACTTCAAAGAATAAGGACAAAGAAAAGCTTCAAGCTATAGTTGAAAGTTCAAGCTGTGAAAACAGTGGAAGTGATTCTGACAGTGATGCTGAGATGGCTCACATTGCTAGAATATTTAAGAAATTGTATAGGAAAAAGAAGTTCTTCAGAAAAACAAATTATAAGGGTAAGTATGATCACCAAGGCAAATGGAAAAAGGATTGGAAGAAGAATGACAAATCAGATGATGTTGTCTGCTATGAGTGCAAGAGAAAAGGACACATTAAAGCCGACTGTCCAAAGATGAAGTATAAAAAGAAATATGAATATAAGGACAATAAGTTTAAGAAAGCCATGAAGGCTACTTGGAGTGCTTCAGAAGACAGCACAAGTGAAGCTGAATCTTCAGACTCTGAAAGGAATCGAGCCAACATGTGCTTTATGGCAAACACTTCTGAGGTAACTTCTGAAACTCCTGCTTCAAATTCATATTATTCTGGAGGTGATTCTGAAGGTGATAACATGTCTAGATCTGAACTGTTTGAATACTGTGATATGCTGGAAGAGACATGTAATGAACTTAAGGATAAATACAAGTCATTAAAGAAACAGCATGCTCTCACAACTACAGTTAAAACCGAACTCACTATTGAAAAAGAGAAAAATGCTCAACTGTTAAAATAGAATACTGAACTGAAACTATCTAATGAGCAACTCAAGAAAGACTTAGAGAAGTTCACCAATGGAAAAAATACACTAACACAGATGCTAGGAAAGAAAGTAGCACCTAAATATACTACCGGTATAGGATATCAACCTGGACAAAGGAAAATTGCCAAAACAAGATTCATTTCTAAATCTGGACAGAATGAAGGTAATTCTGGAACTTCATATGCTTCAACCAGTTATATACATAGCTATGGATCTAATAAAGTTTATCTTTCAATGCATGTCAATTCTACAAATTATGTGAGACCCATCAGACAAATATGGGTACCTAAAGTGTTATTAGCTAACCTGTCTGGACCCAAGAAAATCTGGGTACCAAAATCATCTCCCATCTAAATCTGTTTTGTAGGGAACTTGCTTAAAGAGCTCCTGTAAAGAGACATGGTACTTGGACAGTGGATGTTCAAGACATATGTCAGGAGACTTCTCTTGTTTCAAGAGTTTAATAAAAGTTGATGGAGGCTTTGTCACCTTTGGTGATAATTCAAAAGGGAAAATCATCAGCCTAGGCCAGATTGGTAACACTGATTCAATTTTAATTTCTAAAGTTTTATTTGTTGATGGCCTTAAATACAATTTATTAAGTATTTCTCAGTTATGTGATGATGGTTTTCATGTTAAATTTGAAAATGATTCTTGCAAAGTTTTTGATTCTAAGAATGTTTTGGTATTTTATGCCTTAAGAAATGAAAATGTTTATGCTGTTAATCTGAATTCTTTAGCTAAGCAGAATATTAATTGTTTGAATGCTTTTCATAAAGAATATTGGCTATGGCACAGAAGATTAGGACATTGCAACATTCACTCACTTAGAAAACTTTCTAGGAAAAACCTAGTTAGAGACCTACCTATGTTAGAATTCCCAAATGATAGAGTGTGTAACCCCTGTCAAAAGGGAAAACAACACAAAGTTTCTTTTAAATCAAAGAAATAAGTTTCAACTTCTCAACCACTTGAATTGGTTCACATGGATTTGTTTGGACCATCAAGAGTTTCTAGTTTAAATGGGAAGCACTATGTTTATGTTCTTGTAGATGACTTTTCTAGATATACTTGGGTATATTTTCTAGCTCACAAAAGTGAATCTTGTTCTTACTTTGTCAAATACTCCAAGTCTGTAGAGAACCTTAGTGGACTTAAGATTAAAACCCTGAGAAGTGATCATGGTCGTGAGTTTGAAAATCACGATTTGGAATCTTATTGCTCACATAATGGCTATACTCATAACTTCTCTGCCCCTAGAACACCCCAACAGAATGGTGTAGTAGAAAGAAGAAACCGAACCCTTCAAGAAATTTCTAGAACCATGCTCAATGAATATGACCTACCTATGTATTTTTGGGCTGAAGCTGTAAATACAGCTTGTTATGTTATTAATAGAGTCTTGATTAGACCAGTTCTTAAGAAAACCCCTTATGAATTGTGGAACAATAGAAAGCCTAAGGTTAATTACTTTAAAGTTTTTGGTTGCAAAGTATTTATTCTGAATACTAAAGATAATCTGGATAAGTTTGCTTCCAAAATTGATGAAGGAATTTTTCTGGGTTACTCTATTTCAAGTAAAGCCTATAGAGTATTCAATAAGAAAACCAAATGTGTGGAAGAATCTGTTCACATCAAGTTTGATGAAACTGATCCACATGAGCCTAAAACCTCTTTTGAAAATCTTGAAGAAGATTTGTCTATTCTGGACCTTAATGATAAATCTAAAGAACCTGTTATAAAAGTATCCAGTTCTGGACTTTCTCCAGAATCTGCTTCTGTTGAACCCGAACCTATAGATGAACCTGAAATTTCTAGTCCAACCTTTACTAGATCAACAAGGATTCTAAAGAATCATCCTTTAGAAGCTGTTGTTGGTAATCTTGATAGAGGAACACAAACTAGAGCTTCTCTATGAAACCAGGTTGAACATCAAGCCTTTCTTTCACATATAGAACCCAAAAATATCAATGATGCTATCAATGATGAATTCTGGGTAATAGCTATACAGGAAGAATTAAATCAGTTTGAAAGAAACAAAGTCTGGGAATTAGTTGACAGACCTAAGGACACTTTGACAATAGGCACAAAATGGGTTTTTAGAAATAAAGTAGATGAATCTGGAAATATAGTTAGAAATAAAGCTAGTCTAGTTGCACAAGGATATAGTCAAGAAGAAGTCATAGACTATGAGGAAACTTTTTCACCTGTAGCTAGACTAGAAGCCATTAGGATCTTACTTGCATATGCTGCACATCTAGATTTCAAGTTATATCAAATGGATGTAAAAAGTGCATTCCTAAATGGTTTTATAATTGAAGATGTTTTTGTAGAACAACCACCTGGATTTGCTAACCCCCATTTTCCAAATCAAGTTTTTAAACTTTCTAAAGCTTTGTATGGTTTAAAACAAGCTCCAAGAGCTTGGTATGATAGACTTAGCAATTTCCTTATTTCAAAAGGTTTTACTAAAGGGATTGCTGATCCAACTCTTTTTATTAAAAGAATTTCGAAAGATGTTTTAGTTGTACAAATATATGTTGATGATATTATTTTTGGATCTTCTAAACACTCTTTATGTACTGATTTTTCAAAAAGTATGCAAAATGAATTTGAAATGAGCTTAATGGGAGAGCTTAAGTACTTTCTTGGATTTCAAGTATTTCAAAATGAAAATGGTATTATTTTGAATCAAAGTAAATATAAAAAGGATCTTTTAAAACGTTTTGGTCTGGATAGTATCAAGGAAAGTGAAACTCCTATGAGTACTACATGTAAATTGGAAGCAGATGAAACTGGGAAACCAGTTGATCAAACAAATTACAGAGGTATGATTGGTAGTTTACTTTATCTTACTGCTAGTCGACCTGATATTATGTTTAGTGTGTGTATGTGTGCTAGATTTCAAGCTAATCCAAAAGAATCTCATTTTCTTGCTGTTAAAAGAATTTTCAAATATCTCAAACACACGGTTAACTTAGGTTTGTTTTACCCAAAAGGACAATCCTTTGAGTTAATGAGTTATTCAGATGCTGACTTTGCTGGTTGTAAGTTAGATAGAAAAAGCACATCAGGAACATGTCATTTTCTTGGAAAATCCTTAGTTTCTTGGTGTAGTAAGAAACAGAACTCAGTTGCATTATCTACTGCCGAAGCAGAATATATAGCTGCTGGTAGTTGCTGTGCACAAATTCTGTGGATGAAACACACTCTTTTGGACTATGGATATGTTTTTAAACATGTTTCAATCAACTGTGATAACACCAGTCCAATAAACATCTCTAAGAATCCTGTATCTCACTCTAGAACCAAACACATAGATGTAAGACACCATTTCCTAAGAGATCACTATCAAAAAGGTGATATTTCTCTTGAATTTATTGGCACTGAACATCAATTGGATGATATTTTCACTAAACCTTTAAGTTCGGATTGGCTAAGTTTCATAATACATGAACTGGGAATGTTTAATCACAACCGGTGTGAAAATTCTCACTGATGTGAAATTATCACCGATGTGAAATTCTCACCGATGTGAAATTCTCACCGATGTGAAATTCTCACCGATGTGAAATTCTCACCGATGTGAAATTCTCACCGATGTGAAATTCTCACCGACGTAGAAATTCTCACCGATGTACAACTCTCACCGATTTGTTTTTCTCACCGATGATTAACTCACACCGATGCAAAGTTTCAAAACATCTGCCTGCCGCCAAGAATATGAATCGTTTTATTTTATTTTATTACTCTATTTTAAACGTTTATTTGGAATTCCTAAATGATAAAACTAAGTCTAAGCCACTTCTTACCTCACCAAGCTCAAAATCTCTCACCTTCGAACCTTAGCACCCAAATCGACCAAGAACCCTAAACCCGCGATGGAAAAAACCAAGCTTCCTATCGTTAGAGATGAAAGTGCAGAACCAAATGCTAAGAAGCAAAAGACACAGCATAAAGCCAGTGTTAGTGAAGTCAAAACTAGATCGGGAAGGCGACCAGTGAATCCTCACTTGCAGAATAGAGACATAGTAATCGAGAAGGAACTGTGCGTGGAATGGCTGCTGCCTAGCAAATCCTTAGTGCTCGAGATTCTGGAAGACCAGAAATGGGTGGATTGTTTCTCGAATAACAATGGCCCATAATACCCGAAGTTGGTAAAGCAGTTCTATGAGTTTGTAACCTTTGAGAAGTCTGAGAATGACAGTCGGGTAACCTCTTTTGTAAATGGAAAAGAGATGTCTTTTTCTTCAGTAGAGTGGGATGAGAGTTTAAAAGTACTACATGAAGGTGTCTCTGGGTATGTATCAAGAGCTATGCCACCTAGCAGTGATATTTTTGATTATGAAACCGCCCTACAAGAGCTGACTGGTAATGGAAATCAAAGGCAAGTGGTATCTGCTGAAATGGATGGAGAGAATCGACTGCTTTTCAAATTTGTTCAGCATGTGTTGATACCGAGGAGAGGAGATTTTGCAAATCTGAGATATCAAGATATCTATCTGCTTCATTTGCTAAGACATGGTGTAAAAGTCAATCTGTGCAGATTGTTGATGCTTCAAATGGAAGACATGATTAGACCAAAGTCAAAGACCAATGCTTTGTTCTTTGCCAAGCTGATTTCAGTGATGATAAAAGTGAAAGAAATAGCTGAGTCTCAGGATGAGACAGTTGTAGTCAAGAACTATTTCTGCATCACGTCGACTGTATGTAAGTATATGAAAATTAACTGGAACCCATGGAAGGGAGAATGGGTCAGTGATGATCAGAAGATCTATGATAGGTTTAATCCTGTGGATTATCCCTCAAGACCAAAGGATGAGAGAGATCCGAGTCTGAAACCTGATGAAGAGGAACCTGCTTATAGTGATGAGACAGAAGAGGAAGAAGAAGAAACTCCTATGGATGTTGGAGGAGATCCAGACTTGCCCCCAAGTCCTGTTGCAGAACTGGTTTACTCTAGGAAAGGAAAAGTAGAGGAAGTTTTGCCTACTTGTGAGGAAGACCAGTCTGTACCTCACCAAGAAGAAGAGGAAAAGAAGAATGCATTTGAATCGCCTGCTTCTGGTAGGTTAAGTATGAGTCCCTTAATTGGAAACTCAGCTATACCTGCTGCTGAAGAAGAAAGATATAGAGATGAAGATGTACCTGTATCAGAAGATCTTCTAGATGCTGCACCTGTAGAACTTGTGGTAGAAGATTCTGATGAAGAACGGCCAGCAGAAAAGGCTGTTGTGATACATGAGAATGCACCCATTGAGGGGGAGCATCAGTCTGTTCTTGGAAATGTTACAGTAGCTGTTGAGCTTGGAGACTGGGTAGAAGACCCAGGGTTTATTGTCTGTGGATTGGATTATCCGGATTCTGACAATGAGATGTCTGTGGATAGACCAAAGACCAATTATGATCTTGCTGCTGAGTTGTTTCCAGACGATGTGGTCAGATTTCATGATTTGAATAAGCTGAAAGAGGACCTCAAATCCAGTTTTGTTGAAGAAGTAAAGCTAATGGAAACCTCTCTCGCTTACTCAATTAATTCAATAATGACTACTTCTGTAGTTAATTTGGCCTCAGCAAGGGGATCTGCTGCAGTTGTCTCAAGTGATTTTGTCTCCAAATCAGATCTTGAATCCATGAAGAATGAGATAAAAGAATCATTCAGTGCTTCAGTCGCTGAGATGAAGGAAAGCTTTAATGAAGAAATGAAAATGCTAGAGAGATCCTTCGAGCTATCTCTGGCTTGTAACTTATCTTCCTTTATGTCTGAGCTTATGGAAGAAGTGAAAGAATGCCAGACTCAGTCTTCAAGAATCGAAGCTGATCTGGAAGCTCTCAAGACATCAGTTGTTTCCTTGGATTCCTATATGAGCTCCAAGTCTCAAGCTGACAAGGACCTAGCTTATGTGAAGAGTGTAGTAAGCCATTTGTCTCAGTGTTTGAAAGTTTCAAAACCTCAGTGAAGTATCATGTTCAATTACAAGACTCTCAAGTTCAAAGCCTAATCAGTGGTTTGTCAAAGAGTTTTAAAGAAACTGTTTCCTTCTCTCTTGGCCCTCTCACATCCAAACCATCAGTTGATATGAACTCAGTTCGAGCAATGTTGAAGGAAGAGATTGGCTCTATTTCAACTAGTGGCTCTGGGGACTCATCAGAGTTAAGCCGAGTGGTGCTTTCTACAAGGGATTCTGCCAGAGAAATCATGAAGATAGTTCAAGATTTTATGAGAGAAGCCTCTGCCTCTCAAGAAGCCATAAAAAGCAAAGTGGACTACTACTTCTCCAAAATTTTCACCAAGCATCAACTCGAACACCACTTCAAGCTAATGTTGGAACACATGAATCTCCCTCCAGTCACCCAAGCTTTAAGAGAACAAGTGAGCAAGCTGAGAGAACTGACTCTTGTTCAAGACATTCAAAGCCTCAAACTAATGATCACCCAAAAATCTTCAACCTACAAGCCTTACTCTGTGTCAGTGGCCCAGCCTCCTTTAATCTTTTCTGGCATTCCAAAACCTTCACCTGAATCCTCACCACCCGAGCATCCTTCTGATCCCAAAGGAAAATCTCACATTGCAGATGCGGATTGAACCAGTGGCCAGCCTTTTTGATAGGAATTCCTTTGTAATCTGTTTTTGTTGTACTTTTTGACTACTATAATACAGAACTATTTTTTTTACTTCTCTTGTTTTATTTCTCTCCTATATATATATATATATGCTTTCCCACTTTTTGATTATCACAAAGGGGGAGAACAATAAGAGAGGGGGAGAAACTTTTTATGAGAGAATAAGGAGGAGAACAAAATGAAAAATATTTTCAATAGAGAAAAATAAGGAATAAGGGGAGACACTTTACCCTTTGTTTTGTTTCCATTTTTTTATCTCTGATACCTTATGTCTATATAGTACCTTATTATTTTTACCTCTGATAACTTATGTCTATATCATACTATTTCTATTATCTATGATGTTGTTTTCTCTGAGAAAATTGAATTCAATATTATACTCTTTACTGTTATATTTTCACTATGTTAAATGCCAATATCATAAATTGTGATTATCAAAAAGGGGGAGATTGTTGACCTCACCTATTTTGATAATCTCAATCATATACTCATATGTGTTGAAAATCCCAATTATGTCTTCATTCTCTATGATATTGTTAAGTATTGTTGATCTATACTTTAATTCTTTTCAATCTGTGATCAAATCAATAACAATTTTTAAAAATAGTCTTTGGAATATGTTAATCATCATTTATCCATGTTCATACAAGTTATAAATTGATTCTAACACAATCGGATGTGTTCTGCATAAAACAGATAAGTAATCTGCTTATAGCTACTGATAAAGAGCTACCGGTAACCAGTCTACCGATAGACTTAGTCTACCGGCAGACAGCTACCGATAGACTTAACACAGAGCTACCGATGTACTTATAAATATAAGCTACTAACTTACAGACAGCTACGGATACAAATGTTGAGATACCGGTGTAAGTATAAATAGCTACCGATAGACTCACAGCCACCGATACATGGAGCTACCGACGCATGGAGCTACCGATGCATGGAGCTACCGATGCATGGAGCTACCGATGCATGAAGCTACTGACGCATGGAGCTACCGATAAACAAAGTCACTGATACAAGCATGTACCTACCGACGCATAGAGCCACCGATAGATTCAAAGCAACTAATGACATCAAGCTACCGATGTTCAAGCTACCGATGTTCAAGCCACCGATGCTGATTACCTACCGATCACTCAACTCACTGTTTGAATTTCTTTATTTCCTATATTTAATCTATCTAACGGTCATATCATACATTTTAATGATTTGTCAAATATCTGATAAAGGTTGTCGGATGTCAGGAACCCGTACCTCGTACCTGCTGAAATGAAATCTTTTCTGTCCCCTGATGGGACATAAATACGAGAAGATTACGCTGCCCAAGATAGCCATGCGAACGTGTGAAGAAAAACAAAACAACATGTAGCGAACCAGAAAAGTGCGGTGCATCCAATATACCAAAAATGACACAAGCACAAGAGGAACATAGATGAGCTCATAGACAATCAAGCATACTCGAGGAGTGTTCTGTGCATACAAGAAGAACTTCATCGACTACATTCTCACCACCTGTGAACCTGGAGCATACGACACTCTGTTTCTCAACAGAAACGAGAAGAGGACTCAGACTCACTTCTAATCGAATCCAAAGGAGTCCAGAGCTATACAGAAATCACTAGAACCATCTCTAAACTCTACATCTCTTGTTCTGTGATTTATTACCATTCATTTCGAGCAGTGTGTGTTATCTGCTATATCTAACACATACACTGTCTCCTGTACTCAAACTGAAGGATCTGTAAATCCTTACAAAACTCTTTCATTCTTTCTTTCCCACGAAGAACTGTGGTAGAGGTCGTGTGTGACCTGGACAGCTGGTTGCTGTTGTACTGTTTCCCACGAAGAACAGTTGTAGAGGTCTTGGACCTGGACAGTTGTAAACTATTGAACCCCGATCCAGGGTGTGGATCATTTTTATATAAACTTTTGAGAGGACTAAGTCTCGGCTTGAGACTGAACCTCTTGGTTACATTGTTGTGCCATCTATTTCGAAGTTTTATTCCGCTGCTAATCACTTTAAAACCAATACTGTTTTTAAAGATTACTTTGATAATTAAATTAGCAAGTGTTTATGTTAAGTGTAGAGTAGTAAGTTAGTTTCAAAAGATAATCCCACACTCCTGTGTTGATTAACTGGGAATTAATCAATCCCTTGAGAACCTAACAGAATCTCTACATTAATATAAATTCACTACAGTTTAATTTTTTTTATTATTGTATTTGGGGGTCGTTAAGACATTGTTTTTAAATACAGAAATTTTAATTGGTACTCAATTCACCCCCCCCCCCCCCCTTGAGTAATCCACTCCGACCAACATAGATGTTTATATGTTTTATCTAATGAAAAAAGGGCACAATATCACCTTATGAAAATATATTATGGTTAATATTAGTGAAATGATAAATCCTCATCCAAATTTAAACTCCCCATTTTGATATATTCTTATCTCTTCCATGTTTAAAGTTAAAAGAGTGGTGACTAATGATGAAAAAACAGTCATAGAATGTGGTGGATTTTTCATTACCAAATTAATATTAAAAATAAGGAAAATAATTTTCAATCCCTTAAATATACAGTGGGTGGAAGATAATGATAATATTTGTGAATAGTTTAGTCTAGTACAACACCCCACAAGATCAAAGGATATGGATGATCCTTGTTTAGGACTAGATGAGGTTAGATATTACTCATATAAAGATGAAAAATAAGGGAAGAAAAATAATGGAAAATAATATCATATTTATGACAGAATTGATTTGTAAATTTCAAGAAGACCAGAAGGAATCACTTAAGTATCTCATATCCCTCCAAAATAACATCATTCTAGAAAATATCTCTTAGATGATGATGATGACGAAAAAGAAGATTCTAAGGATATTGAATAGGAAAGTGAAGAGGAATAATAATATAATAAATAAGAGAAATTAAATCAGAATCATGAAGATGAAGAAGAAGAGGAAAAAGAGACTGGTGAAGAAGAGGAAAGTGGTAAAGATAGTGGAGAAATTGGTGGTGAAGATGATCATACTAGCAATGATAAAGGACTTATTGTAGAACCTAAAATACCTACTAAAACTATTTTAGTGGAAAATTAAATAGTTTTATAATTGTTAAACATTGCAGAGTTGGTGTTAGTTGAGGAAGAAGTTATAGGTGTTCAAATTCAAGATGAAGTCCAGTAGAAAAGTAATAATATGTTGAGGGGGGAAACTATCTCAAATATTTAACATTCCTCCTCTTAGTTTTTTTGATTTTATAGTCATGGATGAATGGGAGAAATATCCTGGATATATCACATTGGGAATGTACTATCGAGATTCAAATGATGAGTAATTGGGTCCTAATGGATCCCTAGCTGAATTAGTGGATCATGCATAAATGGTTCCAGTTGGAACTAATCCGGCACTAGCTCTTACTGATACAACATTGGTTTCTCTATTTCCAACTAACTAGGTGATTAAGGATGAACTCATTGTTTTTAAGGATTAATTATGCTGAATTTTTAGAGATAACCTCTATCCTCAACCATCCCTAGTGTTAATCCTTAGTGAAGCTGATGATGTTATTCTTTCCAAGAGGGTTGTTTCACAGATTCAATTTAAGATGGTTTCTGTGATTCAAGAAGTTGTAATGGAGAATAACATATTGATTTATGAATTAGACACACTCATTATTTTTGTTAAATTCATGTCATCTAATTATAATGAATCTTTATACAATGTTGTAAAATCCGTGAATATACGTCTTCTTATTATGATACACCTCAACCTCCTGTACTTGAACTGGATCTTTTAAGACAATTCATTATAGAGCAATTAAATGGATACTCAACCACTAAACCTTCTACTCAAACTCATGACATTGAAATGATCAAAATAGTGATAATGGAAGAGATTCAATCCTTGAATGGTGGTGTTGATCAATTGGGCCTATGTAAAATTCAGAAAAACAGTGACCATGTACACTCCATGGTTGGGTTTTATTCCAAGTATGACACTACTACTCAAAAAGACATCAATTAGAAAGTAGATTTCTATTTTAAAAGGATTAATACCAAACAGAATTTTACTATTCATTTAAAATATTTGACTAATAATTTTTGATGACCTCCAATCACCCATGCTTTCAATGAACAAGTTCAAAAGCTCATGTAGCTCACTCCTACCCTTCAAACGTTTATTTAATATATAGATGATTTTTTAAGGATACAGAGAAAGGTGGGAAGATGATCATGGATTTTATTGACATTTTAAATACCTCTCTACATATTTAGAGTACTTCTATCAGTCAGTTGATCCATATTTTATAGCTTCTTTCACTTATATCCCTTTTGCAATAATTCCTTCAATCCTTCAACCATTTCTCATGTCTCTACTAAATAAATTAGTCATCTGAGTCTTGTTATGTATCGACAGCTTATAACCCCTCCTTTTATGCTAAGCCTTACATCTACCGTGTCTTCTAAGGTTCCCTTTCATCATCTTTATAGATAACCCCTTAATTACCTCTTCTTTCTCCATCTGTTTCTATGAATAAGGGAAAATATGTCATGGATACATTATTAGAGACAAATTGATTTTTGATTGTTTCTTGATTAAGATGCATTTTTAACTTTTTCTCATTCAATGTACTATATTCTAATCAAGAAATTAATTATCTCTTTTCTTCTATTATCTATTATTTATCTAATTTTATTTGTTCACTTTTTGATAATACTAATAGTGTGAGAATTAGTATGGAAGTTAACCTAAAAATGATATTATGTTTATCTTATAATTTAATCTCTCATGATATGTATGACATATAATGTAGAAAAATTATCTTTTGTACTTTGATCTTTATGAATATCTTATTAATGTTGTGATTTTTTGACCATTAAGATGGGGGATATTAATGGCTGCCTCTAGTTTTAATGCACAAAAATCATTCTTCATTAAGATAAATCATTATTCCTCAAGTCGAATTAGGTTTACTCATGTTTAATTATGTTTATATATGATCATAATTTATTATATCAGTACTTTAAATCGTAATACATGTCTAGAAAATATGACTAAGAATTAGTCACTATTATGGTTGACTAACTTTTATGGTGGACTCACTGTCGATATTAAGGATCAGTCTCCATTAAGGTGAACTAACTATTGTACATCCCCCTGTTTGTAGAAAATTGTCTATGTATGAACTATTGTTGGTATAGAATTACCATTAGGAGGTATCATTTTCAGTTTTCTCACTGTAGGCATAGATGATGAAGTCTAATAAAGTATGTGACCCCATTATTCAACCTACTGATAGCTCGTCTTAGTTTTCTTGCAAAGGATGTGACACTATCACATCAAGCTACTGATAGAGAAACGTACTAATGTCAATAATTTGTGCAAAGTATGACTTACCGATATCTAAGTCACTATCAAGTCAACCTATCATCATAGAGACATACCGTTTTTGGGTCACCACTATATGACTCACCATTTCTGATTTTAGAATACATTTTGTCTATTAAAAAATTAATGATACATCATTTTCGTGAAACCATTTAGATACACAACCAATTAATAAATTTTCATTTAAATTTAAATTTACTTTAATGGTCATATTTTTGAAACTTAGTACTACTAAGTAATTTAATTAAAATATATATATTTTGTAGACAAAATTAATATAGATGTCAGACTACAATACTAGGTATCATTTACCTTGATATGATCTATATCATGCTTCTAGTCAGCTCTAGTGTATAGGGAAAATGCCCCAATATAAAATAAAAGGGATCCAGAATTCGAGATGATCATGCACCTGAGAAAAACATGAGAAACGATAATTGGGAAAACATTAAGACACTACTGAGAATGGATAGATAAGAACTACTTTAAACAATACAAAAAGTGTGGAGAATAATACATCAATGAAATCAATACCACATAAGAAATAGATAATATAATTTCTTAGGGCACTCTGTTTTGCTGTCTATTTTTAGAAGTCGACTCAAGCTGCATTACTACATATTTCCCAGAGTTGCAAGCTGCATTTCCCTTCACACATAGCCTTTTAATTATATTCAATCTATTTTTCATTTATTTTGTACTATTCTTTATATTATTAAAAATGTGTGTGTATCTATTCTATGAAAATAAACTGACTCCTAAGAAAAACTGAAAGATACACAGATATCTACAAAAAATATCCCATACACATTACATGACCATGGATAATGGTGGAAGAGGTCCCTATGTGTCATGTTTATTTTTTTCACTCCCATGAATAATTGTAGAAGATGTCTAGTTTACTTGGACAGTGGGTATGATGTTGATGACCTTGAACTAGGGTGTGAATCAAAGTTTATTTATAAATTTATTTGTCACTGGTGATCCCCATGTGAATTGGATTATGATTCATTTTGAGACCGAAACTCTTGTTTAAATTATGTTGTGTTATTTAAATCATATTTTTCCCTATTTTTTATTTAATTTAGGAAAACATAACTTTTCATTCATAGTTAATATTATAGAGTTTTTATAATATAATTTTCTTTAGTATATTGTTTCAAAAGCTAATTTATTAATTCAAATGGTTCTTAATTAGAACTAATCCCTCTTTGAGAAATCCTTCTAATAAGAAAATATTTTTTGAACTACTAATTTGGTTAACTGGGATGATTTTATTTCAAATTTGGGGAATTTTAAATAAATATTTTTGAAATAGATTTTTATAGGACCACAAATCACCCCCTCTTGTGTGTTCTACTCCGACCAACAAAAATGTTATCCTCAAACACCCAATGGTTTAGTCCCCACAATATGAACTTCTTTACATATATCCTTGAGAACAAACCAAGATGTGTCACATTAAAATGCCTCCTTAACAACCCCCTTCTAAATAACAAAAACCCAAACTATCACACATGCACATGTCTCACCCTCGCTCTACTGATGCAACACCACTCGGGTTTACACACATCTCGAACAATTATCAATGGACCCACTTGAAAATTTTCCTCTCATTAGGTAAAACAATACAATTCATGAAACCTCAATAAATACATGAACTGATACATTATGAAAGAATTCATGACATGAACCACAGTTTAAAACCTAAATTGCTACAAATAGTTGAAATTTCAACTCCCAACCATTCTCCCAATGCTCAATAGAGCGACTAACCAGGCCTCATTCTATGATGAAAAATATCTTTTAAAGGTATCCAAACCTTCAAAATCATAATATGAATCCCAATTATACAAAGGGACCCCTCACTAGACAAAAAACATCATATTCCTTCATGAATTCACAAACCATAATGATGCAGGTCATTACACTGGGCTTCATTCTCAACATTTCATGATATTATTAATGAATATTAATTTCATTGTTAATATAAAATACATTATATTAAATTTTTAATGGTATGATTCTTCTAGGTCTATTACTATAATATTTTTTGAGATGATCAGAGGAGGTTTTGGGAGTTTTTATAGGAATTGGGGTATTAAAAATCTATTATAGGGGACAGACATCGTGTATGTAGATTAAATGATGTGAAGTTTGGTTACATTACTTATTCTAGGTAGTCCATAGTATGTAATATTTTCGAGGTTTGAAAAATAAAATAAATTGAATGGTGGTTGGTGTTTCAGTATTAACCAACCTCGAGGCATTATACAGTGTGAAAGAGGATTTCACGTCATGTAATACCCTACTACTGAAATTGTTTATGTATTTTCCAGCCACTTAGTCTATCGAACCCTGTGGTCATTTATGTGACCTTTAAATCACAAGTTTTCCACATCTTTTTAAATATTTTTATCAATTAAATTATTTATTTAAACAATTTTCAATAAATAAAGGCTCTGTTATATTTTTATAAATAAATTTTTTATATAATAAATTATTATTATTAATTGTGTATTTGAGGAAATCAAATAATTAATTTATATATTACTTTAATTTTATATTCTAATAATTTTCTACTTAGTTTGGTGTTTTTTTCATATTTATTAATTTAAAATTTAGTAATTAATTAATTAATTCTTATTTCCCACATAAATAATGTAGCATAAATTTATAATATCATGTTTAAAATATAAATTAATTAAAATAGAATAATCTAAATATTAGACGTCTTTTATTAATTCTTTATTTATAAATTTAATTCCATAAATTTAATAATCTTGTTAAATATCTTTAATTTAATTTCATTTTTTATCTAAATAGTTTAATAGCGAAATAACTAACTGTTAAACTTAATTAATTTAATTTGTTAAAGTAACTATTTAAAATAAATTAAATTAGTTATATAATTAAAATCTAGGTTTTTATTTTATAATTTTTTTGCTTTATAATTTTTTGTTTTAGTTATGTACCAATTATTTTTTTATAAATTGATTTTAATAAAAATGTTTTATAAGTTTATTTCACTAGTGGTGTTCGGGACTATACCTACACATATTTCCCTAACGGTTTGGAATATCTAGGGGGATAATGAACCTTTACGAATGGTTCTAGTAAACCGTTGGTATGGGGTATTTTATGTTGGGTTTTCACAACGGTTTAACATAACTTTTGGGAATGAAAATTTTTACTTACGGTTTTTATTAACCGTAGGGAAAAAAGACACCCAATTTAGGGCTCCCTCAAAAATTTTCATCCCACATGAACCATCCCCAACCTTCACCTCTCGACCCCATCCCCCCGCCCCTAATATCGATTTCCTCCCGGCCTCTGTCTCCGCCTCCCGACCCCCTCCCTCTCCTCCAGCGACGTTCCACTTCCCCTCTGGGATCCCTCTCCGACTGTGGCATCCCCCTCCCCTATCGGCTCCTGGAGACGGTCCCCCTCCCCTCTCATCTCCCTATCCTGGTGACATCACCCTCCCCTCTTGGCTCAATATCCTCTTCTAATGTCCCCCATCCCCCTCTCCAATCACGCGTGAGATCCCCCATGGTCGAACACCCCGCAAAATATCCCCCTCTCACGGCATCCTCTCCTCTTGCCAGGGTTCTTGATTGGTACTACTAGGTAAGAATTAGTCTTCTTTTAATAAATTAGGCAACAAGGAATGCATTATTAGGTTAATAGTTAGGATAACCATTCAAATTAAATTTTCATAATTTGGAGTTTTGGATAGTAATCAACTCATGGCATGGTGAATTATTCAGTTAATTTTGAAATTTTTCAAAATAGAGTCTTCCACAAATGCAGGGTTAGATTCATAGGTTGTTTCCCATTCATTCGAACAGTGCATTCAATAAAAAGTTCATTATTTTTTAAAAACCACATATTTTCCTCTATATACGCCTATTAGACCTTATATTGTGTTGTATTTTTTGTTAATCATGATATATATGTGATGAGGTTTCATCGTCATTAAAATGTACAATGGTGTGGGTTAATTGGAGGTGAGTGATGATATACGATATTTTATGGGTTATTGTGAGGTGTCTCTTTCCCCTTAATTGATTGGTTCATTAGGCATAAGTTGGTGCAGCATATATTATGTAATTGGAATTGGTAATGTAAAATGTAGGTCTTATATTTTAGAGTTGGTAATTTGGATGGAATTCTCTTTCAAAAGAGGTTATATCTCTACTAAATAGGGGTGTATTTTCCAATTGAACAATGTATTTATTAATCTGACCATGAAATACAAATTTTCCACAATACGAAAACACCACAATAATTATAAATAGACACTACACACCAAAAGACACCCATGGGAGACACCCCATGACATCTACATATAGTTATGGAGACATTATCTTAGGAACTGGAGTCGATTGTCACTCAAGACATGAGAAATTCCCATTACTTGTAGAAAATATACCAACACCTTTACTCTTATTATAGTATAATGAAATGGATCACACCCTCATGACCAAGTAGACCATCTGGTTCATGGACTGGTGCCCCACCAGGTTCAAGAGTAGGGTCAAATACTAAACATTGATTATGGTTCCTATGAGGTTCTTTCCATAGTCAAGAGGGTTATGTGCCCAATCTTTAAGGAAACTAATCTAGAATAGGTTCATATTCACTAATTAAGTGTACTAGTACGGTGTTTCCAACAACATTCTATATAATGAAAATAATGAAAAATGAATAGATTATTAAATTGAACGGTTTACCCCTTGCTTGAAGGAACATGATTTGGCCCATAGGGAATTGTGGTTCTTATATATTGGGCGGAAAAATGTATAGTCACATGATACATGTATTATTTTGATTAGTTATTATTTTATTTTCTTTATCACATTGGCCACTTAGGTACTTTAATTCATTCTACAGTTGGAGGGTAGTGATGTTATCCTGAGTAGTTGATGTAGATCACTTGTATACTTTAACAACAGGAGGTGTGAGTGTGACGAAACATTGTAAGCTAGAAGAGCCTTGGGGTATTCCATGTTATGGAATTGTTTTTCTAAAACATTTTGTGGAAACATTTCAGGAGTATGTTGGAGTCATGAAATGACCCCAAGTGTCTCCATGAGATAGCATAAATAACACAAAGTGTATCCAAGTGTCTCCATACATCGTATCATCCTCACATGGGTGGGCCAATCACCCAATACTATCAAAACTAGACTAGTCTATACTCTATGTAATATATTCTAGACTCATCTCTCGAGGATAATCCCATTCCTCGATGCACATCTCATCATCCAACTAGACAAAGAGGATTATTCACCTTATGATTTTCCAAGACACAAAATCACAACATTTCAAACCCATATACATTATATTCTCAATAATATGGTCAATAACCTCATCAAAATCATGTATTATAACCCAGACTCACTAACTAGGTTCCATCCTAAGATAAATCACACCAAGACTCTTGTCATTATAATGCCAATCTGTCCGACAACACCCATTACCCACAATAGAATCTCATACTTCATCACATAATTTGAACACTTGAATGATTAAATGGAGTAAAACATTTCATAATAAATTTTATATTCTCAAAGGGACCATCCCACTCTAAGAACCTACCATGATTCCAATCCATCCTTCTAATTATTTCTTCATCACACACTAGATGTACAATTTCCACACCTATCAATACAAGGACCAATCATCTTAGGAGTATTTTCCTTGATCAAAATCCTCATCTAGTCCATACACATCTCATCCCAATTTCATGACATATGTTAGACCACTCATATCCCAATCGATATCTTATCCACTTGGAGACATAGTGACAGGGTGATTTTATTTCCATAAAATCAATGAAGAACCTTCTCTAAACCTAGGTGTCTTGTGAACATCATATCAATATATATAATATGTTAATATATTTCCTTTCATTTACTGTCCGTATAGTCCATGAGCCCCATGGAACATGTTTATAATCAATTCCTTAGAAATCAATGACTGAATAATCATGTTAGTTTTTAATGGTCTATAAAGGTTCTTAATAAATTTTTTATACATGTAGCGACCCGAACCTACTGGTCTCGAGCCGCAACTACCCCCAGCCCTCCTCTATAGGACATGGGATGGTGAAAAGTGTCGATGGTGTAACAATCATGGGGAGGCCTTTTCCTATGTACCTATACACACACATAGCCCACTCGATACAGAAGTGCAGAGTTAAAAGAAGACCGAAGGATAGACAAAAATAACCCAACCAAAGTCATGGATTAACTTCTAAATATAGAAAAGTAAAGTGCTGAAAAGAACTGACAAGATAATGAATAGAAAAAGGGAAACACACACACCCAACCCAAAAGGTGCCATATCCTAGGAACAGGTAAATGAATGTAAATAGCTGATGAGTCTCACACCTTAAAGTACTATTATGACCACTGAATGTATCCCAAGCTCTTATATCCTCTACGCTCCTTTGTAGTATCAATCAACTTATATGTCGTCTGCAAGGGCACACCAAGTGTGGGAAACGGCCAAGTAGGGGTGAGTATAATGATACTCAGTAGGATGCCCCGAATGATCGAGGGAGAAATAAAGGATGAACTAAAATGGTGAAATGTAGACCGAATAGAGAACGGTAAAAGAATACAGTAAATAGAGTGCATCTCAACCCAAAAAGAGAATGGAAGAAGGCTCGTTTGACCAAGAGGAGCTAGACACGGAAAGCACGTGGCATACAATGTGTGCCATCGCCCCTCCTAGAAGGAGAGTAACTGAACCCAAGGAGAGGGAACTAAATTAGGGTGTATATATATATATATGCTCAACGAGAAACCCGATCGAGTGCATAAGGGGATCTCTATCTCCAAGCTCAACCCATGATATGTCGCCAATAGTTCTAATGATATCTATCACTAATGTCCAAACATCATTCATATCAAATATATCTCATCGCTGACCGTACCACAAAAAGTTCCACTCCGATAGTCACGGATAAAAGACACTAACTAGCCTCATCGAAAGGGATGAGTATGAAAGAAGTATTCGGGTAACTCACTGCCCAGCCCTACTAGAGGGTAGACACCAAAAGGTCGTCAGGTGACCCACTACCCAACCCTGCAAGAGGGTAAACCCTAAAAGGTCATCGGATGACCCACTGCCTAGAACTTCTCGAGGGTAAACCCTATAGGGTCATTGGGTGACCCACTGCCTATCCCTGTTAGAGGGTAAACCCTAAATTCAATGGGTAACCCACATCCCATCCTCGCTAGAGGGTAAACCCTGATACGCTAGTGGGTAACCCACTGCTTAGCCATACTGGAGGGTAAACCATGAACTAGTCTAATAACTCTACACTACCCGAACCATCTCTGGTCGTCTCTATCATCGTGACCATTTGTTGGGTCAGAGTGCGTCCAAACAGATTACATCATTTTAATCCTTGCAGAAAAAGACGTGAGATAGACTATTTACTCACTAGAGACGGACTCTCGATGAAAAAGTTATTCAACAATGCTTTACGCCCATACTGCATCTCCTTGGGCCCACACCACAGTCCAAAAAGTGGTTAGAAGAACTGCGACATCGTGATGCCCTCAGAAAAACATGGAAGAATGACTACTCATTCGCCCCAAAAGGACGTCTGATGAAAAAGTCATGAAACGCTACTCACAGCATAAACAATGGTCCATGGGGGCCACACATCAACTCTGACATTAATTCCTGAAACCACACAGGTAACATATTCTTGGCACCAGGGTTACAACGCCACTGACGGTGCCTAAAACGGACATCGGACGTTTCCACGCCATCAGAAAGAAGGATCACAACGAAACGCTAAACAACACATAACGGGAACATCCCTCCACCAACCCACCCCCCCCCCATTTTGGTAATTAAAAATCCCCGATACCATCTCAAAAACTCTGTATCAAACCAAGGATTTCGCTGCTAGAGACTGCACACAAAATGAACCCTCGTAGTGAATGTTACGGGTTTTCGAAAATAGTGGACAACCCCTTAGGGCTGGACCGGCCCGGTCTGACCGGTCCACCTGGCCAAGACCATCCATTTACCGGTCGGCCCGGTCCACAGCACCGAACCATTTCTGTTCTGCATGGCCTGGACACTAACCAGCGGTCCGCCTGTAGCTATCGGCCCTCGTGGTGGGTTGCTATCCCGCGCGGAGACCCGCCGAAGGCGGGTCTTATTCTCCAGCATGGGGTCGCATGTCGTGACCCCTGTCGTACCTTTCACCGGTGTCATGGGAGCCCACCACCACCACTAGGGAGCCCACCACCACCACTGAGGACCGCCGCTGCTTGGGAGCACTACTTCCTGGGATCCCGCCGCACCAGCTACCGTCGTAGACCGCCTGAAACCCGACGGAAACCCCTCAAACCACCAGAAAATAGGGAAAATGGCCGGAAAACTTCTGGGGGACACCCCGGGTGCCCCAGGACTCGGATATTCGATCAAAGAAAAGAATTATAAAGCTCAGATCAAATCCAACACAAAAATGGCTTCTCTCAACAAGAAAACATCATTTCAGCCCTACGAATTGCATTTGAAGAGGTTGCGGAAATCAAAAACGAAAAGAAAAACATGAGCCTACCTCTAAGGGAGTAGCCCTTCACTTCGCCAATGATCCGTCGAAGCCGATGTGCCTTGGATAAGTTGGTAGAGGATCTTGATGCTTATTGAGAGGGATATGATAGGGAGAGACAAGGGGAAAGGAGTAGGAGGGGTGAGATATGTGTTTAAATAGAGAAACACTTAAACACCAACCAGTAGGCTCTGTACCCAATCATTCGGCGTGGTTGGGGTTAAGCTTCCCCTAGGGTAAAATCTATGTTCTGAGCATAACTGTAGTCTCAGAATTCTAATCCGACCCTCCATTCAGAAGTTGTAAAGGTCACGCCCGAGGCAACTAAATTAGGACAATTCCCCTAGTGGCGTTTTCCAAATAAGGGACACAAACATGATTATGACACCCTTGATAGGGTAAAAAGCATTCTCCAGATTCAATAGTGCCTTCGGTTTTTCCATCCGAGCAACCGTTTAAGATTAATTCTAGTTATTTGGAGTGTCTAGTGAGAATGCACTTAAAATTTATTTTCATCCACACTTGGGCTTGAAATCACACACCGTCTGAAAACCCTGCTCTGGAATAACAATAAGAAAATTACAAAGTCTTATAGGCTCAAAACCCAGGTTATTATAATACAGGAAGAGATACATAAGAAATTTGATGATTAATGTCATAAAACACATTTCTTACATGATGACTTTTGGTGAGGTTTCCTAGTTGACTACGTCACACATTTCATCTTGTTTGTATTCCTTGAGGGATGTCCATAGGAAGGGGATGGAGTTTGATGAGTTAGAGGTGGCACCAGCTGAGGTATACATCCTGTGCGTGGTGAGACCACATATCAGATTCATATGAACAACACACATAATTCATAGAGTGATGTTCAAGTATTTCTTATATTATGTATTGGTAATATATCCATTAATCATGACCTACATAGATCATTAATTTATGGATAACTCATTGAATCTTATCTTGTAATATCAATGAATTTTGGATCAGTAACTACATACACCAATGCCCAGTATTCACCAAGGGTCAATATTCCTCCCCTGCATGGAGAGACTATGTAGTTGTTATCAAGGAAAATCTCACCATATGATCCATAATTCCATTTATTAGAAGTAATATGATGGGTCAACTTTGTAATATACTTCCAATAAGTTATATAGGAAAACATCATATAGGTTTTTTTAAAATTTAAATAGTTGAGTCCTCATCATTAGTGACATCAATCACATAAATGCACATAAATGTCAACTGAACCCTATATTCTAAGAATTATTCATGTGGGCAGGCCCCATGCCAGCAGTATAAAAACAGAAACCATAAATAATAATGCCAAATACTTGCATCATTTTAAAATAAACATCTCAAGTGTAAACATACAAACCATGAATAATATGACCTCATCCATTGTATCGAACAAAACCAAACTAAGTTGAAACTCGATCGAAATTGATTAAATACCATTAATATGAAAAGTAATTGTTAATTAATAGGAATGTACTATTTGATAGTATAAATTGGAAACATTGATATGTTTCCCGTTTTCTTGTAGGAACACGATTTGACACCTAGGGCGCTATGGTTCTTATATGTTTGGCGGTGATATGTATATTCATAGTAGACAGGTATGTTTTAGTTTATTTTTTATATTCTATTCTTTATCACATTGGCCAATAAGATCTTTAATTTCATTCTATAGACATAGGGTAGTTATATTCCGTGAAGGGGGACAGAAGGAGTTCAGATTCATTCCGTCCACTTTCATTGATCCAAGGTAAGATTATATGTTTACTACTTGCCTCGTACCACATGTATTTGGGTGTTTTTTGTTTTTTACTCCATATTAAGTTTTTGTTAGGGTGTTGGATCGTTCAAAATTGGTTTAGGTGGATTTGGTTATCCACTTCCAATCTATGTAAGGATTTAATGCCATTTGTTGGTTTCTCACTAGTTATGTAGAATCCTTCATGTGTTTTAGGGTTCTTAATATCCTTGGTGTAGTGTGTTGATCCCTACTCGTTGGTTTCGAGTCACCAAGTCAAGGGAGACTCACGTATGTGTGCATATGTAAGTAAGTATATGTATGTGGGTTCCCATGTTATGTGTATAGTCACCCATGTCATTGATTATGCATGTATGGGGAAAGGTGTGCCCATGTATATATAGATATATATATTCATACGCAGGTGAGTGGAGAATGGTATATGCATATAAGAATATGTGGAAGGATCCCCTTACACATGATCATGTCCATGTAGGTGTGTTTATAGGGACTTGGTGTACTTGCATGTGTGTGAAGGTGCTAATACCCAGTGGAGGAGCCATATATTTTAGATAGAAATCAACATGATCCGAAGTGGACTACTTGGATCCACCTTGTTGTAGAGTCCCTCTCGTAGCCTCTTTAATTTATGAATTCTTTAAATTGAATTTATATTATTGCTTAATTCTTCTTAATTATATTTAATTGCAAATCTTGGATAAGTTTTCTTTAATATAATTGTTTCATTTGATAAATAAAGTCATGTTTTTTTTATAAAACCCCTCCAATAGAGGTGCACTATCTTTAAAAACTCACATTGATAGTTTAGCGTGTTTTATTATTTTCCGTCGTTTTGTTTCCCTTTAGAAATTACATCATTGTTCCGCCCACTAAAACCTTATAGTGATACCTTGTTATAACATGTTAAATAGTTGATTTGTTATATCATGTATGTTTTGGCCTTATCTTTTAGAGAAACCCATTTCGGAAGTTTTCCAGGACTCATGGACACCCCTTTGGGTGTTTACCCGAGCCTATTTATCGAGAAACACTGATGGTGTAACTTTTTAACACCTATCAGGATTATGGTTCTCCCCACCAAAAGCTTCATCATAAAACCATTTGGGGGGTTTTCCTAGCCTCGAAGCACATATAATTTTTTACATATATGAATTCTCTCATAAGATTTGTTTTGCATCCTCAGTTGTTAAAATATACTCAAATTATATTTTTCTCAAAGTGACTGATGTTTTATTATTAGAGTACCAAAAAATTCATATACCATTGATAAGTAATACTCCTGTATAATTTGACTCTCAGTCATTATTTTCAACTACAATGTACCACTAATAAAACAATGAATATAAAATATATATCTTTATCATACCGCAATCTTGAATCAAGAGTCTGTTTCATAAAAAATAAGATTTGTTTCTATATTGTGAAGGACAAACACATAGAATTTATTTGGAGTCGTGTATAATGAGTAATCAAAATTTTGATATCTAGTATAGACATTGGTAAGTATAATAAAATTTCAATAACAATTAAAAAATCAATATGATCACTAGTCCTCCCCACTTCATGCAATGAGCACTTGGTTCCATGTTCTATAAGAGTGGATTCCTATCCTAATTTTTACAATCTAGGGATTCCTTAATTGCAGATGAAATTATATCACATGATTGATAAAAATAATAATAAATTATTTTCTACTACTATATGATTAATTATCTTTCTGAACAGAGTTGATGAATCCATTTATGTATCGTTTTCTATTTTGTACTTGTACATATCCTTCCGAGTTTGATATTGTTATGATCCCGATGATCTGATGAGTGTTTTGACCCTTGTAGAGAAAATGATTCTACATTATCTTTTTTTTCTATGTGAGAACAATAAACAACACACACCTCATATAGTGTAGTTGGAACTTTCTACAACCATTGGAATCTGATGGATGTTCTGCTCTGTGATATTATTCCATGAGTCTTGTGTTCAATGTTCAGAGTGACTAATCAATATTTCTAAGGGTGGGGTGATGGCCGGAATGTTTCCCCGCCTCCTCCCACTCCCATTGCTCTTGGATGGAAGATGTTGCCCTGTGGATGTCGCTAGGCCGGGCCAACATGCCGTAGTCACACCGCGCTCACGCTTCAGTCATCCCTCAGTCATGCAGTGGTAATGTCGTGATTGGGACCTGCTCCAGGATGAAACCCCATGGCGATTCACAGTCCTGTATAAATTCGAAGTATGATACCTAGATAGGGTTTTTGATACATTAATCACCCATAGTTGACAGGGAGGGAGGCGACAACCGGAATGTTACCCAACCTACTGCCGCTCCCTTTACTCTTGTCCAGAAGATGATGCCTCACGGATGTCGCTGGACCAAGGCAACAGGCCGCGGTCAGGCAGTGGTCATGCTGCAGAAATGTTGTGATTTGTCCCAACTCTAGGACGACGCCCCGCGAAAGTTCACAGTCATGTCAGTTTTCGATGTATGACAACTATATAGAGTTTTAGATACATTATCCAGCCATAGTTAATGGGGAGGCAGGCAACATTTGGAATGATTCCTTGCCTCCTACCACTCCCTTTGCTCCTGGCCAGAAGATGTTTCCCCACAGATGCTGCAGGACCAGGCCAACACACCGCGTCACGCTGCGGTCATGATGCAGTCACGCTGTTGTAATGCCGTGATTTGGGCCTGCACTAGGATGACATCTCACGGTAGTTCAAAGTCCTGTCGTAATTCGATGTATGATGCCTAGATAGAGTTTTAGATACATTACCCACCCATAGTTAATGGGGAGGGAGGCGACGGCAAGAATGATGACCCACCTCCTCCCACTCCCTTCGCTCCGGGTTAGAAGATGCTACCTGACGGATGTCACTGGACCAGACCAAAGTACTGTGGTCATGCCGCCGTCACGCCGCGGACACGCTGCGGTCATGTTGCGGCCATGCCTCAGTAACACCGCTGTCATGTCATGGTTAGACCTTGGTCATACTATGTCACGCCGTGTTCATGTAGTCGTCAGGCCGCTGTCACGCCATTGTCCTGCTATGGTCTTGGGGATGTCACGCTGCGGTCAAGACGCAGTCACGCCGCAGTAATGCGGTGATTTGGCCCGACTACAGGACAAGACCGCAACAACCACCATCAGGACACCACCAGTAGCAAAGAAGCAGCCTCCACACGAAGAGACACAAGAAAAACACTTGAACATCAAACGAACATCCAACGGGAGACCCGAGAATCACACGAAACTGCCCTGCTTTCATGAAAGAACCAAGGTCCACTCGACGAAAGCGACAAAAAAGAGGAAAACGCAGGCATCCACCCACATGAACCCACAAACGCACCCCCCGGAGAGCACACAATCCCACATTCGAAAACACATGCACGCACCCAACCGCAAGAATGCACGGTCCAAACCCCCAACACATGGTGGCCGCCACAGTCCACCTACGAACCATCAGCCACCACAACCACCACAATCCATCCTGCACCAGCCACATCAAGACCACACCCGCCCCCTTACACCATCATTTCAGCATGCTTCCACCGTTATTCATTCTGGAATCATCCCCCCTTGCCACCTTCAATTCCGCCCGTAACATCCCCCCACCACCTGCAACTGACCCCCTTCCACCAGCTGTCCAGCCACCTTCCACCTGCATCCGAGCCCGCACTAGCCCTCACCCACCTTAAATCCATCCCACATCAGCCACCACACTACCCACCACACCAGTCCCCACCCCCATCCTTCTGCCAAACAATTATGCTAGCCCTCTGCCGCTTAAAATATAGCCCCAGCCACTAGTTCGGGCCCTCACCAACCCCCAGCCTCCTACATCCCAGCCCACACCAGTCCCTGACACTTGCCCAACCACCCCCAGCCACCTTCCATACATCCCGCACCAGCCCCCTACCACCTATTACATCCCGCACCAGCCCCCTTCCATCCCATTGTTGCATGCCTTCCTGCCAGCACCAACCACTCCAGCCCCCACCAGCCTCCTGTATTCTAGCTCACACCATCCCCCTACCACCTACTAAACTACCCCATACTACCTATTCCATCCCACACTATCCCACTACCAGCCCCCTATCACATTAATTCTAACCCACACCATCCACTCCAAACGAAACAAGCCACAAACACCAACCATAGTAGCCAACAACCCCATCCCCTGCACACCACTAGCCCACACCCATCTCCACAACATACCAAGACCCCATCCACCAGAAAACAAATACTACTACATACATCCAAAACAACTAGCCAACAAAACCAGTAATCTAGTCCCCATTCAAACCACAACTCCAGCATAGAAAAAATTGCAGGCCACCCCCAGAAGAAGCCAGTGAAGGACCATTCCAAAGAAAATTCCTAAGGGTGGATTCAATGGATTTGACCACTCTATTGGGTAAAAAAAGTGATAAAACAAATAATCCATCGTACTAAAAAGAACTGATTGAAAAACATGTAACTGCTCGGCATAGAAGATAGAGTTATTAGTCCAAACGATAACTCTTAGAACAATTTTCTCTTCCAGGACCACACAATCAGAAGCTCTAAGCTTGGATGTGATGAAGGGAACACTTAGATAACAAAGAGGAAAATACCACTTCATGAGCCCTATAACATCCTCAATAGAATCACAAAAATCAGGAGAGATACCAGCCACCAACATCAAGTACTTCAAAAGATTAAAATTCAATCCAGACAGGGAAGAAAAAATATCCAAACCATGCTTGAAGACTAAAAATGAATCCAAATCACCATAAGAAAACAAGATAAGGTTATTTTCAAAACAAAGGTGAGAAATAAAGGTTTATACCACATCTCCAATGAAACTTGTAAGCATCTGAAGATGAAATAAGCGATTCCAATGTGTACAATAAATAATCCATGCAAATCACAAAAAGGAAAGGTGAAAGCTGATCCCCTTTCCTGAGCCGTCGTTTCCCAAAATGGTAGCCAAGTAAACTGACATTAATGTTCACCAGGAACATTGGGGTAAAGATGCATCTTTTAACCCAATATTAGAAGCTAGCCGGAAAGCCGAGAAGATCGAAAGCAACCCATAAAAATTCCCACCTAACCGAATAAAAATCCTTGAATAAATCTATCATGAAGGCACACCAAGGAACCCAAGAATCTAGATGGTAGCCCCAAAATAATCCATGGGATCATGATTATTAGGAAGAATTATTTTTGGTACTAATGGTTGAGGATATTTTTATCCAGCTATAGATTTATGAGTATCTTAAAGTTATTTTGGTAACCATCCTCTTAAAGGGTCTGAGTTATATGTGGTAGAAGTCAATTATTCAGACTAATCCAGAAAAAGACTATTCTTGGAAATGATTCAAGGCATGGTTCATTTAGAATTATTCCACAATGAAGTGAAGGTATTGATGTCTATAGAATATTATAGGCTCTAATAAAGAGATTAAATACTGTTCAAGTACAGAAATCCATTTATGCAGTTGGTTCCATACATTCCTAATCTATATTTAGACGATTCCTTAAAGGATTGGTGGTTTCAGTAAAGTCATTGATGACTTGTCAGTAGCTGTTTCTTCATTTGGACTAAACTTCTATCTACTGATTGTGACATAATCTATCAATGTTGACACAATATTATTAGGGTACACTATATTGTTTCACTTTTGACTTCCAGCTTCCAGCCACTATAACACTTTTGAAAATGTTGGTCTCCGTTCACTATAGCGACGCGAAGTTTCTGTTCCGAACAATGGATCGTTATATTTATATATATTCCATTTTCGGGAAATGGTTTATAACCTTAAAAACTCTGTAATTATTTCTCCCAATTTTTAGTGAGAATTATGGAACTCCATGGACATAGGGATTATTTCTCACCCACGTAAATTTGTGCGACCTATGTAATTTATTTCCTTTTGAATTATCTTTGATTTCATGTTTCTGTTACTACAGCTCCCGAAAATTATGCAATAGGTAATTCATGATTCTTTTATTCCTATTTCTTCTATTACTAGGTGTGGGGGAGGAATCTCTAATAAGGGAAAAAATGAGCTACGTCAGACCCTATAAGTGGCGGTTTAAAGACTATATTTTTTTCTCATCAGTTTCTTCTAGTTTAAAAAACATGGTTTTGTATCGTTGCCGAAAAGCGGTAAATAAGAATCTTTTTTTTTTTGATCCTCAGTGGTATTTTTCGTTAGACTACCAGATGAAGTCTAAAAAATGTGAATATATTGGGTTACATGAATCAATTTAGACAACCAGAAGGAGTCTTTGGGGTATTGAGTCCCTTGTGGTGATTCATATTTGTTTTGTTATATTGGTTAATGTCTAAACAATCCAGAATGAAATTTTGGTTATACTTGGAAAATAGGAAGGCTGTTGTGTAGTGGATGGAAGCTTGGGGGTGCAGGGGGTCTACAGGGTAGTGGGAGGATGCAGGTGGGGTGTCTAGGAGGGGTTTTCCAAGGTCTATTCGGGGGGGTCTGCAGGGCAGGGGGCATGGTGCACATGGGGTTTCTAAAAGGGGATGTCCAGGGGTGACCATGGGAAATCTAGGGGTACGGGGGCTCTGAAGGACAGGAGGAGGGTGCAGGTGGGGTGTCTAGGTGGGGCTGCCCATGGGGGGTGTCTGGGGGGGAGTCTGCAGGGCATGTTGTAGGGAAGATGTCTAGGAGGGGTTGTCAATGTGGGGTGTCTAGGAGGGGTTGTCCGGGGGGTTTCCAAGGGCTGTCCAGGGGGTCTGCAGGGTAGTGTTTGGGAGGGGTGTTTAGGAGGGGTTGTTCAGTTGGGGGGGGGGGGGTGGTCCAAGAGATGTCTGGGGGTGTCAGGGGGTCTGTAGGGCAGGGGGAGCGTGCAGGTGGGGTGTCTATGAGGGGCTATCCAGGGGGGGTGTCCAAGGGATATCCAGGGGTTCCAGGTGGTCTGTACAACATGGGGTAGGGTGCAGGTGGGGTGTCTAGGGGGGATATCCAGGGGTGTCCAAGGGATATCTAGGGGGTGTCCAAGGGCTATTCGGGGGGTCTACAGGGCAGTGGGTGGGTGTTGGTGGGGTGCCTCGGAGGGGGTGTCCAGGGTCTTCCATGGGGGTGTCTAAGGGGTTCTGGGGGGGGATGTCTAGGAGGGGTGTCTAGGGGGAGGGGGTGTCCAGTGGGGGTGTAAGGGGGTTCTCCAGGGGGTCCAATGGGCTATCCTGGGGGCATAGTGGTTATCAAGGGAGGTGCGATGGGGTTTTACAGGGGGCATGAGGGTGGGGGGGTTTTAAAGAGGGGTTTCTAGGGTGTTTCTAGGGGGAGGGGGTCTCCAGGGGTGTCTAGGGGGTGTCTAGGGGTGGAGGGACTATCTAGTGGTGGTGTAAGGGAACTATCTAGGGGTGAAAGGGGGATTTCCAGGGGGCATGGGGGTGTAGGGTCCTGTACAAGGGGGTGAATTAGGGTGTCCAGGTGGTGCAAGGGGGTTGTCTGGGGTGCATGGGGGTGGAGGGGGTGCATGGGGCTTTCCAAGAAGGCATGGGGGTGTAGGGGGTGTTCAGGGGGGGTTGTGGGTGTGTTTTTTTAAATTTTGTACATTGTTTTGTCTGCATGAGTGTTTTCAAAAAATCATTATTTTCAGGCATTGAATTAATCATTGTATATTTTCTGAAAGATTGTATTTTTTGTATTCATCATTATTCTGCAGGTTTGAACTATAATTCTATAGTGGATCCAGCTACCTGCTGATTTTCAGAATTACGGTACTGGAATTGGAGATGGGAGGCCACTGGAATTGCATAAGAGGGAAGGCCGTTGTATGTTGGTTCTGGTTGGATGGAAGAGGGGATAGTAGGAAGAGGTACTAGTGATTTATTTAGATATGACTAAATACTAACCGTTCATAAAACCATTGGTATACAGATCCATACAACCCTGATTATGGCAATAGTTTACCTTGAACCGTTGCAATTGGTGTATACCAGTGGTTAAAAACTGTTGGTGTAGTTGTATAAACCCACTATTATTAACCATTGGGATATACATTTACCAAAGGTTTATAATAAACTATTGGTATTTTGAAAATAAAAACAACAAATCCCAACGGTTAGGTTTGATCTTTTGGGAAATTGAAATCCCCACGCCTTACAGCCCAAAGGTTCAGTGAAACGCTGGGAAAGAAATTCCCAACAGTTTTGGGGATTTTACCAACGGTTTGAAACCATTGGTATAATCTTAATTTAAAGTTTTGTTTAAGTTTATGTGTTACATAATTTTCTCTTTTTTCAATTAATTTTTAGTTTCAAATAATTAATATTTTTAGATTTAATTTATGTTTCCATTTAATTTACTCTGCTTTTCATTTTGCAGTATTACAGTGGCATCGCAACCTCACTCACCATCAATTCTAATTCAAGGCCTCATCGGTTCCATGTTTTATCGCCGTTTTTCAAGGACACCATAAACATTTTTATTATCTCATAGTTTCCTTTCCACCATATGTTTCCACCATGAATCTCCTCACGGTCCCATTCCCCATCCCCTCAAACTCATGTTTTGCCGTTTTTATCCCCACACCAGTTCCACTCTAGCTTCCTTCCACTGCTTCCCTTCTTCGGACACGCTACACTGTCGGCACATCACCCAAATTTCACATAAGTAATAGACTCATATTGACCTATCTATCAACAATATTTCAATGAATCAAACCATTACTATCAATGTCACATGTTACCATCACTAATCAAGGAGAAAGATTTGATGCCATGTTTCGAGACACTAGATTTGCCTCCCCAAACACGATCAACCATCCTCATCCTCATGTCTGGATAATCATCATTGCGTCTAAATCCATTAACTGAGACCTATAATGTGGGTCTGGATCAATGCAATGTGAGGAGAAATTGAATGTCAATCGATTTAGAGCGTAGACACTATTATTGTGAGCAGGGAAAGAAACCATAAAGCCATAAGAAGTTTGAGGAGGTTGTGTTGTGCCGAATGAAGCCTCATCACTAATTGATGTAACTCATTTTCCACCACCTCTATTTCTCCAAAGAGAATGAATTTGGAGTTGTAGATCTTATAGGTGTCATTGAATCGAGCCACTATGCTTTCGAATGGTCCCATAATACAGTAGTGCACTGTGCCGAGGATGATTCTTGTTCGAAGGCCCATGTGTTGTCATTGGGAGATGTTTTTTTAAGTAATCTATGTGATGATTCTAGAAAAAGCATCATTATTTCAACCCCCTCTTGTGCCAAAGAATATGAGGGGGAGGATATAATTTAATTTAAAAAATAATATTTTAATAAAATTTAAAACAAAGATAAAATAATTTTAATTTTAATAATAAGAAATTAATAATAATATTAAATAAATAGTAGATAATAAAAAGGTTAATTATAAGACTAATTAACTGAATAAAATATTTTTTAAACTAAAATAATAAATAATAAATAAAATTAATTAACACTTAAATTTTATTATAACTTATTTAATATATTAATCGAAATAACTAAATAAATAAAATAAAGTAATTCACATTAATATAATTTAAGAATATAATTAATCAATGATAACTAATTATTAATAATACCAACACTAACTAAATTACTTAATTAATAATTATAAATTATGAATAGAATAATTTATTTTAATTAACGATTTAATAATAAATTAACAACAATTATCAATAATGATTTTTATTGAATAACTTTAGTTATCTTTTTAATATGTATTATAACATTTGACCTTAAAAATAACTATTATTTAAATTTATTCATGTTTTAACTATTTTATTTTCTTTTCGCTGGGTAGGTTCATAGTGGAGTCAGAAACATGGTCAGGTTCACAACAATTCCTAAAAATAGTCCAGGTGCTTTCAACTAACATAGTGGGAGTTAGTTAAAATGGAAAAACTAGCGCGATGTGTCATTCATTAAAAAATACATGTGTTTTTTGCATAGTGAAGGACAATTGAAGTCGGTGGAAAATAGGGGGTGACGTACAGGAAATGGAAGCGGGAATTGAAGGAAGAGTAGCAATAGTATTTTAAAAAAACTCTAATTCGAATGAGTATTGATTCCACAAGAACATTTTTTGGATATTAGATATACACAAAATTCATTCGACACATTCAATCATACGCTTCAATGTATAGGGAAACCTAGGGGCGAATCTTGGAGCACTTCATAGAGAACCACTTTCTTGAGAGCTGTGGGCCTAGAGCAGTAGTGATTCAGGATAGGATAAGGAGATCTCTTCCTTTGTTTTCATTAAAATCTATTTCTTTGTAATTGAATAATTTTAGTTTAAATAATAGTGATAATTTTAGGTTATATCCAATATCTCTAGGAGAAATTGATGTTCTGTAGGTTATCTTTAATTTCTTCCTTTTCACTTAATCATTTCAATGAATTTAGAATTGATAAGTGAGATTAATGATGAAATCATTCAATTTTTTTTTCCCCAAGGACTTAATTTTCAAAATATAGTATCAGTAGATGAGATTTTTCATGGATATATCATTCAAAGTAAATAATAAATTCACAATACATCAGGACGTACAGTGAGTTTGAACTATTGTCATTTTCAAATAAAACATTTCACAATTGATTTATTTAGGAGTGGCGAACTCTAAAATTGATCATCTAGAATGACTTAACTTCTAGAGAGGGAGGTAATTCATTCTCATTTGGTGGTACACTACAATAACTTTTATGTGAATCAAATTCTTTTATAACTAGAAGAATAGATATTTTTTCATGAGGCATTTACTTGAGTGTTCATTTATCAGCATTCTATATCTCTGTTTCTCTATGTTTTAAACTTTTTCTTGCTTCAATTAAGTTTTGATACATGATTTGAAATCATGTGTCACTTTAATACTTAATAAAAATACAAAACAAATAATACAAATCTAGTCCACTACTGACAAAAGTGGGGTCTTTTTGAATTTTTTTGGAAGAATATTGGTTATAATTCCCTTCTTTGTGGGTTCGACCTTGCCTTCCACATATATTGAAGTTGTAGGAATATAAATAATTTAAATTTAACCAGATTCAATGATGTTTTAGGTCATGTTTTTTGTGCCATTTCTGGGGAAGGAATGAGCTAATATTTTTCGTAAAAAAACATTAAAAAATAATGTAAATAAATCTAAAAAATGAAAAGAAATTGAAAAGTGTAAAAAATATGCATTATTACATGCTGAATTGATACTATTTTCATACTATTTAGTACTATTTGTTGTTGTTTTCATGAATACAATAACTTTTGGTGTAATATTTGAGCTTCTAAACCCTGAATTAGATAAACATTTAACTACTCTAAGAATGAAAAAAAAAATTTAAATGGAAAATCTAGATGAGGGAGTTCCTGCACCTAACAACTTCCAAAATAAACTATAACACTTAGATGAAGTAGATATTCCTAGAATGAGGGATTTTCAACTTCCTCAAGATTTATACATTCTATCATCCATTAGACTTAGTCCTAGAGCTAGGAAATATGGGTTGAAACAACCACACATTTCACTATTGCCTAAATTTAATGGGATCTCTAATGAGGACTCTCTAGCCATCATTCGAGATATATATAATACATTAAAATAGCTAACACTTCTAGGAATCATAGAGAATGAGCTAAGATTGATATTAATTCCCTTTTTCCTTAACAGGGATTCTAGGAATTGTTTTTTTAACCTAGATGATAACATTTTCAAAAAATGTGATCAAGTGTATAACTCATTTATCATGACGTTTTATCCCCAAATATTGAAAGGTGAACTGAGAAAAAAAATAAATAGTTTTTATCAAGATGATGGAGAAGCATTCCTTGATTCTTGGGATCTATTTAGGGATTTTCATAGGTAGTTTCCCCATCATCAACTCACATCACCCCTTCTCATGGACACTTTCTATAAAGAGTTTCCATCCTCTGGAAAAAATCTAGATGATAAAGATTATGGGGGTAATTAAAATGATTAGAGAGATGAAGAATTGATACAAATCTTTGACAACCTGTCTCTGAACTCTCAACATAATAATTCAATAAGATAAAGAGTCAATTGAAAGTTTAACACAAACACTAATTTAATAAATGAAAATCAAGCTCAACTATCTGAAATCACCATCCAATAGAAATTTTTAATGAACCAGAATCCAAAACGAACTACAAACCAACATCTCTATAAAAACACCAAACAATATTTAAGGGAATAGTGTGTGTAGTGTGGTATGTTTGGGAATACTGAAATATTTTTTCCAAACATTGATATGCCAGCCCAACATTAAGAATATTCTAATTTTTTTAACTATTATTCTATAATACATCAAAAAGTAGATATATTTTCAAATATTTACTAAAAAGGCTATAGGAACCATCCAAACGTTTCCTAGAAAGGTCAATGCTTAATTAAAAAATCCACTGCCCCTAATTACTCTAACCAACCAGAACCAAACTTTCAAAATCAACAAATGGTTGAGTCTTCAAATACACAAGGAAAAATGATAATCAAATGTATTCTAAGATTGATTTAATCATGACTATGCCTACCAAACATCAAAATCAATATGAGTCAGATAAAATTCAAACTGATGTTAAAATGAAAAACATAGAATCACAACAATTCAACATTATGGAGATTTTTATTCTATGGGAAAAGGAATACTTCCAAGTACAACTGAGCTTAATCCTAGAGATAATTCCAAGGATTTAGTGACTTGATGTGGGATTAATACTCAAAATATTTCTTAAAAAATCATGAGAACACCAAAACTGAAAATTTTCTTCAATCTGGTAACAAAAATATACTTTGCATGTATGCAGTAAATAAATAAAGAAGTCTTGGAAATTATCAAAATATGAATTTATCATTTGAATAAAAAACTAGAAATTCATCAAAAAATAAAAAGAATAATGGAAAATAAAAATTTGAGGAAGAGGTGATGGACATACCTACTATCCATAAAACATTTTCCCCAACCATACCATTCCCTAAGAAGATAAAACCTCAAAGTAATATCAGGGCTGAACTTCTTTAGTTCCTTGGTCTCCTTTCCAAACATCAACTAAACATTCCATTCATTCAAGATATAATTAAAATTCCTTCTTATTTTAAATATCATAAAAAATTGTTTCAAAAAAAAATTCAGTGCAAGAATTTTATACATACATCCTCACTGAAGAGTACAGTGTTGTGATTCAAAATAATATCCCACCTAAATTTAAAGACCCTTGTCGTTTTGTTATTCCCTGCACCATAAGAAATTCTAATCAGCACATCAATTTCTATTATTTAGGTTATAACATTAATCTTCTACCATAATCATTTTTTCAACAATTGTTGTTGGGTGACTATCAACCCACAATAGTCATACTTTAGATAGCTGATAGATCTTTCAATCATCCTCTAGGTAGGGTAGAGGACTTGCTAGTTGGGTTTGGGAAACTAGTTTTTCCCGCATACATTCTAGTATTTGACATAGAGTGTGATCAAGAGGAGATCATCATCTTGGTTAGGCCCTTATTGGCCATAGGTGGTGCTGTTATAGATGTTTATTAGGGTCATTTTATTTTTATAATTGGAGAACATGAAGAATAGTTCAATGTATTTTAAAATGTTAAAGGACCAACCTTTTTTGAAAAATGTTCTGTGGTTGAGTCCTTAGAAGATGAGAACTCAAATGGAAACTCTGTAGAATATTAAAATATATTCTCTTATAAATAAAAAAAATTATAAGGTTAAAATCTTGTGAAATATGTGTTAGAAGTTCAAAAGTATGGTCAAACACAAAATTTGGAATATTTTCTAGAACTGGACAATTGTCCAGTATCCGTTTTAGAAGAGTCCTCTATTTCTGACCATAGGAAATTTTTGAGTGAATTTGAGGGTGTTTTTATTAACATCAACCTTAATGAACATTTTTAGGTTATTGAGGGAGAACTGTTTAAACAAATTGATGATTCTGAATTGATAAATTAGTTGAATTCTTGTATGGAAAGTCAGGATAGTATGCTGCCCACTTTGGACAGAAGCACAGTTAATTATGAATCTAAATATGAAATTGAAAATCATTCATCATTTCTATCTCCTTACAAGTGATGCGATGAATATCTTGGAACTCCTAGGCCGAAGAGTCTTCCTTCTCATGTAAAACCACACATTCTTTAACTAAAAAAATCCCCTCTCATCTGAAATATTCATTTATCGGTGAGAATTCTACTTTGCTGGTCATTATTTCTTCTGAACATAATGAAGACCAAGAAGACATATTGTTGAATGTATTGATGATGTTTAAATATACCATAGTCAAGACAATAGAATATATCAACGGTATTAGTCCATAATTCTCTATGCAAAAAATACTTATGGAGACATAACATAACCCAGGGGGAGAGTGTCAATAAAGATTGAACCCAAACATGAAATAAGTTGTGAGATAAAAAGTGATTGAGTTACTATACACTAGAATGATATATCCAATTTCTAAAAGTTCTTGGGTCAGCCCATTCTAGGTTGTTCCCACGAAGGAAGGTTTCACTATAGTAAAAAATTACGAGAATGAATAAATCCGAGTTAGGAAAGCCACAAAATGGAGTGTCTTTATAGATTTTAGGAAGCATAATGCCGAAAATAGGAAGGATCATTTTCAAATTCCATTCATGGATCAAATTATTGATAGGATTGATGGTAATGAATTTTTCTATTTCCTAGATATGTATTCTAGTAACAAATAGATTCATATTGGTCTAGAGGATCAGAAAAATACCACATTCACATGCCCCTTTGGAAAACATGCCCACAGGAGGATTCCCTTTAGGTTGTCTGGAGCTCCATCCACCTTTCGAAGGTGTAGTATGGATTTCTTTTTAGATATGATTGAAAGAATCAATGAGGTTTTCGTGAATTATCTCTCCTTTGTGGGTAGTACTTTTGATACATGTCTTGGAAATCTTGAGTTAGTTTTGGAAAGATTCATGGAAACAAAACTTGTTCTTAATTGGGCGAACTGTCAATTAATGGTCATAGAATGTATAGTTCTTGGTCACAAGGTGTCTAGGAGAGGTCTATAAGTTGATACTACTATGATAGAATTCATTCAGAAACTCCCATCTCCTAAAAATGTAAAAGATAATATATGTTTTCTAGGGAATGATGGTTTTTACCAGATATTCATAAAAGAATTTTAAAAAATCACTAATCCCTTATGTTCATTGATTTTTAAGGATGAACCTTTTATCATTGATGAAAAATGTATGAAATCTTTTAAACATCTTAATGATAAACTCAATAAATCACCCATCATCACTGCACCTGACTGGAAACTACCTTTTGAACTTATGCGTGATGCTAGGGACATGGTTGTAGATGTGGCCCATGGATAGAGAAAAGATAGGATTTTACATGTGGTGTACTATGCAATTATATTTCTAGATGTGGCCCAAAATATTTACTCCACTAGTGAAAACAAATTTAAAGTTGTTGTTTTTTATCTTGCGAAATATAGATAGTATTCATTAGTCTCAAAAGTCATCATTTTCACTGATCATTGTGCATTAAAGTACATTTTCTCAATGAAGGAAACTAATCCTAGGATGATTCGTTAAATTCTATTACTATAAGAGTTTGATTTAAAGATAAGGGATAAGTAGGGAGTGCAAAATTTAGTTTATGACCACTTATCTAGGCTTCCTCTTACTAAATCTGAATATCCTAGGGAAATAAACTCTTCATTTCTTGATGAAAGGTTGTACACTGTATCAATAATGACATTTTCTTGGTATGAAGATTTTTCCAACTTCCTAGCAGTAGGTTTCTTTCCTAGAAATTTTTCCAATGACCAAAGAAAAAAATTCATTTCCGAGCTTCAATACTAACTATGTGATGATCCCATGATATTTAGGATATGTGCTAATGGTATTCTTAGGGGATATGTTCCCGAGGAAGAGATTTTTCCTGTTTTAGAGAGTTGTCACTCCTCGCATTGGGGAGGTCACCGTGTTGGTGGAAAGACTGCTCAGAAATCCATACAATATGGTTTTATTTTCCTACTCTTTTTTAGGATGCTAGGAGATTTTTGGTTGGCTGTGAAAAGTTTCAGAGGCTAGGTAATGTTGGTAGGAATCAAGAGATACCCCAAAAAGGAATTCTATAATTTAAATTTTTTGATGTCTGGGGTTCAGATTTCAGGGGTCCATTTCCATCATCTTATGGTAATGAGTATATTATTGTTGTTGTAGACTATGTGTAAAATGGGTTGAGGTAGTACCACTTCTCAACAATCAAGAAAACTCTATACCTAAGATTGTGAAAAGGAATATCTTTTTATGATTTGGAGTTCCCAAAGTCTTTATAACTAACAATGGAACAATTTTTAAAAACTATAAGTTAAATCTTTGATGGAAAAATATTGTTGTGTTCATAAAACATTTACTACTTATCATCCACTGTCCTGTGTAAAAGTGATGATTTCAAAAAGAGAACTAAAACAAATAATTGAGAAAACTATGTTAACCTCTAGGAATGACTGGTCTCTTAAATTCGACGACGTGCTCTGGGATTATATAACTTATTTGAAGACCCCAATAGGTATATCTTATTAATGAGTTTTGTTTGGGAAATGTTTTCATCTACCTATGGAGATCCAACACAGGTCTTATTGGGAAGTTAAGGCTCTAAACATTGAATTTAAGAGTATTTTTGGGAGAAGATTACTTGAGCAGAGTGAGTCGGAGAACATTAAAAGAGAGAGTTATAATAATTCAAGGATTTATAAAGAGAGGACTAAAATTATTACACACTGAGATTTAATGAGAAATATTTTTTTTAATTTCATTGATGTCTTATGTTGTACGCAAAACTAAGATTATCTTGTGCTGTACACATCACCGTACTACCATGTAGTATACGCAATCACTATTTTGGGCTTGTGTTGCACAAAAGAGAGACCTTCCTCAATAGTTTGTGTTGTATGTAATACTGTGTTTCACTAAACAAAGATATATTGTTATAATAATATTATGAACTAGCTGTAATGAATAGTATTAAACACATTTTGAATTTTATTACATAATAATTCATCTTGCAAATATTTTAGAACATGGTATTAGAACAAAATAAATTTTTCAGGTTAAATAAGTATTTTTCAGAAAATGCAGTTTTGCCGCCTTTTGATGGAGCACCCATTTTAAATCTAGTTTTTGACATGTTTATGAGTTAAATTTGAGAAAATAAACATATTCATTGCAATAAGTATATAAAAATTTACTTGGGATAAATTTTTAATAATTTTCTATTAACTTTCATATTTTGATGAATACTAAAAATACGCTAAATTTTAAACAACTTTTTTCATCAAGATAATTTATATGGTTAAAATATCATATTTAATGGTTTTATAGTATAAATAAAATATATTTTTACCATTTAATATAATTTACATCATTATCATTAATTTTACATTGAATACATAGGTAAAAACATTTCATTATTTTGAAATGTTTGAACTTTTAAAAAACTATTTTCAAAAAAGCGGGATTATTTTTAAGTAAAATACTGCAAATTATGTGTTTGAAATTTGGAAAAATGGATTCCATATTTGGAATCAGTATGTCCAAATTATGTTAATATGATAATTTTTATATTTAGACATTATGAATAGTAACTACGTTAATTTTTATTTACTACAGTTAAAGGTAAATCGGGTAATTAAAGGTAAAATTAAGATTATAAAATTACCCTAACACCTGAAACAATTATATTTTATGAATAAAATTTGACAAATATAACATAAGGGTCAGAGTAGATTCATTTTTTGGACTTTTGACCATGAAAATTATACAATTATTATTAAAACCAAATAAAGTGACAACATGTCACTCTCTTATATCTTATAAGTGTAATAATTATAATTTAGTGATAAACTTCATAAAACATAGAAAATGAATCGTCTAAAGGAAGATAATAAAATTATCTACATCATGTGAATTTATTTATAATTTTTAGGGATTAAATAATTATCATTAAGTATGACACACTAGTTATTTTGAAATTATTTTATTGATTGAAATATCAAATAAAAGGTTTTAAAAATATAAAAATAAATATTATATGAACTATTTAATGCGCTCCATGAATTTTATAGATAAATATGACATGTTATAAATCTATTAAAGGTTTTATTTCGAACATATCTTCTTTTTGGATTTTATTTAAATTCATATAAATGAATAGTGTCAAAATTGACACTATTGTTATATTAAAAATATTACATATTATAAAATTTTTTAAAAATAAAAAAATATTTTAGATTTATAAATATAAATTTATATGTTATAAAATGTAATAAATTATTCAATTATAGACAATTAAAAGCACATAAGTAATTAATTATAACAATTTAGAATTTAGAATGTTATTACCACAAATAAAATTAAATAAATTAAATAAGGATAAATAAAGTTGATATGGTTTAAAATAATTTCCCAACATGTATAAATATTATTGGTTGATAATATTACAACCACATCTCATATATGTATTGTATTTGATTCATTCTTGGTGGTTTTTAAATGGGGGTTTGAATTTATTATAAAATAATATTTCTTATAATTCCAAAGGTGCCCCTCTCCTCCCTTATAAAAGGGAACCTCCTCCCTCTCCTCTTCAAAAAAATTTCAGCCTTTACTCTCAGAAAAACCCATTAAATTTCTCTTCTCCACTTCCCTAGAATCATACTATAGTTTCTGGTCATCTTCAAAGACCAACTATAGTGCCTGAAGAAGAGGTTAAGAAGAGGCGCGTCGAGGAAGAGGTAATATCCTTTACCGATTCATTCAAATTTATTTCTTATACTAAATAATAATATTTATTTGTTTAATTATGAAATAATAAAATCATTATCACTCATATACTGATAAGTTATTATAAATATGAAACAACCCTATTTCATTTTATATTCGTCCTACAAAAAATGAATTTACCGCGCGTGTGTACGTATGACTTACCGTCTCCACTCTTGGTGTAATCTTATTTTTCTACACCACCTTACTTGGAATGGTATAATGGTGGAAATAATATGTATATATGATTATTATACCATGATACTAAATCTGATATATTATATCATCCACTCCAATTCTATTCAATAATTATTGGAATGACATCATCACTCGCACGTACGTACGGATTTCCGTCTCCACAACGCGATGAGATTCACTATCCATGTTAATCAATCAAGAATAATTATAAAGTATATATAATTAATAATAATGGAATATATTAGATAATACTTCTACTGTATATTTATATGTATGTCATCTACTTACATCCATTCAATTGAATAAGGAAATGAAATCAACATTCATGCATACGTATGGCCTACCGTCTCTATGAACGGTGTATATCATTTCATTTATATATCTATTGTACATATATATATACTGAATATATATGATATATAAATCATGTTTTAAATTCTGGAAGTATGTAAATCATGATATAAGTACTAATAATATCAAGAACAACAAGCCCAAACACGTACGATAAATAATAATATTATTACCAAAAACATTTCTTTGACATGAAATTGACAAATGAATGGCTAATATAATGACCTATTTGAATCATATATGAAATCATAAATATTATTATGGTTATATAAAAAATTTATAATATGTCTAATCCCACTATACAGGAGTTTCGAACACGTGCAGAAGAAATTGGACCTAAGGTGTGGGATTATTTCGTCTCACTTTTATTCATTTGAGATATATGACTCAATCAACACCTATTTCTTTTGAATGGTGTTTATGCTTCCCATGAATGATTTACGATTTTTATTATAAAGGATATGATATTTACATATGCATGTAATTTTATTTATTTTTTGACACGTATGATTCCACCGATTATAAATGGTATGGGATAATTATTTCAATCTCATTCTAATCTGAAATTGTTTATTCGTAAGTATTTAATGGGGTTATGATTATCATCCATGTCAATGTTTTCTAAAAATGTTTTCATAAAATTTTTAATATTCTTAAATGTATGTTTAATGTAATTTTTACCCTTTTTGACTTTTACCACATGGTATGGAAGGAATCTTTCATTTATTTACCATACGAGGTACTTTTTGACTTTTCCGGAAAAACTATAAGAATGGTGTTTTTTAACTTATTAATACTTGGCTGGAATGATAAGTATACCTGGTTCAGTAATGGACTTTTTCCACTATAATGGTCTTGTCAATAATTCCTCGGATACTATGGAAATCATATCATGTGATTAATGGTTTTCCACAATTCCATTTTTTATTTCAATTCCATTTTATCATGATTAATTTCCCTTTATAATCTATTCCTTATGTACTGCCATGATTTATGTCAGTGCTCAATATTTTTGAAGTTTAAACATTATGTTCATGTTTTTAGGTTCAAATATATATGGTCTGTTTTATTTTCTCAATGATTATCCTTACTAAGATTTTGAGCTCACCCTTTTTTTGTTTTCATTTTCCAGGATATAAAGAAAGGTTTTAGGTAAGAAACCAAAAGGGAATGATCTTTATGGGAGATTTTGAAGATCATTCACCATCATTAGAATATTGTGTTCCATGTTTCCAAAGGCACTATGCTATTACGGCCCTTGGTTTTAAATTTATTTTTATGTATTAAGTATTCCATAAAATTAATGTAATGTCCATATACGTCAATCTTGGGCCTCTACAGTTGGTATCAGAGGAAAGGTTTATTTAACCATTGGAAAAAAATATGCGAAAACTATAGTGATATCTCTAGAAATATTTCTAAGGTATGTCTAGGGAACATCCTAAGGTTAAGTATAAGTATATTTTACAATCCTAGAATTACAATAACGATCATGTATAACCTACGATTAAACCAATGATGTTAGATATTGAATGTAATGCCCTTTATTATGTTGTTTTCCAATCATGATATTTACCCATCTCGCTATTCTTTTTGGGTTTTAGATGATGGCTAGATCCTGAAGGAATCATGTTGATCAATGAAATGGACAATGTAATTATTGTCCTCCTGAACAAACCAATGTTATGGGAGATGGAGTGAAAAATATTATTTCTATACTTACATAAGATATGAATCATTCTAGACTTCCAAATGAGGAGATAAGGGAACAATATTCTATTGATTCCTTCTTAAGGAAACGTTGACCTTCTTTCTATGGGTCTTCTGATCCACTTATTTCTGAACAATGGATCAGTACCATTGAAAACATATTTTCCATACTTCTCTGTTGAAAACATGAAAAATTCATTCTGGATGTTTACTGTTTAGAAGATGAATCAGACCCTTGGTAGACTCTAATTATGAATACAAGGCCCCAATATGAAATTGAATCTCTGGAATGGGATGAGTTCAAGAACTTGTTTTTCAATAAGTAATTCCCTTTTATTCTTCGAAAAAATATGTAAAAGGAGTTCATTGATCTTATGCAAAGTGATGATGAATCTATTTGTATATACGAAGCGAATATTACAAGGCTTGCAAGGTAAGCATCTGGCTTTATCATCCAACCTAAAATTAAAGTTGACCCATTATTCAGTTGATTAAAACCACGTCTTTGAAGGTCATTACCTATAAGAAACATCAGTAGTTATGAAGAAATTGTGCGTTGTTCTATCAAGGTAGAACGGGAAGTTGGTGTTACATATGCAACTCATGGTTTTGACAAGAAAATAAATATGGAGTTCAAGGAAAAATCTCAAAAAAATGGTGAAAATGAGATGAATGTTTCTTTATACTCAATGTGTGGAAAGAAGTATGGTGGAGATTGTCTAAAAGGTACTAGAAAATGTTTCATGTGTCGAAAATAAGGTCATCGAGTAGCTGAGTGCCGAAGTAATGGGAAAAAGGTTTCTAATGATGTGAATAGAGAAAAGACTACAGAGAATACCCCACGAACACTTCAATGATTCAAGTTCAAGGAAATTGGGCATTATGCTATTCAATGAACAAATCCAAGGGTTAATGGTGATCGACGTTAGAAACCTCTAAAGGGAATAGGAAAAGGGAAGTCACATGCGATCACTTTTTGTGACGTGGAGTATGACAATGATGTTTTGGAATAATTAAGTGTTTATGTAATGGGATTTCAAAATAGTATCATGGAATGTCATTTATAGTATTATGGAATATTTGAAAATCTATGTATTGGTTAATTATGGTTTTCAATAATTATATGGTACCAATAACCATGAAAAGTGATTGAAATATTTTTTGAAAGTAGAAGATATGCGCATAATGAAGGGATAATGAGAAAATAATATGTTTTATATTATTAATGAGCTCATGACCAATATAAGGACAATGTGATATCATGGTTTGAGTATATAGACTTTTTGGGATTTTGGTGTGTGGAAATAAGTAACTTCTGAAAGAATTCATGTTTTCACTAAGGATATATGATAACTCATGTTTCAAGATAATACATTATTAAGGTATTCACATGTTTGGAATTTGACCAACAATATATATCTTATGATATATGAGGGATAAATGATGGTATTCACATGTTTGGTAGATGACCTTTCTAGTAATAATTTTCTTTATAATATGAGATTGGATAGAAGTATTTTTGATAAGCCTAAAGGTTGTAATAGATTATGTTATAAATAAGATAGTATTGTTTAAGTCTAAAACTTTTTTTTCGAGAATGTTATAATAGTATAGTTTTCGAAAAAAGAAAACCTGCAGGACGAGCAACAACCCGTTGCGTCAGGAACGTATGCGGGAATCAAACCCAAAAATGAAGTGTGACAGGCCTTTATCACCTAACACTAGCCTAAAGGAAGTCCTTGGTTTATAGAAATAATTTCTATTTTATTATGTGTTATGATAGATGAAGTATAAGTCCATTTTAGGAACCATATACAATTAATCTCGCCATAGATGGAATTATGTATATTTAATATCTTTTTCAAACTTTATGTTTGAGACCGATGGAATGACCTATCATTCTATCACATGATCCAATCACACTTCACGAATGAAAAATTCATCTTTATTTATTTATGATATGAAGTGGAAATTAATCAAGGAATGACCAACACTGTGATTTAACCAAAATCATGTAAGTATTTTTTTCAAATTCAAAATTTTCATATTTATGAAAATGATCTTGAAAACCAAAAATGTTGTCCTAGTACCCTCATATACGATGAATCATATGGTACAGTAGATCATCACAGATTTATGGATTTGTGATTATTGGATTTTTCAAAGCCATGTTTTCTACCACTCACCATCAGAACATGATGGTTGGATTTCTCTTCTATATCCCGGTTTTCACCTTTGTTCTCTTATGTGAAAATCTAGTGATGAGTTAATTTGGGTAACCGTTAAATTTATTACATTACTTTTTAAAATTAAGGTTTCGTATTCCTTTTTAAGATGTGGTTTTCTATGATAGAATCTTTCAATTAGTATACTATATATAACCACGGCGAATTTCAAGGGCGAAATTCGTCTTATGGGGGGTAGAATGTAACACCACAAGATTTTATGAGAAATATTATTTTTCATTTCGTTGATGTCTTATATTCTACTCTACAACAATATTATATTGCACTATATACAAAACTATATTACCTTTTTGTATACTCAATCACTGTTCTTGTCTTGTGTTACATGCAAGAGCGACCTTCCTCAATAGCTTATGTTGTACGTAATACCATGTTTCAATAAACAAAGATATATTGTTATAATATTATTATGAACTACATGTTATGAATATTATTAAACAGATTTTTAATTTTATAACATAATCATTCATCTTACACATATTTTAGAACATGGTATGAGAACAAAATTAATATTTTCAAAATAAATAAGTATTTTTAAAAAAATTCAGATTTGCCGCTTTTTGATGGCCCACCCATTTTAAATCATGTTTTTGAAATTTTTATGAGTTCAATTTGACAAAATAAACTTATTCGTTGCAATAAGTATTTAAAAATTTACTTTGGATAATTTTTTAATATTTTTATGTTAACTTTCAAATTTTAATGAATAGTAAAAATACGCTAAATTTTAAACAACTTTTTTCATCAAGACAATTTATATTGATAAAATATCCTATTGAATGGATTTAAAGTATAAATAGAATATATTTTTTTCATTTAATATAATTTAAGTCATTGTCCTTAATTTTACATTGAATTCATAGTTAAAAACATTTCAATCTTTTGCAATATTTTAACTTTTAAAAACCCGTTTTCTCAATAGCAGGATTAATTTTAAATTAAATAATGAAAATTCTGTGTCTTGAATTTGGAAAAATTGATTCTGTATTTGGAATCAGTAGGTCAAAATTATTTTATTAGGATACTTTTTATTTTTATACATTGTGAATAGTAACTACGGTAATTTTTATTTACTATAGTTAAAGGTAAATCATGTAATGAAGGGTAAAAATAAGATTATAAAATTACCTTAACACATTCCAAAATTCTATTGGATGAATAAAAGAAACCCCATATAACCTAATGGTCAGAATAGATTTATTTAATGGACTTTGTATCATGAAAATTATATAATTATTATTAAAACCAATGAAAGTGACAACTTGTCACTCTGTATCATCTTATAAGTGTAAGAATTTTAATTTAGTGAAAAAATTCATAAAACATCGAAAATCGATAGTCTCGAGAAATATAATAATATTATCCACATCATTTTAATTTATTTAGAATTTTAAGTGATTACATAAATATCATTAATTATTACACAATAGTGATGTTGAAATTATATTTTTGATTGAAATATCAAATAAATGGTTTTAAAAATATTAAAATAAATATTATATGAACTATTTAATGTGATCCACAGATTTTATAGATACAAATTACATGTTATAAATCTATTAAACCTTTTACTTAGAACTTATCTTTTGTGTGTATTTTATTTAAATTCAAATAATTGAATAGTGTCAAAATCGTCACTATTGATATTTTATAAAAATAACATATTATAAAATTGATTAAAAATCACAAAAATATATAAAATTTATAAATAGCAATTTATATGGTCTAATTTTTCAATAATTATCCAATTAAATATAATTCACAACATATAAATAATTATTTATAACAATTTAAAATTTAGAATATTATTACCACTAATAAATTTAAATAAATTAAATAATGATAAATCAAGTTGATAAGATTTAATATAATTTCCCAACATGTCTAAATTTTATTGTTTGATGATATTACAAACCAAAAACATCTAATATTATTATATGAGTCATTTTTTTTGTTTTTATTTTGTTTTTGAATTTATTATAAATTAATATTTCTTATGTTTGCAAAGGTGCCCCTCTCCTCCCTTATAAATGGTAACCTCCACCCTCTCCTCCTAACAACATTTTTTTCCTTCATTCTCGGCCAAACACTATACCTTTCTCTTATAAACTTCCATATAAACATTCTAGAGGTCCTGGATTTCTTCAAATACAATTTTTATTTCCCTAAAAGGAGGTTAAGAAGAGGCGCCTCGAGGAAGAGGTAATATCGTTTACTGATTCATTCAAATTTATTTCTTATTTCACTTTCTCTTATTTATTTGTTTCATTATAAAATAATAACATCCATATCAGTAATATACGGATATGTTATTATAAATATGAAACAACCCTATTTCACCCTCTATCCATCCTTCGAAAAACGAAATCATCACACATGCGTTCGTACGACATACCGTCTACACGCCGTGGTGTAATATGTTTTTCCAACACCACCTTACTTGAATGGGTATAATGGTGGAAATAATAACAATATATGATTATTATAACATGACAATAGTTCTTAGATATTATATCATCCACTCCAATTCCATTCAATAATTATGAGTACGATATCATCGCTCGTGCGTACATACAGATTACCGTCTCCATGACACGATGTGATTCATTCTCCATGTTAACCATTCATGAATTATTATAAAGTATATATAATTAATAATAATCAAATATATGACATAATAATTCTACTGGATATATATATTTATGTCGTCTACTTACTTCCATTCAATTCAATAAGGATATAAAAGCAACGTTCAAGCATATGTACGGCTTACCGTCTCCATGAACGGTCAATTTAATTTCATTTATCTATCTATTATACCCACACATATATATATATACATAATATATTTGATATATAAATAATGCATTAAAATATTCATTAATTTAAATCATGATATAAGTAATAATAATATCAGGAACAACAAGTCCAATCATGTACGATTAATGATACGATTATTACCCAAAACGTTTCTTTAACATTAAATTGACAAATGAACGGGTAATATAAATACCTATGTGAATCATATATGATAACAGTAATATTATTATAGTTATATTACATGTTTATAATATGTTTAAACCCACAATACAAGAGTTTTAGACATGTACGGAAAAATTGGACATAAGGTAAGGGATTATTTTATAACACTTTTATTTCTATGAGACATATACCTTAATCGCCACCTATTTATTTTTTATGGTGTTTATGATTCCCATGAATGATTTATGATTTTTATTATGAAGGATATGATATTTACAAATGAATGTAATTTTCTTTATTTTGTTACATGTATGATTCCACCGATTACAAATGGTAGGGGTCAATTATTCCAATCTCATTCTAATCCAGGATTGTTTATTCGCAAGTATTTAATGGGTTTATGTTTAACATCCATGTACATGTTTTCTAAAAATGATTTCATAAATTTTTTACAATTTTTACATGTTTTTTAATTTCATTTTTACCCTTTTTTGACTTTTACCACATCATTTGAAAGGAATCATTATTTTGTTTACCATACGAGGTACTTTTTGTCTTCTCAAAAAAAAGTGCGAAAAGAATGTTTTTTTACTTATATGGCATGAACGGGTTTTTATGGTTTCATAACGCATTATTTTCATGAATATTACTCTATAATATTTCATGACTATTTTCAACAAAAATCCTTTTCTTTTAATATTTCCTGACATTTTGTGAAAAGAAAATGATTTTGAAAAATAAAGGATATTTTCCTCAAGAATTCATTTCAAGTGTTTTATAAAAACTATTTTCCATATAGGCTGTCAATATTTAGTATGATTATGATTCAAGTATAATTTCTCTATTATTTACATGGTTTTATTTTTCTTATGATAAAATGATATCCATTTGTTTTATATGGATTATGTCTTGATTGGATGATGTTTATGATCCCATTATATTCATTGGGTTATGATGAAAGATTTATGATAGTTTTGTGGCACACGTAATAATGATTTCAATATGAGATGGGTGGGACCTATTTATCCCTCCAATTCACTGGGTAAAAATTTATATCTCATGAGATAGACATGGTTGGAATGACTTGTGAATCCGGTTCAGTAATACAGTAATGGAATGGAAAGTAAACCAGGTTTAGTAATGGACTTTTTCTACTATGATGGTCTTGGAATCAATTCCTTCGCTACTATGGATATCATATCATATGATTAATGGTTTTCCACAATTCCAGGGTTTATTACAATTCCATTTTATCATGATTAATCTTCCTTTATGATCTATGCCTTATGTACTTCCAAGATTTATGTCATTGCTCAAGATTTTTTATGCTTAAACATAATGATCATGTTTTTAAGTTCATATGTATATGGTTTGTTTTATTTTCTCCATGCTTACCCTTACTGATCATTTGAGCTCACCCTTTTTATGTTTTCATTTCCCTATAATATAAATAACAGTATTAGGTAATAAACCAGAAGGGAAAGATATTCATGGGAGATGTTGAAGATCTTTCAGCATGTATAGAAGATTGTGTTCCACGTTTCCATAGACAATTAAATATTATGTTCCTTGGGTGTAAATTTTTGTTATGTATTATGTATTCCACAAAATTAATGAAATGACCATGTATTTCAAGATTGAGTCTCTACAAAAAAAATTCATGATTCTATCATACAAAAAAATGAGTTTAAACCTGGAAAGAATGTCCTTCTCTTTAAATCTGGATATAATGTCTTTCCTAGAAAACTTAATTCCAAGTGGTGTGGACCATTTACTATAGTAATATTGATAAAGAAAGGATCTGTTGAAATTGTAGGTGAAAAGGACAAACCCATGTTAGTTACTGGGAATATAGTGAAAAATTAAATTGAGGGACATCCAAAGGGATTGGCTACCTTCATTATTCTTGAAAACTGATCTTATGTAAATTCTAGATCGAAGCTATATAACATGGCAGTGAATGGGAGGCAACCCATGGTTCTTTCTGTCCTTTCCTTATTTCATTTTAACATTGAATAAATTGATGTTTCTATGCTATGATTTTGGTAAATTCATGTTATAGATTGTTCTTGGTTTTTTTTATATTGTAAAGTTACAATAAGCTAATGTTGTGTCATTTATGGATTAGAACTACCTGAAGAATTAATAATAAACTTTGGGTCAGGGAAGTTTTCTATTAGTTAGTTGGTACTCATTTTTTTGATCATGTCCACTTTAATAAAAAATTCATGTCATAGTAATTACTAATAGGGAGATAGTGACTGCTACCTTTAAAATCCTACGTGTATAAGAAATTCTGCTACATGTTTTCTAGAAAATCATATGCATATCTTTCATAATAAAAATATTTTTTTGCAAGTCACTAAGTTGAATAAAATATTTTTACATGTTCTTCATTTCGTAAAATCACTGTCATAAAAATATGTCCACTACATGAAATTAAATGTGGGGGTGGTACATGAAGAATAAAAATATTTTATCGAATCAGCTTTAGGTTGGGGTGTTTTAGAATTCATTTTTATGCTTTATTAACCCTATTATTGACCTCAATCTGTTAAAATGATTACACCTTATACATAATGAATTTACAGCTCACAAGATACTTTTGAGATGTATTAAAAATTATTCACTGGACTAAATTTTTATTTTTCTACTTCTAATGTACATGGTGTTATGTAATTCATTTTGGAAAAAAATATTTTTGAATTTCATTGTGACCCTTAAAACATGTCATAAATAAACTGAAATACAAAATTTGTTTTGAACATAAACTGTCAAATTGTTCTTCTCTATATTTTGATGTCAACATTGGGGACAATTATGGGTTATACATGTTAGGGAGGGGTAAATTCGTGGCTATTCTAAACTACACTTTAATGTGAGCCCATAATTTTCCACTTCTACTTTAACAATTTTGTAAAAAATAGTTAAAATTTATCAAAATTCTTGCACAATTTTAGGCTGGTTTATTTCTTCAATTAGGTCATTCCTTAGGATGATGCTTGCTGGTAGTTATGAACTACTTTTAATATAAAATTAATATGTATGGATGATTTCCGATTGGTCTTGCTTCGTGATTTTAATAGAGATTTCGGATTAGGACTACTTTTGAGAGTGATAATGGTGACCTATTAGTGGAATTATGATCATGGCCTTTGGAACTTGAAGTTTGAATTTATCCTAGGGGACACATTTTTTTTTTAATTTAAAGTAACTACCTTATTGAGACAATGTAAATGGTTTTCATAATCTTCTTTTGAAACTGTAGTTGTTTAGGAATTTGGGATCCCATGGTGAATCTCAGTCACCCCAGATGCTGGGAGAATTTTTGTTTACTATAAGCCCTCTGTACACCTTTAATAAGTAAATTTCAAAGTCAATAGCACATGGTATATGGATTGAGTAAAATTAAATAATTTTTCTAGAGTCAAAAATTAGTTTATTAAGGTGAGGGGAATGATGAACATTGGACGAATAAGGGGACAATTGGTTTATATGGGAGTCATTTAGATTTTATCATTAATGTGATTTAAAAAATTATTGTTGGAACCTAGGTGATGAGTCAAAGTATAAGTTCCATTGGTTATGTTCTAAATTCCACATAAATTTATTCCCTTGTTACTCTGGGAATTATAACTTCAGTTTGGACTAAAATGAGTCACTAAGCAATATCACATATGAGGTATGACATCGTCATTGCTTGATGATTCATAGTTTTCAAGAATACCCCTCTTAGTATCTTTTGAAAGCAAGATTCATATGAGAAATTCATTTTCTAAAGCTTATTGTCACTTTTGTCCTCTGTTCTTAAGTTCTAGGCATGTTACAGTTTGAATTGATTCATAAAACATTTTTATGGTTCTCAATGAGAGTAAAACATGGGATTGTTTGAGGAAAAAGAATAATTAAGTGTGGGGAATTTTATGTGACCTTAAAAACATATGTTTTCCACATCTATTTAATTATTTTTTATCTATTTAATTATTTATTTTAATATTTGTTTGATAAATAAGGGAACATTTGTAATTCTATTATTAAAATAGTTATTTAATAAATTTTTATAATTAATTGTGAATTTTAAGATTTAAAATAATTAATTTATATCTTAATTTAATTTTATAGTCTAATAACATTTTAGTTCGCTTGGTGCATTTTGTTTTCATATTTAATAATTTAACATTAATAAATTAATTAATTAATTATTATTTTTCACATAAATAATTTAGCTTAAATTTATCATTTCATGGTTTAAATATCAATTAATTAAAGTAGCATAATCTAAATATTAGCTATATTTTATTAGTTCGTTAATTATAAATTTGATTTTGTAAACATACTACTCTTGTTAAAACTCTTTAATTTAATTTCATTTATTAATAAAATTGTTTAATAATGAAATAACAAACTCTTAACATTAATTAATTTAATTTGTTAAAGTAACTATTTTAAATAAATTAACATCATTGTATAATTTAAATCTATTATTTTATTTTATAATTTAGTTTCTTCATAATATTATGTTTCTATTTTGTACCAATTTACATTTTATAAATTAATGTTAGAAATATTTTTTATACGTTTATTTAATTTTGTGAGTAACTTAATTTTTCCTTTGTTTTAATTAATTATTAGTTGCAAATAAATATTTTGTTTAGATTTTATTTAAGTATCAATTTATTTTACTCTGTTTCTTTTTGCTGTATTATTTTGGCACCCCATCCTCACGCACCATCAATTATGATTCACGGTCTCACCGGTTCTATGAATTATCACCATTTTTCTTTGACAACGTTAAACTTTTTTACAGTCTCACCATTTCCTTTCCACTTTATAGTGAAACTGTGACTCTCCTCACTGTCTCATTCCCCATCCCATCAAACTCCTATGGCATAATTTTTATCCTCACACCGGTTCCACCCCACCTTCCTCCCACCTCTTCCCTTCTCGATCCACGCTTCACCTTCTCCACTTCACCCTACTTTCACACAAGTCACAACTTCATGCTGACCTACCGATTAAAAAACATACAATGTCTCAAACCATTGCTATCAACGTCACCTGTTACCACTGCTAAGCCTGATGAAAGATTCACTGCCAGGTTTCAAGACACCCGATTTGCAACCCCGAACACAAACCACCAGCCTCGTCCTCCTGTTCAGTTGATCTTCACTACACCTGCATCCTTTAACCGAGACCTCTGTTGTAGGTCTAGATCAGAGCTGAGTGATGAGAAATCGAATGTCAGTCTAGTAGGATCCTTGATACTGATATTATGAACCAGGAAAGGAACCCTGAAGCCATCAGAATTTCGAGGAGGCTGAGCTATGATGAATGAATCCTCGTCACTTCTAAAAGGAACTCATTTTGTGCCAATGTTTGTTCTTGGGTAGTGTTTGAATTTGGAGTTTTAGCACTTCGAGTTGTCATTGCATCGAGCCTCCATGCTTTCGAAGGGTGCAATAATATCCCATGGGAAACCCTTAGGATGAGTCTAGTTCAAAGGGCCATGTGTCTTCATTAGCAGAGGATTTTTTAGGAATCTACGTGACGGTTCTAGATGAATCATCATGATTTCAACCCCCACTCTTGCACTGAAGCAGATGAGGGGGATAATAGAGTTTAATTTAAAAAAATGTAAAACAAAAATATAAAAAAGATAAAATAATAATAATTTTAATAATAAGCAAATAATATTAATATTAAATAAATAATATATAATTTCAAAATAAATTATAAGAATAATTAACTGAATAAAATATATTTTAAAACTAAAATAATAATCTGAGAACTAAATTTATTAACACCTAAATTATATTATAATTTATTTAATATATTAAACAAATAAAACTAAATTAATAAAATTAAGTAATTAATATTAATATAATTTATGAATATAATTAAGTTGTGATAACTAATTATTAATAATACTTATATTAACTAAATTTCTTAATTAATAAAAATAAATTAAAAACATGGTAATTTTATTTAATAAAATATTTAAAAGTAAATTAATAACAATTATCAATTATTATTTTTATTGTATAACTTTAGAAAACATTTTAATAATTATTATATCAATAGACTTTAAAAAATCACTATTATTTAAATTTATTTATGTTTTAATTGTTTTATTTTGTTTTAGCTGCGCACGTTCCCAGTGGAGACAAAAACAAGTACAAGTTCACACTAAAGCCTATAAATAGTCGAGGTGCTTTCAACTTATTTATCGGGAGTTATTTACTATAGAAAACTAGCACAATATGTCATTCATGAAAAAACATACATGTGTAGTGCATATAGAGGACATTTGATGTTGGTGGAAAATAGGGGGTGATGTGCAGTAAAGGACAGTGGAAATTTAAGGTAGAGTTGTAGTAGTATTAAAAAATACTCTCATTTGAATTCAGATTGATTCCATGAATACATTTTTTAGATATAAGAACTAGATAAATTCATTTGATACATTCGATCATATGATTCCAAGCATATGGGAACCTATAGAGAATCATGGATAAATTCTTGGATAACAACTTCCTAGAGACCCGAGGACCAGAAGCACCAGCGATTCGAGATAGGAGAGGGAGTTCTCATCCTTTGATTTCTTTCAAGTATCATTCTTTGTAATTGAATGATTTTAGTTTACATAATAGGGATAATGTTAGGCTAAATATTTTAGTTTGCAGAGAATTTGAATTTGTCCATGTTATCTTTCAATTCTTCATTTTCACTTAATCATTTCAATGAATTCAGAATTGATCAGCGAGATCAATGCTGAATTCCTTCAAATGATTTATACCACTAGGACATAGTTTTCAAAATTCCACTGTAATTCGGTGAGATTGATCGTGGATACATCATTCAAAATAAATAGTAAATTCACAATAATTTAGGACATACGTTGATTTTGACCTATTTTCATTTTTGAATCAAACATTTCACAATTGTTTTTTTTATGGTGGAGAACTCTAAAATCGATCGAATTGAATGACATAAATCCAGGTAAGGTAGGTAATTAATTCTCTTATAGTGGTACACTGCATTATCATTTAAGTGAATCAGAATGGTTTGTATACTAATATAATAGAGATTTTACCAGGAATTTAATTGGTTGTTCATTTATCAGCAATCTATATATCTGTTTCTCTAGGTTTTCAACTGTTTCATGCTTCAAATTATTTTGTATACAAGATTTGAAATGTTCTGTCACTTTACTACTGAATAAAAATTAAAAAAAGGGAAAAATATAATCTTGTCCACTCCTGATAGCAGTGGGGTCTTTCTGGGATTTTTTAGAAGAATAGTGGTCATAGTTTCCTTCTTTGTGGATTCAACCATGCTTTCCACATATATTGTAGTAGTATGAATATAAAAAATCAAACTTTGACCAGCATTAACAACAGTTTAGGTCAGCTGTAGTGAATCTCCATCAACCCTACGTGACTTATTGATCTCTTTTCAATGTTTTGATGATTCCTATAAAAAGTATTTATTTCTAGCTTCTCTAAGTTATTTTGTAACAATATATCTTGGATCCAAGGTGCTTTCATCCTCAGTTTTTGTGGTTTTGTTTGAGTTGATCTTGTTTTATCTTGTTATTCTTACCATGTGGTGGTGAATGATCTCCATTGTATATAATGGGGTTCTCTTGTGTGGTTGTTGGTGGAGTGGTTCCATGACATCCTCATACGGATGAAGATCATACATGAGAGGTGATTAGAGATTCTTCGAGTGGTCTGTTCATGTGCGAAGAACATTGACACCATTAAGAGGCATGATTTCCTTTATTTCTCCTTATTTTCCATTCTATGGGTGGGTGTTTGGATGTTTCCTTTGGTAAGATATTTGAATTAATATTAACAAATATAATTGAACCAATTCAAGATCAATATATATGGGCCATGAAAAGTAAAGAATAATCTTGCATTGTTATTTTTTTCTGTTTGGTATTGTGATTTGTATGGGCTGAATACCCACTAATGATCAGGACCGTTGGGAACCTTGTCATCACACTAAATGATTTATCGATTGCATGTTGTTCATTTTTGGTTTGACACTTATTAATGGAAATTAGTTAATAACATATATTTATCTAATGAATGGATACCCAAAGATCATATAGATTCTATGATAACCCGTGAATTAAAAAGCAGAATTAAATAAGGGATGCCCTGTTAAATACAGGACTATGTTTCCCCTTGGTACATAGGGTGATGTGATATTTGGGTTTGTTCTGGGTTGTATTGTAGTGTGGTTGTGAGCATGGTTGTGTGATGTGGGATGGTGTGGGTGGTGTAATGGAATATACAGTTGAGATATTGATTGATTGTGTCATAGATGAGAAGTATTGTACAGCAAGGCTATGAACTAGTTATGTGGTAATGTGTTACCAGATGGGGTTGTGAGTTGGGGGTCGGTTCTGTTGATATGTGATTTGAGAAGGATGAGTTTGAAGAGTGATAATAGTGTTTTTATGGGTAAATATATCAGAGTTTCTATATGAGTAACATGAAAAAATTTTATCCATGTATCTAGAGATCGATCTATGATGTATCATGAATAGGTTTTAAACAAAGAGGAAATTGGAATCTTCCATAATCTATCTGGGCTCTTCACCTTCTGAAAACCATGTTGCCTATTTTTTATCTTGCATAGTAGATTCCTAGGAAATTATTGAATTGATTAATGATTTTTTTTTATAAAGAAAGAATATGGTTAGATAAATTGGGTGGTAATGTGAATTGTCTTTTATGGGTTGTTTTGTGGTGTTGTTCATTTAGAGATAGCCGCAATGGTGGAAGTATTGTGATATGGTGGTTTATCTGAGAACCCATAGGTTGGGATTGAGATTTCGGTATCATATATGTATCTACTAGTATTTTTCCTTATTATTTATATACACACCCAACCCAAGTTGAGAACTATGTTATGAACACCCCCATCATCATGGGAGAGAGTGTTTTTTCCAACATCTGGTTAGGAATACGTATGGGTGGGTGACCACTCTTTTGTGATATCTCTTCTAAGAGAGGTAGGTATAGAACATGATGTGATGGTTGGATTTATGTTATTGTCTTATATTGTGATTATGATAAACTAGGTGTCTTCATGTTGTATGTGATGGCCCAAGAGTTTTTGGGCGAGGTGGTTTGTGCTTTCCTAGTTATGTTTAGGATGATAGGTGACTTGCTTTCCCAAGTGTCTTCCGGATGATATGTTATGCGGTGTATCCCACATGTGTGTGTGGGTGGGATGTGTTGTGAGGCCTAGATGTGTGTGGGCAGGTAATGATGTGGTAAATAGAACGGATATAAGTTCCAGGATGTATGATGTTGGGAAAGAGTTGTATACTAGTAGGAAAGTTGGGTGGGGTACCCTTTCATCAATGTGCATTATATTACCTTACCAGAATTTCATTATTTGTTGAGCATGCCATGGTGAGATTGAGATGGTTAGTATACATGATTGTTGAGGTTTGGTTCTATTGTTTTCTCATAAGGGAATTAGTATGCTTATTTCACCAATGCATGTGAGACTTTGGTTTTCTTACTGAGTATAGCTTTATGCACACCCTATGTTTATAAAACTGTTTTTAGGTTTCCAATAGGATTACATAGACCGTGTTAAGTGTTACTAGATTAGTCCATAGGGAAGTTTCTAAGTCACTTAATTAGATTTACTTTAGTGTATTTTACTTTGGTGAATTTACTGTTTTTGAATTATTTCTATTTACACATTCATTGTGGGATAGTTTTTTGATTTATTTAATATGTTTCATGGTTTTCTTTTCTTGATGAGACATCTTATCTCACAATATGGTTTCTTAAAAAGGATATTTCCAAACATGTTGTAACATTTGTATGACCATGGTGTTATTCCCCAACCTAGGGCCTACTGGAGGCTGGACTTGGGGATCATTATCTCCCTTCCTTCATTGCCAGCCCGGGAGGGTCATCTTTGGATCAATTGGGTTATGATAGAATGGTATCTGAGGTTATGGTTGATATATAAGATGGATTTTGGGGTTATGAACAATGAGGATTTCATTTATTTGTATTTAAATAGTGTCATATGATCTTGGTGTGTGACATAGGATTATAAATACTTGTTATGACATGATATTTTAGGGGGGGGGGGATGTCACTACTAGAAATCCCTCATATATGAAGGCCCATATCCCAACGGTTTATCTAAACCATTGGGTTAGGTTACCTATTCTAACGGTTCGATAAAAACCATTGGTACATGACTTTCTAGGATGTTTTATCCCAATGGTTTGAAAAACCATTGGGATGGGACTTGTTAGAGGATGTTTTCTAAATGGTTATCTGAAACCATTGGCATACCCCCACATTTCCCAGTTAATTTTTGAGACCTTTAGGATAGTGAATGTTTACAACCCTCCATTCCCAATAGTTTAATCATACCTTTTGCATAGTTTTACTCCATACAAAGATCCCAATGGTTATTAAAAACTATTGGGATAGAATGCCAGAAATAGAGAATAAAAAACCAAATCTAGATCCGCACACATTTTTTCCTAAATGATAGATCACATTCCTCCCGTGTGAACCCTTCTTCCGAAAAATCAATTTTGTCCTTCAAATCTATTTGTTATAAGTTTTTTTTATCTTTTTCCTCCATTTCATAAATTTTTTAATCGGGATTTATTTGAAGACAAGGTTGTTTTTTATTTTTTTCCTAAACTACAGCTCCGCAATTCTTTACAATCCCTTCTTCTTAGATGTTTTTACCATTTTCAGTTGGACAGATTTATAGCCAGTTTAGTTTTTTGTTTACTATTTTTATCAATAATTTTAGTTCTTGATGATTTATTTGGAGCTGTGTTTATAATATCCTAGTATTCTCAAAAGTTATTTAGAATTATAGGAATATATTAAATCCATATTGTGTGTGCAGAGAAAAATAAAATAGTTATTGGGTGACTAGGAACTCAATGAGGGTTCCAATGGAGGGGTTCTACCAAGTACAGAATTAGGTACCCAATGGATTTTTATTATGTATATAGTATCCTGATGGTATGTTTTTGAAAATTTTAATTGAATGAACAAATTTTTATTTATGAAATACATCATCCTTCTACTCTCTTTTTAGATCTGTCAAAAATATGAGTCACACACGTTTCCCATTACCCTTATTCTTATTTTTTTATAACTCTCTTGAATATTGTTTTTTGTTAATCTATCATTATATGAAGTCACCATGATGTAATTCTTACCATGGGTAACAATTTTGTTATTGTTTTCTAGGTTATCTTTTTTTATCCATTCAAATCCCAAATGGTTGTGGGTTCTAATTATCTCTTATTATTCTAGGATATAAAAGGATATTGATCCCATTATAATTAGAGGTTTTTCTATACATTGTTTATGGTGTATAGTCCCACAAATTTTCTCTAAACTTATAATACTTTTTATTCTTAGAATAATAGTCCTATAGGGAATTTTGGTTTTTGTGATAATAAATTGAGTCAATATGGAATAGGAGATCAAGTATGAGTATGTGTGACTCCTTAGAAACATAAAATATAATTCAGTTCCAATAAATAATTATTAATGTTGTTTTTCTTAATTGTTTTAAGCAATTTTGGTGCCTATAATTGGAATTAGAACACATAGATGGTTCATGTCCCCAAAATGAGTCCCTTTTGAGGGAAAATCATCTAAAAAATTGGAGTGGTACTACATCTCTTTTATGTTAGGAAGGTTTACATTAAGTGGATTCTAGATTTTTTACCTATCATTAAACTCCCAAGAACATTATATTAATAAATTATTTCTCTTCATTAACTAACATAAATGTCTCTTACTGGTTACTATAAATCTTTTGAACTAGTTCATCATATATCATGCAAACCTCTTGTAGTGAACTATCAATCTCATTCTCTATTTTTGTATTCACATTTGGCTATTCATGATTGAAACTCTAAATCAATTTGTATATATCATTCAATGAATTTTGTACTTATTCAAAAAAACATAATATCTTCCTTGTCAAAAACTATTAATTGAATTTATTATTTAATTATAGACATATTATGATTGGAAACTAAAGGTGTTTAACCTTGGATGTCACCATATTTGAGATGGTATTGTCCTCTAACAGGTTTTTCCAATACATCGCCATAGAATAAAAAAGGTAACCTCCAAATATGTCCATGTTTGACCTTTAGAATTTCAAAAGGAACTCATCAAAATGACTAAATTACCTCTATAGAACTTATAGTTTTTTGTTTCTCTTACATGTGTCTTTATAATTTCCAATAGAGGTCAACAAATCTAAACATGATATCATATAGTGAGATAGTATTTTTATCGATGTATTATATGTATTTCATTATTTAAATTGTGAATTTCATAAACCTCATAAATTCCTTCATCTACTCTCATCATTCTTACGGATATTAGAAGATTCCCCAACCAAAAACCTATTGAATTAACCAGATCATTTCAAAATCCACCATTACATGTATAAAAATTATGTCTTCATAATTCAAAAACATTGCCTATACTTTTACCCAACCACCAAACTCATCCTTCCTATTTTAATCTTTTAGATTGATGTTGTCCATATCTTCCCACTGAACACACCAACTGGTGCTAAAACAGTGTAGCTTACATCCCATAACATAACACATGATTCCTCTAGTTTAATGTCTATTCAAATGATGATTCTATATCTATTGAACTGGATAAATCATCCTAAAATCATAATTCAATGGTGATGGTGTATTATCATATTCTAAGCTCACACAGTTGATTCATATGTTAGATAAACATATGAAGATATGACATTTGTTTATGAAAATCACTCTAAATTAGAACCAGAAATTATAACCCTTGATAAATTTTTTTGAATGTGAGTCTAATAATACCCCAATCAATTTTTATTCTCATGATCACACTAATTTACCACTTCCAGACATGTGACCACCACACATCCATAGTATCCACATAGTGTTGAATTACATGTTTCCATCCTATCATTCAAGCTCCCTCTGAACGAATCCCACCTCCAATATTGGGTTGAATGATCTTACATATTGTTTCATCTATGGAATTAATCTGACTATATCTATATAAATACACCATAGAAACCCATAATCAAGTATCCATCCAATTAAATTATCGAATCTCCATCAATATATTGTACAATTGAAAGGGAACATTACCTATCTATTTTAGAAAAGTGCATCTGAGTCTACAATAGTGTCCTTACTACATAAGATATATAAATTACTAAAAAAATAAATGATATCATCATAACTGGTCACTATCCAAAATCACAAATTCTAGAAATACTTGAGGCACTTAGCTTGATGATCTCCCACTGAAACTCATATTTAGTGAAATCAAGGAAATTTTTATCCTTTTCTAAAACTCTTTCTCCTTGGTATAAAATCATTAAGAGACCAAATCACATTATATAAATAACTATCATGAAAATGATTATATGTTGATGATCATTACCATAGATCCAAATCCAATGAAATGATACAAGGCCACATCATTCATTGAGTTTCACCTGAGAGAATAATTATCTTACATAGACATATTTAAAGTACCCTTCATGTTGAGTTTTCTTATTTTCCATTATTATATGATTAGGATTATAATATAACATTATTTGTACAAATGATTATATTTACCATAGGTTAATTATCAAATATGAAAAAATCTATACTGTACATGGAATTCAAAAAATATACATGTGTTTAGATTGTTTCACTTTCCATGAATAGGTATAAAATTTGATCTCAAGAGGAATGTTGTGATTTTTAATGTGGTTTTTTATAAAAATACCATGAAAAATTAGATATGAATGATTTATAAACATTTGAATTCAACCTATAGTATTTAGTATATTTTCTGAATTTGTTATTTGGAATTACGTACATTGTATTGTAGTTTATTCTAATGTTTTTACTAGTTATTATAATTTTTTATATGCTATTCTAATATTTTTGGAGATGTTTTTCCATTGTGTGATTTGATATTTGATAATTTCTTTTGACTGAATATATGCATGATTAGGTAGGTCAAATTATCTTTATATCATTATTTATAAATAATAAAACTTGACTTGACATAGAGGTATGGATTCTATGAATTCTATTTTTATATGGTATCAAATATATTTCTTAATTTTCTTTTTACATACACTCAAACTCATAGATGAAGAACTTGAGCTTATTTGTTTTTATTATACCACTTCTTAGTCATAGACCATAGTTCATAGAAAATGGTTTTTTGATGTCTCCATTGTTAATAAAGTGTTTGTGGAAATCTTTTTGGATTTCCTGGTGGTGTTTTTTGGTTCTTTAAGAGAAAGAGTTCCCCCTTTTAAAATTTTATCTTAGATAAAATATTTGACTAAATAGAATTTTAATGGAAAATGGTAAATTTTTTAAATAGTTTTGAAATGGTATTTATAGATTAATGTGGAGTTTTATACATAATTTATTTTTTTTAATTTGTTACAAGTTCCTTGTATGTATAAGATGACATATAGTATCATTTATAAATGATTTATAAAAATAGATTTTGATTAGTTTTCAAAGAAAAGCTGGAGGGTCTTCTTTTAATTGATTTGGTCTATTTAAAATCATGTGGGTGGTACCCAATTTTCTAAATAATTACTTCTATTATATATTACCCTTTCAAAAGATTTCCTTATGTGATTATTATTGCATTTTGATGAATGATTTTGTTTGTTTGTGTGTCTATAGTGTTGGTTGATGTCGATGTGATGGGTTTGTCCAAATGTATGTGACAAAATGCTAATAAGGTTGAGATAGATATTAGGATGGGAATAAGGCATGGGGATAGATCCCAAGTGATTAATTACCAGTTTAAGAGTTGGTGTGTTGTGAAATAGGATTTGTTACAAGTTATTTGTTTTGTGCATGTGTCTAATTGATTCTTATGGTAGGAGACAGATCCATGTGTGATGGTGTAGATTTTGAGGTCAGGACTCAACTTGAGTGAGAAGTAACTGGTGTGACTGCCATAGTAGAACTATGTTCATATTGTTTTTGTGATGTGAATACACTATTTATTGAATGGTTTGTCTATGGTACATCATGTAAGTCATCCCATGAATGAGAAGGGATAAGTAGGTTACATTGTGTCTGACATCCAATTGAGTGAGAGAGGATGGGTGGAGACATGAAGATAGCCAACCATTCACTTTTAGGTAGGGGTTAGGATTTCTTATGAAACCATATAATATGTATTTGGGTTTGGTTTTAGGTACAACATGTCACACTACCTATTGTATTTAGGTATGTGTTATGAGTATGGTATTAGGTGAGTTTTCAAAATATTTTTGAGTCATATAATGTATGGTCTGGTTGAATGGTGTCCTGGTGAGCACACGAAAATCTTTTATGAATTCTTATATTTGAATTTCATGTTATGATTTATCTATGGGTGTCTTCTATGAGAATAACTTGACAACCTTCATATGAACAACATGTTCATACACCTGATCATAGTATATTCCAGTATTGTTGTGGCATTATTACGTGATTTTGGAAAGAGGCTAGTATAGTTTATATTCATTATTGATCATCATGTGTATATAAGACAATTACATTTTTTTATTTAGTTATATGAGTAATGTTTATTGTATACATACTAGGTATAATCTATTTTTTATTGATCCATCTAATTATTGATTTACTTTGTTATAATCTGCTACACATTGAAGAAACACCACCCTACTTGAAACCCTTGTCAAATTTAAAAAACACTTCTTGAACACATGATCATGAAATAAGTATCCTCGTTTTCATGTAAAATAATTATGGATTACATAAGAATATGAAATTCAAAGACACTATGGTTATGACTCTAGAAAAAAAATTATTTAGTTTTACTAACCTATAATAATGTGAGTAGTAACAAAATATTACCCATTCAACATCTAGTCCTTGAGAATCATTTATAATAATATATCAATCATTAAACTATATACTAAAATCCAATATCATCATTTTCTCATGATTTTAAATTAGGACTAATTAGTCTATCAGCAAGATCCATCCCATTAAACCATTTTTTCAATGAAAGGTCCGGAACAATTCCCATATTGAATCCACTATTTTTGAAAATGAAATTTTTTAATTCATTTATCCATTTTCATATCTAATTACATGGGAAAATTATTAGTCAATCATCAATCACACTGAATTCATCTACAATCACCCAAAACTTTTCATGAAAATGCCATATTAAAAACTGTAAACATGATTTAATAATAAGGGGTTATCATGATTCAATTTAACAACTATATAATACCTCTGTTAATGACCCTATTTTTATATTATTATTTTTTGGAACATGTATATCTTAATATTGATCTGTACTTGATCCATTAATTAAAATCTATACCTCACTATTCACCCAAGAACACATATTATATCCAATTACCACAAATGATTCAAAAAATTTATTTTTTTCAATGAATTAGATATGACCCATCCATTCCACATTCATCCCCAACATCAAAACTCTCATCATTCACTAGTTGGGTTAGCTATACATGTTAATCTGCACATTCATCATCACATATCCGACATTAAGGTCATACTCAAATATATGAAAACTCATGAATATCATCATTCCATATACACGACTAAAGTATACTATGATAAATATCCCAAGAACCTTAATCTAAGGTATAAATACAAAAATTTTCATCTACTAACACATATCAATATATGATCATCCTCATCTCATTCCCTAATGGTATGGTTCACAATCCCTATCAAATTTCTTAAATATGCATCTAGTATGATTCTAAATTTATTAACCCATCATGAATCACCAATGATGACTCGGGAGATAACATAGAACCACAAATAATTATTTTGTTTTATCAATCAACCATGCCTAAATAAATGTTCACTGCATCAATTATAAACCATGTGTTATACACTTCATCAAGTTATGGTTTGATCCCTGTAATTTGAATACAATCACCAAATATCTTTTATCACCAACTAGTATAGATTCCTATCATTACCTATGCAATTTTACACATCGAATATTCTAATTTCATATTCACAGATTCATCCTAAACTCTATAATTAGGTCTTAACTTCATTAAATACCAAGATTCTTCTACCCTATACAATCAAAAGTTTATCATCAAGTCCCCATACCAGTTACCAGTATAGAACCACACTCTCCCATGAGATTTCTTGTAATTCTCGTGATTTCATATTCCTCACATGAGGGTAAGACGTTCCACAATTCACATTTTTACACAGTTCCACCTATCCCATTGAGATTGAAAATGGTCTATATGATATTCCAAATTAATTTCAATGAGAAAACTCCAAGCTATTGGGAAACTAAGAATGATTAATCCTAGTTCAATCCTAATGTATTTGAATAGTTTTATATGGAATAAATCGTTATTGGAAGAGAACATGTCCTTGATCAAATATACCCACCTATCATAGTGGTAATGAGTAACACTGTCAGGCACCACTGAATTATGTAGAGTGTATTTCAATTTCGCAGGGTAATTACATTCATAATTCTAAATTCAATTTTGTATGTGTTTTACAGAATTGAATTCTATAGGTATTTAATTATGAATTGAATACACTATACATAATTCTGAATTCTGTATGTATTCATAATTATGTATAACACACACATAGTATTGTATTCAATTTTGTTTGTATTGTATTCATAATTCATAATTAGTAATTCAATTTTTTATGTATTCAATTCAGAATTCCATTTTGAATGTTTTATTATATAGGGTAATTGCCTTCTAAATTTTGAACATAATTATGAATTCAATTATAAATTCAATTTTGTATGTATTTAATTTCCTTCTGAATTAAGTCTTGTATTTTAATTGAATTAGGAATACAATTCTGTGTTATACTTGCAGGTAATTGTTGAATTATGTATGTGCATACTTGAAGGTAATTAAAAAGGGGGAGGGAGGCTGCTGCATGATGCTAGAATTACAAGAAGGTTTTTCCAAAGTTTTACAGCTATTGGTATATGTCTTAAAACCTACTCTATACCGACAATTCCATTTGAACCATTGGTAAATGTCTATAACAATAGTTTTTAAACCATTTCCACAGACCTATAAACTCAATATTTACCAATAGTTTACTAAAACCTTTCGTAAATGTATATTCCAACAGTTTTCAAACTATTAGAGTAGACATGACATTTCAACTTTTTCAACAGTTTTCAACGTTGGTAAATATTTATACAAATGGTTACTATAAACCATTGGTATAATGTGCATTCTGAATCCATATACCAGTGTTTAATCAATAACTATTGGTACATGTCAATCCCCATGCCTTAGGAGCCAACGGTTTGGAGAACCGTTGGTATAGGCTATGTCAGCGATTATACAGCCTTTACCAATGGTTTTAAAAAATAAGAAAAGAACAACTTTATAAGAGTCCAATGTAAGGATTCTAAGCTGGAAAAATGACCATGTGAAGAAACACAATTTTTAGGTTAGATACCCTAGGATTGTTACATGCATCATAATGACCTGTGTTATTTTTCAAATTATGTTGTTTTGGTAATGTTGATATGAATAAAAAAATGAGAAAAATTATTATTAAATAAAAACTTTATTCTACTAGGTATTATAAAATCATTATTCACCTTTCAGATATGGCTCACAGACGTATTCCATGTGTGTCTTGGGAAGCTGAGGTTCAGTAGGCAGATCAGGTTGATTGATGGAGGGTTGATCTATTTAAGGAGGATGACCAGTGGTAGAGCACATTATGTTCTTTCCTACACCATAATTTAGGGAAGTACAAGGGATGTTTTTCGGACATAGAGGCGGATAGTTGGCTCGAGGATCCTGATATCAACATCAGTTTGATCTAGGCCCCAAAATAGTATTGGTTTCATTTATTAGTTTGTTAAATGCGAGGATAATCTTGTCTATAGTGGATGATGTATCTAGTGGATTGGGAGGAGGTAGAAATCTATGGCTCTATATCAAGAAGGAGTTCCTAGAAGATTTCCATTCATTATCCATGAAGGCTAAGGAGAGGTAAGAGCCACTCTCTCTTCAATAGGATAAACGGGGATAAAGTTCAAGGAACTCCTTTCTTTTTTCCCATTTTTCATTCCAGATGGGGAGTCTTATGTGAAATGTCTTAAGGATGTGATTTATCCTTATATCTAGTATGATATTACTACTTTTATGTGGCCAACGTACTTACATGTCGAGGGAAGAGGTGATCGAGATGATACCCTTATAATGAGGTATACCATGATAGGGGAGCTAGCAATGTTATTTAAGGGATAGGGTTTCCAGCAGAAGGTCATTGGTTCAAGGGCCATCAAGGCTTCCACTACTAGGGAGTCAACGTCAACAACTTCAATTCTGGCCTTCTAGTGCTAGTTCTTCCCATAATGTTTCTTGTGGGCTTGGGGTTGGCGAGTTTATTTTGTGGATTTCAAGTCCATATTATAAACTAGTGTCCAGCATCTATTCATGCTCGGTATAGTGTAGGTGGATAGGTTTATCACCAGCCTCAACAGTAGTTTCTAGTTATGAATTTCAGTAATCGGACCTGTAGGCTCATGCTTGACCGATGGGATATGGATAAGGTAGTGGTCAACCTTAGTATTTTCCTCATTTTTATGGTCCTTGACTAGGGCATGGTCATAGTGGAGATCAACAATAAAGAGGTAGATGATTTGGGTGTAATTAGTTTCAGATAGTTGAGGTAGCACTTCTAGAGGGGCCATATATCATTAAAGGAATAATCAATTTGTTTAGTACTCTTGTTTGTTACTTATTTGATTTCAGATATTTTCACTCCTTTTTCCACACACTCTATCACATGATCCAGGACAATATGTATAGTGGCTTCTCATGCCTTAAGTATTTAGTACACCTGTCATAGGCCAGAGTTTCTTGTTTGATTTGTGAGGGGGTATAAACTGATTATGGTATCACATCAAGCACATGGGGATCTCTTCATACTAAAAATTCATCCATATGATTTCATCCATGGAATCTAATAGTTATATTAAATAGTTTCAACTATCGACTAATTTAGAATTAGAGTCATGTTCTTAGATATAGATGGTCAATGTGTAGTTTTCGCTAGTGAGAAATGTTGTCTTGTGGGCAGTCGGCATGTGGAACCCCTTCATTACTTATTTATCAAGTTGTCAACAGAATCAGTGGATTCTGAAATAGTAGGGGTTCCCAAAAATTTTTAGGAGTTTCTGGATGTTTTCCCCATGGATTTTGTGATACTACCTCTTTCGAAAATGTTGAGTTCTTGATAGAATTACAGCCTAGTGCTTCCATGATTTTGATGGATCCTTATCGGATGACACCATCTATGTTTTAAGAGATGATTATTAAGATAGATGAACTAATGTAGAACAGTTTTATCCAACACAGTGTGCCATGGTGGGGTACTTTAATGTTGTTCAAAAAAAGGAGGGTGGTGGTATGTGGTTTTACATAGACTACAATACAATGAATCATGTGATGGTCAAGATCATTTACCAACGTCCGGGGATAGACAATCATTTTGACCATCTATGAGGGCTGATTGGGTCTTCCAAGATCTATCTTCACCCTTTATATCACCATTACATTGTGAAGGAAGAAGATATCCCAAAAACTACCTCTAGAAGCAAGTATGGGCACTTCGAGTTTCTAGTCATCAATGTCTGTGTTACGAACACACTAGCTGTGTTTATGGGACTTATAAACTATGTGTTCTGTGTGTTCCTCAAGTGGTTTTCCTTATTATTCATCAATGAAACTTTGATCTACTCGAAGTCAAAGGAGGGTCATACTAAGAATCTTAGAAACATCTTGCATGATCTTCAACGCCACCATCTCTATGTAAAGTTGTCAAAGTGTAAGTTTTGGATATGAGAGGTATATTTCATTCGGCATCTAGAGTATCAGCATGGTGTATTAGTAAACCCATCAACGGTTGAAGTATTGGTTTCTTAGGAAACACCCATGAACATAGTAGATGTTCACAGTTTCCTTGGCCTCACAATCTATTATCAGAGTTTTGTTCCTAATTTCTCTCGATTTACATCCCCTTTGATATATTTCATGATAAAAGACTATGATTTTGTGTTGAGTGATCAGTTTCGGGAATTGTTCATTTTCTTGAAGGGGAAGGTGGTTAGTTCTCTAGTTATCGAGTTTCAAGAGGAAGGGGTGTTGTTTGAGGTGTTCTGTGATGCTTCCCTTATGGTCTTGAGATGTATCATGATGCATCATCATGTATTGTTATCTTATGGGTATAGGTAGTTATGTCCCCATGAGGATAACTATTCCACCCCCAACCTGGATCTAATAGTGGTCATTTTTACATTGAAGTTTTTATGTAATCACCTCATTAGGGAGTAATTTATGGTCTTTACGGACCACAGGTGTTTGAGTTGTATCTTTTCAAAGTGAGATCTGAACTTGAGACATTAGAGATGGATGATGTTTCTTTAGGACAATGATTTTGAGATCTCCTACACCTCAAAAAATGTGAATGTTTTGGATGATTCTTTGAGCACAAAGACTCATAAAGAGGTATTTCAGGAATCTAAGGATTCTTGGAGAGCGATTGAGTTGTTGGCACCATTTCACATAGATGAAAGAGTGGATGGTGGAAAATGGTTCTTGTTCAAGATGATGGTGTAGTCTTCTCTGAGTGAAGTGCTTAGTTTTCCACCAAGAAAAGGCCAAGCACCATGTTACTGATGGGTTTTCTTTATAATTTTTATTCTACCAAGTGTAAATGGGATGACATATCGATTTATTTCATCATAGGGTTACCCAATTTTAGTTAGGGTGTGATGCTATATGGGTGATGTTGGATATATTTCTGAATTTATCTCACTTATTAGCAATCAAGGAGTTGGTTGCAGTGGATTAAGTGGTGTAGTTTCATGGATTTCTAAGGTCTATTGTATCGGATTTCGAATCAATATTAACCTCACGAGTCTTGAGGAGATTGCGGCAAGCTTTTGGAACATAGTTACACCTCAAAAACGCCTTCCACCCTCAGAAATATAGGACTAAACGGAATTTTCAGACGTTCGAGGACATGTCGTGATCATGCATCCTGAAATTTGGTGGATGATGGGTTTGACACACTCCCTAGGTAGAGTTTACTTATAATAATATTTATCACTCTTCCATTAGCATCGATATATTTGAATCATTGTACAAAAGACCATGTCATTCACCATTGTGCTTGATAGTGGTTGGGAAGAAAATTATTATTGGTCATGAGGTAGTGATGAGCATGAAAAAGATGGTTTAAATTGTTCATAAGATGTTAAAGGCAGCACGGTACCAAAAGAATTCATTTGTCCATCACATGAGGAGGCCCTTTGAGTTCGAGGTTAGGGACCACGTATTATTAAAGGTTGTCCATCGATGTGGGAAGATGAGGTTTGGTAGAGGGGGTAAGCTTTATCATAGGTTTGTTGGACCTTTTGATGAGTTGGGGTGAGTTGGCAAGGTGGATTACCAGTTAGTATTTCCACTACTGTTAGAGATAGTCCATGATGTCTTCCACATATCACAGCTCCATCTGTATCATCATGATGACACCCATGTCCTTGATTGGGAATAGTTAGATATTTTGGATGACATGAAATTCGTGGAGCGACTATTAGAGATCTATGATCATCAAGAGAAGGTACCGCATGGATGCACCATTCAATTGGTTCATGTGTTGTGGAGGCATGGTGGTCAGGAAGAGAGTACTTGAGAGTGGGAAACATAGATGTGTTTTCAATACCCATAATCTTATTGAATTTTTTCCATATTTTAGTTTGAAATGTGATTTTTAAACCTTGTTTTTTATGAGAAGAGTTATTTCTCTTAGTTTATGATTTTTTCTGGGTTATTGTGTGATAATGTCCTCACCTGTTGAAAGTAGAGGAGCTGATTCTTAAACAAGAAGCATTAATTGTGATGTGATTAAACCTTTCTGGGATAGTCAGTGCCACCCAAAATAGTTATGATATTTACAATGATGATGGAATTCCTTGTTTCATATGATTGGGATAGTTCAGTTGGTTGGTCATAGTTGTTTTTGGATGGGGCTATGTAGATGTTGATGTTGTTACACAGTGGTCTTATAGAAATGTGGTTGTGTTTTTTGAGATGATTTTTTGTTTTGTTGGTGAGGATGTGAAGTATGTTTTTTGTCATTTGGGTTGGTGTGTTTTTCTAGTGGTAGTGCTTGAGGAGTAGTGTTACTCTTGAGAGGTATCTCAGAGGGTGGTTGGTCCAACCCCTTTATCATTCTGGTCATGATTTTGGATTCTCAAGGAGAATACTTTTTTGAGTGTTATTAGATGTAATGGTTTTTCTCCTCTTAGCCTGTTACTATGCTGGTTTTTGGTTGTTGGGGATATTTGGAAGAGATTCTGGGAGATTTCATTGGAATTGGGTGTTCTATAAAGCTGTTATAGGGGTTACATGTCATGTTTTTAGATTAAATTTCATGAAGCATCGTTTCATGGGTTGTTCATAGTAGTCCATGGAATATAATGTTTCGGATTTTTAAAAATAAAATAAATCTAAAGGCAATTGATTTTTTTGTGGAAACCAACCTTGAGGCCTAACATGATGTGAAAGGGGATTACATATCATTTAATACCACACTGTTGTAATGTTTTCTGTATTTTTTAGTCGTTCAAATCATCAAAACATATGGCTGAAGCAACTCTCTCTCAACCCAAGGTGACCCAATGGTTCATCTTCATTTTTTAGGATTCTTATGCCAAGGATTGATTCCTATATTATCTCCTTCAATCTGTAGCAACCTGTCTTTAATCCATGGTGGGTCCTTCCCATGTTTTTGTGATTTCTTTCATGTTGATATCCTTTTCATTCCATTATTCTCACCATGTGATGGAGTATTCTCTCCATTTGTTCTAATGGGGTTATCTTTGGTTTTTGTTGGTGTGGCATTGTCGTGACATCCTCATACAAGTGTAGATCCCACTTCAAATTTGATCAGAGATATTTCTTGTGGTATATTCTCATATGAATAGCATTGAAAGCCTTTTTTGGTAGGATTAACATTGTTTCTCCCTATTGTGCATCATGTAGGGTGGGTGTATGTATTTTTTATTTTCTAAGATAGATGAATTCAGATTAACAAATATAATTTTACTAGTTGAAAATCAATATATAGGATCTATGAAAAGTATTGAATAATATTTCCTTGTTATTTGTTTTTGGTTGATTTTGTGATTTCTATGGGCTAAATACCGCCTAAAAATCATTGTCGTTGGGGGCCCTTGTTAGTTCAATAAATGATTTATGGAATTCATGCTTTTTGTTATTGGTTGGACACATATATGTGGAAATTGATTAATCACATATATTCATCTAATGAATTGATGCCCCATGGTCATATAGTATCTTTGATAACCCCTATATTAACAACTGTAATTAAATAAGGGGTGAATTGTAAAATTTTGGATTGTTTTCTTCCTTGGTACATGGGGAGATGTGATGTGTGGTTTTGTTCTGGGTTGTGCTACATTGTGGTTTTGAGAATGGTTGCGTGTTATGGGATGACTTGGATGGTGTAATGGAATCTCAGGTTGAGAGATTTATTTGTTGTGGGCTAGATAATAGGTATGGTACAATAGGGTTACGAACTGGTTGGGTGGTAATGTGTCACCAGATGAAGGTTTGAGTTGGGGGTTGGTTCTATTGATATTTTATCTGAGTGGGATGAGTTTTAATAACGACAGTAGCATTGGTATGTGTAATTCTCCCAATGGTTCTCCATGAGTAACTGGTAGAAAGTATCACCTCGTATCTAGTGACTTATATATGATATATCATGAATGGGTGTCAAACAAGGAGTAAATTTAAAGATGCCTTAATATATTATGGATCTTCACCTTCTGTAAATTTTCTTTCATATTGTGTGTTGTTATAAGTAGTTTATCTAGTTGGGATGGAATGGATAAATGAATTGTTTAATAAGTCATGAATATGGTTAAATAAATTGGATGGGAATGTGAAACATGTTTTTTGGATTATTGTTTGTTCTTGTACATTTTGAGATAGTTGTAAGGGTGGTAGGTTTGGGACATGGTGGTCTATCTAAGAACCCATAGGTTTGGGTTGAGAGTTTGGTATCATATATGTATTTAATATAATTTTCCTTGTGATTTATATATATACCACATATTATTTGAGCACCATGTGATGAAAAACACAATCATTACAGGGGGGATTTTCCAACATCTAGTGAGGAGTACAGATGGATTGGCTCTGACTCTTTTCTGTTCACTCATCCATGTGAGGTAGGTATGGGACATGTTATGATTGTCGAAAGTCTGTTAGTGTCTTAGATGGTGGTTTTGATGGGCCAGATGTCTTCAAGAAGTATGTGATGGCCTTTGTGTTTTTGGGTGATGTGGTTTGTTCTTTCCCATGTGTCTTTGGGATGAGAGGTCACTTTCATTCCCACGTGTCATTAAGATGAGATGTGATGTGGTTTGTGGCTTTGGTTTTTGCAGGCGGGATGTGTTTTAAGTGCCAAGTGTTTTTGGGAAGGTTGTGATGTGGTTTGTTTCTTAGGTGTGTTGGGGAAGGATGTGTTGTGATCCCCAAGTGTGTTAACTAGGTTGTGGTGTAGTATACATAATGGATGGGAGTTTTAGGATATACTAAATTGTGTAAGAGTACCATACCATTTAGAAAGTGGTTTGGGGTACCCTATCATCAATGTGCATTAAATCATATTATTTTATTTATGTTATCTGATGATAATTCCTTGGTGAGAATGGGATGGTTAGTATACCTGTTAGGTTCTTTTTTGTTCTGTTGTTTTCTCACAGGGGCATTAGTATACTTCTTTCAATTTTTCATAAGATACTTAGGTTTTCCTACAGAGTATACTTGTATTCTTCCCCTATGTATATAAATAGTTTTTCATGTATCCAAGAGGATTACATAGAACTTGTTGGGTGTTACAAGCTTGGTCCTTGGGTTAGTTTCGAATTCACTGCATTAGCTTTACTTTTCAGTATTTTACTTTTGATACTCTATTGTATCTCTATTTATTCTATTTACACATGCAATATGGGATGGTTTTTGGATTTATTTCAGATGTGTTTTGGAGTTTTTTTGTTGATTAACCAATTTAACTCTCTATTTTGTTTCTTAAAAAGGTAAATTCCGACTATTTTTGATATCTGTATACCCTTAGTGTGAGTATCCATCTCGGGGCCCACTAGATGTGGGACACAATGTTCATTATCACATTTTATTCATTTTCATCATTGTAGGGGAATATTTGGAGGGAGGGTTCAAGAAAAAATTATTATTATTATTATTTAGGTCTTTTTAGATCTACATACACCTAAAAATACTGATTTTTGATCTCAATCAAATAAACAAATGAATATTTTTATTTTCTTCATCATTTTTTGGCATCAGAATGTCATTAATTTCGGCATATAATTTTCTATTTAAATATTAAGGCAATTTATGTCATTTATAACCCCATTCCCCCCATTTTTATTTTTTATTTTCATTAAATAAAAATGTCTTGAGTATTTGGGATTTAAGATCTCGGTTTCGATTAATTATTAATTATTTATAAAATTTTTAACAACTAATGATTGCATTATAATTATTTTTTTAACTAATTAATAATTATTTTTCTATTAAAAATAAAAAAAATTAATTAATAATACTAATAATAATTGATATTTAAATAAATTATTAAAACAAATTAATTATTTTTCATTATTACTAATTACATTCATAATATTTGATATAGGGGATTAAAAAAAATGTACACAATTAGATACCTTAGTGGGCCAAACATGGTCCCTGCCCAAAAGGATTGAACAAAACCCATTGGACATATATTATTACATATCAAGAACCCTTGAATATAAAGGATATTGAAAACCCAAAGAATCTGTGCTATGATAAATTTAAACACTAGATTAATTTTGTTCCCACATGCAGAATAGTTATCCTAACTGTGTCATGCCCTATTGTCTAGAACATAGGGTCCATGATATTGTGTCTCTCCTTACATCATGGTGTTCCGCATCACACCATGTTGTGTTGTGGGATACTGTGGCATTTTTTTAGGAGTTCCCCATGGAACTCTCAAAAAGATCCATCATGCCCATGGTAACATTATGATGACCCCCTTTTCGGCTCGTTGATTTCTATAGGTATCCCCATGGAACCCTCAGTGATAAACAAATACTGGTTCCAACAATGGAGGATCCTCATGGAATTCCCAATGGTGAAAATTTCCCATACAATGGATCTCTTTGTGGATCTTCCCATAATGTTCAGGACAAATACCTGGCACCGCATCCAACCAAGACACTAACCATCCAAAAAATCGGAATCTTTGAGTGTGTGGGGGTCGGTTGAATCAATCGAGAACATCCACAAATCCTGAGACATAATCCCACCAATTCCTTCCATCTCCAACCACATTAGATAACGGTTCCTCCCATTGATCACCCTCTGCTAACTACCCACATAATTATAATCAAATTGTAGATGTAGATACACAATTACAAGATGAGGGAGAATTTTATGTTTTAAAACAATCGTTTTAATCATAATGAAATTTTTCTTAACGATGTTAAAAAATAATATTCACATAACCTATTTTCTATTGTTTTGAGGAAAATAACTTTGGTTTAATAAAGATGTGTAGATATATAAGTACACAAGTATACATAAAAAAATTCTACATTAATGAGTATAGAATATTTAATCAATGTTAAGACAAATAGAAAGTACAAGAAACAATTTCTTATATGTAAATACTGTAGTGGATATTTAATATAAAAATTAAATAATATAAATATTTTAACCCAATGAGTAGTGTATCAAAAACTCCTTGGGTAACGGTCTCTTGATTTATAATTACAAGAATGTATGTCTTACCCGCACTAGGGTAATCCCTCAATACAAAGATCGGTATCTATCATGCTATCCCTGCAATCCCTCAAACTGTAAGGTGATCGGAACATATGTCTTCCTTCATCCAGAGGATCTTGATTAAGTAGGTAATCGAAACATTTTTCTTCCTTTAGCTTGGAATCCATCGATTGTATATAGAAGCAATCAAAATCTCACAATGCAAAACACGTCTTGTTAAATATTTAAGAATTTAGAACAAACTATTCATAACATAATGTCTTTAAGTCTTTCACACATAGAAATTTTGTAAGATCTCTTGTAGTGTATCAATTCTCATCAAAGATCATAGCACATCTAATATATTGAAATTTTTGGATATTTATAGGGGACATCTCTAATGGTAGTAATTTCCTCCTACTGTCATATTTTTCTGAAATTTTTTTGGGACATGTACAGTTTTCACTTATAAAAGTCATATAATAACTTTTTAAACGACATGAATTAGGATAAAAAATATCATGAGAAGATTTAAGTATACATGAATCTGTTTAAATAAAAAATTTTGTTTTGGAAAAAAGTAACAGTAAGAAAATTATGAATACATTACAAAAAGGAAGTGTAGTAACATTAATTAAGATATAAAATCTTACATTAAGAAAATATAAAAAACATTAAGATGGATTTAAAATAAGTCCTAGAAAAAATTGAGAATCCAAATTTAGGAAATGAGAATAAAATTCATAAAATTAGATGTTTTGGAATTTAGAAACTATGAATTATAATTTAAGGAAGTTTGAATTGGATTCCAAATTATTAATAATTTAGAATTGACGAAGTGAATCAACGTCATTAATTTGAGAGAATCTGAATCACAAAAATTGAGAGAATTATAATCACAATTCTGGATGATTCTAAATTTAGAAATATGATTCTAATTCATTTTTTTTGCATGATTCCAAATTGAGAAATATAAATCAAAATCACAATTCTCATAGAATCGGAATTGAGAAAGTAAGGGATTTCATGTTTCATTAAGGAATTGACATATTATTTCTTATTAAGTAAAATAATATTAGACATATATATAAAATAACATTCATATAAATTTAATTATAGATATAATTATTTATAAGAAAATGTGATTGTTATTTCCAAAACATTAAGGAATGCGAAAAATGCATTAGTAAACATTAGACTCAATAATATCTGCCTTTATGGAAAGTAAAAACAATCAATTTAAGAAAATAATATCATAACCAAAATAGTTCTTATTTAAACATAAAAGAAAAAATTATGTCCCCCGTAGTTTATGACTTAAGATTAATACAACTAACTCCCCCTAAGGTTCAGAAATCCCCCTGGGATAATATTATAACATTATATATTTTTCTTCCTTTATTAATTAAAATATATCCCATTACATTATGGATGTATCCATTAACTATTATCCTCTTTAGATTTTACTACATAGACTAAAATTATTTATATAACATTCTTCTCCCCCAATGTGATTTTTAAAATGGAAAGGGAAAATTATAATATACTTGAAAAGTTAAGAAACGCACTATATGAAACATTGAATAATAAGGATTTGATATTCAAAAATAATTACAACAATAGATCAGAAATATAAGAAAAATATATATGTATTCAATGTTAAGGGCCAGATCAAATCCTTCAACTTCTTGAGCTCCTTCTGATCATCTTGATAATTTTCTAAAAGAACATACTAATCCTAACGCTTCTACTCAAGGATTTGAATATTTTCGTGATGAATCATAATTATTTATTCTGGGGACTTAAGCTTCTCATCCACCTAATCTTTTAAAGATTGTACAATTTTCACTTCTTGAGAAAGATAATTTAGTTTCCCATACAAACCCTTATCTTCTGGAAATTGAATAGTGTGTTCACCGTTTAACCTTTATGATAATTTTTTTGAAATATTTTTTCATTTCGATTCAGATTCTTTAAAGTCACCCATTACTATCTCAAACATATCATCAAGAGATTTAATATAATTTTTGATCTTGTATGACCACTTCATTATATCTCTACAACACTTCATCTGACAATCAGAATTATGAAAAAAAAATTGAAATCTGCATCATGTTTGATGAGATTTTCCATGCAAAGGTTTGTTGGTTCTGATTTTTGACTTTTGTAATCTTGAATAAGCTAACATCTAGAATAATGTTTAGGAAATATGGAATGAAGTTCGCTATCTTCATTAATGATTGAACAAAAAAACATGACCTATAGAGGAGGAATACAATTCTAACCCTGATGAATATTGCATAGATGTGCCAAAATCTTCTTTCATGCCTTTTCCTTTTCCATTCATAGACTCAAATTTTTCTAACATCCAAAATTATTTCCTATCTGGAAAAACTTTATTGATTTTCCCATCATCATCATCATCATCATCATCTTCTTGAATTTCATCATTTTCACCATCAAAAAAATCATCTTCCTCAACTTCATCATCAAAATTGTTTTTCGAACTTTACATTTAAAAAAATTGTCTTTCTGAGAATGAGATTTATGGAGTGATTTTCCTTATGTGGAAAAAAATGATGATGAAGCCTGATAAGTTCATAAATATAAACATCCGAAATGGATCTACCTTTGTGTTTCGTCAATTTTATTAATATCATCATTAGTTTCTTTTTGTTGGCTATTAACTTCTTCTACTTCTACTTTTTTCATCTTCATGAGACTATTCATGAACAACTAGAACTGAACATAAAACAACTAAATTTCCTTTTTCTATTGGGGTATCCTCTACTACAACTGGTTGAGATTGTTGAGAAAGTTCAGTTTCCTGTAGTATTGATTTTGTAATTTCAATTTATTATGAGGATCTTTGTTTATCAGTCAAAAGATCTTGAACAATCTCATCTTCAATTAACTTCATCTTAAGCATCCTCTACTTTTCTTGTTTGTCAAGTTATTCAACATCTCTGATTATCAATGATTTATCTTCTTCTGGATCTAACCCAAAAACTGCATCTCTATATTTCCTTATCCCCTTTTCTTGTCTCCATTTTGAAAAAAATTCATGTGGGTATGATTTTTTTTGTCAACATTGGTGTTTCTGAAGCTTGAAACTTTTTCAATGGCTCAGAGGCTTGAGACATTATTTTCATAAGCTCAACTGATTATTTCTTTTAGCTTTTCTAACACCATTTAACTCTCCAGAAAATTCAAAAAACTTCTTTGTCTTATCAATAAAATAATATTTTTTTATGCGAGTCATCACATTAAAAAAAGACCCCTTAATTTCATTGGATTTAATATACATGGAACATTGCAAAAATTCAAAAAAATTACGATAATCATGGACACAGTTACATGATACATGATGATTTTTTATTTGATAAAATCATCCTTAATATTTTAGATAGTAAGAAAAAATATAATTTATCCGGTTAATATTCATTAGAATAATTAAAAAATCCATCATGATGATGTTTGTTATTTTTAGGGTACCCTTTTGTACTTTTCATGGTACTAAAATTCCTTACATCCATAATTCCATGCTTCTAAAGCTTAACGTATGGTTGTAAAGATAGGGATTCATTATTCATATATTCCCTAATAATAAATAGCCTTACCTCTATCAAAATATCATTATAAATATAATAACTTCTGAGAGGAATAATAAGTTACACCATCATATGGTATCTGAAGAACATTGGCAGCTTTCTTATAAGATAAAAATTATGTTTTCCTATAACTCTTAAACTGAAACTTATCCCTCCTAATTCATTGAAAAACGTGACTAATTGATAGAATTAAAATACCAGGTCTCCATAAGTAGGATCTTGTTCTCCCTTTTTTCCCAATTAAAATACATAACCATCCTTGAAACTTTATGATCTTTTATTATCAACGAATAATACATAAGGATAAAATCACAATAAAGTAAAATTTCTCTAAAGATCAACCAATCATTAAGTTCCTTATTTATAATAATTTATGTATGAGAAGAGACTGACAAAGAAATTCAGAACCTAAGAATGAAATATTGAAACCAAAATTAGAACATTGATGGGAGTCATCAAGTCAAGCTGAATGACTGTATAATTGGATGTGGGACAAGGAGGTCCAATCCTTTATATATGCATCAAAATGATGGTTCAACTTCTAGGAATGATAAAATGGGTGGAATTTTTCTCATCCGGTCCAAATATTTTCTTATTCTTAAAAATGTTTATAGATTATGATATTTTGAGATTTTGAGGAAACAAAATGAATTTATGGAAAAATGAATCTGATGAAACATTTCTTTAAAAAAAATATAACACATTGAAATAAAACATAGAATAAGAGGTCAAAAGTATGAAGAAGTAATTTTCAGATTTCTCAGAAGATTTTATAGTATTTGATAAGAGTCATTTTAGATATCTTAGATTCTGAAATGTTTTATTAGGGTCTGAAAAAAAATTATGTTTCAAAAAAAATTAGGTTCCGAAAACAATGTTTTTTGTTCGGAAAACATTTATTGGGTTTTGAAAAGATTTTTTATAATAAGAAAACTTTTATTAGTTTCTAAAAATTTCTATTATGGGAAATAGAATTTACAACCCCTATGAAAAATATTATCTAACTTTTAGGATATATTTTAATCAAAATGTATATATGAGTGATTAACTTGCAGTTATCATTCATAACTTTTGATTAATGTATTAAAATAAATCAGAAGGTAATGATTTATAAAAAATTTCTACCAGTTGTTCTTGAATCCTGATGAACTATTAAATAATATCTCATTTAAGTATTTGATCCACAATAAAGTGATGTCTGATATATATTTACTTTTCACAAGTGTGATGTGTATTGTTTTTTCTTTAGGATATGTTACTAGTGTTATCACAAAGTATCTGAGTTTTAGTAAAACTCATGCCATAATCAGTGAGTGTGTGTTGAAACATCAACACTTGAGAACAACAACATTCAGTAGGCACATATTCATATTCAGTAGTGGAAAGTGTTACAGAGTTCAGTTTCTTACATAACCAAGAAACTAATTAATTTCCTAAGAAATGACTTGTTCTTGATGTACATTTCCTTTATGTATGATTTTATATCTTGATTACAGTTATAAAGTTTTCAAAATGTAATGTTTTCATAACATTCATAAAGTTGGTATTTTTACTTAAAAAATGTTTTATAGAAACATATTCATTCATAATTAATGTTTCTCATGATATTCAGTTATTCTAAATTATTTCATCTAATTGTCTATTATATGACAGTTGTATGTGCCAACTATACAGGTCCCTCTGAAATTTTATGAAAAATATGTATGTTAAAAGAAATTTCAACAATTGGACATATCACCTATAAATACCCAATCATTTAGTCATGTTCATGGTGATGTGATCTTTTGGGAGAATTGATACTCTATGAGAGCTCTACCAAAATTTCTTCATGCAAAATCCATGAAGTGTTTATGTTGTGAAAAAATTATTCTACATAATTAAATCTTCAACATGATTTTATTTCATAGTGTGATTTTTATTTTTTATGTATACATTCTAGGTCATCCAAGATGAAGGAATATAGAGGTTATGATTACCGACATAATTGACAGATTTCAGTTGAAGGAAGATAGATGTGTCGACCACATTACAGATCGAGTTCTTGTCGGGATATCAAGACATATATTAATCTCTATATCACGGGCTTACCTTGGTTTGGGAAAGACAGATTTTTTTTTGAAATTATAAATCAAGGGACATTCATCTAAGTCGATTTGGATACAATACACTTTCGGTTAAAACATTTTTACTCTTTTATATGAACTTTAAGTTTCTACTACAATCTGTAATATTAATAAAGTGATTCTTGAACATTATTTATGTTGATACTATGAATAAAAATTCTACACACCTTAATGTAGAATCATTTTTATGTATACCTGTGTACTTATTTCATTGGACATATTTATTAAACCAATATTTTTTCTTTTAACTTTTATAAGAGGGTTTAAGTAAAACTTATTTTTTAACAATGTTAAAAAAATATTCCTTCAGGTCAAAAAAGAAAGTTTATAAACTTACAATCCCCCTCATCTTGTAACTTAGAATCTACATCTATATTTCAATCCTACAATTTCTACCTCCATCACATTTTGTTGTTAGTCCACCTCTTTCCTCCCCTATCATTTTTTTAGAATGTTTGTCCTAGAGGCCCTATTAAAATTACGTTCCCCGATACTCATTTTGATGAATAGTACCTCTACTATAGTAAGCCCTATAAAATACCTACTAAAATGCGAACATAGCGACAATAATACTATATTTTCATGAAATTCCATCCATGCCTGGATTTGGACTCAGTTTTGATGTAGGATTACGATAAAACTTTACTACTCGGGTAAGTCTCAAACTTCTAATTAATAATTATTAAAAAATATTAATTTTATCAGTAATTCTTTTTTTACTCACTAATTAAATTATTATTATTATTAATTACTAATTACTTTTAAATTTTTTTATTATTAATTAATAATTATTGATTTTTATTATATTATTAATTATTTAGTTTTTTGTTATTATTGATATTATAATTTAATTTTTAATTTAATTAATATTTATATTATTATATAATTATGGATTACCATATAATAATTAAGTATACATAATTGTGTAAACTTTATATATATTTATTAATGTTTTTAATTACCTTACTATGTATTATTATTAATAAATTAGTAATAATATTATATTGTAATTTGAATGTGTTGAATAGGGGGATGTGAATATCATATCGAAAATATTAAAGAGTTGGCAAGGAGAAATTACTATAAAAGGGAGGGATGAGTGGGGGATTATTGGGTGTGAAATTTACAGAATGATTTTTTCAAAAAAAAAAAAAAAATTAAGTATTGTTTTAATATATATATATATATATGAAAAAAATGAAATAAAATTTAAAAAAAATAAATAGAAGGTACTAGTCTGGAAAGGACTTTGAAAATTTCTCGAAGAATATTTTGTCTTCAAAAGTGGCTTTTTTGAAATACATTCAAAGGGGTGTTCTCAATGTAAGATCTTCTTTGAAACATTTTAAAGTAAAATTTTCTCTTAGATAAAACCACCACTTCTACAACAAACCAACCCTAAATCACAGTTTCTATATATGAGTGTTTTCATAATTTATTTTTTTTTTATTATAAAAAAAAATTACATCTCATAATTATCTATAGGACATACAATTTTGATCACTAGTTTTATTACCACGATAGGGATTTTTCTTGTATAAAATAATGTTTTTTTTAATATTCTATTTAGAAAATTATTTCTCAAACTACTCATAAGTTTTAGTCAAAAAGTTGTTCATTTCTAAGGCTTCTTCAACCACTAATAAAAGAATGTATTTCCTTAAAGAACACCTTCTTCTGAACTCTATATAAAACCTGATATCCCACATCCCAGTTTCAATTCTTCTACTCTCTCATCTGCGACCCACTGTCTTCTATTAGGATATTGATTGTGTGATCGGCTACCCTCTTAATTTTATGAAACAGTTTACCATAAAATTCCCCATCGAATGTGACATGTGAAAATCCATCCCCCTTTTATAAGTCTCATATTTTCTATGAGTCTTTCGTGAGCCTGTTGTACCATGATTCTTCCAAAAGTCACATCTTTAACAAGTTTCAATCCCCCTGCCAGGAACCTATTTTCCATAACCATCATGGAACCATCCCCTTCATGAAGTCCCCTACCAGAATAATTTCCAAGAGTTAGTATATATTTAATTCAATATTGAGTTTTTTTAATAATTTTGATTAATATTTATTATAAATTTTATTTTTAATAAATTTACCTAAATGTTTTATTGATTTATATTTGTTTTATTTAATTACCAGGATTTTAAAAACAATATTGTAGTTGTTTATGTTTAAATTGTATAATATTTTTTAAAATTGGGAGTAGTAAATTTTTTTTATAGTATAAAATTGTGATGTTCAGTTTTTTATAATTATTAGAGTTTTTTGAATTTTCTTTGATGATCTTAAAAATTAAATGTATTTTTTTGAAATGTGTCTTGATTTTTTTGTAGTTTTATTTTAGTTTTGTCTAATTTTTTTAATTGTTTTATTACATTGATATTTTTTGAAACAAATTTTTTTATTTTTTAAAATTATTTTTAATTTCTATTTTAGTTACATTTTTTGAAATTTGTAATAATTTTGAATTCATTTTTTTAATTCAATTTTTTTAAATGGTTTTTTCAATTTCAAAATATTAAATATATATATATATATATAATTATTCAATTAAAAATAAGTTACTTATTTAATAATTTAATTTAGACAAATTAATTTTTTAATTATAATAATTTAATTTAATAAAAAATACCAAGTAAATAATAAATTTTAATATTTGATAATAAAATAATAATTTTAAAAAAGTAAATTGAACATGAAATTTTATTTAAAATATAGTAATTATTTTTGTAATTTATAATAAAATTCTGGTTAAATATTCTATTATTTAAAAAATGTATATATATATACATGAAATATGTGTACATTAAATATATATATCCGAATAATTTGTTTGAAATAAGGTGGGGTAGAATTTCTTTTTATCAAAGAATGAACCAATTTTTAAATTGTGTTGAGAAAGAATATTTACACGACCTAAAGGCCTCAAGAATTATATGGACTGAAGTACTGGATGTTAATGGCCCCAATGCACAACTAATTATGACCTAAATGACCTAGGAGAAGATTTTGAGTGAGAAATTGAGCATTATTCATCACTCTGCAACCACATAATCGGTGTCATGCCAACCCCTTGTCACGTTGTACCACCAAAAAACACCCCATAATATACTACACCATTTGAGTGACATCTGTGCCTATACATTGTGATGTGATCCTCTGTCACATCACACATCCTATGTTTCATCATGATAGTGAATTACTCCAATCCACATTATGAAACCATGTTGGTGGAGGGCTACCAAATGGATGTCATCGCATCTATCAGTCGTCAGAGCTATCACTCCCCCAACAACGCCTACATGTCACCTCATTGTGTTGCATGTCTCATGATGCACTGTTCGCCTAAGCTACACCACCACACCTTCCACCTGATTGCTCCATCAGTGGAAACCCCTCATTATATGACGTCCTATAGGCCTAATGACCTAAAGATCCATGAAACACTAATGGCCTGATGAATTGTATGCCTAAATACGTAACCTAGAATCACAAATTTGATAAATAATATTGCTACTACAATACACCACTAGATTACCTAATACAATAATGAAATGATTCAGTTCCCTCTATAGTACCCCACTACTGATCTAAGCCATATATTTCATCAGAACCCATCACCGCAGATAGGTTAGACTCTTCCACCTAAGGTAAATTTAATTTTATTTTCAATATTTTTCTTTTCAATTTAACTTTATTATACTTTTTTGTTATAAATTTTTTATGGTATATTTTTGTAAGATTTTATTGTAAAATATTTTATTATATTTTTTTAAATACAAAATATTTGATATATATATATATATAATTTCATATATGATTATTCAATTAAATAACAAAAAATATTTTCACAGTTAAAAAATAATAAATGAAGGTCTCATATTCAATTTACCTTTGTGGTCCAAATATTGTCCAAAATTGAGGGCCTCAATAGTTATAGGAAAATAGTGCAGCATAACCCACAAAGTATAGTGGGTTTGTAACATAGGAATTTTCGCCACAACGAAGGGTTATTTGGAAAATAAAATTTTTAATGGGTCGATAATGATGTTGGTAAATCCTTGGAGTTGGGTATAGCCTATCCTTGGTGGCCTAAGGGTATGTTGCCTATTTTCATTTCATTCAACATCCTAGACCATAATAAATAAATATAAAATAATGTTATGTTGTTTGGAAGACATGTAACTAAATGAACCATGAATAGGTAAATTTCATAATAGCGCCCAGGTTGTATTATCCAATAACTTATCAGTATGCTACATTATAACTCTATCAAAATTATTTGAGACATCATTATTTATAGTTAAATAGTTACATATAAGTGAAACAAGATAGTTCAAAATAATGGTTACACAATTTAATATTATTTGAAAAATATTATATGTCATATATCTATACAAAGTTTTCATAAAATCAATTACAAACCTATAAATGAGGCATCTTTTTTGGACAACATTAAATTTCTCTATTGAAATATTAGTTCTATCAAATATTCCTTGTAATAGGATGGTATGTGTGAAATATTTGTATTAAATGATATGGGGTATAATGAAAATATTCAAAAAAATTATAGGGGAAACTGAGGATATAAATATTACAATATCATAAATGCATGTAAATAATCAAACACAAATGATGGATCCTGAGTCTCTCGATGATCCCACTACTCTCAACCCTTTCGTTTTCCCCTCTTATGGTTTCCCAATCCTCATATCATTAACGTTCCCTGGTCCCAATGTCCTTAATGGTTCGTGATAGAGGCCCATAGTGTTTCAACATTGATGATAATGAAGTTATATCGAGGAAAATGATTTATGCGGCTAATTTTATTCCTAGTGGTGTGGTGTTCGTTTGATTACATTTTTCAATTTTTTATGATTGTTTCGTGGTTGAGTTCTTGGATTTGGGTGCAAGGATGCAGCTCTGGTATTCATCTCAGAATTCATTCATCATGGATCATGTTTTCTGATGGTTTGATGTTTCTATTACTATTTTCATATAGACATACTATGGATGATGACTAACGAGGATGACTCAGGTCACGTCAGTTCTGGTCTTAAGGAATTGTGCCAGCTCTTCATGTTTTGCAAAATTTTAAATTTGAATTATTTTTCTATGTTTTTTATTATTTAGTGTTTTTTGATGTCTTATTACAATATGTTTTTTAATAAAAATATTTAATAAAAAACATCTAGGTTAAAATTATTTTTAAAAATACGCCCCAAAGGCAGCATAAGTGATTCCTCCTTTCCATTAAAACCTTATAAATATATATATATATTAAATATATATATATATATATATATATCTAAACAAGGAAAAACAAAAAAAATAAAAATAATTTTTTCAGTACAATTTAACAACTATTTAAAATGATACAATACTGCCATTATAGAAGTATGGATTATGACATAACCTCTCACCCTAAGCTCCCTTTTATTAGAGGACATACCCAGAAAAATCATTCTGCATTTTCGATGTGGAATCCTGGTTCTCCTTTTCCTGTGTAGATCTTTCTACCTTTCCGATGATGGATTCTATTTCAAGTACGTGGCTTTGAATTACTATAACATATAAACTATAAGACCAATATAAATGCCACTTAAAACAAATATTAAACCTATAAGAAATATTTTAAAATAAAAAAATTCCTCAAAATTGTTTAGGGAAAATAATTTATTTGGTTTTAATGATACTTATTTGAAATATAAAAATCCTTCAACTATGTGACATTGATTGATTAAAAAATATAAACTATTGGACCAACATAAATGAAACATAAAAATGGATTAAAAATATAACAACTGATTGAAAATAAAATGAATTTTTGGAAAACTTATTGATGAATAATTATTTATATGTTTTGAAAGACACCTACTTGAATCCTAAAAATGATTCAAGTACGTGACATTGAAACTTTATATAATATAAACTGTAAGAACAAATTAATGAAAAACAAAACATGGATTAAACATTTAAAAAATTGTTGAAAATAAAAAAAAAATCATAAAAAATTTTGATGAAAAAAAATTTATATGCTTTCAAAGATACCCACATTTAACATAAAAATGATTCATGTATGTGTCGTTGAAAACCTATTAAATATAAACTATAAGACTTATATAAATTATTCTTAAAATATAGATTTAATATATAATAAATTATTTAATTAGATAGCTAGTATTATTAATAATTATGTAGTTAATTAGTAATTATTAATAAGTAATTATATAATAATTAATTATAACATTTATAATATAATTACTTATTATATAATAATTAATTTGTAAATTTGTAATATAATTATAAATTATATTTATTCTTCATAATTAATAATTATAAATTATTAAAAACTATAATATAATAATTAATTTGTTAATTGGTAATATAATTTTTAATTATATAACAGTTAATTAGTAAATTAGTAATATAAATATAAATTACAATTATTATTTATAATAATTAATTAGTAATTATTAAATATTATAACATGATAATTAATTAATTAATTAGTAATATAATTATTCTTTATAATTTTGCCTTATAAATTTTCATTATAATTATTCATTATAATTATTATTTTTTAAAATTATTAATTATTAATTATTAATTATTAATTATTAATTATTGATTAGTTAATTAGTAATATAATTATTTATTTTATAATAATTAGTCAGTAAATTAGGAATTATTAATAATTAATTAGTTAATAATTAATTATTTAATTAGTAATATAATTATTAATTATTTAATTATTAATTAGTTTCTTAGTAAAATAATTTTTAATTATATAATAATTAAATAGTTAAATAGTAATATAATTATTAATTAAATAATTATTAATTATTTTATTAGTAATTATTAATCATTCATTATATACAAATTTATTTGTTAGTTAATAATATAATTATTAATTATATAACAGTTAATTAGTTAATTTTTTGGGATAGATAAAGTCGACACCATTTTTATAATGAGTTAATTAGTAATATAATTATAAATTATAATTAATCATTATAATTATTAATTAGCATTTATGCAAAATTATTATATAATTATTAATTAGTTAATTGGTAACATAATTATTAATTATATAATAGTTAATTAGATAATTAATAATATAAATATTCATTATAATTGTTAATTAGTAATTATTAAAAATTATTTTTTAATAATTAGTTAGATAATTATTAATATAATTATTATTTACAAATATTCATTACAATTATTCATTATAATTATTAATTTTAATTACTAATTACTAATTATTATTTATTAATTATTTAATTAGTAATATAATTATTAATTATATAAATGTTAATTCTATAATAATTAGTTAGTTAACTAGTAATTATATATCATTATTTATATAATAATTAATTAATTCGTCAATAATATAATTAGTTAATTAGTAATATAATTATTAATTATATAATTAATAACTACTTAATTATTAATTATTAATCAATAATTATATAATAATTAATTAGTTAATTTGTAATATAATTATTAATTATATAATAGTTAATTATCTAACTTTTTGAGAAAGATAAAGTTGAGGTCCTTTTATAAAATTAGTTAGTTAGAAATATAATTATAAATTATAATTCTTTATTATACTTATTAATTACTGTTTACTAAAAATTATAATATAATAAAAAATTAGTAAAATGGAAATATAATTATTGATTATATAATTGTTAATTAGTTAATTAGTAATATAATTATTCATTATAGTTATTAATTAGTAATTATTAAAAATTATTATATAATAATTAATTAGTTAATTAGTAATATAATTATTCATTAAATTTATTCATTATAATTATTTATTATAATTATTAATTATTAATTAGTTAGTTTTTAATATAATTATTAATTATACAACTACTAATTATATAATAATTAGTTACTTAATAAGTAATTATTAATAATTAATTAGTTAATTATTAATATAATTAGTTAATTAGTAATATAATTAATTATTATTTAATAATCAACTAGTTACATAGTAATATAATTATTAATTATATAATAATTAATTAGTAAATTAGTAATATAAAATTATAAAATTAATAATTAGTTAATTGGTAATTATTAATCATTAATTTTAAAATAATTAATTAGTTAATTAGTAATAAAATTAATAATTATATAATAGATAATTAGTCAATTTTTTGAGAAAGATATAGTCAAGGACCTTTTTATAATTAAATAATTAGTAATATAATTATAAACTTCAATTATTAATTTTATTTATTAATTAGTATTTATTAAAAATTGTTGTTTAATAATAAAGTAGTTAATTATTAATATAATTATAAATTAGTTAATAGTTAATTAGTTAATTGGTATTATAATTATAAATTATAATTTTTTATTATAATTATTAAATTTTAATTATTAAAAATCCTTATATAATTATTAATTAGTTAATTATTGTATAATTAATTATTAATAATTACCAATTAATTAATTAATTATTCTGTAATTAATTTTTAATAACAATAATTAAATAATTAAATAATTTTTTTATGTTTAATCAATGTTTAAAGTTTCATTTATATTTGTCTTATATTTTATATTTTATATGTTTTGAATGACACATAATTGAAATATTTTTATGATTCAAGTATGTGGCTTTTAAATATTATAAATTATTTTTCATCAACATTTTTTGAATTATTTCTTTAATTTTCATCATTTTTTATATGATTAATCAATGTTTTAAGATTCATTTATGTTGGTCTTATTGTTCAAATTTTATAGACCTTCAAATTTACATACTTGAAAGATTTTTAAGTTTTAATTATGTGTCTTTGAAAACATAAAAATTTAATTACATCATCATTTTTTACGAAATTATTTTTATTTTCAACTATTTTTTATATTTTTCATCCATGTTTTATGTTTCATTTATATTGGCCATAGTTTATATTTTATATTATTTAAAAATCCGGTACTTGAAACATTTTTATGTTTCAATTTTGTGTCTTTGAAACCTTATAAATTATTTTCCATCAACATTTTTATAAAATTATTTTTTTTCAACTATTTCTTATATTTTTAATCCATTTTTTATGTTTCGTTTATATTGTTCTTATAGATTTTATTTTATATACTTTCAAAGTCACGTACTTAAAATAGAATCACACATCGATAATGCAGAATGTTCTATGTAAGAAAATGAGAACCAGAATCCCACATGAGAAATGCAGAATGATTTCTAGTGTAAGCTCTTTTATATAAGGGAGCCCTTGGTGACATCTTCTATTAGAATCCAGACTACTGTAATGGAAGTACTACTAGATTTTAAATAGAAGATAAATTCTAGTGAATTTTTTATTTTTATTTTTTGTTTTTTTATATATATACAAACAAAACCAAAAAATAAATTTAAATTTAAAATTTTATGAAAAATTAATTAATTTTTTTTTGTTTTATTAGAACGATAGATGTACTAATGACTCTCTTCACCCTATAACAAGGGCGGCATCGGCGATGCAACCTTTTGGAATATTTTTATAAATATTTTTAACCTAGATTTTTAAAAAAATATATATATTTTAAATAAACTTATTTAAAAAAACTCGTTTTTGATGGAAGGAAGTCATTCACTTTGTTCTTTAATTTAGTAGGTTGTACCTATCCAACTAAACCAAATTTGGATTTTTTTGGAAATAAAAAAATTTATTTGAATGGATGGATAAATACATGTAAATATAGTATCACAAATATTATAAATTCAAATTTCGTAGTGTGATGAATTAAAAAATATAATAAAATAATAATTTTTATTTATAGTTATAATGGAAAATTATTTTATATTGTTATTATATATATGTGATGTTGGTATTAGTTTCATTTAAAGAAACTATGGTCTATGCATTTAACATGTAATTTAACTAGTACCCAAATCATGAATTTGCACACCATTACTATTCAATTTTCATATTTTCGTACACATGTCCAAAATTTGGAGTTATTAAAACATTAAGACAGATTCAATATAAGAAAAGATATAAACCTTATAGTAAAAAATATATGATACATAAAACAAAAATAAATCCAAAAAAATATATTGTCGTATTAATTGATTTTTTATCAATATTTTCAATTTTTCTTTCCACGCATTGGATTTATTTTAAATATCCGTTGTGGAAATGATATATGGAATTTGTGTCACTATTTAAGAGAGTTAGTGAAAATTGGATGAGTAAAACAATTAAGTGGACTACTCATGACACATGGAAATGGAGATAACGCTGGTTGGGACATGTGTATCTTTAAGTATTCTATATAACTAAAAATGTGCCTTTGGGTTCCAAGGTTTATATAAATTAAATCAATGTATTCATAAATTATGCATATATTTTTAATAATTTATGCATACTATATTCAATTAGTTAATATAGCCGAGACATTGGAGGAATTCATAATATAATTTCATAAAATATATAATGTATGAAATATTATTGATAAGGTGGTGAATGTAGGATTAAAATTATATAAATTTAATAGTTTATATTGAAATATAAATATTGATAAACAAATAAAAGGCATAGATATTTTTTAGAGACATTTTATTATTTTGAACGAATCATAAAATTTTTAATATTTTCATACGAAACTAATACATTTTATTTAATGAAATTTTTATAGTCATGTTATCTCAGTGTTAATTTTTATATTATTGAAATACCATAATCACCAGTGAATTATATTGACGATAAATCCCATGATCCATTATAAGAAAATTCATACTTGTTGCAAGACCACCTCTAGAGATCTATAATCCAGTACCCCTAAACCCTATGTGTATATCCACCATCAATGAGTTTGAAACTACTTAATCCTATCATACTACCTTCCAAAGTCTATGTTTTGTCCAAATAATTGTAGGCTTGAAACATTCTGCACACATGTTCTATTGAAAATTAACCAATTCTTTCTATCCAACCAAAACTCTAAATTATAAAAAAAGATATTATGTCAATAGAGCATAAAATTTATAAAGCCAAACTTATATTCTAATCTCAATCATTTGCCCAAATAATTGTCTTCTATAAACCGCAGTTTAATATTAACCAATTATTTCCATCCAATCAAAATTACAATTTTTAAAAAAGATATAATTTCAATACCATATATTTTAATATATATAAGATAAAAATTTTACAAATATAAATTGGTCTAACAGAACCTAGAAAATATTATTGAACAAAGATTTAAAATGTAATGGTGAAAAATTAAACTATGTTACATGAAACACCAATAAAATGAGCTTCATGTAAATTAACTGAATATTACAAATCAAGGAATATAATATCAATGTAACCAATTTTTGTCCATGATAATCACTAAATACTTAATAATGTATAGGAATTAGAATAGAGTTTTGGAATTTTAAATCATTAGCATAATTAAATGATGAGGAATTTGAAGGATTTTAGAAACAAAAGGTGTTATAATCAGTGTAACAAAGATTTCATAATCAAATTATGGCATTAAAAAACAAACAAAAATTGATGATTTTATTAATTCAAATAAAATAATAAATATGAAAATAAAATATTTAACTGGTATAATAACTCAATTAAATTTACCAATAAGATACCCAAATAATCTTATCTTGTACTAAAACAAACTGGAAATCGTGGTATAACATTTATTAATGAGACGTTATAAGTTTTGTATGGAAATAACCTTATATTCTTATAAAGTGATGGTTGATTACATTATATGTAAATTATATAATATTGAAACATATGAATGTTAAATACTATAATTCATGTATGTGAAGATTTATTCATAAATTAATTAATATGGAATACCCAGGCAAGCATTAGAATAAGACAAGATAAATCAAAACTTATAGAAAAATGAAATATAGAAAGACAATGAAATGGAACAGTTTTATCTCTTCATGGAATTTGTTTGTAATGTGTCAAAGGTCGTAGGAGTAAATTTAGAGAAATAATGTAGAATATGTTTTCCCATGTGATCTCAATGTAGTGCATCACATGCTCTAACTATACACTAACATTATATGGTTCTATTTATTCTATATCCTATTGGAGAGAAACTATTTAAATATTCTTTAATCCATCTAAATATTTTTTCAATTATATAATTTATTTGTATGAATAAGTTTGTAAATTCTATTACATAATTATTTTAAAAACCAAATTCATAAATCATATGAATTAACTTTATTAATATATGTGTAATGTGTATCCATATACTATATATGAATGATGTGGAATGAAATTGTACAAGAGTGATAATGTGGAATGAAACTGTACATGAATTATGTGGAATGAAACTTTATAGAAATAATGTAGATACACTATAAGAATGATGTGTATATCATGAAAATATATTCATAAAGAAATCTTCTGATACTATTTTCACAATTCAATCTTCATGAAAGGAAATGAAATATATAAGTATATTCCAAAGGAAATCTATATTCGCAAATTAATTTCATGATCCTATTTCCATAAGCTATATTCAAAATTAAAGGTCATGATACTATAAAGTCATGATGTGGATATCATGATACTTTATATGGTAATATCAGAAATCAAACTCATATATCAGATGAGAAGTTATACCCAATTTCATATATGTATGAAATTGATTAAACCATTATGAAAAAAAACTGTATATATGAGTAAACTATATATGCTATATAATAATGATGTATATATGAGTAAATTATATTCACATTCATATCCATCCATAAACTGAAATAATTTGATTAATTCGTTTTCAATGTGTGTGAAAAATTCTATTCAATAATTCATTTGAAACCTGTATACATATATCACTTACATATAGTGTTTTCTAAATAAAAAAATCATTATTATTATAGCTTCATTTTCAAAAAGAAATAATTTTTATATTTGATCTATTTAAATTTTCAAATTTTTAATCATATTAAAAAAATTTCATTTATAAATATATTCTAAAAAAAATTAAATGTAACCTACATTTTTATTGTATTAATATTTTTAAAAAAACTACCATGTATAAATAGAAATTGTATGATTATCATTCCAGATTTATGTTAATGTATTTTGATAATATTTCAAAAGGTGGAACATATATTTTATTATGAACAATTTTATTGTAAGTAATATTATAATTTAAATAATTTACATAGATATTTTAATTAAATTATTTTAAAATATTTAACTGTATATTGAAAGAGTTGAAAGAGGATATAAATACAGAAATATAGAGTGAAAGGAATAATAATAATATATTTTAAAATATATAATTAAATTATAAAGGATTTTAATTTTAACATACCATTTGGTAAATATATTCCATTTATATATTACATGAGTCATTTTTCCTAGGTATTTCAAATGAAGAAACACCCTATATGAAAATAACCAATAAATAAGTAAGAATATTGATGTCTTAGAAAAATGTCATTTAAAAATCTATCCTTAAATTGATTGTATTTCATATGTAAAATCTATATGAAGTTTATACCATGTGTTGGTTTTTAGGATTGTGGAAATCACGGAACAATAAAGAAGTAAAATATAAAAACATGAAAAATAATAGAATTATAGTAATAAAAATCATATAAAACGAGACACCAAAGCAAGAAATATATACCAAAAAAATAATAAAAAATATATCAAGGATCATACAAGTAGAGGGATAAAAATATAGCAACAAAAATGCATGAGAGAAAAGATATCCTACATGGGATATTGATCTCATTAGAGGATATGATGCTAGTTATAATTTAACCTAAGAAGATATAGCCTTGAATTAGTTTTTCATTATAAAATTAATCAAAATGATACCAGGTATCACTTTCGATAGGAGAAAACATGAGTATAATACACCTAAGAAATAATATATTCTGACTTGGATTATTTACTTGAGGAAGAATATGCAAGTTGTTTTCACCTAATTCCCCAACATGTATTTGACCAAAAAAATCTTGTTTCAATACCAAAATGGTTACCATATTAATTATATTTACACACACACACACACACACATACAAAACAAACAAACAAACACAGACACACAATTTTTCTATTAATATAGAAATGGATATAATATCTTAGCACCTTACATAGTTTCCACAAACAACCACCTACAATGTTTAATTCCCATGAGGGATCAAAATGACCGAAATGAATATAAAATATAAAATACCATTAGATAATAGGTAGGTGAAATAAATAAAAATAGAAACACTGATGTTGATATTAATGGAATTTTTTTATAAAACTATTTCATGATTAGATGTTTTTAAAAAAAAATTAAAACCAATAATTTCCAATGTACTTTAAAAATAATGGAATGTAAATAAAATAACTCTATATGACATTAAAAATAATTAAAATAAAATTAATCTCATTTATACTTATAATTTATTTTCAGTACACATAAAAAAATTCATCATTTTTAACCAAAAACATAATGGTAGTCCAATTGCTTGACATTGAACCACGTATCAATTGAAAAGAGCACAATTCAACATAAAAAAACATTTTTCAAATCATGGTCAAAGGAATAAATTTAGAAAAAAAATGACATTGGAACTTATATTGAAACATCCCCCAAACATTTTTGATAAATACCATCCATTTACATTGAATAAAATACAATCCAAAGGTAAATAAAAAATAGATAGGTTAGGAGAGTGTATGTAAATATTTCTTGAATTTGTGGATTGATGTGAGTGGGTTTTGAGGTAAAATGGGTGGATTTTTGGAGAGACTACACAATAAGAATACCTAATTCACCATGAAAAAATGATCAATAAGGAGAAGAACATATCTAATTTATTGATTAAGAATAATTGTAATTTGTACCTAAAACATAGGGATTACCTAATGTAAGAGATCTCAGTTGAGAATGTCAAAATATTTCATTTTTGAAATTGGAAATTAGTAGAATAAAAATAATATAATAGAATTAGAAAGAAGGATATTTGGTATACTATTTGGAATATCATTGATGTTTTAATGACATTCATTATACTACCCATATGATCCCATATTTACTAGAAATATACACATTAGAAAACTACAATTTCAATATGACCAATGTTTGTAATATATCGATGTATAGAATTCATGAAAATTAATTTGAAATAAAATCATAAAAAGAAAAAATTATTTTAGTTGATATAAACGACAAAAATAATTTTAAGTACCTCGACCCGATTGAAAAATCTAAGACATCAAATTAGCAACAAATTCAACTATTTAAGTGTTTGAAATACATATGAGTGAATGGGGAAATGGGAATTAAAATAGATACCATAGGAAACTTACAACTCCCATCTTAATTATTTATTAATTTAGCACAACTTAATAACCGGTAGGAGGAAAAAAATATAAAATAAATGACTAAAATGCATAAATAATATTAATTACCTATTACAGTTTTCATGTCCCATCCTGGTTACGCTTTAATTCAGCACAACCTAATAACCTATACGATAAAAATATATAAAAGAAAAGTATAAAAAGAAAAAATAATTTTAATTACTTCGACAAAATGATTTTATTACAAAGGATGAAAAATGTAATTTTTTTTATATTATTAATATACTGAAAGCGAATTGAAAAACTATTAAGAAATAGTATACTGAATAAATTAACAAAGTTGTATTAAAAAATAAAAAAATAAAATACATTAAATAACAGCTAAATTAAAACTGAAGTACACTGAAAATAAAATTTTCAAACTTAACAAATTTAGTTGTAGATTAATAAATAAAATTTGTTGAATAAAAACATCAAATGAATAATGAATTTTAATTTCATTGACCAGATGGAATAATTTAAGACCTAAAATGTTCTCCAACATCAAATATTTAATATAATATAATAAAAATATATAAATAATGTTTTAATGATCATTTTAAACTGACAAATATGTAGAAAAGTAATAACTATAGATGGAAAATAAATATATAGAGATTGTGATTGAAAATACCAAGATATTGTTCCTTTAAATACTATAAAAAACATTCTAGTCCCTTCCAAATTATGATTTAATTCAGCACAAACATTAATTCAGTACAACCTAATAACCTTTAAGTGAAAAACAAATGAATTAATAGCATAAAATTCATTAAGAATTGTAATTAACTAAACCAAATGATCTTATTCCAAGGATAAATCTAATTTTTTTATAATATTAATTAACTGTAATTTAATTATAAATTTATAGAGAAATAGTATAATGAATAAATTCATAACATTATCATAAAAATAGAACAATATAAAATAAAATGAATAATGACTAAACTAAACCTAAAGTACACTGAAAATAAGAATTGAAATCTTAAAAAAGTATGTTGTATATCAATGAATAGAATTCATGGAAAAAACATAAAAGGAACATTGAAAACCTAGAAAATTAAGAATGAAAATTACATGTTGATCAAATCTACAACATAAGTAAAAACAGTATCCCATGCATATGACAAGTAGGACAAATCATGAAATTTATTAATTTTTTATGAAAAAAACATTAAAATTAAGATAAATACCACAACACTATAAGAGTTAAATAGTCATTAAATAAAAAATTAAATAATTTTAATGACATATAAATTTAAGAAATAATTTTATCGAAAAAATTTTAGATATATAATTATGTATTCAAAAGTTAATCATATAAAATGAAAAAATATGATTTTTTGTGAAATTAATCTATTTTAATATAGTATGATGCAATTTATGAAGATGCATACTTTTTCCATTGACCAACTAAAAGGCCTTTGAAAAATAATTTTATTCAATTATACCATTGGCAGTGGAAACCCATTGATGTTTTTTATAATCTCTGAGGGTATTGGATAATGGAAATCCACACTTATAAACATAAAATAACCCCTATAGGAAACATGAGGATAAGGAAGTATCCACACATAAGGGAAACCAAATAAATTAAGTAATTGATATCTAAAAATTTTAATTAAAAAACTCAAAGAAAGGTTACCCATTTGTGAATTTCTAGTCACCGCATACCATGATTTACAATCAAACAACCATAATATATAAAAAACAAATGAATAGAAAATAAATAATTCTAAAATCAAAATAAATTTTTACATCCTAATAATATAACCTATAAACATTATGTACATGAAGATCTATATGTGATTCCAAATAAGTATATCCAAACCACATTTATTGGTTAATGGAGAAGGAATTTTTGAGGATGAAACAAAATTAGTTCCTAAAACATTTATGCAATTATTACATAATACAAGGTATCAATTGTTAGATTCTCTTTATCAATATCTATGAAGAATAAAGATGTATGATATTTTAAGAAAATATGATGTGTAATCAAATGCAGAGTAAAAAAATAGAACATGAAACATCATAAGGAAACAATAGAAATTGTGTGAAAAATTACTATAGGTATTTGAATAGAAACCAAAATGGTGGAATCAACTCTGGAAAATTGTGAAATGGATAGCCTTGATTGGAGATGGCTAATATCCAATGGATTCACCATAAAGATTAAATGAACATAACTATAAAAAATTGAATATACACTATAGAGACCTAAAGCTTGACGTACATAGACATTACATTACTTTTTAGGAATACTTAATACATAACAAAAACAGACACTCAAGGACCATAATAGTTTTATGTCTTTGGAAACTCGGAATACAATCTTCTAATCATGGTGAATGATCTTCAACATCTCCCATAAAGATCTTCCCCTTTTTTTCTTACATAAAAACTTTATTTATATCCTGGGGAAAATAAAACATATAAAGGGTGAGCTCAAATGCTTAGTAAGGGTAAGAATGGAGAAAATAAAACAAACCATATACATTTGAACATAAAAACATGAACATATTGTTTAAACATCAAAATCCTGAGCAATGACATAAAACATGGCAGTACGTAAGGAATAGATCATAATAGAACATCAATCATGATATAATAGCTTGGGAATTAAACTTGTAATTGTGGGAAAACAATAAGAACATGATATTATTTCAATGGTAGCCAAGGCATTGCTGCCAAGACCATATTAGTGGAAAAAGTCCCTTTCTGAATTGAGTTCACTCCTCATTTCAGTCCTGTAACACTGAACCGGATTAACTTACCGTTCTAGCCATGTCTATCTCATGAGATATAAATATTTACCCAATGCATTGGAGGGAGATATAGGTCCCACCCATCTCATATTTAATTCATTCTTTCATGTGCCAGAAAATCATAAATCATACGTCATAGCATAACCCATGTGATAGAATTATATTCATAAACATCATGCCATCATAACATAATCCATATAAAAAATGGATATCATTTCATCATAAGATGAATCAAACCATGTAAATAACAGAGACATTATTCTTGAAACATAAACATATTAAATATTGTCATTTTTAGATGGAAAATAGTATTGATAAAACACTTGAAATGAATTCTTGAGGAAAATAACTTTTCTTCTTCAAAATCCTTTTATTTTCACAAAATATCAGAAAATTTTAAAAGAAAATGATTTTGTAGAAAATATTCATGAAATATTTTGGATGAAGAATAATGAATATAAGGCTTTATAAAACTGTAAAAATCCTTTATGCCGTATAAGTTAAAAAACATTCTTATCATACTTTTACTAAAAAAGTCAATAAGTTCCTAGTGTGGTAAACAAAATTAAGATTCCTTTCATAACATGTGGTAAAATTCAAAAATGGTTAAAAAGGACATTAAACATAAATGAACCAATTTTTAGAAAACATAAACATGGATGATAAAAAACCCCAGTAAATACTTATGAATAAACAATCTCGGATAAGAGCGAGATTGGAATAGTTATCCATTACCTTAGGTCTGATATGCTTCATAGATATCTAAAAATCCTGTATAATGATTTAAATAATGTCATTGACTTATTAATGAATCATATTCATTGCTATGATATCATACATGGTACACTTATGACTTTATATTACCCGTTCTTTTGTAAATTTTCATGTCAAAGCTGTGTTTTAGGTAAACCGTTTTATTTATCGTACGTGTTTTGACATGTTTTTTTTTCATATTATTACTACTTATATCATGATTTAATTACTTATATAATGTAAATCATGATATATATATCATATATATTCATTATACATAAATATATATAATATATAGATAAATGAAATGAAATACATCGTTCATGGAGACGGTAGGTCGTACGTACGCATGAACGCTGTTTTCTTTTCCTTATTGACTTGAATGGAAGTAAGTGGATGAAATATATATATATATATGTGTGTGTGTGTGTGTGTGTGTAAATAAATCCAGTAGCTACATTATGTCATATATTTCATTATTATTCATTATATATACTTTATAATCATTCTTGAATGGTTAATCAAGGAAATTGAATCTCATCGCATTTGTGGAGACGGTAGTCCGTACGTACGTATGAGCGATGATGTCATTCCCTTGATCGTGGAATTGAATTTAAGTGTATTTATAATATTACAGAATCAATATCAGTTTATAGTGACCATATAATGTTATTTATTTACACCATTATACACATTCCTGTAAGGTGGTGGTCGAAAATAGATTACACCACGACGTGGAGACAGTATTCCGTACGTACGCACACGCGGTTATTTCTTTTTCCGTAGGATGGATAGATGGTGAAATAGGTTTGTTTCATATTTATAATAACATACTAGTATATGAGTGATACCGATTTTATTACTTCATAATGAAACAACTAAATAAGTGGAAGTAGAATAAGAAATAATTTTGAAAGAATCAGTAATGGATATTCCCTCTTCTTCGACACGCCTCTTTAAAACATCCTCTTAGGGCACTAAAATTGGTCTTTGAAGAAGACCAGGAGCCCTAGAATATTACTATGGAAGTGGAGAAGAGAAATTGAAAGGGTTTTTCTGAGCTTGAATAATCAAAGTGGTGTGAGGAGAAGAGGGAGGAGGTGCCCTTTTATTAGGGAGGAGAGGGGCACCTTTGGAAAAACAAAAAATATTATTTTATTATAAAGCCATATTCTGTTTTTAATAAGTGAAAATTGATTTATTTTGATGATAAGGTGGGGATGGGTTAAAATACTCTCATCCAGTTGAATTTGGTCAATTTTTCGTTACTATTTTAACCATATCATTTAGATTTAACTCTAAGTTAAATAATTTAACTTTTTCCAAGTCTGTTTTTTATTACACTATATGGTCAATAAACATACAATAACAAGCCAAAAGAACCCCAACTGGTTCATTATTAATATACATATCCTTATCTAAGTCATTTGGCCGAAACATAGATTTTTATGAATAAAATAACTATTAATAATATAATATTTGTTTTAAAAACTATTTTATGTCAATTTTGACACTATTTGGTACATGATTTTTGTGAAAATCCAAACAGAATTATTAGTTCAAAAGCAGTTAATTAAATCAATACTAACATGTCATATTAACCTAGAAAATTAGTGGAATTCATAAACAGTCTCAAATTACATTTATTTGGGTATTTATAACATCAATTATGTCAATATTTCAATAATAAGATAATTACTACATCATCATTGTGTCATAATTAAATTAAATTATTTAAAGACTAAAAATTATAAATAAAATACCAATATTTAGTAATTTTTTTTATATTTCTAATGAATATTTATAGTCGAATTTATCTTATGTATAACCCTATATTAAAAATGTTTTAGTTATTAAACATTGATTTTATCTATTTTAACTATTCATTAAATAAAATAATATTAAATGTCATAATCTAATCCAAGTGGGCCTAAATGGTAATATTTTATTTCTAATGTTGTTTTTGGTCGAATTAAACTTATCCAATAGAATTAAGACATGTGTTAGGGTAATAATAATATCATTTTTACCCTTAATTACCATATTTACTTTTAACCGTGATAAAAAAAGTAAAAAGTAACTATTCACCAAAAATTATTTTCATCTTATTGAACCACATTTTAGTCCTTGATATTAACCGTGTCTCTCGAATTTTCAAAATTCCACTCATAGAAGCGGTAAAATTATGTTTTATGTGAATTTTCAAATTCTCCTAGGAGGTGGGTAAAAGATAGTGAAAAGTTCAATAAACTTTTTATATATAAAAAATTATTATAAAATGACTCCAATGAATTACTTTGAACTTATATAAGTATTATGTATCAATTTTGAACTAAAATAATTTAAATAAAATAAATAATTATTTAAATAAAATGTCGGTTTTTTAATAGTAATCTAGTGTTTTCACTATTCATCAAAAATTGAAAGTTTTCAGAAAAATACCAAAAATTCACCCTAGGCTAATTTAGATATTCCAAATCAAAAACTGAAGTCCATTTTGAAAGATAAAATTTATAAAATTTCAAAAAGTGGGTATTACTATTCATAACGGCTAATTCATAGTAATATTATAATAATATCTCGTTTAGTGAAACTCGGTATTGCGTACTACACACGCTATCGAAGAAGGTCTTGATTCCGTGTTATGCAATCCATGTCAGGACTGCGTGTAGTGAATGATCTATTTGGTGTTGCGTATAACATAATGAAAACTTATTTCATTTATGCATTAACCAAAATCTATACTTAATGCTGCGTAGAATACTTTCTACAAAACAAACTTGAAATTGTGTGTAACACTTGCCAAGATTAGTGTTTCTTATACTTTATGATGATACGGTGTTGTGTATAGTACAAACTGATCTTGGTGTACAATAGAAAAATTGAAAAGAATATAACTCATAAAATCTCAGGGTGTTACATTCTACCCCCCTTAAAATAAATTTCCCCCTCAAAATTCGTCAGGGTTATAAATGGTTTTCTACTTGAAAGTTTCTTTAATTGAAACCCAGAAAATAAAATGGGATACCAAAACTTAACTTTAAAAACTAAAGTATGAAACGTAATAGTTACCCAAATTAACTAATCAATGGGTTTACACATAAGAAAACATAGGTGAAAATATGGGTATGGAAGAGAAATCTAACCATCAAGTTTTGATGGAGAGTGATATAGAACATGGCTATAAAAAATCCAACTATCACAAAGCGATAAATTTGTGATGATCTAAGGTACCATCTGATTCATCAGGTATGAGAGTAGTAGAACAACATTTTTGGTTTCCAAGATCATATCCCTAACGTTGATGAACTTTTACATAAAGAGAAATACTTACTTAATTCTAGTGTAATATAATTGTTGGTCACTCCATGAACAATTTACACATCATCTCTATTTAAATAAAAGAATATGAATTTTTCATTAATGAAGTGTTAGCAGATCATGTGATAGAATGATAAGTCATCCCATCTGTTTTTATCACAAAAAGGTTATCATAAGTTATTAAATATACATAAGTCCATCTATGGTGAGATTATTCGTATATGATTCCAACAATGGACTTACACTTCATCTATCATATTGCATAATGAAATAAAACTAGTTTCTATAAACGAGGGACTTCATGAAGGCTAGTGGTATGCAATAAAGGCAAGTGCATTTTGGTTGTGGGTTCAATTCCCGCAACCTTGTCAGACTTGATGGGTTGTCTCCCATCCTACAGGTTGTCCTTTTTCTAAAAATACATTGTTATAACATTCCATAAATAATATCGAAAAAATTTCTAGATTTAAACAATTCTATCTGATGTCCAACATAATCCATTCCAACCTTTAACCTTATCAAAAATACTTATGTCCAATCTTATAGTGTAAAGAAAATGATTACTAGAAAGGCCACATAAAAAGAACGTGAATACCATCATTTATCATATGATATATCTTGTTGGTCACATTACAAATATGTGAATTCCTTAATCATGTATTCTCTTGAAAAATGAATACACATTCATCCTTACTGAAAACATGGATGCAGTTAAATGATAACACTTTCAACATAACAAAATCCCAAAAATTTTATATACTCAAACCATGATATCACTTAGTCCTTATATCAATCATGAGCTCATGAATACTATCAAACATATTACTTTCTCTTTATCTTCAAATAATCTTCCTTCCAAAAATATCTGATTAACCTTTCATGGTTACTGGTACCATTCAACATATACGTTCAAATAATTTAGGAAAAACAATAGTATAACAATCATTAGATGATTCTTTATTCCATAGTACCATTAACTATTCAACATAACTCTTGATAAACATATAATCATTCCACTACCTTCTTAAACAACTGACCGAGCTTCAACACTTCTTTCATCTCATATATCATTTGTAGTCTCCTCATCATCATCCACATAAATACTACCCATATAACCATTTTGATTCTCTTCATGACATTTCCCCTTAGGGCATTGGTTTGCATAATGCCCATACATTCCACATTTAAAACATCTAATCATTGTTGATGTCATAGCAATACCATTATCCTTCTCCATGGTGATAACTAAACCTTTTCCTTTTCACTTACTGGATTTCTGTCCTTCTTTGCCAATCCCAATTCATCTTCCAGTTCCTTTGAAACATTATCCTTGATTCCTCTTCCCACATGATTTACATGAGGGGAATTGAACTTTCTTTCCTCTATGATCATCATGAAACTCCACCTTTCTCTTATTAGATGAGTCGGGATACTTACCAATGTTGAGATTATTGATCCTATTATGCGATTGCTGATTAGGAATAATAACGATGTTTGGACTTCTAGATCCAATTTCATTTGGTTTCTCGTGAAAAATATCATTCCATTGTCCATCATATCCTCTGTTATCGTGAATCTTCCTGTTTCCAGCCATTTTCTAAAACCCAAAAAGAATAGTGTGAGAGGACAAAATCATAATCAATGTGGTTAACCTTCAATATCTATCATCTTAGTTTAAATTCTAAGATCGTAACCATAATTATAAGATTATAACCTATACTTATACTTAACCTTAAGGACATCCCTAGAAATACCATAGAATTATCTCTAGAGATTTCACTATAGTCTTCGCATCCTAGTTTCTAAAGGTTAACTAATCCTTTTATCTGATACCAACTGTAGAGATCCAAATCTTGACATACATAGACATTACATTACTTTTTTGGAATACTTAATACATAACAAAAATTGACACACAAGGACTGTAATAGTTTAGTGTCTTTGGAAACTCGGAATATAATCTTCTAATCATGGTTAATGATCTTAATCATCTCCCATAAAGATCTTCCCCTTTTTTTATTACCTAAAACCTTTCTTTATATCCTGGAGAAAAAAGAAAACATATAAAGGGTGAGCTTAAATGCTCAGTAAGGGTAAGCATGGAGAAAATAAAACAAACCATATACATTTAAACATAAAAACATGAACATAATGTTTAAACATAAAAATCTTGAGCAATGACATAAAACATGGCAGTACGTAAGGCATAGATCATTATAGAAAATAAATCATGATAAAATAGCTTGGGAATAAAACTTTTAATTTTGGAAATAACACTAATCACATGATATGATTTCCTTGGTAGCCAAGGCATTGCTGCCCAGACCATCTTAGTGGACAAAGTCTCTTTCTGAATCGAGTTCACTCCTCGTTTCAGTCCTCTAACACTGAACAGGAATAACTAACTGTTCCAGCAATGTCAATCACATAAGATATAAATCATTACCCAATGCATTGGAGGGAGATATAGGTCCCAACCATCTCATATTGAAATCATTCTTTCATGTTCCACAAAATCATAAATCATACATCATAGCATAACCCATGTAATAGAATGGGATTCTTAAACATCATGCCCTCATAACATAATAAATATAAAAAAATGGATATCATTTCATCATAAAAAGAATCAAACCGTGTAAATAATGGAGACATTATACTTGAAACAAAAACATATTAAATAATGTCATTTTTAGATGGAAAATGGTATTCATAAAACACTTGAAATGAATTCTTGAGGAAAATATCCTTTTACTTCAAAATCATTTTATTTTTACAAAATGTCATGAAATTTTAAAAGAAAATTATTTTCATGAAAATATTAATGAGATATTTTGGAGGAATCTTCATGAAAATAAGGGTTTATAAAACTGTAAAAATCCTTTCATTCTGTATTAGTTAAAAAAATATTCTTCTCGTACTTTTACCGAAAAAGTCAAAAATTTCATCGTGTGGTAAAAAAAAGTAAGATTCCATTCACAACATGTGGTAAAATTAAAAAATGGGTAAAAATGACATTAAAAATACATGAAATTTTTTTTAGAAAACATTTAAAAGGATGATAACAAAAACCCCAGTAAATACGTTAGAATATACAATCTCAGATAAGAGCGAGATTGGAATAGTTATCCCTTACCTTAAGTCCAATATGAATCGTACGTATCCGAACCTCCTGTATAATGATTTGAATAATGCCATTTACTTATTAAATAATCATATTAATTTTTATGATATCATATATGGTTCAATTATAACTTTATATTGCCCGTTCTTTTGTAAATTTCATGTCAAAGCAGCGTTTTGGGTAAAACGTTTTATTTATCGTACGTGTTTGGACTTGTTGTTCTTGAAATTATTACTACATATATCATGATTTAATTACTTATAAAATGTAAATAATGATATATATATATCATATATATTCAGTATACATAAATATATATAATAGATAGATAAATGAAATGAAATACAACGTTCATGGAGATGGTAGGTCGTACGTATGCATGAACGTTGTTTTCTTTTCCTTATTTATATGAATGGAAGTAAGTAGATGATATATATATATATACATTAATCCATTAGCTTAATTATTTCATATATTTCATTATTATTCTTTATATATACTTTATAATTATTCTTGAATGGTTAATCATGGAGAATGAATCTCATCGCATTCGTGGAGACGGTAGTCCGTGCGTACGCACGAGCGATGTTATCATTCCCATGATCGTGTAATTGTATTTAAGTGTATGGATAATATTACAGAATCAATATCACCTTACAATAACCATATATAGTTATTTATTTACACCATTATACCCATCCATGTTAGGTGTTGGTCGAAAACAGATTACACCACGGCGTGGAGACGGTATTCCGTACGTATGCACGAGCAGTGATTTCTTTTTCCATAGGATGGGTAGAAGGTGAAATATGGTTGTTTCATATTTATAATAACATATTAGTATATGAGTGATACTAATGTTATTAATTTATAATGAAACAACTAATGAAGAGGATGTAGAAGAAGAAATAAATTTGAAATAATCGGTAACGGATATTACCTCTTCTTCGACCCGCCTCTTTGAAACCTCTTCTTAGGGCACTAATATTGTTCTTTGAAGAAGAACCGGACCTCTATAATATTACTAGGGAAGTGGAGAAGAGAAATTTTCTTGGGTTTTACGAGCATGAATGCTCAAAGTGGTGTGAGGAGAAGAGGGAGGAGGTTCCATATTATAAGGTAGGAGAGAGCACCTTTGGAAAAACTAAAAATATTATTTTATTATAAATTCATATTCGGTTTTTAATATTTCCAAATTGATTTATTTCGAAGATAAGGTGGAGATGGGTCAAAATAATCTAATACAATATAATTTGGACATATTTTGGTTACTATTTTAAACTTATCATTTAGATTTAACTCTAAGTTCAATAATTTAACTTTTACCTTGTCTTTTGTATATTCTAACACTATATGGTTAATAAACATACAGTAAAAAGCCAAACGAACCCCCAAGTGGTTCATTATTAATATATATATCTTTAGCTAAGTCATTTGGATGAACCTCAGATTTTTTGGAATAAAATAACAATTAATAATATAATATTTGTTTTAAAAACTATTTTATATCATTTTTGACACTATTTGGTACTTGATTTTTGTGAAAATCCAATCAGAATGATTAGTTCAAAAAACGTTAATTCAATCAATAATAACATGTCATATTAACCTATAAAATTAGATTAATTCATCAAAAGTCTCAAATTACATTTATTTGGGTATTTATGACATCAATTATGTCAATATTTCATTAATAGGATAATTACTGCATCATTATTGTGTCATAATTAAATTAAATTATATAAAGTCTAAAAATTATAAATAAAATAACATTATGTATGAAATCATTTAATATTTCTAATGAATATTTATAGTCGAATTTATCTTATGTATAACCCTATATTAAAAATGTTGTATTTATTAAACATTGATTTTAACTATTTTAACTATTCTTTAAATAAAATAATATTAAATGTCCTAATCTAATCCAAGTGGGCCTAAATGGTCATATTATATTCATAAGGTTTTTTATTGTTGAATTACACTTATCCAATTTAATTAGGACATGTGTTAGGGTAATAATAATATCATTTTTACCCTAAATTACCCTATTTATTTTTTACCGTTGTAAAAATAAGTAAAAAGTTTGTATTCACCAAAAATTATTTTCATCTCATTGAACCAAATTTTAGTCCTTCATATTAACATTGTCGCTCGGATTTTCTCAATTCCACTCAAAGAAGTGGTAAATTTATGTTTTGTGTGAATTTTCAAATTCTCCTAGGAGGTGGGTAAAAGACAGTGAAAAGTTCAATAAAATTTTTATATATCTAAAATTATTATAAAATGACTCCAATGAATTACTTTGAACATATATTGGTTATATATATTAATTTTTACCTAAAATAATTTTAACAAAATAAATAATTAATTAAATAAAAAGTCGGGTTTTAAATAGTTACCCAGTGTTTTCACTATACATCAAAAATTGAATGTTTTTAGAAAAATACCAAAAATTCACCGTAGGCTAATTTTGATATTATGAATCAAAAAATGATATCCGTTTTGAATGTTAAAATTTATAATATTCCAAAAAGTGGGTATTACTATTCATAATGGCTAGTTCACAGTAATATTATAATAATATCTCGTTTAGTTAAACTCGCTATTGCGTACTACACACGCTATCAGAGAAGGTCTTGATTCCGTGTTATGCAATCCATTTCAGGGCTACGTGTAGTTAAAAATCTATTTTGTGTAGCGTATAACATAATCAAAACATATTTCATTTATGCATTAAACAAAATCTATACATAATGTTGCGTAGAATAATTTCTACAAAACAAACATAAAATTGTGTCTAACACTTGCCAAGAATAGTTTTTCATATACTTCAAGCTGATACGGTATTGTGTATAGTACAAACTAATCTTGGTGTACAGTAGAAAAATTAAAAATAATATATCTCATAAAATCTCATGGTGTTACATGGACAAAATGATTTTTTGATATAACCAAAGGAATGATTATAGATAAATATGGTTCATGAGGAAACAAAAATGATTCTATGTGTGAATGGAAATATTATTTGGATTTGAAATTGATATGGGTGGTGAAGGTGGAGATGAGAGGTGGAGGTAGAGATGGAAGTTGAGATCCTAGGCAGAGGTTGAGGAAAATTTGTGAAGGAAATAGTTGAATCGTACGAAATTGGAGGAAGAGGATGATGTGGAGACTGAGGTAGAGGAGGATGCCGAGGTGAAGACCACGGCAGAGGAGAAGATGTATATGGAGTTGATTAAGTTGAATGATATGGATACAAAGATGGAGGACAAGGTGAAGTTGTAGGTTGTGAGTAAAGTTTATGTGGAGGTGGAGTTGAAGACCGATGTGGTTGGTGGAGAGCGAGGCAGAGGAGTCATAGGGGAGGATATGAAGGTGAAGGGTTTGGAGGAAAAGTTTGAGGTAGAGACTATGGAGGAGGCAAAGTCACAAACCCAGCCAATGGAGGTGGAAGAGGTGGAGACCAAGGTCGAGGTAATGATGAATCTAGATCCATTTCATGTTTTAGTGGAAGAGAAAAATATTGAGGAACCGTGAGGGAGGAAAGATGTGAATAGTCAAGGAACAAATTGTGTGGGTTCTAAGATATGTGGGGAGGTGGACATGGTAAGGGAATACACCTAGTGGAGACATGTGAATGGGAGGGAGAAATCTTTTAGTATATTCAATAGATTTTAATTTATTGTATCAAAAAAATGGTAAAATACTTGAATGTATTTGTATACAATGGATGTGAAATAGTAGAAGTTTAGCATGAGATATCAAATATTGGTGGTCCTAAAATATTAGTAAATCTTATTATATGTTATTAAATGAACACAGTTAACTGTAAAATTCAGGATAAATTAAATCTTCATAAAGATAAATGTATATCATCTTTTATTTATAAATTTCCACTGAATGAAAATAATCTATAATAAATGCATTATCATTTTATTAATGATAAATATTTTAGGATTGATTTTGACATATATCAATAGAATAAAAGACTATGTGGGATTGAATTGTATGTTCAGGTTTGTAAAATTGAAGATACCATCCAAATCAAAAAAATAAATAATGGTGAATTTTATAAGGAGTATGTTATTACATCAATGTTAGTTTTATGAGGTGGATCGGGTGAAGGTAAAAAATTTAGTTTTGATAAAGGGTTTTAGATGATAGTCTCAATTGAAATTTCTAAAATATAAATTATTGTAGTTAATCCACCTATGGTTCTGATCAATGATTCATATCAATATGATTTTGGGTATGAGGAAGTATCTAACAGAGATCATGAGATTATATAGTAGAATTATCTAGAAATAAAACATAGATGGTTAGTCAAAAATTCATATGATATGTAATGGCTCAAGTGATTTCATATTCTAAATTAGAATATTATATAAATTATTTTCAAAGTCAGAAGCTGATACATCCTGAAAATATGAGGCCTGATGGGCCCAGAATTAATATATAAAAAATATCAAAGATATTAATATCATTTTCATGAAAGTTACATGAAAAATGGGAAGAAATCTTAAAAATATTCTATATTGGAAATATGAGGCTACTGTTGATTCTAGAGCATGTGATTTACACTTGGAACAATGTGACCATAGAGAGTGTCAGATGTTGGGGTTGGGCTCGATCATGGGAAAATTTTTATAAAAATTAATAAATTGAAATTAATTTATTTTATTCATATTTTATGACCTAAAATAATCTATAAATACTAGTATACACCTCAATACCTAGGTTTAGTCTAATAAACTATATATTGAGAGGAGTCATTGGAGGATCATTGGTAGACGACATTAGGTCAATATCAGATCGAGGATCGCACACCAACAGAGTTCTTCGACCTCTCAAATGACGACAATGCATGACCATTCTTAATTAGAGACAGATCCAAACTCCTAGTATAATGTTTTATTTTTGTAATTCCATCATGTTCATTTATCCTGATTGAACCCAATCAAATAAATGAAAAAGAATTGATTCACACATTGACAGTAGATTTTTTATGGTGTATATATTTTTTTGTTCGTTATTTTCCAATTGATTTATTTAATAATTTGAGAAAGTATGTAGGCCTAAATGACCAAAGGTCGATGTTTGTTCCTTATATTTTATGGTTTATGGATTTCTCCCCCGTTTCATTTCTCATTTATCACAAATAATTTCCTTGTCCCATAGTTTGACAAAATACTCAGTATTCGATTTTTTTGAAACCATTTAGTGAAATTGAACGATATTGTGGGTATAAATGATGATAAATGATGAAATTGAGGTGAAATTATGACATAGTGGGATCATAGGAACATTATAATGGATTTATGGTTTATGATCATCATTGATCGACAACATGTCTACGAATGTCGCATGTGGATGATTCCTGAGTTGGTTTTAAGGGAAAATACTTATGATTGAAGATGAAAAGGGTTAGAAAACCGAATTAAACATTTTATGGTGAGGCTATTGGGGAAACAAATCCACTAGAAACATGGAGAATAAGCAATGTGATCGAGAAAATATGGGGTCACACGGTGTGTAATTTGGAATTACATGGCACATGGGACACCCTAGTGAGGCGCAAGGGTTTCTGTAGAGATAAAATATCACAAATTCTATGAAAAATGTCACACAACATGTGATTTTATCTGGTAGCTAAGATTTTATCTTAGGGGATACATAGGCATGGGCAGGCTAGGATACACAGACCGGGACAAAGTACATTGGAAGGGCCTTATAATCAGACATGACTAGGTGTACACCAGTATCAAAAGGTGTCATAGATTAGTGCATTTTCATGACAAGTAGTGTACAGGTGTGGATGAAAATAATGGGTAGGGAACCGACATAACTATAAATGTCTTGTATACTTACTTACACATTGTGAAATTTGAGGTTTACATTCCTTGTGAGGCTGCACCACATGAGCATATCAAATGTTAGTTATACACATCGTGTAACCCCAAAATATGCTATGTACCCCCTTTTAGGATCATTATATCCTCTTGTTTCAATATCATTGGACCGGTATAGGTTGATTGTGATCCCTCAGTCCATCAACATGAGGGTAAAATGTATAATTACATCCACATATCATGATTATGATCCCCTCTGTATGATGAGTTTTAGATGGAGTTTGTGGTTTCCCTCTATAATACCGAAGTTTGATCATTTATTATTTCATCTTATACCCTAGGCAGGTTTGTGGAATCATCCTGACTTCCATGTGTAGGGAAATGATCTTCTATCTATAATGTTGTTTTAGTAGGTTTCATAGTATCATAAGAATATAATCCCATTCATATCGGGATGACCCAGATTGAGTTTGTGGTGTCGCTTGTAGTCTTGGGTGTGATCCCCAATCTGAGTATTTTGGTCATCATAGAATATTGAGTTTTATTGGGTTGGGATAAATAATTATAACATTTTTGGATGAGTGTATTTGATGATAACATTGTTTATTGAGTAGGTTCTCACAAAAAAGATAATTACCTAGCATCTTCGAGTAGAATCCTAATGAAGACATTTTGGTTATGACCGAAAGGAGGCATGGTGGAATTAATGAGTTTATCTGAGTATTTTGTTTATGTATTGATTGTTATATACTTGTTAGGAGCTGAAAATTCCTGATTGTGACTTTTTAGTGTTTTTAGGGTGTCCTATTTGATATTGTTATTCTCAAACCTGCAAGGGATTTTCCCGTATGTGTCACATCTTATGCAGATAATGATCCATTTTATGGTGTCTTTGGAGGATATAGAGATGGTGGTACAAAGGATGAGCAAGAAAGGATGAGGCGTTTTCGGAGCATTTTTAGTTGATAGTATCCCTCAACTTCTAATTAGGTTAGAATCTATAAAGTTTTCTTGGGCTTTTATTTGGTCCCTTTATCACGTTCATTACTATCTATTTCACTCTGATTGTGGGATTATGGATATATGCATGCATTGGTTTCAGTTGTTTTAAATTAATGCATTATATGATCTTGGATATTTTTGTGTGTGTACAGGTACATTAGGATAATTCATCCCATGCATGTGATGTAACTACTCAGTGTTAGTCGATATCCCCAAGCTATTTGGTGGTGGGATTGGGGTACTCGTCTTTTGGGTCTTTTCAGGCTGAGTCATAATATAGTCATATCAGAGGTATGTTTCTACCATATCACCGAAGTCTGTGAGATTAATTTGAGTTTATGGAAAAAATGATAAGTGTTTTTAATTCAGATTTTAGGCTAGGGATTCTTGTGTTGGTGTGGTGGATGAAATTCCCATACCAAAATAATTTTATCACCAATCATTAGGCTCGGTACATATAGACATTGATTGTCGGTAGAATATTTATATATAAATTATATAGGAATGGTTCGTTGTTTCAATGTCCTTCTCAAGAAAGATACTGAGATATACTTTTTTATTGTTTTATGTATTTATATCTTTCAAGATGAATCTAGGATAAAAACCAATAAGGATTATGATATGGACATATCAGGCGCTGGTTAGAAACTCTGTGTACCCCCAGTCCACACAATGAACCCCCTTTCAGGGTTTTCAGCGCCATTCATTTCTTTAGAGTTGGAAATATATCGGTTGTGTGTCTTCCCATGGTCCATCAACTTGAAAATATAGTGTGTTATTATTTCCACATATCATGATTATAGTCCCTTCTTTAGGATGAGTCTCAGATAGATTTTGTGGTGTCCCTCTGCGAGACTGATGTGTGATCCTCTATCCTTTATTCTTATACAATAGATGGGGATTGTGGAATCGACTTGACCTCCATACACGAGGTGATGATTCTAAAACAAGGATTCCATTTTCTTAGGTTTCATTTTATCATTGTAATATTATCCCCTACATACCGGGATGATCCATATTGGGTTTGTGGTGTTCCCCAATGGTCCAATGTGCGATCCACTATCTGAGTATTTGGTACATTAGAGACTATAGAGTTTTCTTGGGTGGGACTAGGTATTATGACCTCTTGGATGAGTTTCTATAATGATATCATGGATCATGGAGTGTGTTCTCTCAGAATGTTTATTACCCAGAAGCTTTATGAAGAATCTTGTGGCATGATGTTTGGTTTTGAATTCCTGGAGATTAAGTGTCCTTCCTGAGTATATGTTAATGTTTTGTTTATGCATTTTTTATATATCCTTGTTATGATCAAACTATTACTAAGGTTATATGTTTAGTTTATTCAATGTGTCATACTATGTATTTGTATACTCACCCCTACATGGGATATTACCTCATGTGTCAAGTCTTATGTCAACAAAGACCCATTTGAGGTGTCCTCATAGGACACGAAGTTAGTGGAGATTAACCTAATCTAACAAAAAAGAGGTGTTTTTTGGGTGGTTTCATTTGATAGTTATATTTTTAATGAATCTTGTTTTTTCATGCATTGTTTATTATGTTATATGGATTATTTTGGTAGCCAAGCTCTAATATTGGGTGAGATTTTGAGGCCAAATTGCATGGAATTATTATTTTTGAAATATATTAATATAATTCATATGCAATTTTACAAAAAAAATGGAATAAATCCCAAATGGGGTCCTAAATAAGAAATCTGCGGGCACCGTTGAGTTTAGAACACTGGTTTTATCCTTATCCACAATATAACCTTTATCGGCTTTAGGTGTTTTTGAAAAAGTTTCCAGAGGTGCTGATAATAAAATAAATTTCATTATTTTATTTAATGCAAGGACCTACTACTTCTATTTAAACATTCTTATTCATCAACCCCAGGTTTTTTCCTCATAATCTATGCATTGAGAGGATCAGTTGGAGAGTAGTTGTTGGATGACCATTTGAAGTTGATGTTATATCAGATCAGATCAAGGATTATGCACCAATAAATTTCATGGATCTCTCTTGAAATGATAACACATAATTGTTCTTCATTAGTGAGTGAACTAAACTCTAGGTAGGAAATTTTTTTACTATGATTTCATCCTATTCCTTATCCCTGGTTGAACACATATCATTTCCCTAAACAATACTTGTTTCTTGCATCAGTGAGTGATTTATTTATGGAAGATTAATTTGTTTACAGATTATTTCCACTTCATTCATCTAAATCTAGGACAATATATCGAGGAAGATTAATCAATGGTTGGGGTTCCTTCCTCACATAATGTGGTCTATGGATTCCCCATGTTTCTTCATACGTTCATGGATGGTGTTTCATTTTTCAAATATTTTGATGAATATCATGTATTAAATCATTTCATAATAGTTATTTTGTGCAATGGATCAATACAGTGGGTGAGGATCATGATCTAGGGTGTGATTGACGTGCGATAACAATAAAGGATGATCAGAGCTATATCATAATGGACTGGAAGTTTCAGTATATCTGGGATTCGATGATGCTACTATGAATGATGTGTGTCGATGTTTCTTGAGTGGATTTAATGCCTGAAATCTTAATATCCAATGAAAGTAACATCGTACAACATCGAACCTAGAATTTTATAGTGATATAGGTAGATAAGATTTTGCGAAGGATGACATAGAAGAGGAACCAGTGGGATCAGGATGTACTAGGATACACGTCATTTAATCAGGAATTGCACACTATTTTAGACCCCCCCCCCATGAGGTGTTGTGGTTTTCATGGAGAGAAAAATATCACTTGTCGTGTGACCCTTGTCACTTGTTGTGTGGACCATGTTGAATAATCGACGTGTATATTAGATGACATATGGGCATGGGAAGGCTACAGTATATAGTCACATACATGACTTATTGTACATCGTCATGACAAGGTGTACACTGGTTGGTTCACGAGTAGGACTAGTGGTACATAGGCATAAGATTAAGTCTTGGGTAGAACATCGGGATATCTCTACATTCCATGTATTTCTAGATTTACATTCTGTATGAGGTAGCCTCACATGGACATATCAGGGGGTTTTTGGACACACCATGTACCACTAGTACATTCTGTATAACCCCCATTGAGGTCATTTGGATACATTAATTTATCCAGTCTATACCATTATTTGTTAAGCATGTTACCTTTAACTATCCCCTTGAGGGTACAGTGAGAAATTACGTCCACATCCCAGGATTTTGATTCCCTCTAGAGGATGAGGCTTAAATAGAGTTTGTGGTGCCCATCCAAGAGAAAAGAGTATGATCCTCTATCATTTATTCTTATACCATAGGTGGGGTTTGTGGAATCGGTGTGACCACCACACTTTGGGGTTTGATCCTTAGTAGGTTTCACTATATCATTACTATACAATACCCTATGTAGTGGGACGATCCAGATTGGGTTTATGGTGTACCAGAACAGTCCTCGATGTGATCCCTGATTTGAGTATTAGATTGTTATGAGCCCAATGATATTTCTATGGGGGGGCCCAAGGCTCATGAACACTTGGATGAGTGTCTTAGATGATATAATCATTCATGGTGTGGATTCCCCCAAAACAAGCATTTCTTTGAGCAGAATCCTAGGACTGACATTTTCCTTTTGACAGCATGGAGGCATGATCTCCTTCCTGAGTATATCAATGTATTTTTATTCTATTGAATACAATAATATTGTTGTGATATGACTATTATAGATTCTTTATTTTTAGTGTTTTTGTGGTGTCCTACTGGGTATTGTTCTACTCACCCCCCGCATGGGCTCAACCTAGTTGTGTTGTGTCTTTGGAAAACAACAACCCATTTGATTGTGTCCTATATGTATAGGGAGATGTTGGAGAATAACATGATCTGGATAGACCAATGAATTTTCTAGAATTTTTTATTTGAAATATTTTTTCACCTTATGAGCAGGATGGGATCTTTTTTGTTTTTTGTTAACATGGTATTTTTCCCCTTTTATAACAATCAATACTTTCCGGTCACACTAGGATCATGATATCATAGATGTATGACTGAATTAGTTTCATTTGATTCAAATATTCTCATTTTATGAGCATGGATTCATGTGAATGTGAAAATTTACATTAAACTAATTCCTACCATAAGTGTGATATGCCTACACAGTGTTGGTCACCAACCCTTGTCCTATTAGAGGTTGTATTGGGTAGTCACGGTTTTTGGCATACCTTGAGGCGTGTTATCCTTACTAATTATATCTTTGTGTTTTTTATTACGTTTATAGATTTGCCATTTTAATGGGGGGACCATTCTTGATAATTTTTTAGTGTTTTTGGGGTGTCCTAATGGGTGTGTTTATACTCACCCCCATATGGGATCTGCCCACATGTGTCATATCTTTTGCGGACAATCACCCATTTTATGGTGTTCTGGGAGGAAAGGGAGATATTAGATCATATCTTGATCTATATAGAGTGCGGTGTTTTTTCTAAGGTTAAATTTTATAGTAGTTATCAACTATTAAGTAGGTTGGACTATATTGTTTTTTATTGGTCTTGTATTTGGCCTTGATTATCACTTTTAGTACCTTTCTATTACATAATGATTGTGGGATCATAGATATAAGAATGCATTGGTTTCAGTTGTCTTAAATTTCCAAATTTTACGGTCATGGAGATGAATTCATGTGCATAAGTACATTATCCTAATACCTCCCATATTTGGGATATGCTTACTTAGTGCTGGTGGCCATCCCCTGGACTATTGGAGACATGCTTGGTGTTGTTGCGGTTTAGGCCCTGTTGGGCCAAGTCAGGACAGAGTTCTACTAGTAGAATCAGATCTTCCTTAGTAATTGAGTGTGTGAAATAAGTTTTTGGGTTTAATTATGAAAATTTTATGTGTCTATAGTTTGGTTTTTAGGCCAGATAATCTATTATTTGTATGACAGCTGACATATCCATACACCAGGTCCCTAATAACCTACCATTTCAAATTGGTACTTGTATACATTGGTTTTAGGTAAAAAAATTGATACATGCATCATATAGGAATGGTTTGTGATATCCATGCCCTTATTGAGTTATATTCCTAGATATAATATTGGACCATGATACATCTTTTTTATTTTAAGATTCCTAGACAAGGACACCCGATCATGATTCTAATACATGATCAAGTGGATGATCCAACAAGTGGTGAGTCTTTAGTATAGGGGCATGTGCTAGATATTGTACCTCTGGGTGGTTTACCACCTATACCGCCACCCATTGGGATGTAGGGACTAATGGAAGTTACAATAGAAGATTCACACTAGATAAGTGAACTACATTAGTTCTAAAGGATGAAACCTCTCAGGTTTTGGGTTGATCCAAACCCCTAGGTGGTTGAGGACTGGGTAGATATAGTTACTTGAGTTTTTTTCCTTGTAAGGATGCAGGCAGATCAGATATTGGTCCTCACAGTGATTCTTATTTATGGATCTACTAGGTGATGGTGATGCTTAGTGAATCTATAAAAAACAAGACAAATCATTCTAGATCAAATTTTGAGAGTCTCTTAATGGAGGTGTTTTATTTGGCCACATTCTAATTAGTGCTCATGTTGGAGCATCTTCATATGTAGTAGTGATGTTTGACTATTGCTGACTATACAAAAAGGTTTAATAATCTCCCATGATACTTCATGGATATGTCATGGGGTCCTTTATTTAGAAATAATACCATTGATAAGGTATTATGTTAGGGTATCAGGGATTAAGTTATATATTTCTACATAACCACCTATTTTGGGGTGTTTGAGTCGGCCTTAGTGGTGGAGAGATTCTTGACAGAGCCAAAACTGATAGTATAGCATCCTTTCCTTTTTATACATTACTATTACATCATTTTAAAGATAAAAGGCATAATGGAATTACAGATAGAGGATCCAAAGGTTTAGTGTCTTGGGAAAATTAGAACAACACATAACAATTACAACATCTAGCATAAATATTTATTTAATTTTTTCTTCTCTAAAATCTTATTGGCACTTTTCCTCTCCTTATTACATGTAGCCACCTGTGGATATACACCAAAAGGGGTGATATAGAAGCCCAGTAAGAGGATAGATAAGAACAATATAGTATGGGGTGATTATAATCATAACATGAGAAAAAGATAGTGAATATGAGAGGAAGCATAAATATAAGACTTGAAATTTGGTAATGCATAAAAAATGAAACACCATGTCATAGTGGGTAAATACCACAAATACATGTAAAAAAATCTAGAATCTTGTTGACACATAACTTCACATTTACTCATGAGAATCATAACATTACCAAATGCATTGGAGCAATGTATTATTCCGGGTGCACCCTTCACATTCAAATATTCGTATTGCACTATATAATTTCGAGCGCACCTGTCACCTAATAATATTATCATTATCATGAATGAAACATAGAACATATATCAATAATGAACATAACTAACCCATTGAAGTAATGAGTTTCATAAGAACACATTCATAAAATATGGGTTCCTAAAACAAAGAGGGAATAACATACTTGATACAAGAACCATCAACCTTGAATGATAAGTAAAATGTGAGTTCTTAACAGAAGATTTAATTTGGAAAAAAAAGTTTGACACCGAAAATAGTGGTAAACATGTATATCCCAGAAAATTAAATACAATGATCAACAAATGATTTTTTGGAGTAACCATATCAAAAAAATGGAGTGAAAGAGGGAGTACCCAATGAATGAAAGTTGGGTTCGAGAGTTTCCCCTTACCTTGTATCTGAATGCTTCCTTCTCGTTAATGACCTATATAATAACATTATATTAATTATTTTGAAATCCAGAACCCTGTGTAAAATAATATGGTTCATTATGGTTTCATTTGGAGATTTTATGTGCCTTTGGATGAGTTATATAGTTTTAAAACATTGTTTGGGAATGTTTGTTTTTATGGTTTTCTGAGTGGTTCACTTGTATTCTTCAATTGAAGCTTGGGTAGAACATCGGAAAACATCCTGAACTGATGTTACATGTTATTAATGATATTAAAGGATATTTAATGATTTTATAATGAATCATATTATATCTTTGTGGATGAATCATTAGATATGAAATAAATGATAATTATTAGGGTAAATTTTGGCGGTTTTTTATCACAAAAAACATGTTTTAATTTATCACTTCTTAATATGGCCATAAGTTATATCCATAACAATAAATAGGAAGTAATACATAAAAAAAATTACTGTTCAACCATGAAAATGGTTTCATGACCAGATCTGAAGGTATAATATGAAGAAGAAATCATGTCGTTCTTGAACGTGATAAAATAACACCTCACAAACAACTTTCTCTTTAATAAAATAAAAGGAAGAGGGAAAGGGGGTTGGATGATATAACATCCCATTAGCATAATAAATTTATAGTATATCTATAATAATGGAGTTACAATACCATTTTGATGAAGATATGTGGGGAGAGATGAAGAAATGAACTTGAACATGAAAGGAAATTAAAGGATAAGTGGGAGAGAAATTACCTCTTAAATCTTACTCTTGAGATCCTCCTTAAGGAAGCTAGGATTGGTCTTTTGATGAGACCAGAAGCTCTTTAACGTGGGATAGGGGATAAGGATGATGTTTGTGTAGAGTTTAGAGAAGTCTTGGAGCTTGAGAGGTGTGAGGAAATGAGGGTGGGAAGGGTGGTTATTATAGTTGAGGGGAGAGGGGATTCCTTAATATAAAATTCATTAGATTATTAATGTCCCCTAAGAAAATGAATAGTGAGTCTTAATGACCAATAATAGTAATTTTATCATGTGTTTCCAAACCATGTGGGATTAAATTATCAGAACATGACACGTGACTCAATAACTAGCTTATTTATCTCTTTTTTTTAAATTACGGTATTTCACTATTCATAAAAAATTCATGTATTTCAAAAAAATCCCAAAACATTACCCCAACAATTTTTTGATGTGTAGAATCAAGAAATGAATTCCATTTTCAAAAATAATTTTCAATATATGAATAATTTAATATTTATTTAAAATCATAATTTACTTAAACAAACAGTTTTTAAAAATAAAACTGATTTTATAGTGCTTTCAAAAATTATGTACGTTCTTATAAAATTATCTAAAAACTATAAGACATTGATTTTATAATTAATGAAAACTTTTAAAAAAATAATTTTTATTTTAAATTAATTAATTATTTATAATTAATTAATTATGACTTACAAAATACGAAAATGTTTACTAAGGTCAAATTGTCACTTTCTAAGATGTCTTAACTTTATTTAATTAATCATGGGTAAGGATACTCTTATGTTGGATGATTTACTTTTCATAAGGGTCGTATTACTATTAATATGGGTATGTTACTATTCATAAGGGTAGGTTACTATTCACAATTATTTTTTACTTTATTAGACTCCAAAAATCATCTTGAACACAATCGTGTATGTCCGATTTTCAAAATTCCAAACACAGAAGTTACAAACATATGTTTAAAGGTCACTTATCACTTAGTAGTTCATTATGTTTTGTTTTCATGTTATTTTATGACATACTTATAAGAATAAAACTATTATTGAAAAACATTGGGTCGTTACATTCTTCCCCCCTTAAGAATCTTTTCCCCCACAATTTCACTTTACACAAATAGCTAAGGGTACTTCTCCATCATCACCACCTCCTGTTCCCAAGTAGCTTCTTCAAAATTATGGTTCCTCCACAATAATTTGAAAAGGTGGGTTGTCTTGTTGTGTATCACCTTATCCCTCTGATCCAGAATCTCTACTGAATATTCCTCATAAGAGAGATCATCTTTTAGGTGTACCAACTCTTAGTTTAGTACATGTGAGGGGTCCGGTATGTACTTCCTCAGGGGTGATACGTGAAACACATCATGAACTTGAGCCATATTCGGTGGAAGTGCAAGTCGATAGGACACGACTCCAATGCGGTCAAGGATCTCAAAGAGTCCAATGTACGTTGGGAATAGCTTCCCGTTCTTCCCAAATCGTATGACTCTCTTCCATGGAGATATTCATAGGATGACTTTATCTCCAACGTCAAACTCTAAGTCCCTTTGACGGTTGTCAGCATATCTCTTTTGCCGACTCTGAGTATCTTTGATGTGTTTTTGGATGACATGAACCTTTTTTTTCATATCTTGCACAAGATTAGGTCCAAGTAGCTTTCTTTCCCTAACTTCATCCCAACAGGATGGAGTTCTACATCGCACTCCATACAAAGCTCCATATGGAGAAATATGAATAATAGAGTGGAAGCTATTGTTATATGAGAACTCAACCAATGGGAGATGCTGATCCGATCCACCTGTGAATTCTAGAGAGCAGGATCTTAGAATATCTTCATGTGTCTGAATAGTTATTTCAGATTGGCCATCAGTTTAGGGGTGATAGGCCATGTTGAAATTTAATTCATTACTCAAAGAATTTTGAAGCCTCCTCCATAATTTACATATGAACCATGGATAACGGTCAAAGATAATTGAGAGTAGAACACCGTGAAGTCTCACCACTTCCTACACATATAACATCTCAAGTTGTTCAAGTGAGAGATCTTACTGAATATCAATAAAATGGTCAGTCTTGGTGTGTCGGTCAACCACAACCCATATCGCATTATTTACCTTCGATGTCTTTGGGAGATCCGTGACAAAGTCCATAGTAACATATTCCCATTTCCACATGGGTATAGGCAATGGCTGCATCATACCTTTGGACTTTTTTTGCTTAGCTTTAACGTGCTGACATACCAAGAACTTTGATATATATATATTCCACAATCTCCTTCTTCATGTTATCCCACCATAATTGTTCTTGGAGATCACAGTATATTTAGGTACTCCCAGGATGGATAGAGAATGTTGATCTATGTGCATTGTATAATAGCTCATTCTTTATACCAGGTGATGAAGGCACACAAAGTCGCATTCCAAACCAAATCACACCATCATCATCGATATGGAACTCCTACAACATCACTTCATTTACTGCATGCACCCTGTTTTTTATCTCCACATCATCCGTTTGTTCTTCCTTAATCTTCTCTTGGATGGATGGTTTCACAATAATTTGGGAAAGGTAGGATGTATCTCCTACCCTTATGATTTACAAATCCATTCTTTGTATATCCAAGAATAGAGGGTCTTTCTCAATCCGCTTCATGGATAGAGTAGTAAGTTTTTTTCTACTTAGTGCATTAGCTACATTGTTCTCCTTTCTAGGATGATAATGAATAGATCAATCATAATCCTTTATTAGCTCTAACCATCTCCTTTGACACATGTTGAGCTCCTTTTGTGTGAATATATACATTATTCTCTTATGGTCAGTGTATATGTCACACATCTCACCATAATAGTTTTGCAGCTATATTTTCAAGGCAAAAATCAAGGTTTCTAGCTCTAGATCATGTATCAGGTAGTTCTTCTCATGGGTCATTAACTGTCATGAGGGGTAGGCTATCACATTTTCATTTTTCATAAGTATGCAACACAAGCCTTTCATTGAAGCATCACTGTATATCACAAAACATTCTCCACTTTTTAGTAGTGCGAGTATAGGTAAAGTGATCAACCTTCCCTTTAGCTCCTTGAAGCTTCCCTCACATTCTTCTGTCCAGACATACCTTACCCCTTTCATTGTTAACTTAGTTAGCGGGATGGACCATTGTGAGAAGTTTCTCACAAAACATCGGTAGTACCCACCTAATCCAAGAAAACTACGGATTTCTGGGACACTAGAGGGGTTGGTTCATTCCTCAATAGCCTTTTTATTTGAAGGATCCACATAAATTCCCTCTCTTTTGATCACATGTCCTAAGAATGTGACTTCCTTTATCAAAATGTCACACTTTCTCAACATGGCATACAACTTCTCCTTTCTTAATGTTTCCAGCACAAGTCTTATATGTTCATCATGTTCCTCCTTGATCTTGGAGTAGAAGATAATATCATCAATAAACACTACCAAAAATTTGTCGAGGTAATGTCTAAAGACTCTATTCATCAAATCCATGAATATTCCAGGGGTATTAGTAAGTCTGAAGTGCATCACCAAAAACTAATAGTGCCCATACCTTGTACGGAATGCAGTATTATGAATATCTTCATTGTTAACCTTTACCAGATGATATCCATAATGAATATCCACCATTGAGAATTATTGAGCTCCTCATAACTGATCGAAAAAGTCATCAATCCTATGGGGAGGATACATGATCATTATGGTGATCTTTTTGAGTTGCCAATAATCGATACACAGCCACATTGTTCCATCCTTCTTCTTCACAAAGAGAATTGGCACACCCCAAGGTGATGCACTAGGGCGTATGAACCTTTTGTTCACATGCTCTTGTAGGTTCTCCTTTAACTCCTCCAGTTCGATAGGAGCCATCCTATAGGGAAACTTTTAGATAGGTTTATCTCTGGGTATGAGTTCTATTGAGAACTCAACCTCATGATCTTGGGGAATTCCGGGTAACACTTCGGGAAATACATGTTCGTATTCCCACACGATGGGCATTTCCTCAAGGTTGGCACTTTCCTTCGACTCAACCATTTGGGAGAGGTATGCTTCTTCATAGGGAATCAACACCCACACCATTGATGAATTTTTTAAAGGAGATTCATGATTTTCCATGCATTTGAATAGGAGCATGGGATGGTTCAGAATATGAAAATATATTTCATTTTCCCAACAGATGATATGTTATCTATATAACGAGAGCCAATCCATTCCCATTATAGTCTTGAATTCCACCAAGGTATGTATTATGAGATTTTCTTAAAGAATATTTCCACATATTCCAATAGGATAAGAGTCAAACACTTGGGTTTCAATGATTGAACCACTTGGTGTTTTTACATATATATCTACTTCAAGGTATCGGGGTTCGATTCTATAGTTCTAGCAAACATGAAAGATATATAGGAAACCGTAGAACTGGAATTAAATAAGGCTTTTTCAATTCTTGACTGAATAGGAAGTATACCTTGTATGACATCATTATCATGCTCCACCTCCACAGTAGTGATGGAAGAAGCCTTCCCTTGTTCCATTGGCTTTGGTGGTTGCTGACGATGATTAACCTCGAGAACTCGTGGTTTAGTTCATTGACATGCATAGTTCCCTGGCTCCCTACGGTTGTAGCGTTGATCCATGAGGGGTTCTCTCCTTTCATTGGATAAATTATCATACATTTTTGTGTATTTTAGACACTCTTGATCATGGTGTCCTTCTTTCCCGCACTTGAAGCACTTCCTTTTCCCTTTGAGGCAGTTCCCATGGTGTAACTTCCCAAATTTTTTGCATGTGGTTCATTGAGTTTTCTTCCCACCATTATCATTAGATCAACTGGCTTAAAACTCCATCTTTTGTTCCATATACACATATCCATGGGACCATTCTCCAAACTCAATCTCCACTTTGAGGGCACATCGAAAAACTTCTTCATAACTCCCAAAGTCTCGAATTTCCATATCCTTTCACAGTTGGGGTTTTAATCAAATAAAGAATATAAAAATTTTTCTATCATTATTGATAACAAAACCTTAAGCGTACCCTGAAAGCCTTGTGAAATTCACTTCATAGGTTGTGACAGATTCACCTTCTTTTTTCTTGAGCTATATGAATTTTCTCTCCATCTTTGTGTGAAGATTTCCTAGGAAATACTTGTTAAGAAACATAATCTTAAAGTCTTCCCATTAGATCTATTTAATTTCCTCCCTTGGATTGGTGTTATTAATCAAATCACACCATTGATCGGCTTCTCCATCTAGATGATAAACATCTAGGGTCACATTCTCTGTCTTAGAATAGTGAAGCACAAAAAAGATCTTCTCCATGGAGTTGACCCACTATTCAACAACTAGTGGATCGGAGGATCCACTAAACATCGGTGGTCATTATTATGGTTATTGTTCATAACCTGAGATAATTGGGTAAACATATCTATAAAGTTCAGAACTCCACCTCCCAAATCATTGGGGATGTCATTCGGTCAATTGTTGCATTGGACCTCGCACGAGTAGTTGGCCTGATTTCTCATAGTTCCCACCATTTTCTAAAATAGATAACGTTAGAACAAAACATAAGTCCACAATTCATGAATAAATAACTTATTTATTTTCAAAATTTATACCAAAATCATAACATATTGGATCCCTATGTATATAATCTTGTGTTCATATTTTTACCTAGTCTCAAGCTAGAGGTTTTCTCTAGGGTTCAGTAATCCTAATTCCCAAATTAACTAAACCTTTCCTCTGATATAAAATATAGCGACCCAAACTTTTCTTAAATTAATATTACACAATTTTAAATATAAAAAACATAATATTATTATATATAAAGGATCCAATGGTTTAGTGACTTGGGAATATTATGACCATATATAACAATTACAACATCAATCGTAAAAATTTATTTAACTTTTTCTTCTCTAGATTCTTATTGGCACTTGTCCTTTCTATAGTACATGTAGCCACCTGAGGATATACATAAAAATGGGTGAGCTAGAAGCCCAGTTAGAGGATAGATAATAACAATATATCATGGGGTGAGTATAATGAAAACATGGGAAAAAGATACTGAACATGAGAGGAAGCATAAATATAAGTCTTTAAATGTGGAAATGCATTTAAAATAAAGGATCATGTATTAGTGGTTAAATACCACACATAATTGTGAACCAAGATATAATCTAGTTCACAAATCATTTCCCATTCACTCATGAGATTCATCACTTTACCCAATCCATTGGTGTTCTGTATAATTTCGGGCGCACCTGTCACATTCAAACATTCGTATTGTGCTATATAATTTCGGGCGCACCCGTCACCTCATAAAATTATCATTCTCATGCATGTCACATAGAATATATATAAATAATGAACATAAATAACCAATATAAGGAATGTGATTCAAAATAACACTTTCATGAACTTTGGGTTCCCAAAACAAAGAGGGAATAACATACTTGATACAAGAACCATCAACCTTGAATGAGAAGTAAAAGGCGAGTTCTTAAAAGAAGAGTTCTTTTGGAAAACATTATGTTTCACACAAACAATAAAGGTAAACATGTATATCCTAGAAAAGGGAATAAAATTATTAAAAATGATATTTTTTGAGTAACCATATCAAAAAAATGGAGTGAAAAAAGGAGATCCCTAAGAATGAAAGTTGGGTTAGAGAGTTTCACCTTACCTTGTATCTGATTGCTTCCTTCTCTTTAATACCCTGTATAATAACATTATATTAATTAATTATAAATCCATAACCTTTTGTACATTAATATGGTTCATTATGGTTTCATTAAGTGATTGAATGTTCCTTTGGATGAGTGATATTGTTTTAAAACATTGTTTGAGAATGTTTGTTTTAATGCTTTTCCTGGGTGGTTCACTTGTATTCTTAAATTGAAGCTTGGGTATAACATGGGTAAACATACAGAACTGATATTACATGTTATTAATTATATTTCAGGACATTGAATTATTTTATAATGAATCATATTATATCTATGTGGATGAATCATTAGATAAGATTTAAATGATAATTATTTGGGTTAATTTGGGCGGGTTTTTTATCACAACGAATTTTTTTTAAATTATCACATTGTAATAATGCCATAAGTTATTTCCAGAACTTTAAATAGGAAAAAATACATATAAAAAATTCTTGTTCAACCATAAAAATGGTTTCATGACCATATCTGTAGTTAGAAATGGAAGAAGAAATCATGTCATTCTTGAAGGTGATAAATTTACACCTCACGAACAATGTTCACTTTAATAAAATAAATGGAAGCGGGAAAGGGGTTTGTATGATATAATATCACATTAGAATCATAAAATTCAATTATATTTATAATACTAGAGTTACAATACCATTTGGAAGAAGATAGTTGGGGATAGATCATGAAATTAACTTGAACTTGAACGGAAATTAATGGAGAAGAGGGAGAGAAATTACCTCTTAAATCTTTCTCTTGAGATCATCCTTAAGGAAGCTAGGATTGGTCTTTTGATGATACCAGAAGCTATTGAATGTGGGATAGGGGCTATGGAGGATTTTTGGTAGAGTTTAGAGAATTCTTGGATCATGAGAGGTGTGAGTAGATGAGGGTGTGAAGGGTGGTTTTTATAGTGGAGGGGAGAGGGGTTTCCTTAATATTAAATTCATTAGTTTATTAACATCCCCTAAGATATGGAATAGTGAGTCTAGAATGACCAAAAATAGTAATTTTATCATGTGATCTTGAACCAAGCGGGCTTACATCAGCAGAACATCACACATGACTCTATAATTAGCTTATTTAGCTTATTTTTGTAAATTATGGTATTTCACTATTCATAAAAAATTAATTTATTTCATAAAAATAAAAAAAAATTACTCCATATATTTTTTGACATGTAGAATCCAAAAAGATATTCCATTTTTCAAAAATAATTTTATAAATATGACTAATTTAATATTTAATTAAAATCATAATTTATTAAAAACAGTTTTTAAAATTAAAACGGATTTTGTAGTTCTTTCAAAAATTATGTTGGGTCATATAAAATTATAATAAAACTATAAGAAATAGATTTTCTTATTAATGAACACATTTCTTAAAAATACGTTTTCTTTTAAATTAATTAATTAATTTTAATTATTTATTTATGACTTACAAAATACCAAAACGTTTACTAAGGACAAATTGTCACTTTCTAAGATGTCTAAAATTTATTTAATTCTTCATGGGTAAGGTTAATCGTATGTTGGATTAATTACTATTCACAAGGGTCATATTACTATTCATAAGGGTATGTTACTATTCATAAGGGTACGTTACTAATCACCAAAAATTATTTATGTTTTATTAGACTCCAAAAATCATCTTGAACACAACCGTGTATGTCAGGTTTTCAAAATATGAAACACAGAAGTTGCAAACATAAGTTTAATGGTCACTTATCACATATTAGTTCATTATGTTGTGTTTTCATGTTATTTTATGACATAATTATAAGAAGTGAACAATTATTTAAAAACATTGGGTCGTTATAGATAGTGGGTGCAAGTAATGGACAACCAGGAGAAGGGACAATGGAAGGAAGTTGTCGATGATAGTCTTAGAGATCAGGGCATGTTAGAAACGACAGGATATAATCATATGATATATAATTAGTAGTTTAGGGATATTAGGATATTCTGATTTATCTGAGGGAGAGGCGGTGTTTCTCTTGCGATCGTTGGGGACATTTTGAATAAGAGTGTATGACCAATCATACAAATGAAATGGATATGAATGAGGGACCTTTGAGGAATATAAAGAGGCATGATAAGGGTGGTTTGTAGGAAGGTGGATGTGGAAGAGGGGTTGGTATAACACCATGAGGTGGTTGGAGGCTTGACCTATTTCCACCACCACCCCTAGGTGATCTATTATAGGCTTAGGGAGATTATGGTTAGAGATGAGGCATGCTATACGCAATGGAGTTTTATGACCCCAAGGCTCTAGAGATTTTATGAGGTACAATCTATAAATTTTCTAAATTTTCGTCAGTACTAATAGACATAGGTGAATATCATTCCTTTCTTCCTACTTATCTAGTTCAGGACTTGGAGATTCTATATTTGACTTTGGATCGACCCTTGCATTTAGATAATCTGACATAAGGAAACCCAGCAATTTCACACTTCCACTGATACTGTAATCTAATCCATAGATATAATATCCTTATATAATATTTCTTTGTAGTAGTTTTGATACCTTATGAAATCATCTTATGTATGGACTATCTATCCACATTTCAATCCCAGATTGACTATTTTAGGATGATGATGTGGTGTTTCTATTGTGATGACATGATGTTTTCTTTTTTTGGATGAAAAGGAATCATTGATAGAGAAGTATGGGAGTAGGTGTATGATATTCTAGCTAATTACTCAAAAATTTGATTTCATGAATCTTAGAGTAGTAGATTATATGGGTTATCAATTACATTAGGTAGGGGAATAGTATGATGGATTCGTTCCTAAAGTCATTTTTGGATTACCACCCAAATGAGAAACATATTTATTCATTAACTTACACCCTGGGAAAACCCCTATATATGCACCAGCATGTCGGATGGATCTCATAGATCTTTGTGAGATGACAGTACAATTAAAGGATATATAGGAGAATGGATTTTTGAGACCTAGTGTTTCCTTATTGGAAGCCTAACTACTATTCTTCGAGATGGAAGATTAGATATCAAGGTTATGTTTGGATTGCTGGAACATTAATTGTGTGACTTTGATGAAAAGGTATCCACTAGTGAGGATCGACGACCTCTTCAATCAGTTCAGATGGGTACAATGGGCCCCATATATTGACAAAAAATCCATATATAACTATCTATGCGTACAAGATGATAATATACCAAAGAATACATTAAAATATAACTAGAGTCAACATGTGTACATGGTGATTCACATCATTATGGTGAACACCCAACTATGTTATTGGGTCTCACATACTAGATCCTTTAGCCATTGTTAGAACAATTTGTTGTGGTATTCATGAACAATATCATAGTTTTCTCGGTGTCTAAGGAGGATTATTCAGGACACTTGAAGATGTTATGGGACACACTCCAAGAGCACTAGATTTATCAGAAGATCTTGAAGTTTATGTTTTATAATTAATATGTTCATTTATTGGGACATGTTATCTTATAAGTAAGAGTGGTAGTAGACCCGATAAAGGCTGAGGAAATGTTATATTGGGAGTCACATAAGAATGTCACCAAGGTGAAGATTTTCCATGGGTTTAAACAGTACAATACAAGGTTTTTTCTTGATTTCTATATATTTGAAACACCCTTGATAGTTGTCACTAAAAAGGGGTATCCTTTCGTGTAGGCAGAATGGTTCCAACTTTGTTTTTAGGAGTTGAACCAGAGGCTGATGAGTGCTCTCATCTCGACATTTCTAAACCCATTTGTTGATTATGTATTTTTATGTGATGCCTCATTAAATTTTCTTGGATGTGTTTTGATGTAGAGGTATTCAATGTTTTTCTATGGGTCTAGGTAGTTGAAACCACCTGAGAAGAAATAAAAAAGACAAAATCATGAGCTAGTAGTGGTAGTGTTTTCCTGAATATGTGGCGACACAAACATATGGGTGAAAAATTTATATTCTATTATGACCAAAAAATTATCCAGTATATATTATATCAGAATGATCTTAACATGAGATATACATAATGAAGAGAGTTCCTCTGGGAGTATGACTTTGAGATTTTCTACGCTCTGATGAAAGGTAATGTGGGAATAGATGCTCTCACCAGGATATCTCATTCATAGTTGCTGGATGAGGAGTTATATTAGTTAGTATTGTTGTGGTTTTACTTTTTGGAAAATTATGGTCCTTAATATATTAAATTTATGGTTGTTACCCCACTAAGTTTATAGTGTTTTAGTTATTCTCATCATAGTGATACCACTTTGAGACCATACATGCTCATATATCCACTTGACATGAACATGATGGATATTCTATAGGTTGGGAGCATGATATCATTTTTCTAGGTAAGACTATGGTACCTTATATTTTGTGGGGTGAGGTGATGATGGATTTTATACATACACTATAACAGTGGATCTTGGTATAGAAAAGATGAATGCGGATCTACAATGTCAATTTTGGGGGTTAGGAATCAAGATTTATGATGCAGAGATTGTCCCTCGATGCATCACCTATCATCATGTGAAGGTAGAGCACCAGGTTATCACATTTTTATCTCAACACCTTGAGATTCCATAGTTTAATTGGGATGGGATATCCATTGACTCTATGATGGGGGGACGACATACATACAAGGGACGTGATGCCATCTATGTGATTGTCGGCCAAATCACAAAGTCAGCTCACTTATTAGCCATATGAGTGCATATTTCAGTGGGAATATTGGGATTATTATACTTACAGGGGATATTGCATCTCTATAGGGTTCCCTCAACAATCATTTCAGACTCCGATACTCGCTTCACGTTATGATTGTGGAGAGGTTTGTAGGATTCCATCAGGAATCATTTGTGTTTGAGAATGGTGTTTCATCCCCATACTAATGACTAGACTGATTGGACCATTCAGGTTATGGAGGACAATTTTTGGTCATGTATGTTGGATTTTGGTTATAGTTGATTGGATCACCTATCCTTTGTAGATTGTTCATAAAAACAGCTACCATTGCACCATCGGTATGGAACCATTTGAGGCCTTTTATGGGTGACCCTTCATGCCACCACATTTTTAGACTATCCTAGTAAAGTGATCACTCATGGGCCTAGAGTTGGTGTGAGATACTACAATGATGGGGCAGATCATCTAAGACAGATCTTTTAGAAGTCCTATGATGACCGATAATGGAGACCTATACAGTTAGAGGTGGGAGACCATGTGTTGTTGATGGTCTCACCTCAACATGGATTATATATATTTCACTGAGGTGGAAATATATATTCTATATTTATTATCCATTTCTAATTATTGTGTAGATTTTTCATGGTGGAGTACCACATAGCTCCACATTTTTACATCTACTAGGTACATGACATTTTTTACATGTTGTAGTTGAGGAGGTAAAGCACAACTCATCGCATGTTATAGACTGGGGAGAGATAGAAATTTGGGAGGAAGCTACATTTGAAGAATATCTAGTATAGATATTGGATTAGTATGAGAGGATTACTCCAAGGATAATTATTCCCCTATTTTGTATCTGGTGGTAGCACAACAATCTTTAGGAGAGAACAAGGGACTGGGAGACCTAGATGTGAGCCCATTACCCTCATCTTTCTGACTAGGTTTGTACCATCCAAGGTAAATATAGAATAAAGAATTTTCATATTTAATAATATTTACAAATTAAATATTAATTTTACTTTAAAGGGGTTGCTATGTTCGATAGCGTACCCGATACACAACAAAGAGTTTCAATGAAATCTTACGTTGCACACTAGTAATAAAATAATATTATTTTAAATGGTAGTTAACACATAGCTGTTGTATTGGCGGGAAATGATACAAATAACTAAAATATTATTATATATGTTTTTAAATGTTTTTACTTTTATCTAATAAAATATAAAGGCTTAAAATACGGAAAGAACTCAATTTTAGGTGTATATGCCCTAGTTTTCACTAAAGGTTTACTTATCGCCTTTTGATGGAGAACCATCATTAAATATATTTTTGTTCACAATTATACATTATATTGGACCAAATAAAACTCTCCTTTAAAATTGGGACATCAAAATTTACTTTGTGTAAATTTTTGGTATTTTTCCGATAAAGTTCATTTTTTAATGAATAGTATAAAATGTTGTATTTTAATTCAAAACCTATTTTTAATCTAATTTATTTATTTGATTATCTTATCTTTTGAATTGATTTTAAAGTGAAATTAGAATATATTTTTACCATTAAATCCAATAGTGGTCGTTGGAATTAATTTCAATTTGAAATCAGACTTAAACTAGTGTCAATCTTTTGATACTTATTGTTTCAAAAAAACACACTATTTTCTCTGACAGCAGAAATTAATTATTAAATTAATTAATGCAACTTGTATGTTTTGAAATTTGTAAAATGGACTTCATTTTTGAATTCAGAATATCAAATATATCTTAGGGTGAAGTTTTAGTATTTTTCTGAAAAAATTCAATTTTTGATGTATAGTGAAACCACTAAGTTGTACTTATAAAAACTGATTTTTTTCGTTTAAATGAAATTTTACCACTTCTGTGTTTTTTATTTAAAAAATCCAACATAAATGGTTGTCATTAATATGTAAAATGCAGTTCAATGGGATTAAAATAATTTTTTGGTGAATAGTAACTTATTATGTTTTTAATCGCGATTAGAGGTAATTAGTGTAGTTTAAGGTAAAAATAATGTTTTAATAATATGATTTGAGCTTGAAACATGTCCTACCCTCATTGGATTTGTCATGGCTGACCACGAAAATCCATGGGTCAACTTGGGGACCCCATGTAGCCTCAATGGTTGGGAAGTGTCATAAATAACTTTTTATTTAATGTTAAAGTAAAAAAGACACAAACATGAGATGTTTTACTAAAACAATTTTTACATGGGGTTATACAAGTCTTCCTTTTGCCTATAAAAATTAATTAGAAATCTAATAAAATTTTAGACAGCAGGATATTTTTTTTATAATTTTTAGACATTAAATATATTAAATTATTTATGACATCCTGATGATGCAGCGATTACCTCATAAATAAAGGATTTAAATAATATGAAAAGATAATGTAAAATCTATGACATAAACATGTCCAAAACCTATTGGATGGGTATATTTCGAACCCATATCACCTTGACCTCGAATTATATCAATATGGGACCTTTTGAATCTGAAACTCATTTTAAAATAAAGTAAGTTTTCTTTACCTTCCAAGAGTGCCCCTCCTCTCCTCTTATAAAAGGCCCCCACCTCTACCACCCTACCCACACATCCAAAGCCTTTTCCTCGGCCAAACCCTGATCATTTTGACTCTCCACATCCCTATATATATCCTTGAAGCCTCACATTGGGCACAAGTCATTCCAAGGATGCCTTTGAGCTCAAACCAAAGGAGTTACCCGATTTTAAGGTAATGTCTTCTTTTGAGCCCTTTTGCTTTATTTTGCTTCTCCAACCCCCTAAGCTATTTTTATTATTTTATTTTGTAATAAATCCAGTATCTTCAATATACGAGGATGTTTTTATAAGATGTATTTGAGATACACTTACACACACCTACATCTAATTGTTAAAGAACATACTGTTTCCGTGGATGGCGAATTTCTGCCTCCCAAAACGATGATTGTTCAACATTATTTTAACACCTTCAAAGGTGGCCATTAAGATGACACTATATTTATATATGATATATAATATGTTTATGTTTTCCTTATGCTTCTATATTTTTCATTTTGATAATACCTTTATGGCTTCCATTATGGGTAAACACGATAATTTCATTTTGGGAAGTGCGGACTACCGCCCCCTCAAAGTGATTGGATTTGTTAATGCCATATGTGGGACTTATAAAGGATGGATTTAAAGTTATTATATATGATGATATAGTGGAATTATAATATACCGCTTTATCATTATTATTTCTTTCCTTTAAAATATGAGAAAGAAATGAAAGTACCGTTCATGTGTACGTACAGCTTACCGTCTCCATGAACGGTGCATTTCATTTCTTATCCCCAAATGTAAGGTACTATTATAAGTAAATGTATATAATGGATATATATGATGAATGATACATCTAAATGATGAATATAATTCTGGAATTAAAATATACATACCTCTCATTTATTTTTAAATCCATTAATATGACAAAGAAATGAAAGTAGCGTTCATGCGTACGTACAGCTTACCGTCTCCATGAACGGTGCATTTCATTTCTTACCTCTAAATGATTATGTAATATTATAAATACATGTATATTCTGGATATATATGATATATATGATTTCCAAATCAGTAATTTCATTCTGGATATAAAGAACCTTTGACCACACAAACAACATGTAATTGTAAGAAGTCCACTTTCGACTTAAGAACCAAATATCGACAAAACAAACATTATTAACTTAATGATTACATATTGTTTATAACATGGAAATAAGTTATATAACAGGAATAATAATCTTGAAAAATGTTCTTAATCAAGTAGACATTAACTCAAGTTTATTATTCAGGACGTTAAAGAACGATCGAGTCAAGTCGGACCCGAGGTAAGGGACTTTGTCTCGATCTCCATTCATTGAGGAATATTTCGTTTTATACACAACTTTATTTTATACGGTATATAAACCCCTTTTAATTTTAATTTTATACAAAATAAATCTTTTTCCACGAAGTGTTATACAAAACAACAAAAAAGGAATGTTTCTTTTAACGTATATGGTGACAACGACTTTTCCGCCGCCGCGAGTATTATTTGGTCTTTGGCTTCCTGAACAAGTCGTAATGTTTTTTTAAAAATAAAATAAATACCATATACACTTTTAGGTATTTTTTTATTGAAAATGGTTTTTATAATGGATTTGTAATGTCAATATATTTAAGTGATATATTGTGATCAAAGTGTTGAAATGTTTTCTTTCCATTATATTTGTTTTATGTCTTATGATTTTTATAATGGTAATTGGACATTTGACGGGTGGTTACATGATAAACCATATGACGGGTGGTGCTGTGAATACCATGATGGGTGGTTATGTTATAACCTCCAATGCATTGGGTATGGATGTCGGTCGTATGGCTATTCCATTAAGTATGTATGGAAGTTGGCCATATGGCTATTCCATTAAGTGATATGGGTGGAAGTCGACTGTATGGTTATTCCACCTAAGTATGTTTATGTCCCAAGTTACCTTTATATGTTATGTGTTCATTATATGAGTTTTATGGTAATATATTGGTTACAAAAGGGTATGTAATGATATTTTATTCAGTGAGGGGTTTTTACTACTTCATGTAGGTGAAGGTATTACTTTGATAAATTATACATGGTTTACTTGATGTTTGAAAAACTAACAGTTTTCATTCTTTGTGTATCCCTTATTGAGCTTCTTATGCTCACCCCAAGATTTTTTTAAATGTTTTTCATAGGAATTAATGTGGAATAGGTTCAAGGATGGGATCAAGGGAATGTCATGCTATATAAAACATAGAACTAGACATGTTTCTTTTTAAGAGTTTTTTTATTCTATGGAAACTCATTAGAAGTTTATACTTTGTAATCTTTTGAGATGTAACAGTTATGTCCTAATTCTATAAAACTCTAAACCTGAAAAGACCCTCAATGTGAATTATTCATTTAATTAAATATTAAGCAATGTTTAAGGCCGGGGCATTATAGTTGGTATCAATGGTCGGTTTAGACAACTTTAGGATTTAGAAAATTGTTAAATTATAAATTAATTTATGGTATGATTGAAAAGATACAGGATTTAAAGATTACCATGTTTCTTCACCAAAGGTATTTCTGTGATAAGAATGGTTTTTCATAGAGGAAACTAGGAAGATTTTTTGGGAAGGCATACTGAGGGAAATGAACCTCCAAATCAGCATACTAAGATGGTAATTATCAGAATTGAAGAGTTTGTTGTAGTGATGGATCAAGTTGAACTTTTAGAGTTAAAGAAACAATTGCAGGAGTAATTAGATAAAGGTTTCATTCGACCTAGCACATCACCATGGGGTGCTCCTATCTTTTTTGTTAAAAAGAAAGATGTCTGAATGAGGCTTTGCATTGATTATAGGGCCTTGAATAATATTACTGTTAAGAACAAGTTTACTTTGCCTCATATCGAGGATTTGTTTGATCAGCTCCATGGAGCTCATTATTTTTTGAAGATTGACTTGAGGATGGCGTACCATCAGTTGAAAGTAAAAGAAGCAGATGTTCTGAAGACTGCGTTCCGTATTAGATATGGCCATTATGAATTTGTAGTTATGCCTTTTGGGTTAACCAATGCACCTGCTGTATTCATGGACCTTATGAATATAATTTTCCATGAGTTCTTGGATAAGTTTGTGGTTGTTTTCATCAATGATATTTGGGTGATTTCTAAAAGTAAAGAGGATCATTATAGACATTTAAGGGTTATCTTGAAAACCTTAAAAAAACTATATGGAAAATTCTGAAAGTGTATGTTTTGGTAAAAAAAAATTCTTTCTTAGGTCACATTGTTTCAAAAGATGGCATAATGGTTGATCCTACTAAAACAAAAGTTGTTGAAGAATGGCCAAGACCCACAAATGTAATCGAGATCCATAGTTTTCTTGGTTTGGCAGGTTACTACCGAAAGTTTGTTGAAAATTTTTCATGGTTATCTCGTCCAATGACTAAGCTAACTCGTAAGGGTGTTAAGTTCATCTGGACAAAAGAATGTGATGATTGTTTTCAGGAGTTGAAAAGAATATTGGGGAATGCTCCAGTTTCGGCACTTCCTTCCAGGAATGGGGAGTTTGTTATCTACAGTGATGCTTCATTGAACGGACATGGTTGTTTCCTTATGAAAAATGATTAGGTAATTGCTTATACATCATGTCAATTGAAAACTCATGAGGTAAATTACCCTACACATTACTTGGAATTAGCTGCTGTTGTTTTTTCTCTAAAAATTTGGAGTCATCATTTGTATGGATTAAAGTGTGAAATATATACTAATCACAAAATTTTAAAGTATATATTCACTCAGAAAGAATTGAACATGAGACAGAGGATATGGCTATAATTAATCAAGGATTATGATTGTACAATTCATTACCATCCGGGAAAAACAAATAATGTGGACGATGCTTTGAGTCGAAAAAGTAATGCTTCATTAACCATGCTACATTTGGAACGAGACCCTTTGGTTTTTGATTTTATGAAATTTGGAATAGATGTTGTTGGTGAAAGAAGTTATTCTGTTTTGTTTCAGGTATCAGTGATATCATCCCTATCAAACAGAATCAAGAAAGCACAGAAGCAAGACAGTGAGTTGCAGAAAAAGGTAGAGCTGGTTCCGAAGGGTAAGTTGCCTGAATTCAACATTGATAATGATTGTGTTTTTTGGTTTAGGAAGAGATTATGTGTCCCTATTGATTCACAGTTGAAGAATGAGTTGTTATGTGAGGCTTATACTTCCCCATTTTCAGTTCATCCTAACAGTACTATGTTGTACAGGGATCTGCAGGAGTATTTCTGGTGGGATGGAATGAAAAGAGATATTGTTGATTTTACTATGAAGTGTTTGACTTGTCGGCAGGTTAAAGTAGAGTGGCAGTTACCGAAATGGATGCTTCTACCCTTACCAGTGCCAGAGTGGAAATGGGAAAACATATCCATGGACTTTGTTGTGGGATTACCGATGACATCTCGAGGTAATAATGCAATCTGAGTTATTGTGGATCGCTTGAATAAATCTGCTCATTTCCTTGCTATACGAGATACTTTTTCCCTAGATCAACTTTCCCATTTGTATCTTAAAGTGATAGTCAGGTTACTTGGAGTTCCTCTCTCCATTGTTTCCAATCGTGAACCCGGTTTACTTCTAACTTTTGTAAAGGCCTTCAAAAGTCGTTGGGTACTAAATTAAAATTTAGCACAACTTTTCATCCGCAATCTGATGGGCAGTCGGAACGAACAATTCAGAACTTGGAAGATATGCTATGAGCTTGTACGATGGATTATCGGGGAAGTTGGGACCAAAATCTTTCTTTGGTTGAGTTTTCTTATAATAACAGTTTTCATTCCAGTATACAGATGGCACCATTTGAGGCATTATATGGGAAGCAGTGTCAAAGTCCATCATTTTGGGATGAAGTGGGTGAAAGGAAGCTGATGGGACCAGAATTGGTAGATGAGATGGCAGATAAAGTTTAGTTGATTCAGAAACACATGAGAACAGCTCAGAGCGGGCATAAGAGTTATGGGGATAACCGGAGGAAGGATCTATCTTTCAAGGAAGGTGATTCTGTTTTTCTCAAGGTTTCTCCATGGAAAAGTGTGATGAGATTTGGTAAGAAAGGAATGTTGAGTACAAGGTTTATTGGACCATATGAAATTTTGGAGAAAGATGGATCAGTTGCTTACTGAGTGGCTTTACCTCCGATTTTATCTCAGGTACACAATGTTTTTCATGTTTCGATGTTGAGGATGTATATGCCAGATTCATCTCATGTTTTGATCCTAGAGGTAGTTGAGTTGGAAGAGAACCTTTCTTATGAAGAACAACCAGTCCAAATTCTTGACCGAAGAGAGAAAGTGTTGCAAAATAAGGTAATCCACCAGGTAACGGTTTTGTGGAAAAACCATATGGTTGAAGGGGAAACGTGGGAATCTAAAAATGCTATGAGGGATAAATACACCCAGTTATTTTTATAAATGAATAAAATTGCTAGGAAGCAATTCCAAAAAGGGGGGAAGGATGTAACATCCCAGGTAAATAAAGAATAAATAATTTTCATATTTATTAATATTTAGAAATTAAATATTAATTTTACTTTAAAGGGGTTTTTATGTTTGATAGCGTACCCGATACGCAACAAAGAGTTTCATTGAAATCTTACGTTGCACACTAGTAATAAAATAATATTATTTTAGATGGTAGTTAACACATAGCCATTGTATTAGTTGGAAATGATAGAAATAACTAAAATATTATTATATATGTTTTTTAAATGTTTTTACTTTTATCTAATAAATGATAAAGGCTTAAAATACAGAAAGAATTCAATTTTAGGCGTATATGCCCTAGTTTTCACTAAAGGTTCACTTATCGCCTTTTGATGGAGAACCGTCATTAAATATAGTTTTGTTCACTCTTATAAATTTTATTGGACCAAATAAAACTCCCCTTTAGAATCGGGACTTCAAAATTTACTTTGTGTAAATTTTTGGTATTTTTCCGATAAAGTTCATTTTTTAATGAACAGTGTAAAATGTTGTATTTTAATTCAAAACCTCTTTTTAATCTAATTTATTTATATGACAATATTATTTTTTGAATTGATTTTAAAGTGAAATTAGAATATATTTTTACCATTAAATCCAATAGTGGTCGTTGTAATTAATTTCACTTTGAAATCATACTTAAACTAGTGTCAATCTTTTGATACTTATTGTTTAATAAAAACACGCTATTTGCTCTGACAGCGGGAATTAATTATTAAATTAATTAAGGCAACTTGTATGTTTGGAATTTTGTAAAATGGACTTAATTTTTTAATTTGAAATATCAAATATATCTTAGGGCGAAGTTTTGGTATTTTTCTGAAAAACTTCAATTTTTGATGAATAGTGAAACCACTAAGTTGTACTTATAAAAACTGATTTTTTGATTAAATGAAATTTTACCACTTCTGTGTTTCGAATTTCAAAAATTCGACATACATGGTTGTCATTAAGAAGTAAAATGTGGTTCAATGGGATTAAAATAATTTTTTGGTCAATAGTAACTTATTAAGTTTTTAATCGCGATTAGAGGTAATTAGTGTAGTTTAAGGTAAAAATAATGTTTTAATAATATTATATGAGCTTTACACATGTCATACCCTCATTGGATGTGTCATGGAATACCAATAAAATCCATGGGTCATCTTGGGGACCCCATGGAGCCCCTTTGGTTAGGAAGTGAAATAAATAACTTTTTATTTAATGTTAAAGTAAAAAATGACACAAACATGAGATGTTTTACTAAAAAAATTTAAACATGGGGTTATACATGTATGAATTTTGACTATAAATATTCATTAGAAATCTAAAAATATTTCATACATCATGATATTTTTTTTATAATTTTTAGACATTAAATATATTAAATTATATATGACATCATGATGATGTAGCGATTACCTCATAAATAAAGGATTTAAATAAAATGAAACGATAATGTAAAATCAATGACCTACACATGTAAAAAACCTATTTTATGGGTATATTTAGAACCATTATCACCGTACCATCGAATTATATCAATGTGGGACCTTTTTAATCCGAAAATCATTTTAAAATAAAGTAACGTTTCATTACTTTCCAAGAGTGCCCCTCATCTCCTATTATAAAAGGCCCCCCACCTCTACAACCTTACCCACACATCCAAAGCCTTTGGCTCGGACATCCCCTGCCCATTTTGTCTCTACACATCCCTCTATTACTCCTTGAAGCCTCACTTTGGGAAGAAGTCTTCCCAAGGAAGCCATTGAGCTCAAACCAAAGGGAGTTACCCGATTTTAAGGTAATGTCTTCTTTTGAGTCCTTTTTCTTTATTTTGTTCTCAAACCCCCTAAACTCTTTTTATTCATTTAATTTGTAAAAACTATAGTATCATCAATATACTATGATGTTTTTATAAGAAGTATTCGTGCTACACTTACACACACCTACATCTAATGGTTAAAGAACATACTGTTTCCGTGGATGGCGAATTTCTGCCTCACGAAACGATGATTGTTCAACATTCTTTTAACACCTTAAAAGGTGGACATTAAGATGACAATACATTTATATATAATATATAATATTTTTATGTTTTCCTTAAGCTTCTGTATTTTTCATTTTGAGCATACCTTTAAGGCTTCCATTATGTGTAAACATGATAATTTCATTTTAGGATGTGCGGACTACAGCCCCCTCAAAGTGATTTGATTCGTTAATGCCATATGTGGGACGTATAAAGGATGGATTTAATGTTATTATATATGATGTTACACTATAATTATAATATACCTCTATATCATTATTATTTCTTCCCATTAATGAATTAGATAGAAATGAAAGTAGAGTTCTTGCGTACGTACAACATACCATCTCCATGAACGATGCATTTCATTTCTTATCCCCAAATGTAATGTACTATTATAAGTAAATGTATATAATGGATATATATGTTGAATGATACATATAAATGATGAATATAATTCGGGAATTAAAATATAAAAACCTCTCATTTATTTTTAATTCCATTAATATGACAATGAAATGAATGTAGCGTTCATGCGTACGTACGACTTACCGTCTCCATGAACGGTGCATTTCATTTCCTACCTCTAAATGATTATGTAATATTATAAATACATGTATATGCTGGATATATATGATATATATGATATCAAAATCATGAATTTCATTCTGGATATAAAGAACCTTTGACCACACGAACAACATGTTATTGTAAGAAGTCCACTTTCGACTTAAGAACCAAATATCGACAAAAAAAAAATTATTAGCTTAATGATTACATAATGTTTATAACATGAAAATAAGTGATATAAAAGGAATAATAATCTTGAAAAAGGTTCTTAAGAAATTATAAATTAACAAAAGTTTATTATTCAGGACGTTAAAGAACCATCGATTCAAGTCAGACCCGAGGTAAGGGACTTCGTCTCAATCTCCTTTCATTGAGGCATATTTCATTTTACACACAACTTTCATTTATACGGTGTATAAACCCCTTTGACTTTTACTTTTATACAAAAGGAATCTTTTTCCACGAAGTGTTTTACAAAACAACAAAAAGGAATGTTTCTTTTAACGTACGCGGTGACAATGACCTTTTCCGCCGCCGCGAGTATTATATGGTCTTTGGTTTCCAGAACAAGTCGTAATGTTTTTTTAAATGAAATAAATACCATATACTCTTTTATGTATTTTGGTATTGAAAATTGTTTTTACAATGGAATTGTTATGTCAATCTATTTGTGTGATATATTGTGATCAAAGTGTGGAAATGTTTTCTTTCCATTATCTTTGTTTTATGTCTTATGATTTTTATAATGATACTTGGACAATTGACGGGTGGTTACGTGATAAACCATATGACGGGTGGTTCCGTGAATACCAGGACGAGTGGTTGCATTATAACCTCCAATGCATTGGGTATGGGAGTCAGCCATATGGCTATTCCATTATGTATGTATGGAAGTTGGCCGTATGGCTATTCCATTATGTGATATGTGTGGAAGTTGACCGTATGGCTATTCCACTTAAGTATGTTTATGTCCCAAGTTACCTTTATATGTTATGTGTTCTTTATATGGGTTTTATGGTAATACATTGTTTACAAAAGGGTATGTAATGATATTTTATTCAGTGAAGGGTTTTTACTACATCATGATGGTGAAGGTATTACTTTGATAATGTATACATGGTTTACTTGATGTTTGAAAAACTAACAGTTTTCATTCGTTGTGTATCCCTTACTATGCTTTTTATGCTCACCCCATGTTTTTTTGAAATGTTTTTCATAGGACTTAATGTGGAATAGGGTCAAGGATGTGATCAAGGGAAAGTCATGCTATATAAAACATGGAACTAGACATGTTTCTTTTTAAGAGTTTTTTTATTCTATGGAAACTCAGTAGAAGTGTCTACTTTGTAATATTTTGAGATGTAATAGTTATGTCCTAATTCTCTAAAACTCTAAACCTGAAAAGATCCTCAATGTGAATTATTCATTTAATTCAATATTAAGTAATGTTTAAGGCCGGGGCCTTATAAAGTTTTTCTATTTTTTTGATTAAAAGTAGAAATTTGGGAGGAATTTAATGACCATTATTTTTCCATGTATTCATTCATAATAATATTTGAATTATTTATTTATCCAGGAGTTGAGATGACATGAGATTCTGAGGCCCAATGTGCCTGTAATTATTATATTTAAAATAAATTAATTATTTTAATATCATTTTCATGTATTTTTACAGAAAAATTGAAATAAATCTTGAATGGGGGACCAAATTATAAATCCAAGTGCATGGTTGAATTTAGAATGTGTGTTTACCCTTGGTGCGACATAAAATTTTTCATCGTCGAGCATTTATGAAATGGTTGTCATGGGAGCATATAATAAAATGAATAAATAATTTTTTATGTTATTTTATTTCATCAATTGATCATACGTATCAATTGAAACATGAGTATCCTTCAACCCTAGGGATATTTGAATAATATATTGATTTAGAGGAGATGTTTGAGGATAATTGGCATACGACATGAGACTAGATCAGATCATATCGACGATCGTGCGACAAAGGATTTCTTAGATCTCTCAATGGATAGCAACACATAACCATTTTACATTAGTGGTAATTAAAAACTCTAGGTAGTATTTTATTTATGTTTGATTCCACCCCGTTATCCCATGTAAAAAATGGATCAATTCCAGAAGTAAGAATTTATTTGTGCATCGAAAGTATACTTATTTACGATTCATTAAATTGGTTGTTGATTATTTCCTCACCGTTAATCTAAATATAATACAATGGATAAAGTTTTAATGAAAAAAGCTTGATTATTATTCCTCACATATTTTGGTTTATGGATTTATCTCCAATTTCATTTTATGTTCATTGTTGGTATTTCTTCTGGAGAATTATTCAATGAATACCTGATATTTTATCAGTGTGAGACCATTATTCAGTTCAAGAGAACAATACCATGGGTGTATTTCATGATTGATGGCATGATCAAGGTGTAATAAAATTAAATGATCATCAAAGGATTATCAGAATAGACTTGATATTTCGTTTCCTACCTAATTCAACAATGCAGATATAGATGATGTGTGTGGGAATTTCCTGAGTAAATTGAAAGACGAAAATCCAGATCTTTGGTGATGAGAAGGTCATACAAGCACAAATATAGGATTTTTAGTTGATATAGGAGGTATTGACAATGTGAAGGATGATGCAGAAGATGAACCAGTAGGATCTTGAAATCCTAGGTTACACGGTGTGTAATCCCAAATTATTTATAATGTGTGACCCCCACCCTCACCCCCACCCCCACGTGTCACTACGATTTTTATAAAGAGAATGATATCATTGTTTTTACCCCTATCAAAAATTGTGTGTCCTTTTTTGGAGGCTCTACATGTATCTTAGAAGATAAAAGGAAATGGGGATGCTAAAGTACATGTACACAGACACGTCCAGGTGTACACAAGTAGGTACATGAGTGCGACCAGTTCTACCCATGCATGAATTGATGAGTCATGGAGAGTGATGGTAAATCATGACACACTTTTTATAACTACATAAAAATTATGTATAGTGATATTTCTATACTATCTGGGTAAGACTCACATAGGTGGATCATGGGTTGGTTGTACATGCCATGTAACCACCTTTGAGGGTGTTTGGTGACCTTTATTTCTTTATTTGGGACCATTATTAGTTGATTGCATTTCATTTTTCTATCCATTTGAGGGTATAGTTCATAATGTAATCCAGATTTCATGATGATGTTCCCTTATAGAGGAATAGTCTTAGAATGATTTTATGGTGTCCTTCTGTGAGACTAGAATGTGATCTAAAAGAATTAATTCTTTTACCCAAAGTTGTGTTTGTGGAATTAGAGTGACCTACATATATGGGGAATTGATCCTCCATCCAGTGGTCTATTTTGGTAGGGTTCATATTATCATTGGAATAAGATCCCCTAAACAGTGATTTTATACATATTATCATGGTGGAATCCCCTAGTGGTCATGGCTGTGATCCCCTATCTATGTATCTATGTCTTCTAAGATAGGCTATATTTCATGTAAGGGGCCTGAGGATCTTGAACTCCCGAATTAGTGTCTCTAGTGATAACATGGATTAAGGATTGGGTTCTCCAACAATGAACATTATGTCTATTATAATCCCATGGAAGGCAGTTTGGTTCTGATAACCCAGAAACACGGAATCCTTCATGAGTATATCTATGTTTTTATTAATCCTATGAATGTTATATCATTTTTTTTAAGATGAATATTATTTATGGTTCAGGTTTAATGTTTTCAAGGTGTCCTAATAGGTATTTTTTACACATCCCTTCATGGTCTCTACCTACACGTGTCGTGTCTTAGGAAGACAAAACCCATTTTATGGTGTCTTGAGATAATAGGGATATGGTGGAGCGTTGAATGAGTTATAAAGAACAATTTGTTTTTTGGGAGGTTCCATTTGATATTTTTCTTCTATCTATGAGTAGGTTGGACCCTCTGTATTTTATGGTTGGACTTGTATTTGTCCCCTTTTATCAATTTCATTATTTGTTTATAATAATCTAATTGTTGGATCAAAGGTATATTAATGAATTAGTTTGGGTTATTTTACATTTCCTAATTCTAGGGAATTGGATATATGTGATTATGCATATGTAAAATAGGCTAATAACTACCATATGTGTGATATGTATACTCAGTGATCAACATTAGCCCCATGCCATTTAGAGGCTTGCTTGGTGTAGCCTCGGTTCGGTCTCTGTCGGGTCGGGTCATAATAATTCCCAACTTCTATGTAGGGTCGACTCTTTATAAGTTTGGGTTGTTATTTTATATGGACCATTTATTTCATTCAATACATTCTATTGTACATTTATTTTGAGATTATAATGCATTCATGCATTATTTTGATAGTTTTACATTTTAGAATAGTGTGGGCTTGGATATTTGTGAATGTGTATTACAACATTAGGATAATGTCTTCCATGTGTGTGATATGCCTACTAGCCACTGGTGTCCATCCCTTCGCCTATTGGAGATGATCATGGGTATAATGTCCCAACCCATGAGTCATTGAAACGATGCCTCAAGCATGATGGCCACATGGCCTCAAGCACGAATCTTTGTTTTTCAAAGGATGCTGACTAGCAATGAGGGTCTAATGATCTTATAGTTGGGAGATAATTATCTCATTATTAGAGTATCAAATTGGTATAAAATATATGAATAAACAATCAAAAGTGGAAGAAGTGTAATTAAATGATAGAACAGTAGAGGATAATAGAGATGACTGAATAATAAGGTGTTTATCGCCAAATATACCACAAAGGAAGCCCATGTGACTACAATATGAAATAATGTGACAGATGGGAGGTAAGGAATAGACAGTAGAAAATGAAAAGACAAAATCCCCAAATGTTTTCTTTAAAAGCATCCTAAGATCAAACTCATTCATATTCTCCTAAAATCCAGTGTGTAGTGGGCACGATACAAGATGAATCCGTAACCATGAACCTATAAACATAATGTTTGATTAAGTACCTTAAATAAATGGAAACCCGAATAGGGTTAAAGATATACCAAGTAGGCCATCACCAATGGTATCTAATTCTATCTAGTCTGTGAATATAAAATTAAATATCGTGTAGGTGTAACAAATAATGAACATAACTAAATGATGTAACCATGTAATCTCAAGTCCCCATGGGACACCTAGTTTACAATACATACTTCAAACTTAGATGGGTTGCCTCCAAATATGAATATATATCTGTGTGTGCATGTTTGTGTTCATTATATATAGTAATTGTTATATCCATATATATATATATATGTGTGTGTGTTTAGTATTATCCAGGACCTGTGGCGTAACACTAGAATCCATGCGTAACACTACTCATAATAATAATAAGAGTCACGTAATAATAAATAAGGTTCGTCATGCCAGAAGATCATAATAAATATAGGACCCCATGATGAGTATCGTGAATACTAACAATGAGGGTCATACCTAACCTCATAATCATGGGGAATGGAACTTTATGCCCAACATACCAACAAATTTGAATGTAATTCCAACATAAACAACAAAGGGGGTATGTCACATCATGTCCAATGATCCTACTAAAGATACCTTCAGTTATAAGCACTACTAAGTAATAAAATTTCCCTATTGTCCCTTAGTCCGAGTTTTCGTAAAGAGGCAGCCGACGTCACTCATAGTGCAATGGATCCTTTTTTGGTATAATCAATTTCATATTTATTAGAATGACATGTGTTCATCCAATCCCATTATGCCACTAAATTATAAATAAAAATAAGGCCTTAAACATAAGTATTCCATTAGAAATATTAATAATCATCATCATTGAATAAAATATAGAATAACAAAAAAGGAAGACCATGTTTGTGATATTGCCATTTATTATTTCAGTTACCTACATTTGGTTGCACCATTTTATTAGGGAAGGAAATGAACCAGAAGGTTGATTTATATTAAATGATAAAAGGCATACTTATGATGTTCATATAATTCGATTTAATTAATCATTATGATAGTATTCATTCACCGCATCGATAATGATATCCTATCGTGAGAAAGACATGACATTATAAATTAAGAATTTAATGTAACATCCATAAGGTTTACTTAATTTCCAATGAAATTCATAGACCATGAGCATATAGATGACATACCCAAAAGGGTGGTTCATATTGATGTCAAAATCTACAATAATTCAATTTATCACATGATGAATATTTAATTTAAGGCCTTATGTTCTACATAAATAATTTTACATTTATAAGGTGACACATAGAATGTCCATTGTGATACACAATGATGTAATTTATAAATAAGAAAGACTTTAAATGAAAATCCTAAGAACACATACCTTGTACTTATGATGCTCCCCTTATCCGACATTGATGTCTGAATTGATCCAACTTGAGAGAAAATAGAATATTGGACAAAATCCAACAAAATAGGGTGACTTAGATTGCACCAAATTAACATCGAATAGGGAAAGACAAATGAATAAGGGAAGGAGGAATTTTGGAGAACTTACCACTACCCATCCAATGAGACGAATGATAATAAAAATGGACATTGAATAGAGGAGATCTCAAGAAACCCTTGTAGAAGCGTGGGAGGTGTTGAAAAGAGGGGTTCCCCTATGTGTTAAGTGAAAATAAGGGGTTGGGACCCTTTTTCCTTTTTTTAATGGGATTCCTATATAATACAAGTTGTGTATCTAATAAATGATATTAACTAAGTACATGATTTGTATTAGAATCACATCGTAAATTCCTCATGGTAAACACTAGGGTTTTTATCCCAGGTAATTCCCCTGACCGCATCCTATGAACAACATTCTTATCGAGTAAAACCCATTGAATTTTTGTAAATTTACATGATGTGAATTTTAGGCCACAACTACTTATAGTAGCCCAACCATCCATTCTTCATTCGATGTTTTCCTAAAACAATATAACTTCCACAAAAACATAAACCATGTCTGAAAAAATTATTTGTTGATCTTCAAACACTTTGAAACATAGTTTGATTCCCTAAATTCAAAACTATCCATTCACCAATGGAAAAGTTAAAATTACATTGGAAATTCCACTATATTCAAAACAACGGATGTTACAATATCCCCACTTTAAATCTTCTCATACCCAAAAATATATCTGGAACATGAAAACAATAACTGACCAACTAGGGTCACAATGTTTTGTTTAAATTTCTATGTTTCATTTATAAATCCTAACACAACTCCAATAATCCCTTTAATCAAACAATACACAAGCCATAGAAACATTGTTCAATGATTCAATTCAAAAATTAAACACCAAAATAGTACGTACTCGAGCCCATCTAACATGAGACATGATCACATCATCATCTGTTTGATCTACCAAATCATGAGGATACCCACCATGGGTTCCAAAATGAATGACCAATTATAATCCATTGAAATTCCAACCACAAAATTCCCAATAAAATTGTGCTCCCTTTTCACTCTAACAACTCCCTCAAGTATGATCCAACTGGTCGAACAATTAATTTCCAATCATCCAAAATTATCCTGGACAAGATGGATTCCCCATTAAAGACCTCATATTGCATTACACTACACCCATATCATCTTGATAATGTTCTTGATGTAGTTCCTCACTGAACACATTCAGTTAAACAAAGGGAAACATGAAGTGATACTTCATATTGACAATTTTTGAAAATACGTATCATCAACAACTGATTAATCAAAACTCAGACCCGAAGACTTTTATCCAAGTCACTTAGTCATGATTTTATAATGCTCACTGAAGCTCGAAATCATATTGCGGTTACTATTTGAGCCCATAAATTCTTTCTGTTGTCGTGTCATAACATAAAAATGTGGGTATAACAAATCATAAAAACATGAATTAGAAAATTCTATTTAAAATAATCTAATATCAACCTTATGTCTAGGGTAACCTCTGATTCATCAACTAGTGTCCGTGGAACGTATCCAAGGTTGTCAGTACTCCATCTTTTACAAGTGGGATATTGGTAAATAAATGAAACATCCATGCATAATACACTAACTGAGTCCAACAAAAATCAATTTAAAGAGGTTTCTGGTGTCTGTGATTCCATCCTAAGTGTTCCTACTGAGGAACCCAAACAACAATCTAGACTAACCATTCCTATAAAACAACCACATTTATAGTACTCAACTCCCACATAGTTTATTTATGAATCCCAAGAACATTTCATTTATCATGGCATAAAATAGACTCTCTCTTAGTGTACCCCATAAGATTTCAAGATTGTGGGAATGATCATATCTAAGAAAATAGTACACTATGAGGATATTAATAATTACTAATAATATAGGATATAATCCTATCATATCCTAGATGAAGTGTTTTGAAGGGTTTCCAGCCAACTATACACATCCTGTGACAAACTAGAAAAGAAATAAAACCACAAATGAATGACTTATTCTGAAAGAGCTTTGCTTTACCTGCTGATGCATCATCATTAACCGACCATGACTCCTTTACCACCAAATATTCCCATGATCACTCAAATGTAACCATAAAAGTACATCCCTAGACAATGATCCTTTCAAAGGCTGTGTAGAGATCGTACCATATCATCATTATGTTGTCTCCCTAGTACCAATACATTTGATTTCTTTCCAACCCCATGGGAATTACAAATACGTATTGAATGTTTTAAAATTATTCCCTTTGGATTTTTTTCATTTTAAAAGGAAGGACATACTTTCCTATGATTTATGTGATGATCCCCACCTTAGAAGTGTCGTTATCATTATATTTTCCAAAAAGGAAACTCATCCCATGGTACATGATCTATCAACCACTAATCATGGAACATATATGTGGCCAACATGGATTTAAAAATTGTTAAAATGAAGATATGAAAACTATACACAAGAATGTATAGAAAATTAGATTCTCATTAGGACACTTGTATGACACTTCTCTCGAGTTTTGTCCATGTGCATCATAACATCAGGAATAATAGAAAAACAACTAACCATCATGTAAAAATACCAAATTGTTTTTCAACATCATACCAATCATTGAGATGAGTATGATTTCACTTTAACTCCCATGTCAATATTCTTTAGAGATAACCAGAGATTAAAGGGTAATAGCTCAAGGATTTGTAAATTTACACCAAACTCAAATGGTTTTTGGAACCAATTTTTTATCAATTAGAAGGGAACCACATGTATGAACACACACTATCTCAATATTTGAATAACAAAATGAAACATAATACGATACTATTCACAGTCTTATCGACCCTATGAATTCAATATTTAATGGTATATAAATTTATTTAACCTAAAGAATCATTGTTCTATTCAACTATTAATTCAGCTGATGATCTTTTTGGTCGTCAACCACTGAATGAGAAGAAGGGTTGGATGGACTACTATGTGTTTGAAAATTCCCTAGGCTTTTATAATTTGATTTAATTGAGAAATACAAAATTATCACACCAATAACAAGGGTCAAAACACCACATGACCAACCATCAAACCCAAGGGTCCTTTTAAGAAATAATATTCCTACTTAGGAAAAACAATACATGAATGAAACCACATGCCTAAAATTGTTCACAAGATCTTACCAAGGGTCTAAAAGTTATGATGGTTCTACCTATCTTGGGAAATACCTACACAAAACATAAAGCATCGATCAAACAAGGTGGTCATAACTGAATGGATTACTAGGCAATAAATCCTATAATTTAGGTTCAATCTATAACAAATGAGGCATATGGGTAATAATCACATTCCCATTCTATGGAAACCATTTAATCATAATTTAAACTAGAATTACATAAGGGAAAATCTATTAACCCCACTTAAGGTTTCATTTTTAGGTATTAAAGAAATTCACATTAGTTATTTAAATATTTCAAGTTTTAGTTTTTATTTAAATTTAATACCATTCATAATGACAAAGTATTTAGTACATTATTTTGCTTAAGAAAAAATGAAAATATGGATGTTATGTCAAAATTACTTCTATACATCTGTTATTTTGATAATATCCTTTCACAATTTATGAAATTTATCTCATAAATTCCATTTATCGATTTTATTTGTCCACAAATTTTCTCATATATGGGGTTATTTAAAAAAATTCAATAATAATCTATTGTGTAAAACACCCTTTAGGTTGTAATTGTGATTTTAATTATCTAGCAACTCTTATAAGTATAAATATGAAGTAGATACTAGGACTGTTATAAATTATAGAGGGATTTTCCATATAAGATGCCACCATACGCCTATAGGTGAACCCCTATAGGTGGTTGTATATAGTTTATGTTGGGACCAAGTTTGTCAAAAGTGGTTTTTAGATGCTGAATGAAGTTATTGTTATTTTATTTTATTTTATTGTAATTATAAAGAATCAATTCAGTTTGTACGTGTTGCTGACTGGGGGAAAAGGGTATCTAAATCATATGATTAGAAAAAAAGTTCTTAATAAATTACATCATTTTTTATTATCTATTCTAGAGATGATATAACAGTGATGTTTTTTTCTAAATCACATTGTTTCCAAAATGATTTTTTTATTAGTGTGAGAAGATTAATCATAGTATCTATGTTTTTAATGATATATGATATTAAATATAATGATTCTTTACTATTATTTATGTTTTAAACATTATAAGATGTCGGAATACACATGATCCATGATTTTTTAAAGATAAGGGAAAAATGTTTCTGGGTTTTCAATATGCTGGGAAATCTGTTAGAATTTCTGATAGAAAGATAGAAGGCATTGAAATGATGGGAATTTATAGAAATTTCTATCCTAAGTCAGGCGATTCTACTATGATTCAAATTTTATCAACATAATGATGATTTCCTGATACATGAAATAGTTTTTGGGAGAAAACATAGTATAAAAGTCTTTTAGTTTCACATCATCAGTGTGACTGCCACCGTATATAAAAATTTTCTAAAGTATAAGAGTTTGAGTTTTTATAAGTCATAGGTTTTGAAAAACTATTGATTGTCCAATCCATTGGACTAATCGATCCATCAGACTATCAAATCAATCTGAATATCTAATCCACCAAGTGAACCAATCCATAGGTCCAATAATTAGTTGTAGAGCATTTGAAATAATGAAGTTATTTCTAACACCTATCTATCGGATACGATGTTCTACAAATCCATCAGAATTTTGTTTTGTATCGTTATGAAATCAAATGAATAGTTATATTAGAGTTAGAATATATTTGTTGTTCTTGGTACCAATTAATTAAATGTGATCAGATACTGATCATCAAGATGATGATCAACAATTCTGTCAACCCTTTTCATCCAAGCATCAATGATTTCTCTCAATGTTGTTTTTGTTTTTTGTTGGTTATGAATAATAATTCATGAATTGTTTTAATTGGGTCAACATTCATGGGATATGACTTGAAAATAATCCATCATATGGGAAGTAGAGACTTAACCACTAGAAACATGCTAACTCCAACAAATAATTGGTTTCTAGACTTCATCAGACATTATTTTCACTGTTATAAGGAATTTTTTAATAAATAAATAAAAGGTGAAATGATATGAAGATACTACGGAAGTGTTTTCTATGGGATATAATGTCTTTAGAAGTTGTAGAAATTTTATTCTAGAATATATTCAATTGAAGAATTATAAAATAAATTCTATAGTTTTAAAAAGGTTCAATCGTAATTAAAAATTACATCAAAATAATAAAGGTTTATATGTTTTAAGAAGGATAAAGATTTATTATGATTAAATAAGTTTCAAGATGAATTTGAAAGAGTTATGAAGAACAAATATGGTCAAAGAGGAAGCTAAAATGTTAGTGAAATTATATTTTATGGAATTTGGTTTATCATAAAAATAATATTGGTTTTCCACCCATTCCATTCCTCATGCACATGTAAATAGAGTTCAAATTACAATGTATCATTTTTATGTGGATCATTTCAATTCTCATATTAGTTTTGTATTTATAATTACTTAAACCCATCATTCCTTATTTTCTCATAAATTTGTTTAAGTGTTTTTGATTTAGTATGTCACTATATTTATTTTATATCTAAATAAATAATGATTGGATTCTTATAGAATTTTTTACATGGGAAATAGAAAAATATTTTCTTCATTTATTATGTTTATGTTGAAATCCAATTTAGTATTCTCATTGGGGGTAAAAATCACTGAATCTGTTCAATTGAAATTATAATTTTCATCTTTATGTTAGCTATGAATTATGATGATATCTCAAACTAAAACAAATGAATACAAATGACTCTTATTTAATTTTCTAAATAATAGATTTATATAAACATAATTAGTTTATGAACAAGTATGAAAATAATTTTCTTTATTCTCTAACAATTCACCGAGTTTTCGCCACCTGTTTAAAAACTCTACTTTTTATAGATTTGGACATCTACAATTTTTAATTTACTGTATGTTCTAAAAATATTGAATTATATCAAAACCTAGTTTTATGGAAATCCAAAATGTTCTTCTTGATTTCATTAGTTTACATTAAGGATAAAAATATTTTATGGTCAATAAAGTATCCAGAGTTCAATATGGATATTTCCCATCTGCAATTTTTATATGATGAAGGATGAATCTGAATTAAAATGGATAATAAATTTAATGAATTTTGAAGTTAAGATGTTTATATTTTAATAGGTATTTGAACACTACTTTTCAAAAACCCTAAATTTTAGTTAAATGTATTGTTTAATGAACCATACACAATTTTTTAGCAACCCCAATTTTGGATCAAAAGTATGGATCATGTACCATATATTGAGATAAAATGAACACCAATATACCTTCAATGAATTTTATGCTACTTTCAATGAACCCTACACTAATTTCAATTAACCCTAAATTCCGGTTATAATGTAACCTAAATTGTTCCTACTATGATGTATTACTCTGCTGAAAATTATAATGAAATGATAGAGCTTATCAGCAAATAATAGTTACTACTTCCATATGAATATTGAAAAAAAAACAGAAATTCTGGACACCATCTTTATCCCATGTGTAGTAGATTGTATGCTAAAATATTGATCTATTATGTTATGTGAAAATAGAGATTTAAATGTACTATATTTTTCTGTATAAAACATCTAGTATCATCAAGAATTCTATTCAGCGCTTTATAATGCTGAATCCTCTCGAGAACACCATTTTTGTTCATAATAGGAATTGAAGTATGGAGAATACGAATAGTACACAAAACCTAAAAATTAAATTCTATACAACATGAAATGGGAGAGGCACAGTAGCTACTTCCGTTGATATTCATTATAGGAGAACCCATTGAACTGGAATTCAAACTTCTATAAACGATTATATTTTTCATCATGTGAATACATCATATGCTCTTATGTGGTGATTCATTTTCATTATACTTGGAAAGTCAAAATGGTAATCACTACAAAATTTTGATAATTAGGAAGGTGATGTCACTATATTCTTTATTTTTGAATAAATTTTACATCATGGATATGGGAGATGATGATATTATCATTTTATTAGAAATATGTTAATATCCAATATTTTGGACAATTTTGAAGAAGGTCACTTGATCCTAAAGTACTCAAGGATTTTTTAAACAACTATTTGAATTATCTTTCTTCTTCTACTGTTAGTTTTCAAGAATTATTTTATCCATTTCAAAGGAAGTCTTTAATGGAATTTAAATATGTGTTTAATGATCATTCAATATTTCTTTTTTGAAGATATTATATAAGGACTTATTCAATTTATTTTTATTTTATTTATTAGATATTTATCTTATACGATTAAAGAGTCCAATGGAGTTATTCTATTCATGGGGATATTTATAAAGGATTTTGACTCTATTTATTTTTAATATCTAACAGAAGAGGTGGACTAAAACTTATATGTATTTATTTATTACATATATCATTCTATGTCTCATGAAGCGAGACATAGAAGAGAAGATATGTGAATACTTTGTTAAAAAGAATGTGAAGAAAATATTTACATTGATGTTGAATGATTTTGATGAGAGAATTAAAATAATTTGTATCTCCATTATCCATTAACTATATGAAGAACCATAATATGATCATAGGATTTTCATGTAGATAAATATTTTATTTATTATTTTTTAAAGAAGAATAAGCTTGTGCGACATTGAAGATTATTTTTCTGCTCTTGTTCACTATTGAAGATGAAATAAAAATGTAAATTTTTTATCCAAATGTAAGTGAAATATTTTTTCACAATAAAATAAATCTCTATTGATTAATTTGAGTATCAGCTTCTTGAAATCAGTCATGGGGGAGTGTTATCTTCTCAGATTAATAATTGTATATTTTAGTTACTTATAAAAGAACTAAAAGGCTCTGTAAATGACTTGTAATGTTTAAACATCTGGTACAGAGTTTTATAGGTATTTGGATAAGAGGAACTACAAGTCAAAATAACCAAGATCATTGTGTAGAGTTCTAGTGGAGTTGAAAAGGGGATGATTGTGCTCTGAATCACTATACATCACCGTGATCTTTTCTTTATTTACATTTTCTTCTCACATGTCATTAAAAGATAATTAAAGGATCACTTCATTTCATGAATAACCCTTTAATTTTTTCATTATTCTTAAAATGAATCAATTCACCCACCCATGGTGTCTTCTTCATAGTTATTATGACCAAACAAGTGGTATCAAAGGATGGGCTCTGTTTGATATATTTATCTTCTTAAAAATCCATGAATATTTTGATGTTTTTCTCTAATACCAAAAATTCGGGTCAAAGGATGGAATCTTTTAGAATATTGAATATTTATTTTTCCACTGACACTCCTAAGTTAACTATTTAAATGATGAAAAATATAAATGGATGGTTTTATAGAAGGTATGTCGATGATCTGTACTCCTTTTTTTAATGGTTTTTATTATGGATTCTGAAAAGGCTAGATGATTATTTGTTTGAAAAATATTGTTTCCAATGTTTACAATAATATTTTCAAAACATATGAAATCCCTAGAGAACCAGAAAAGTTGGATGATGTGAAAGATTTTTAATATGATGTTAACTTAAAATATATGAATTAAACTATACTATGTCTTGGTCTTGATGAATTTAATAAAATTTCTCAACTTGGTAATTTCTATGAAATTTGGAAGACTATTGAAATTGAATATGAAGGAACCGATAATGTTCAAAAAATAAGGTAAAATACTTATATTATTTAATTTGACACATTCAAGATGAATGAAAATAAAATATTCAATCAGATGAATGTGATATTGAAATAATCTATCAAGGATATTTCTACATTGGAAACTATAATTTCAAAACCACATTAAACATTAGTGAATCATAGATTTTTACTTTCTTAGTGGAATATAATTTTTGCTGTTAATCGAAAATCCATAACGGATAAAGATTTAAAGATGAACTAATTGAATAGAACCTTTGTGATGTTTGGAAATGAGATGTATGAAAACGTTGAAAATACAATTTATATAAAAAATGAAACTTCTTCACTCAATGTTTTGATGAATTTATTTTCAAATTCATATTCTAATGTTTTTGTTTCAAGTGATGAGTTATCCTATATTGCTAAAAAATTGAATGTAATATAAACATATAAAATATAAATAAAATATGAATAAATTGAAAGATGTTAGATTATATTAATATAAAAAATAATGGTTATTTGATACACGACTATTATTTGATTAATTCTTAAAGTAAAGATGATTATAAAAGAAAATCCAAGAAATCCATAAAGGCTACCTTGAGTGAATCTAATGATTTAGGTGATGAATTTACTCCAAACTATAAATCTGAGCATTAAAATAAAATGGTAAATATATTTATTTTGGTTAACATGCATGAGGTACAATCTTTTTACACTGAAAATTATGATTCATAAATTTTTTGTCATGATGAATGTGATAAATATAATTTTTTGATTCAGGATAAATTTGAATCCATAAAGGATCTTCCAAGAAATCATAGAAAATATCATGATACATTTTCAATTGATAAAGAGAGTTTGTCTAACCAGATTACATATTTAAGAACTAATTATTCTATAATTTCTTGTGACATGCATGAAACTAGAATTCAATATTTATTAAAGAAGTTGATAATTTAAAGGAAGCTTCCAATATGATTATTAAGATTGAAAATTATTGGAATCAAATTCATGGTAAAAATAAAAATCATAGAGGAAAAATTGGTGTTGGTAGTAATGGGGAGAAGTCAAAATTATATTAATATTATTTTTTTCCTACTTTTAATTACAAAATCATTCCTACTATTAAATGTTTTTTTGTGTGGAATTAATGGAAATTATGTTAATGATTGGTATATTAGAGTACCTAAAACTGTTTATGTCAAGAATGATGATTATTCTAAAGAAATATCTATATTTAATTATAATTTTTTTTATTAAAATAAATATATTTGGTTACTGTTGTTTTTAATTACTTACAATTGTATACAACAAATAATATGGGTATGAAAAGGCACTTGTTTTTTATATTTTTTAGGTTTTTAACATTGAACGTCATTATTATATCATCTTGTGGCTTCTTGGTAAACACACGTATATTTATTTTAATTATTATATTAATTAAGAACAAATATGAAGTCATTTATTATTTGAAAAATTTCATAGATCTCGAACTATTAAAATCTATTAAGTATTTTATTTTTCATTTTAATGTTTGATTTAAATGCACAAACATTTTTATACTGGGGGTGATTTTTTTAAAGTTTTATCTTGAATTCCTCTACATTTAATTTTTTTGGTGATTAACGTATTAAATAATTTACTCACTATTTCTTATAAATTAATTCATTGAATTATTTTATTAACAAATGACTATAAATAATTCTATTATGATTTTATAAAAACAGTTATCTAGCTTGTAAGCATGTGTTCAATGTCTTCCAATTTAAATTAATTTCATGGGATAAATTAAAATATTAATTTAGTGATAAATTTTTCTATTATTAAATTAAAATACTTTGGTTATTTATAACTTGCATAAAATAATTTACTTTTAAATCTTTGAAAAATATTTATATTAAATTATTTTAAAATCCTTATTTTTAAAATCATTGAATATATTTTATTCATCTATAATAATGTATTATATTTTGGGGAGTTATTTTAAATCCTTAGCATGTGTATGAATTAAATGGTTTAATAAATTCATTGAAAACCCCTATTATTCATTGAATAATCTTTTGTATGTTTTCATGGCTCCTTTATTATATCTCATTATATTTTTTTGAAGGATCCATGAATTTTGGGGGAGTTTATATTTATGCATGTATTCACAATATATTTTTCATCTCATTCTCAATAAGACACCTTTTTTGTATTCTAAAAACGGGGATAAATTTTTTTTTCAAATTTTAAATCTTTTTTATAAGATTTCTTAAATTTCAAAATCATATTCATTATAAAAGTCATAAGAATACCATGTTATTTAATATTCAAAAGAAATCATTTATATTATCCATATTAAAGATTGAGAAAATGTTGTTAAAAAGTTAGGGTTCTATAGTTATCAAAAATGGGGATAATGTTGAGTGGATACATTCCATTCTCATATTTTTTGGTATGGATAATTACTTCAACCCATCATTCTTTATTTACTGATAATTTTATTTATCTTTTTTATATTTATAATATCATTGTATTTATTTTATATCTAAATAAATAATGGTTATATTCTATTTAAATTTGTTCCATTGGAAATATAAGAAGATTATCTTCATTTCTTATTTTTTATGTAAAAATTCAATTCAATTTTTTTTGTTCAAAAATTTATTTAAACTATTAAAAGTTGTTGAAGTGAGATTATTATTTTTTATATTAAATAATCGTATGAATTTAGATGATTTATCAATATAAATATAATATATTCTTGTGAGTACTATACCATTTTATTTATAATGGATTTATCTAAGCATCATTAGTTTATGAGAATGTTTGAAAAGGCTGTTTTGGTGCACAAAATATTCATTTAATTTGCTAGAGTGGTTCAAAAACTATATAGTATGTAGATTTGGAAAGATATTATTTTTTTATTTTACTTAAATAGATTCAGATATAACAATCACAAAAAACCTAGTGATATTGAAATCCAAGAATCTTATATTAATTTCATCTATTTAAATTAAAGGTTAAAAAGGTCGTTTGGATGGTCAATAAATTATCTGATGTTTAATAATTATGTTTGTCAGCTGCTGTTTTTCAAGAATATTATTTATTCTATTTTTCAAATATATAAGGATCTATGGATGTTGGTTCAATTATATTCATGGTCATTTGGAAATATCTTTAGATTTATTAAATATATGTATTCTAGGATTACGGCTAAATCTAATTTTTGAAGGTATCAAAATAATCAATGATGTTTGACGTTAGGATGATCAAATTTTCAAAGGGTGTTTAACCATAATTTTCATCAATCCTATTTTTGAGTTAAAAGTATGGTTCAACAAACCATATATTTGTTTCGCACGGAATCCGGGGATGACCTCCTGGACGGGAGATTCAAACGTTCCGATTGGTTTCTAACGGGTTTGTTCGTAGAACCGGAAACATCCAATGATTCCACATCCGCTTGGACCTACTTTCCAAAGGTAGGCGCTCATTAGCTTGTGGGCTAATGAGGCTTGGGAATTTGCATTGGTCGAGAGGATGGGAGGTCGGACTCATCACACCTTTTTTGAGGGGAATTATTGTCTACTCCGGGACCCTCTTTATAGATTTAAGTTATGTTCGTGAATCCTTATTACATTACCAAGTATAAAATGAGCTTTCCTTTAGTTTTAACAATCAATGATTAAATATGAAAGAAATTTAGAGAATCTTTTATATGTATTCGAGGTTCTTCATCAATAGATAATCATCTATATCTGTTTAGAGATTCTTGATCAATGGTATCCTTCAAAATATTTATATAAAAAGTCTCTTGGTCATTATGATGACCAGGCTGGTTTTAAATCCACTCAGTGGGGCACTTGAAGTTTATCGTCATTCAGAAGGACGGAGATTATTTCAAAGTTGGGATCGAACCCATAAATGGGCTACCTACATATCCTTTGTTTTGGAAAAGGAATCAGAACCCACGTAGCTCGAATTATGGAGTATGATGTTTATGATTGATGGCTCAAAGAAGAATGTCATAATTACTTTTACACTCTATGCTCACGTGAGTCATGCTCGGTGTGAGAAACAAGAGGCATTGGTAAAATTTAGACAATTGTTCCATGAAAGATGCAATCATAAGAAATTGTTTGGGGCTTATGTATGGATGACTGCCCAGATAGATGAAGGTTAAGGATTTACTTTTAGGGAGAAAATCCATGAACAGGGTCCACAAAGTTATTTGTGCTTTATGGAGATTTGAATACACTAATCTTGGGGCTTATTCCTAAGGAGAATGCCCAAGTTAGGAGGGGACTTATGATTGGGTTTTATTCCTGAAAAGTAATCCCAAATCAAAGGTAATTTATAACTGGTTAAGAGAAGTTTAAGGGGACTTGGGGGCTTATTCCTGAAAATAAAGCCCAAGGTTATGACTGAGTCTTATTCCTGAAAAGGAGACTCAGGTTAAGGGACTCGGGGTTTACTCCTGAAAAGGAAGCCCAAGATTATGACTGAGTCTTATTCCTGAAAAGGAGACCCAGGTTTGGGATTAATGTTTGGGGCTTACTCCTAAGGAGGATGCCCATATTTAAGGTTGGGGCTTATTCTTAAGAAAGAAGCCCAAGATTAGAGGACATGATTGGGGATTATTCTTAAGAAAGATGCCCAGATCAAAGGTTTTATAACTGGGGATTATTCCTGAAAAGGAGACCCAGGTTAAGATTTTCTCATCATAAAGGATGAGGTTGAATGAAAGAACTCCCTGTATTTTTAGTGACATAAGGATATTTAAATCACTAGACTTTGAGAGAGATTTCACAGAATTCCTTTCAGATAAGAAAGTCAAATCAAGAAATCATGCCATAAATGGCTTTGAAGAGTGTCTTGAAGACTGAATCTTAAAAAGGAAAGGTGAAATGGCTGAAGAGGGGTAAAAATGGGCAAGATGGGAACCCAAAAAGATAGGGGCGCGCAAGTCTTGAAAGGCACGCAAGTCCTGCGGCGGCGCGCAAGTACTGGTCGCGCAAGTATACTTGCGCGACATGAGGGGTACTTGCGCGATTTTCAACCAGCATTGAAATGCTTGAGCGACTCTTTATTAAACCCTTTATCATCCTCTTGAGGTTCTTCCAAAAAAGGGACGCGCAAGTTATATTGAAGGAATTAAGTCGGCGCGCAAGTGTTTGATAAGTTTCAACACACAGGCCTTCCTTCTTCTCTTTAGATCTTCCATTCTAGGTAAGAAATTACCTTAGAAGTGTTCTGGAAGATTTGAGAAGAGACTTGGGTGTCGGGAGCTTCAATCCGAGTTTCTAGAAAAAGATCCTCCGAATGGGGGGCCCACAGGGATCTATTTATAGGCAAAAGAAGACCCAGGGCGGTTACTGGGCGGTTACCAATTAGGTCGCGCAAGTCACCTGCGCGACCAAGGTAGCCGCGCAAGTATACCTGCGCGGCAGTGGTATCACTTGCGCGGTGGATTCGCTGTTGATCCTTTGTTCATGCCTTTGTCGATTTTTGATGTTTTCTTAAAAGGATGAATCACTTTCAGCTGAGATATTCCCTTTTCCGATCTTTAGATTCTGTGACGAAAGGAGCGTCAACAAAAGTCCCCCCTCAGAGTTGGATCCGGGGAGAAATGAGGATTTGACTCTGAGGAAATCGAATCCTTTCAAAGGAAAAGGGGGCGCGCAAGTCTTCAGGGCACAGAAGGCAGCGCACAAGTGTGCTGGAACTTGACTTTTATTCATAGTTCCTTTGTCTTTTGTGGGCAGTTTAAAGTCATGCATGCCGGACATAAAGGGGCTAATGTTTAAGGTCGAAATATCTTTGACCAGAAATGGATTAAAAATGGATTCAATTCCTTCACAATTTATCTGAAAACATATTTACCATACTCAAGTATGAGGGAAAAAATGTAAACTATGGCTTAAGAATATTTGAATCTGAGGAATGATATGAAAAAAGAGCTAAAAGGCATTAGAAGAAGTAGTTTCCAAGAATGAAGTTACTATTATTTAACAAAACCCGTTAGGGGGTTGAAATATGCAGGGCCACCTATGGGCATTGGCTGCATAGTCAAATAAAATAGCATCTTTTGGCTGACAAGTCTGTTATGTGGACTGTTTATGCAAGGCCACCTATGGGCACGTGCTGCATAGTCAGGCAAAAGAACTCCCAGAAATTTACTTTCCTAGTGCTAAAAGCCAGTGAAAGTTTATGGAGATTCAAATTTTCTAAAGCATAGAGTTTGTTGTATGGAAAGAGGTACTTGAATATGGAGAAGATAGTTCCAAACAAGAATATCGAAGAACTGGATGAATATCACTCCTACGAAGGTCTGACCCAAACGTAGGGAAGAAGAATAAACCATAGACTTGAATACTTTCAGATCATGAAAAAGGATATGGGACAAATACGTTAAGGAAGGCTATTTTTGCGGATCCCTACATACTGTCGTTTAAGACAAATAAGGGCAAAAGAGGCATCCTTCCCATGAATGAAGTTACTATTATTTAACAAAACCCATTAGGGGGTTGAAATATGCAGGGCCACCTATGGGCATTGGCTGCATAGTTAAATAAAATAGCATCTTTTGGCTGACAAGTCTGTTATGTGGACTATTTATGCAAGGCCACCTATGGGCACGTGCTGCATAGTCAGGCAAAAGAATTCTCAGAAGTTTGACATTTTTGTGACTAGAAGTCATGAAAAGGGTTATGAAGATCTGAAAATATTTAAGGTTAGGATTATAATACATAAAGATGGGTATTGTCCAATGTATATAGAGATACATAGGTCAATGAAAACCATAATCATGTTGTGGCTGGGTCCTAAATTGAAATTTTTGACTTCACTATGTATCTCATAAGAATGAGAATCAAGCCATACGTAGTTCTTGTAGTTTAACGTCGTGCAGGACGAAGGTATGAGTGATCTTAGTTTAAGGTCATAAAATTCGGACCATAATAAGGAATACACAGTGTGTGTTTTCATGAGGACTTTTTAGCCAAGGGACTGAAAGTGAAATTTGGGGTTAGGCCCAAAAGACTTGGGACTGGATTCGAGGGACACTCGAATGTTCCTACGTATCCCATAAGGATGGGAATCAAGTCCACGTAGTTCTAGAACTACCCTTTGTACAAATTTGGTTCGTACATGTGAAGGGTGAAAGGGGACTTTAGTGCAATGATGGTTTTAACCTAAGAAAAAAAAGTATAGGCATTACCATGTATGCACGTAGTCTTTTGAAAATGAAAACCATGATTGAAAAAGAATCAATGTTAATAATGGTTCCTTCTCAAATGAGGAAATCAAAGAATATTGTAGTTTATTGTCGTACCGGACAAAAGTGTTGTATAGTTTAACGTCATATAACAAGGACGAAAGTGAATCAATGTAAAGATATTGATTCCAGGGGTGGTTTCACAAATCATCATCATATGAGATGGTGGTGAACCGATGTGAAGAGATTGTTTTTGGGCTTGAACCTTGGGAGGTTGCCTACATACCCAGCCTGGAGGGCAAGGATCAAAGTCCGTGTAGTTCAATTAAAGAATGAATCAATGATCAAGTTATTCTTGGGGACAATGATCTAATAAAAAATGTTGTTGGGACTTACACATGGTTAGTGGCCCAAAGGGAGTGTTATGGTTGATGTTCGCTCTAAGCTCACGTGAGTCATACTCGGTGTGAGAAACAAGAGATAATAACAACCTTAACGATGCACAATTTTAATGTCATGTAGGACATAAAAAAAGGGACTATGCAGTTTAAAGTCTTGCAGTTAGGACTATTGGTGCCGCACAGTTTAGTGTCATGTAGCAGGGACAAAATAACAGTTTAATGTCATGTAGGACATATCAAGGACTTTCTGTACAGTTTAGCGTCATGTAGTTAGGACGATGGGGACAATATAGTTTAACGTCATATTGGACGAAAAGGGGGACTGTGCAGTTTAATGTCATGCAGTAAGGACAAAAGAGTGTATCATTTTAACGTCATGTCGGACGAAAGTGCGAATAGTTTAAGGTCATATGCATGGACCGTGGATGGTGTAGTTTAATGTCATGTTGGACCTTTGATGATTATATAGTTTTAACGTCTTTCCGGCCGTGAGGGACTTTTATACAGTTTAACGTCATGTAGTTAGGACGTCACAGTTTAACGTCTTGCTGGACATAAGGGATTTGAAAATAGTTTATGGTCATATACATGGACCAGGGATGATGCAGTTTAAGGTCATGCTGGACGGTTTAGGGAACTTTTTCACAGTTTAATGTCGTGTGGGACGATGTTGCAATTTAAGGTCATACTAGACCATCACTGTATGAACCAAATGTAAGAGTCTTGGTTCTGGGAACAATATTTTGTGTTTATACAAAATACTTATTCAGAAATCTGGCATTAGTTGGAGTCGTGATGTGTTCTCCATCTATTGAGATCAGAGAATACGCTCCATTGGAGTAGACCTTATGTATTGAATAAGGTCCTTCCCATTTTGGTTCAAGCTTGGGAGGCTTCTTTCCCGGTATCATTGGTGTTCTGAGAACCAATACCAATTCTCCCTGAATGAATGAACGAAGAAGAACTTTTTTGTTAAAAGCTCGTGCTATCCGATTCTGATAGATTTCCAAGTGGTGCAAAGTGCACAATCTTTTCTCATCTAACTGTTCCAATTCATTCAACCGCTTTTGGGATTGCTCATCTGTTGATAACTAATCACAAACGGCTATTCTGAGTGAGGGAAATTGAACTTCAATTGGCAAGACTGCTTCTGTTCCATATACCAATGAATATGGAGTAGACCGCGTTGCATTGCGAGTTGTAGTCCGATAAGCCCATAAAGCATGATAGAGTTTATCAGGCCATGACCTCTTATCTTTATCTACCATCTTTTGCAGTATATTTGAAAGAGTCTTGTTGAAGGCCTCTATCTGGCCATTAGCCACTAAATGATATTGAGATGAATGGTTGGACTTAATGTTGTATTCTTGATACAATTTCTTTACCTCAGAAGAACAGAAGTTGGTGTCGTTGTCCGTCAATATGGTATGAGGGACACCAAATCTAGTAATGATGTTAGACTTGATGAAGCTAACAATGCATTTAGAACTGACTTCTTTGAGAGGTACTGCCTCTGCCCATTTGGAAAAGAAATCAGTAGCAGTAAGAATGTACTTAAACTGCTTGGTCGTAGCTGAAGGGTAAGGTCCCACCACATCCATTCCCCATGCGGAAAATGGCCATGAGTATTTAGCTGTATGAAGCAACTCTGGAGGTTGATGAATGAAGTTGGCATATACTTGGCATTAATGACACTTCTTTGTGAAATTAACACAATCTTGTATCATTGAAGGCCAGAAGTATCCAAGCCTTCGAATTTGATCAGACAATCTATGTCCAGACTGGTGGGAAATACCGATGGTTGTCTCATCCTGATTTGGATCTGCTAAAGCTGTGGCTATATTAGCCAGTGCATCAGCTTGAGCATTTTGTGATCTTGGGACATAAGAAAATGTCGGTTCTGAAGGGAATTCCGACATTAACTCTCTGACGTAATCATACAAAGGGATTAATTCTTCTTTTCTGATGGCATAATCCCCATTGACTTGTTTGATTACCAGGTCTGAATCACCTTTCACCTTTAAGTGATTCACTTGTGCTTGAAGTGCTAACTCCAAGCCTGCAATGAGAGCTTGGTATTCAGCTTCATTATTGGTACCACCTTCCCACAACAAAAAGGAATAAGGTAACACTGCCTTATCTGGAGAAATGAGCACAATTCCTAAACCAACTTTGTTGAATTTAGGATTTTCCACTTTCTTCCCTGTTGGACTTCTAGAAGCACCATCAAAATACATTTCCCATGTTTGAGGACTCTCTTGAATAGAAAAAACCTCCTCATCAGGGAGTTCGATATCTGAATACGTGTCTTCCACTAAAGGATGTTCAGCCAGTAAATCAGCCAGAGCTTGGCCCTTAATTGCCTTTTGAGACACATACTGGATGTCGAACTGCTGTAGAATAACCGCCCACCTTGCCAGACGTCCTGTGAGCATTGGACGACTAAGGATGAATTTGAGTGGATTATTACGAGATACCAATTGGACCTCGTGATGTTGCAGATAGTGTCTCAATTTCTGAACTGCAAAGATTAATGCTAGGCAGCATTTTTCAATACTTGAATACCGGGTTTCTGCTTCAATCATAGTTCTACTGAGATAGTAGAGACTATTTTCATTCCCAGCATCATTCTTTTGAGCGAGAAAGGCACCCAATGATCGCTCTAAAGCTGTCACATAGAGGATAAGAGGCCTACCCTCAACAGGAGGCATGAGTACTGGTGGACTCAAGCGGTATTTTTTGAGAACATCAAATGCTTCTTGACATTCTTTAGTCCACTGGTAAGTGACTCCTTTCTTCAATAATTTGGTAAAGGGTAAACTTTTGCCGGCCAAATTGGCGATGAAACGCCGAATATAGGCTAAGTGTCCTTGAAGTCCTCTTAATTCTTTCAAATTCTGAGGAGGTGACATACCAAGGATGGATTTGGTCTTCTCAGGATCGACTTCAATACCACGATGGCGTACAACAAAGCCGAGGAATTTTCCTGAGGTTACCCCAAAAGCACATTTTAAGGGGTTCATCTTCAAATTATGTTGTCGAAGCTTGTGGAATATGACTTCCAAATCAGCCAAGTGATCAAAACTTTGTTTGGATTTAACCACCAGTTCATCTACATAGCATTCAAGAAATTTCCCTAGAAAAGGTTTGAAGATATGATGCATGGCGCGTTGATATGTTGCACCTGCATTCTTTAAACCAAAGGGCATCACCCGGTAACAAAACAAACCTTGAGGAGCTCTGAAGGCTGTATATTCCTCATCTTATGGGGCCATTCGGATCTGATTATATCCATAATATCCATCCATGAAAGAAAGTACTTCATAGCCAGCTGTCGCATCAATTAAGAGTTCTGTAATCGGAACTGGAAAATCATCTTTGGGACAATACCGATTAAGATATCTGAAATCGATGCAAACCCTAATTTGTCTGTTCTTCTTCTTTACAGGGAAAATATTAGCCAACCACTTGGGATATTGAACTTCTCTGACGAAGTTAGCTTTGATAAGCTTATCCACTTCAGCCTCGATTTTGGAAGCATAGGATGGGTGTGTTCTTCTCGCGGCTTGCTTGAATCCTCGATGTTCTTTTGGCAAACCTAAATGATGGGTGTCAATATCAGGATCAAGGCCAGGAATCTTTGTATAATTCCAAGAAAAAATATCTTTATTTTTCTTTAGAAAAGAAATATACATCTCTTGTTCTTCAAGGGTCATGGCCGCACTAATTAAAGTGGGGCGTGGATCTTTCTCTGTACCCAGATTTACTTCTCTGAGTTCATCCACAGTGGTAGAGATACCCTCATCAAATGCTGGAGGAGCATCTCTATGATCTTCCTCTTCCTCTTCATCATGTGTTATTTCTTCCGTTTCTACTTGCAATGTAGATGAAAAAACGAAATTCTCATGATCATAAGAGATGTCAAAATTTTCACATTTTGAAGAAGAAGCTTCCATTTCCGACCCTATTGATGATAAATGGTCTTCTTTGGGAATCAAAGAGGAGATGATGGATTGAGAATCGACATCAATATTCACCTCTGGTGTTGCTATAACTTCTTCTGGCTTGATTAGCGAAGTATAGACTTGTTGGATTTCAGCAGACGAAATGAAAACGTCACCACTTATGCTTTCATCACTGCTTGGTAAGTTACCAATTTCTCCCATGTTGTCTGGCTCAATTGCCGTAATTGACATTATGGATCTTTCCATAAGAGTATTTTGATTTGGGCCTATTTTGTCAATTTGACTGATAGGTAACACATAATCTGTACTCACATGTAAAAATGGATTAATTGGAATTTTTTCCAAACCATATGGAGCATTCACTTTGATAATTTCCTTCATTGTAGATTTTTCTCTTCCCTTCATGTGATAAAATTCCGCCTCAATGTATTGAGACTCACATGTCTTGAACGGGGCCTTATGACCATACAATGTTCCAACTTGACCATCGAAACAGTATTTGAGACATTGATGGTATGATGACGGAATAGCTGCATGCTGATGTAGCCAGGGTCTTCCAAGCAAGATATTGAAAGCTGAGTCTTGATCAACAATCATGAAATCCGAATTGGAAACAAGATCTCCAAACTGAGTTCTGAGCGTAGCTTCTCCCAGTGGTTCTTGTTCATTTTTATCATATCCTTGCAACATCATGGTAGAAGGAGATAAATCAGATTCCGTGAGGCCCAATCGACGAAGTGTACGAATGGGCATGATGTTGACTCCTGAACCATTGTCAATAAAAGCTCTTCGAACATCTATACCATTGACTTTGCCAGATAAGTACAATGGTTTTATGTGCCCATGCACAACATCATCTTCATCTTTATCAGTAAAAGATATCACTGCATGACATTCTGCAGGATTATTCTCTATGTGATAAATTTCAGCTGCAGCAATTTCAGCATCAAACTCTTGAGGACTTGACAAAGCTTCGATGAGTGCTTCCCGAAAATCTCTTCATAGATTCAATGCATCCAAAATTGATAATTTGGCTGTTACTTGGGCCAAGTGTTTCAATATATCATTCTTTTGATCTAGAGGCCTGCGTTTCCCAATAGGAATATGCGGTTTAGCAGGTACCTTGGAAGCAGATGCTTTGGAAGCTGATGCATCTTGTATTGAAGTTGGAAACATCTTTGGTTTTGAAAATTTAGACTGATTAGATCCATTTACTTGCTGAGATAAAGAAGATGGAACCTTTAATCGATCTTCCAAAATAACTGTGCCGAAGCTGAGTTGGCCATTTGCAGAAGAACTTGCTTGTTATTTTTGAGCTCGTTGAAGGGATCTACCATGAGTTTCTGCTGCATATACAGTGCTAGCAGGGGTAGAATTAGAGTAGTGGCTTTGGAAAGATCCACGTCTTCCCCTATATCCTGAACCTCTAGAACTTCCTTGGGTTCCCTTATTTGATACAGGGAATTCAGGCTCATCAAGACTGAAATATGAATCTGTTAATTGAATCATATTAACAGAACCAAAGATCAATTCTTCGTCTGATAAAGACTCTGCCTAGTTAGCCTGTTTAGGCTGTGCCGTTTGGTGGGACGGTGCCCGTGGCTTTGAAGTAGATGGCATGAAATCTGCCAGAGTCAAAGACAATTTAGGCTTTGATACATACTCATCTTCTTCTGATTCCTCTTTCTTCTTTGAATTATGCTGCCCTTTTGAGGATTTGTCTTTTGATGGAGGCTTTACTGCAGATTTTGTAGGAGACACAATTGGCTTCTTCAATTGTGTTTGCAAAATGGAATGGGTCCGATTGATTGCCTTTCTGACCATCCAATCATCATATTTTTTCGTAGTTTTGCTTTTGACTTCCTACCACTAGCCTCCTTCTTCTGGATCTGTAGCGGTAATACACGCTACATGAGCTGAAGAACCCTTCAATTTGACTTGTCCCAAGTCGACCATCTTTTGTAGGAGGTATTTAAAGACATAACACTCCTGGATGGGATGCCCCAACATTTGATGAAAAGGACAATAATTGGGACGGTCTTCATCTCCTTCCTTGTTTGGCCGCTTGGGCACTGGTAATTGAACCAAATTATTTTCCAGAGCTGAAATGAAGTAACCATGAACTTTCTCACTTCGGAAAGAGTATGTTTTACTCTTCATATCCTCAAATTGTTTTCGTCGTTGATCTTTTTGATAATTTGGACGAAATAGCCTTTGTTGTTGGCGTTCAGGAGGTGGAGCCCTTTGAGAAGATGAAGGTTTTGAAGTAGAAATAGGTACAGGTGCCTGCTTAAGCATAACTGTAGCAGTTTCTGCTTTACCCATTCTTCTTTCTGGAGCTGATGGAATTACACGAGATTTAACCTTAGCCTGTATAAGGGAATCTTCAATCTGTTGAGCGATTGAAGTAAGGTCTCGAAACCCTCCTGTGTATTTCACAGGGATCAATGGCGTGCGTAATTCGTCATGCAAATTTGCCACACAGATTGGCAACAATTCCTCCTGAGGGAGTGATAAACTCAAGGAATACGTTAATCCCTTCCAACGAGCAATGAAATCAGAGACTCTTTCATTCTCCCTTTGCTTGCAGTTTGTAAGATCGAAAACTGTCGTTTTTGGCAAAGTTGAGCTAAACTGAAAAGGAATTTTTGACGAAGATCCTCCCATCCGATGACTGACCGGGATTTCAAGCTTGTATACCAGATAAAAGCTGGTCCTTGCATGGTTCGCACGAAGCATCTGAGTTTCTCTGCTTCTTGCTGCTCTGGAGTTCCCATCATAGGATCACAACAAGATACGTAATGCGTCAAATGTTGTTCAGGGTCGCCTGATCCATTGAAAGTAGGGAAAATAGGGTTTTCCAAAACTGGATGGAGGAGAAATTGAATCTACCCATTCAGGGTAAACTTTGTTTTCAGGTTGAACTTGCGCCTGTTTCCCTTCCATAGTTTCTAACCGAGCTGTTAATGACTCAATAGTAGTTATTAACTTTTGAGAAACGTCAGGTTGAACTTGGTTTTGGGTAGGTGCAATGAATGGAGCTTGGACAGAAGTGGTGGTTGGTGCTGCAACTGATTGTAGTGCTGCCAACCGTTGTTGCGTTTGACCCATAGGATTAGACCTCTGTGGGTGTACTGACAAAGGAGGATATTCTTGATCCATCTCAGTAGTTACAACAAATTCCTTCGGCTGTCGGACTTCAGCATCTTTAAGAAGAAGACTACTCTGAAGTAGTTCTGCATTCAACCTTCTTAATCCTTTCATTTCTTCCTCCTGTTGTGCAAATCATTGCTCTAATGAGAGCGATTTACCTCCTTCAGAGAAAGGGTGAGAAGTAACCTGATTCTTTCCTTTCCCCTTATTGGATCCTTTTCGGAGAGGGGGAAGTGGGTTACTTGAAGGAATACCCAGATTTTGGGTAAGCCTTTGATTACGTGTGCGCACACCTTCTTCATTTAGGTCTGTGTGCGCAACTTCTTGAGCAGGAACCTCTTCGTCTGATCCCTCTGATTGAGCCTCATCTGGTGAATCAGCAGCAACAACATTGATGACATTAATGGATGCATATTGCATGGAATCCTTTCTATCAGCATTACTGTGATATTGTCTCCTTCTATGTCTATGATGAGACATGGCATTCCGTTGACTTGATCCCTCAGGAATTTCTTGGAGAACCGTCACTTGGAGAGAATCTCCTGACAGCTTGGCTCTTCGTTCCTCTTGAGGCTTATTCCCTAATCGAGAGAATACTGACTTTCTCTAAGGGAGGGATTGAAGATTTGAAAAAGTCCCCAGTCCGGTGGACTAGGGGTGTTCCTGCTGCTTCCGCTCAACTCCTCGAATCCCATTCGTTGACTCTGAGGGTTGGGTTAGAGAAGTCCCCAGTCTGGCAAGCTGGGGTGTCTCTTGACATGCTATGTCTGAGATCTTCTTGAAATCTCTCTTGATCTTGCGAATCTTAGTTCGGAAATTAGCTGGATGCATTAACCTGTATCCACTTTTACCACCTGGTTCAACAGACCGTTGGATGATTTCCGAAACTTCTGTCATTTGATGACGTGTTTGCTCCAGACGAGAGGCTTGTGCAATATTCTCTCCTGCTTGATGTAGAAGCAATTCAACAACCTATTCTCTATATACTTGATTTTGAGAGGAACTAGTTGAAGCTTGTTCTCGAGCAAGCTTTTGATTATGAACAAATCCCATTGACTGTGGCCGGCCATGGGCAATAACATTGCATGAGACCATTTTCGACGGGCTTTGCTGACCGGAAAGCACTGTGAAATGTAGTGCTCCGTGAACACCCCATCCTCTGATATGAACATTAGATGGAGCATTGGAAATTAACTGACGCAATCTTCTTAGTGCGCCAAGGCATGAACGTTGAAGGGTTCTCTGTTGCTTTTCAGCCTTCGGATACCGAGAGACTGATAGAGATGCCAAATCAATCTGGCGTTGTAACCCTTCTATTATCTTAAGATGATTTTCATATTCATCGTAAGATAATACCTTCTTCTTTAATTGACAAAGAGTTTTCCATATGTTGAGACGAATATCATGGATTCCATCATCCGTCAACATGTTTGGAATGTCGTACTGGGAATCAGCCAATGGCCAAAACATGACTGGTACTTCACCTTTTGCCAGTTTTTTCCTCATGTTCAGCAATTCCTCTTTATCATTAAATGAAGATTCTACTACCTGTTTGGACCAGAGTTGGTGTTTCCTTGTTGCTTCATCGGATTCAACAAGATTGGTAGAGAAATCACTATTCATGCTGGAAGATGAATGACCCAGGGAAGGTTCGGAGAATAACCTGAACCCCAGACTATCTTCTGATGGAGAAAGAGTTTCACCTGCCGAAAGTAAAGCATCAGACATGACTGGTTTTACGTTTGCAAGTGCCTCGAGATAGGAGGGATTTCTCGTCACTACATTGCCTTCTGAAGAATTTTAGAGACAACGTGAATCACTACTGCGGAGAGGACTTTCGCAGCGAAGTTCATCACCATGAGGAGGACCATCATGATGGGTTACAGAAAAAGATGAAATCTCTTTCTCCTTGGTCTTCTGACCACACAGAGGGTTCCTGTGGCTCTCATCTGAAGAAGAAACTTCAAGATTGACCGAATTTTCATGAAGCAAGTCTTCATGAGGAAGTGTCTGTTGAATACCTTCAGGATTAATGTTCCTGTTATTGGGAACTGAGGGAGTAGAATCTTGAATTCCGACAGATAAATTTCTGAGGGCTTCAAGAACTCCAGCATCGAGCAAGGCTTGGTTACAGATTGGCCTTTGATCTCCTGACTGTGCTAGGCGGATCTTTTTCTTAGATGCCTTCTTACTCGCTTTAGAAACCACTTGATGACGAAAGTGATTGCTCTGAGCAGGTGTATGTGCCTGATCAAGAATGATGGTCAGGTTAGGCTGACGATCATCGCTCAAATCAGGTGTATGTGCCTGACTTGGTTGTCCATATGATATGGGGGAGTAGGCACCACAACCCTCTTGGACTGGAACAGATGTGTGTGTCTGTTCCGGAGTGAATTGTTGATGTGTCACTCCACTGCTAGGGATAGATTTATGTGTCTGTCCCTGAGATGATGCTGAAGCTGTTATGATATCCTGGCAAGCATCCAGAATATGAGCAGGAATTTGCTTCTGCTCTTTCACCATTGACAAAATATGTTTGGTGACTTTAGCTGCCGGAACAGGGATATACGTCCATTCCGGGCTTGGAGTAGGTGTATGTGCCTTCTCCTGTCCTCCTTTTCCTGTCAGTGAATCCTGACAGTACTCAAGTGTGGAGGTAGAGAGTTTAGTCTGCCTCCTGTTTGTCGCCGGGACTTTCCGACTGACTTCTCCGGGCGCTACCAAGCGAGACTGTTGGTAGGCCTGATTAGTATTAGCAGGTGTATGTGCATGCTGATTACACTTCGCCAAACGCGGTTGACGAGATCCATCATATGTAGTCAGACGAGCCTGCTGACTAACTGATGATGTATAAGCAGGTGTATATTCCTGCCTATGGTACTCCGCCGGAATTGCCTGGCGGGATAGGCTTGATGCTGTCAGACGAGTCTGCTGGACAGCTGAATTAAAACGGGCAGGTGTGTATGCCTGCTCGTTATTTGCCACCAAGTTAGGTTGGTGGACTTCTCCGGATATGGCAGGGATGACCACCTACCTATTGTTAACCAGATTCCGTCTCTGGCGGTTCATCTAGCCTGCTCGGGTTCGAGGAACCTGAGCTGAATGCCTGGAGTCGGTGCCCTCATCATGTTGAGGGCGCACTACCTCACGAGTCTGGCGGCGATTGTTGATGGGAGCCCTCGGGAAGGACTCCTGTCTTTTTGAATTAAGGCCCCGAGGGACCTGCTCATTCACTTCCTCGGAGTAAGGGAGTGAATGGAAATTGCGTTCCGGGGATAACGACCCGAAACGGTTGGAGACGGTAGTCAGCACCGCCTGCTTCTTGATTGCTGGCCGCCGTTGTCCGGACGACCAGGTAGAGTTGTTAACTTGGAGGGCTTGACGAGCGGCCTCCAGAGTTTGGATAGTACCGTTGCGACGGTACTCCATAACCAGTGCATTAGAAATACAGCGTTGAAGTCGCTGAGTTGGTGATGTCATCCTCAGAGCATATGACGTTCCAGCAGGAGTAGCAGCATTGGTTTTCACAGTAGCATACCTCACAGTAGAGGTGTTCACAGCAGCAGTATTCACAGGGGTGAATTTAAGGAAGGCCATTTTTTCAGAAGATCTTGAAAAAAGAGTGCCTGTTCCATGTAACAGACATAATCAAGATGAATCCGGCCACTGCATTTTTGGATGAGCATATGTCAATGATTGCCTTGTTGGACCAAGGGGCCTAACAAATAAGAAGAACATCACTTTAACTTGGTTAAGGTTTCACGTCGGGTTCACCATTTTTGTTTCGCACGGAATCCGGGGATGACCTCCTGGACAGGAGATTCAAACGTTCCGATCGGTTTCTAACGGGTTTGTTCGTAGAACTGGAAACATCCAATGATTCCACATCCTCTTGGACCTACTTTCCAAAGGTATGCGCTCATTAGCATGTGGGCTAATGAGGCTTGGGAATTTGTATTGGTCGAGAGGATGGGAGGTCGGACTCATCACACCTTTTTTGAGGGGAATTATTGTCTACTCTGGGACTCTCTTTATAGATTTAAGTTATCTTCGTGAATCCTTATTACCTTACCAAGTATAAAATGAGCTTTCCTTTAGTTTTAACAATCAATGATTAAATATTAAAGAAATTTAGAGAATCTTTTATATGTATTCGAGGTTCTTCATCAATAGAGAATCATCTATATCTGTTTAGAGATTCTTGATCAATGGTATCCTTCAAAATATTTATATAAAAAGTCTCTTGGTCATTATGATGACCAGGCTGGTTTTAAAGCCACTCAGTGGGGCACTTGAAGTTTATCGTCATTCAGAAGGACGGAGATTATTTAAAAGGTGGGATCGAACCCATAAATGGGCTACCTACGTATCCTTTGTTTTGGAAAAGGAATCAGAACCCACGTAGTTCGAATTATGGAGTATGATGTTTATGATTGATGGATCAAAGAGGATTGTCATAATTACTTTTACACTCTCAGCTCACGTGAGTCATGCTCGGTGTGAGAAACAAGAGGCATTGGTAAAATTTAGACAATTGTGCCATGAAAGATGGAATCATAAGAAATTGTTTGGGGCTTATGTATGGATGACTTCCCAGATAGATGAAGGTTTAGGATTTACTTTTAGGGAGAAAATCCATGAACAGGGTCCACAAAGTTATATGTGCTTTATGGAGATTTGAATACTCTAATCTTGGGGCTTATTCCTAAGGAGAATGCCCAAGTTAGGAGGGGAATTATGATTGGGTTTTATTCCTGAAAAGGAAACCCAAATCAAAGGTAATTTATAACTGGTTAAGAGATGTTTAAGGGGACTTGGGGGCTTATTCCTGAAAAGGAAGCCCAAGGTTATGACTAAGTCTTATTCCTGAAAAGGAGACTCAGGTTAAGGGACTCGGGGTTTACTCCTGAAAAGGAAGCCCAAGATTATGACTGAGTCTTATTCCTGAAAAGGAGACCCAGGTTAGGGATTAAGGTTTGGGGCTTACTCCTGAGGAGGATGCCCATATTTAAGGTTGGGGCTTATTCTTAAGAAAGATGCCCAAGATTAGAGGACTTGATTGGGGCTTATTCTTAAGAAAGATGCCCAGATCAAAGGTTTTATAACTGGGGATTATTCCTGAAAAGGAGACCCAGGTTAAGATTTTCTCATCATAAAGGATGAGGTTGAATGAATGAACTCCCCGTATTTTTAGTGACATAGGGATATTTAAATCACTAGACTTTGAGAGAGATTTCACAGAATTCCTTTCAGATAAGAAAGTCAAATCAAGAATTCATGCCATAAATGGCTTTGAAGAGTGTCTTGAAGACTGAATCTTAAAAAGGAAAGGTGAAATGGCTGAAGAGGGGTAAAAATGGGCAATATGGGAACCCAAAAAGATAGGGGCGCGCAAGTCTTGAAAGGCGCGCAAGTCCTGCGGCGGCGCGCAAGTACTGGTCGCGCAAGTATACTTGCGCGACATGAGGGGTACTTGCGCGATTTTCAACCAGCATTGAAATTCTTGAGCGACTCTTTATTAAACCCTTTATCATCCTCTTGAGGTTCTTCCAAAAAAGGGACGCGCAAGTTATATTGAAGGAATTAAGTCGGCGCGCAAGTGTTTGATAAGTTTCAACACTTAGGCCTTCCTTCTTCTCTTTAGATCTTCCATTCTAGGTAAGAAATTACCTTAGAAGTGTTCTGGAAGCTTTGAGAAGAGACTTGGGCGTCGGGAGCTTCAATCCGAGTTTCTGGAAAAAGATCCTCCGAATGGGGGGCCCACAGGGTCTATTTATAGGCAAAAGAAGACCCAGGGCGGTTACTGGGCGGTTACCAATTAGGTCGCGCAAGTCACCTGCGCGACCAAGGTAGCCGCGCAAGTATACTTGCGCGGTAGTGGTATCACTTGCACGGTGGATTCGCTGTTGATCCTTTATTCATGCCTTTGTTGATTTTTGATGTTTTCTTAAAAGGATGAATCACTTTCAGCAGAGATATTCCCTTTTCCAATCTTTAGATTCTGTGACGAAAGGAGCGTCAACAATATTAATTTTAATAAACCATACATTTGGATAAAATTTATGTTTCAGGTTCCATATATTTGGATTAAATGAACCCTACGCTACATTAAATAAACCCTACACTACATTAAATGAACCCTAAGTTTTAGTGAGAGTGTATCATATATTTTTGATCTTATAATGTATTTTTATACTAGATATTATACTTACATGATAGAGCTTACCTTTATTGCCATTATGCTTCTACCTTATGATGTTTGAACAAAACTGAAATGTTGGACAATGTCTTTATCCGGTGTGCAGTAGATTATATATCGAAATGGTGATATGATATGTAATTCAATGATGGAGTAATAAATATAATATAATTTTATTTATTGAACAATCAATACCAATAAAAGTGTTAAATAGTTCTTCATGGCACTGCATCCTCTCGAGAACATCGTTGTTGTTCGCTTCCCGAACTTAAGTGTGAAGAAGATGAACAATACACAAAATTTTGAATTTATAATGAACTGTAACATGAAATGGGGGAGGTGCAGTAGCTACTCCTGATGATACTAACTATAGGTGAACACAATAAAATGTAACTGAAACTATTGTACACTACTTTAGTTATCATTATTTGAATACCTCATCTTCTCTTATGTGGTGTATCATTAGCAGTATACATGGAATCTCAAGATGGAAAAAACTGTAATATTAATATCATTATAAATGTGATGTCTTCATATTATTTATATATGATGAATTCATGGATAATGGATACCATGAGATTATTATATTGTCTATTTATTAAAAATATGACAGTATCCAATATTCTAGATATTTTCAAATAAGGTTACATGATGCTAAAAGACATACAGATATATAAATTCAAATATATTATTTCTCCTGTGGCTTCTACTATGTATTTTTATGCATTATTTCAAATATTTTAAAGTAAATTTTCTATGGAATTTAAATATATTTTCAACGATCATTCGATGTTTCTATTCTAAATATATTATCCATGGACTTATTCAAATTATTTTTGATTGATTTTATTTGATATTTTTTTATAGGATGAAAAATTGTAACAGTGTTGCACTATTCTTTGGGGTTTCTATAAAGGTTATTTACTCGATTTATATTCAATATCTGAAATTATACGTGTACTATTACTTTTTGAAATTCATTCCATATATATATATATTTATATTGGGGATGAAGAGTGGCATAGAAGTGCGGAGATGTAAATACTCTGTTAAAGTGAAAGCATAGAAAATATTCATATTGACGATTGATTCATTTGATAAGGGAATTATAATTATTTGTACATCCATTATTCACTCAATATAAAAAGAAAATAATAATATGATAGCATACACCTAAGGAGAAATATTTTATTTTATACTTTTTAATGAATAAGAATCCTACAGGACATTGATTATTATTATTTTTTACTGTGAATTATTGAAGATCAAATAAAACAGTAAGTTGATTCTTCTACTGTAAGTAAAATATTTTTTCTCAATGAAATAAATCTCTATTAATTTATTGAATTATTTACTACTTTGACTTAGTCATGGTGGAGTGTCAGTTTCTCTGACGAAGCGGTGAATATTTTGGTTCCCTATAAAAGAACCATAAGGCCTAATAATATTCTTATAAGGAGTAAACATCCTATACTAACATGAATAGGTCTCTAGAAAAGAGATTCTTCTACTAAAAATCACCAATATCTTGGAGTATTGAATTTTTGGAGTTGACTAGTGGATATTGGTTCCAAAAATTCATTATACATTTCCATGATAATTTCATTATTTATTTTCGTTTCTCACTCATCTTTAAGAGAGAAGGAAAATATTTCTTCTTTTCTAGTGGGATTTTATTAATTTTTTAATGATTATTAAATGGATAAAATTCAACCCCCTTTTTGTGTTCATCATATCCATCACAACACAAAAATTTTTAAACATTTCACATGTAGGTGAGAGTCAAGGCACTAATGTTTTGAGTTGGTAGTTGATGGTTTTCGAACAAAATTTCTTGAATAAAGTTTTCTGGATGGAAAAAGTTTGAGGAAGAGGATTCTATTTGGAGCTTACATATCAGACATAGTAATTGGACTCAGTGATTCATGTAATTAAATAAGCAATTCATATTTGTTTCCATCCTATCTTTGATGACTTTTTTTTGACTGAGGTGTATGAGATTTAGTTTTAATAACAAATTCTAGATAAGATGTATCTACCTACTACTAGGTTGAAATGTAAAAAATTATTTTCTAATAAATTAAAAATTTTAAATTGTTGAAGATGGATAGTTACATTTTTTTACCCAACTAGTGATGGTTTATAAACTTATTAAAAAACTTATTTTACATCATTCATGCTTGAAAATGAACATTCACTGTTGTATTGATCATAGTTCTACAAAATTATAATGGTATTTCCTACTTTTTACATCCACCAAAAAGAATTATTTCATAGTAGATTATGTGGTTTGGGATTTTTTCCAAACTATTCCAAGGACAATATACTATTATTGAGTAGTGAAACTTGTAAATACTTGTGTTCTTAAGGATGTGTGAATATTTTGTTTTGAAAAAAGTGACATATATTTAAGAGGATGAATTTGTTTTTACAAAATAAAGATAACATAAAATGAAATTGTAATTGTTGATTCACACCCACCACATCCCCTCTTAGTGATTATAATGATCTATGTTGTTTTTTTTCAATTGGTATCATAGAGAAGGTTTTTAAATTTAGTCTTTGATGAATGTTTTGAAGGTGAGTTGTTATGAAGAATTTTTATTTTGTAAAATAGTAAGGGGATTCCATCCTTTGATGCAAATAACCATCATATCTATAATGAAAGAATGTTACTATATCTTATGTCTCTTGGGTATGATGATCTGGAAGACGCAACAGATGGATTTACTATTATTGTTGAAAATTTTCCTCTTACAACTATTGTTAAAATGGATATAAATAATTATGGAGAGATAAGAATACCTTACTCTCATCACCTTCTGAAAGTGGATTCCTTAGACATATGTGATTTGGAACTAATAAATTTATCTATGAAAATTTGAAAAAATAGTATGAAGGTAATACAAAGATGAATAAGGGGAAGTTACAAATCTAGAAGCTGAAGTATGAAGTCCTAAAAATGAGTGAGTTTAGATCTATTGGTTATTGTTTTCAATGTTTGATTGATATTTTTATCTCTATAATATGACTTGGTGGGAAGGTAGATTATTCAAATATTGTTGAAAAGATCTTGAGAATTCCTCCTACCATGTTTGATTAAAAAGTTTCATCATTGTAAGAAAGAGATCATAAAACTCTATCATTGTATTATCTTTTTAGTACATTCATTACTTATGAAATGATAAGGGATAATGTTATGAAGATAAAAGATAATTTTTAATGATAAATTTTCTTTAGTACTGTCAATTAAAGAAAATATTTGAATATTTATGAATATGAAGAAGGTGATGTTTTTGAATTTGAAAACGATTTTTGTGGGAATCTGGATAAATTTTTATCCTTTTTTATAAAAATGTGAAATGATGTATAGGAATATATAAGAGAATATACCACTAAGTTTTTTTATGTGGAGTGGTTGGGAAATTTTTTGAGAAATGATTGAAGAAGATAATTATGAATATGGTAAAAGGATAAGAATATTTCAGAAGAAACATATTGATAAATCATACCCCAATTCCATGGGAATAGTGGAAAAGTTCTCCAAATCCCGATGTATATTTTTTTTCTAATCAAGATGAAGATGAGTGTGGAGAAGTTGAAGATAAAAAAATAATTAAATTTGTTGTTAAAGATAAATTTGTTGTAATATTTAATGACGAAGAGTATTGAATTAGTAGTTATGAACAACGATAGATTGAGTTAGATTTTCACTTGCAGAGAAATTTTAAATAATGTTGTTCTCACCCAAATTTACCCATGTTTGTAGGGTCTAAGTTGTCTCTTGTTCTGTAACATGGGTTGTCAAATCCTTAGAGACATAGGAACAAACCCTATGACACATACATTCATAGAGGGAGGATTGGATATAAAATAAACAAATTTGGTTTGTTTTGAGATGGATTAAATGAACAATAATTGAATTAATTGAATTAAATTTATGATAATGTTTTTATCTTAGGTTATTACAAGGGATGACATGTATGCATTTCTTTTTTATGATTTCAATTTCTTAGACGCAAGAGTGATTCACTCAATGAAATAAAAAAAACATCATCACATATGGGTTTAATAGAAAAAAACATAATTATAATAACATATAAAATTTAAGAATTTTTTTAAGAGAACTCAACATTAAAAGTAAAAATTATAACTTTTAAGTGTGAAGCCATAATGTTCAAAAAGGATGAAGAAGTATTAAGATCAAAAAATGATGTTTTCTAATAAAATAAGTAATTAGAAATTAAAAAGTTTGAAAAAAAATAACGTAACACCTCTATCTACTCCATTTTACCAAAACATAAGAGGTTTACCCCTCTATTTATGTCATCCACTTAATGTTGGTGAGAAGTTTACTCATGAGGGAGAAATTGAAGAAGAAGATGAAAACCATGAAATGATGAACACTCCACTATTGTGTGATGGATTTTTTTTATTCAATGTGTGAATAAATTCACACCGTAATGAAATGTAATCAATGTGTTAACCAAAATAACATAAAATTATAATAATAATAAGTTTTATTAAGAGACTGCGGTGATTTTAATAACATAAAATTGAAATAATAATTTTATAATGACAAAGTGGTAGTATAACTTTACAATGAAACAAACATTAAGGATCCTCAAATACTCCAAAACCACTATATTAAATAGGTATTTTTGAATACTTTTTTCATCACTTAAATTTTGAAAGTATTACCAATTAATTATGTTCGGCATATGTGTGGGGAATGTTTTTGGAATGTTAACATTCCCACCCTTGACCAGATGTGGGATCCAGCTTGCATCAACTCGAAAGAGGCATAAAAAATTATATCTATGTAATAATTTGTTAGAACCATATAATAAAAAATTTAATCCCAATATTTCTCCAAAGATACTATAAAATTTTATCTTTATTTGATTTTGGGTTTCAGAGATATGAGAAAAATAGAGGGCTATTATTCGGGGCCACAGAATCTGGGCTTGAATATCATCTTCAAATTTGACCACCCAGAGTTCCCATAAGAACATAGAATTAGCCCTAGTTGTTGTTTGACTAACTTTTTTCATGATTTCCTCTATCCATATTTCAAATTAGAGATTCATTAGTGATGTGAAATGGATATAGAATGCATATAATTGGACTATGGTTGAGTTTTTGTGACTCATAATTTGAGGCAAGGAGGCCCATTTTTGTGGTCTTCCATATTTCTTATTAATGTACTATTGAATTTTTAAATATTCCCAATGTAATGGTAAATAAGATAATGAAATATGAAATTCAAATCAAGATTATTGTTGGATTCACAATGTATCTCAAAATGTAAGATGTAATAATGCACTTTAAGAAAGAATTGTAATCATGATGTGATATAAAGTTAAAATTATAAAATGCACTAAAAATAGTGTTTATGAATAATGAAGCACATTAATTTTATAAAATATAAATTGAATATTAGCCTCTTTAAGTAGCTAATAGCACCCCCAACTAGTATTTTTCTTGTTCTGAGAAAAAGTATTATCAAAAAAATAATATTGAATTACCTTTTATAAGAACATTTTAATATACAATTCTAATGAAAATTAATCATTCCAAATATTTATAAAACTCATAAATATAATTTAACAAATGATAGGTTCATACTAATATCCCAAGAAAAATCCAATTACTTTTTTCAAATTCATTAACACATTTCATCTAATTTCAATTAAGCATGATGATGTACTGTGAATCATGATAGACAAGGGGGTTTACTTTTATTAAAAGGAGAAAATAGAAATGTTCTATTTGGAATCATATTATAATATTAAGATGAATATTCATTTTTTATTTTTATTATTTTTTCTATAGTAATTGAAATCACAATAAATCAAGTCAACCAATGTAGAATGACTTTTTTGATAACACCTTGGATCAATTACTGTAGAGAACTAAGTGAAGCTTACGTACATAGGCATCATCTTGAGTTAACTCAATCAATAAAAAAATAAATTTTCTATGAACAGAGTTGAAATTTCCAACTCTATGCTAGAAAACTATGGATTCATGATCCCCAAGTGCTGAAATCTATACATTAGTTTATCTCATTTCTCTAAGTGAATATTTATTGTTGTTTTATTGTTTTTTAAGTTTTTTTTTGTTTTTTTACATTTTTTTAAATACTAAAATTAAAATTAAAAAACTCACTAAAAATGTTAAATTTATTATGGCACCCCAAGAACTCAAATCTAATATACTAAAATCTAAATGAAGTGAATTGTGATTTTTTTTATTAAATGGATGGTAATGTGAATGGTGAAAAATAACATTAGAAAACCACACTTTCCAAAATATATTATCATCAACATAAAAATATTTTAAAATCAGAATCAGGGAATGAAGAATTATTTGATATTTATTTTCAAAGTTTGAAATGTGTATTTTCAAGTTCAAGGATAAAGAAAATTTTCCTTCAAATTATGAAAACACAATTTTATTTGATACAAACAATTTTGGTTTTCTTTCACCCCCATCATTAAATAACACTGTCACCAGTTTTTAAAGAAATGAAAAATTATAAGGGTGTAGTGGAAAAGGAGATGAGTTACAAAATAAATTTTGAATATTATAGACCTAGAATTAAGTCAAAAAAATATTTTAAGTTGTTTTATATGATGATCCTGATTAGTCCTTTGATCCCCATGTCACATAGAGATTCATCATCAATGATGGAAGATTTGTTTTGAATTTTTTGAAGAAAATTTGATTTTCCTATCAATTTTGAAACTCTAATCTCTAAGAAAATGTATAGGTAATAGCTGGGTTGCCTTGGGGAACGAACATTATTTAATGTTGTAAGCTCAACATAGACCCTAAATCTATCATCTTTTATATAGTTCATATATTGGCTCAGTTAAATCATCCTTGTTATATTTTTTATTAAATGATTCAATGAATGGTTTTAACCTATGATAATTGAATTTGAAAATTTTACCACTTCTGGGATCTTGAATTTATACTTCCCCATGGAGGTACACATTAATGACTATGTAAGGGCTAAACCATATTTACCTTAACTTTCCATGGTGTAAATTATGTTTGGAACTATACAAAAGTACAAATTTTCCTGAGTCAAAGTGATTGACTTCACGATTAATAGATTGGTAGACTTGAACTCTATCGTTATTGATCCTTGAATTTTCATAAGCTTATATACTATGTTCTTAATGTTTATTATGGTATAATTTACTCTTTGTTTTGGCCAAATAAATGTCAAATTTCAGTTTTTTCCCAAAAGTCCATATATTCAATTTAAACAAAAAAATGGAATTATTTTTTGTAAACCAACCTATATGATGACAAGAATATGATGTTTTTGAACATAATATGATATGATCAAAGGGAAACAAATTGTTTTTTAGACCATTTTTTCAAGAGTGATAGATATTTTTTTTCATAAATTTTATTAATTTCTAAAATTTACAACTCTGTATGACTAGTAGTTTGAGAATTGTAAGTACTGTAAATTTTTTGAGAAATCACATACTTATACAAGAGTACAAGGAAGAGAAAATTATATGAATGGGTTCGACAATCACTAATAATATCCTTATAAGTTAAAATCCATAAAGGATGTGTTATTTCAAAAATAATATCCCAACATGATGGTCATTATACATTGTGGGAATGAAATGTGCCCATTTTTAGACATAATAAATAGCTAAGAGGATGTAGGGATATCCCCTAGAGTTTGGGAAGGGTTTGACGAAATAAATTTCCCAACAATAAATTATTTCAATGACCCGAATGAGAGTAAGGGGAATTTGATTCATTTTTGGTATAGATCCAAATTATTAACATTGAGTAAAATATTGGAATAATGTTAATGAATATTTAGTGAGGGTATTCTTGAATAAAACGCCTTGGAGGACCTCTTCATTTGTTTTCTTTGTGGAAAATGTTCCTCCTCCTACATCTCCATGACATAATTTTATAATGGAATGTTTATCTGATTCAATAACAGATACTATAATAACATGATCAGGATTGATCATAAAGAGGTATGGATCATCAAACACATATTATATTACATAAGAAATGAATTTCACCTTATATTGGGCCTTGAAAATATTTGTAATGACACCTACAACCAAGTGGATTCTTATGTCAGCATACCATGGTCTAACAAAATAAAGGATCTCATCATGATCTGAATTTGACATAGAAAGCTGGTGTGAGTTGTATTTTAATTCTATACCAGATAGGCGATCTTATAAAAGATTTTTTACACCCTTTTTTATCTTTAATTTATATATCAAACTCCTGAATAAAAAAGATCCATCAAATCAATACATCCTTGGAATATTTTTTTGGAAAACATATTACAGAGATGAATAATCTGTGAAGAAAATGATAGGATATACTAAGAGACTGGACATGAATTTTTATTAGGAAACTAAAATAACAAGAAACTCTTTCTCAGTGGTGGTGTAGATGATTTTTGAATCATTTAATGATTTACATTGTTAAGAAATGACACATGGATATTTATCACAATGTTGTCCAAATACATCTCCTTTATTGAATTACCTCACATCACACAAGATTTCAAATTAATGTTTACAATTGGAATATTTCATCAAAGGTAGAAAGATAAGGAATGACTTGAGTGTCGAGAATGATTCCTCATTGCTTTCTATCAATAAAAATGGAGCATCCTTCACTAGAAAATCACAAAGTTGTTATGAAATAGAAGTACATTTCTTAATGAAACTTATATAGAATACATTAGGTACTAAGATGGAACTTACTTCCCTGACATGTTTTGGATATATAAGGTGATTAATGATATCAACCATAGATTTATAGACTTCAATCCCTCCACCAGAGATAATATTGAACATTCCTAGTCATTCCTTTACCATGAAATGAGATTTTCCCACTGTAGGATGAGATAATTATCATCAAACGTAGAAAACACTTTCAATATTTATAAGTAATACCTCAAATGTATCCCTAAATATATATAATTAATCTATAAATAATTATATGTAATACCCCACCATGTTAGAGAAGATTCTGATAATGCACCACTAGATGGTGCTATAAGAATTACATAACCCAAAGGTCATAAAATTGAAGGAAAAAGATCCAAATGGATATTTGAAGGTCTTCTAAATGATCTTATAATGATAACTCAATTTTATTATACCCTAACAATCCATCCTCGAAAAAATAGAACTAACTAAATTCCACTATCTCAAGGACTTGATCCATTAAATGAAAGGGTTAATATCCTTTCATGATAAATTAGTTTAGATTCATAGAGTCAATGAACACTCTCCATTCATTTCATACCCCTGCGGGGTGAAGATCTCATTACTCATTGGTAATCATAGTGATTACATCATTCTTTCGAAATACTTTAATTAGGATTACCCACTAACTCTTAGGAAAGGGGTAGATGATACTAACTTTTAGCAACATTACAATTTAATTCCTTATCAAATCTATAATATTGGGATTGATTCTTCAATAAGGTTGATGAAATGGTTAGGATTAAGATTCTAGAACAATTCAATGAGTTCCAATTTCTGGTATTATCCCAAGAATATTGGAGAGCGTATATCCAACTGCTTTCATTTTATTCATCATGACATCAAAAATTAACCTATCTTTTTTGGATTCAAAAGAAGAAGAAATGAAATTTGTGAAGGTTTTATTGTCCCCTGAGCATTAATACTTGAGTGATGATGGTATGACCTTAAATTTTAGATCAGGTTGGATAATACTTTCAAAATAACGATGGGAATTTGCATCAAACACAATTTATTTTTTAAAATTTGTTGGAAGAATTTGTTACTTTTTAATAAAAGTTTAAACCACTACATTGGCCAATTCAATGTATGTAATGGGTATGAACTCAAGGACTATGATTTCTCTATTGGTTTCATTGATTAGTGATTCAATAAAATAATTTTAAGAGACATCTGGAAGAGATTCAATCCAATTATTAAAATTCCATTCATGTGGAAAATGGAAATAAATATCATCTTGATTTAAACATCATAATAAATTCCTTGATGTTTCTTTGGTTCATTGTCAATAGTACATATAAAATTCACCATCTTGAATCAACTCAACAGCCTTATTAGAGATTTTTAATTGTTAATGTTCAGATTGAGGCTCATATTTCCAAATGTTATATTAATGTTCTCATTCCAAAGTCGTATGACTTAGATCATTATTTATAAGAAGGGATTAACATAGATTTTGGGGGTTTTCTCCCAATGAAATATTCTTAGGTGATTGGAATGTAAAATATAGTCATTGTGGAAAATTAAAATTTCAAGTTTCCCCAAGACATCTTTTAATACACCCTTAAGAATCATAACGTTATGTTTGACAAGTTGGAGTGTGAGGGAAATTGGTGGGATCTATTAATTCCTTAATTATAAATACTCTATATTTTTAATGAGGTTATCATTGGCCACAATATCACAAATGGATTTGAAAACATTTCTTTTTCCTATTTCAACATTAATGTGTGGATGAAAATTGTATTTTAATGTAGGATGAATGGTTCCATGGATGGTGGTGCTCACATTATCATCCAAAAGCACATGGGTTTTATGTGAGAACTTTATTTTGAATATATATAGGTCTTTTATGTACTTTTTTAATGAAGGTATGGTTTTTATTATGTCAATAAGGGGTATGATCAAATTTATTTTTGAGATGATTTACCTCAACTTTTCTTTAAATTTTCTTTTATATTTTCCACTCATGCATTGAGGGAAAAGAGCATGTTGTGTGATTGTTTTGTGTGGTTATGGTTGCATCACATTCTCATTGATTTTATTATATTATAAGGGTATTTATTAATCATTTTCATTTTATATTGAAACTTTTAGGGGTTCTATAATGGTTTCATTATGTTTTTCAATGGATTTACAACTTCTTAATACCATCACTTCTTTTAGTTATTCGTGTGATGATTGTGTACAACTTGATTCTCCCTTAAGGGTTTGGGAAACCAGAGTCAGAATGAGTATTTTCATGTATTAATGGTTTTTAGTTTATGTTTATATGATGAAAATTCATAATTCAATCTTTCCATTTTTATACAATTGATCAAGGATTGGTAGATGGATATATTGGACATGGTTTTGAGTTGGTTGGTTTATCCCTGGTGGATATTTAGGTTGTTTGGTGTCCTTTTTAATAGGTTGTTGGATTGGCTATTGAAATTGGGTATGGGATGCTGGTATTTGACTAGTTGTGGTTATAACCGATTATGGTATGAATAATTCAATATAGGGTAGGGGTTTGGTCCTTATGGCCAATTGGGATGTTCGATGGGTTATTGGTTATCCTTCCAACTAAATCCTATATGATCATTATAACGTTCATACGTGTTTTTGTATTGTGTCTTCATAAATTTAAAAGCATTCACCTCCAATGGTTTACATCCTAAAATAACATACTTTATTTAAGGGAGGGTTGGTTATTTTTCATTCTTATGGTCATGTTTGTCACAAATTGTAAAAATAGGGTCAAGAGTTTGGATTTTTTCTACTTTACTTTGATCTATCTCCTCGACCTTCCAAGTGAGTGAATAAATTTTTTTTCCTAATTATTGTTTCATAACAAAGGGTTTTAATTTTGACAGGTTTTGGTGGATTCTCATAGTAAGGTGTTGTTCACTATGTTTCGTTTCTTTTCATCCAGATTTTCTAGATACTCGTCAACATCATTTGGGGCTTTGTTTTTTAAGGTCCCATTACACATCATGTTAATGAATTATTGGTTTCATGTACCCCACCATTAATAAAATATTTGGAGTTTTTATAGGATTGAAAATAAATGTTGAGGTACCATGATGAGAAAGAATTTAAACTTTCTCCATGTTTCAAAAAATTACACCCCTACTTTTTTAAAAAAAATAGATGAAATTTTTATGTGAAATTGTTTTGTTATGGGGGAATTATTTTTTATATAATCATCTTTTCAGTCGGTCCCATGGGTGGATTGATTAAGATCTTTTATTTTTTAACTAATTATTTTATTTTTCGTTTAGTGAGAAAAGGAAGAGCCTCATCATAGTTGGATCATGTTTATGTGGTGGGAACATGGTTTTAACAATGTCATTGAACTCTTTCACTTGAAAGATTTACAATTATGAGTCAAATAAAATTTATTGTTGGAAGGTGGTTTAGGACATAAGGATTGATGAAATAGTGGGATTATCCTATGGTATAATTTCTAATGCAATAGGGATAATTTTTTCAAGTAGGTGGGAGGTAGTCATTCATGGTTTGGTCAAAAACATTCCACAAGTTCAGGGATACCAAATTTGGATTTCCATTTTGGTTCCTAGTTATGTTTATGAGTTTGTTTCCTTGAATCCATTTCATTATAATGGGTTCAAACTTTGGATCCAGAGAATTAAGAATATTATGATCTAATGTAAAGAGTAACTTAGATATTCATGACTCCCCAAACCTAGGACTATCCACACTAACTAGATTATTTGATTTTTTATTGTTATAGTTCTACATGCTCCAAGAATAGTGAAAAAAGGAAAATGGAAATGATAAGAGAAATGTGAAGAAAAAATATAAATGGGGTAGAATATAATTAGTTACAAGATGAATTAATTGGGTCCCTGAAAATGATTCGAAAATTTGGTCTCAAACAAATTTACCCAATTTTTAAGGCTTGATGGAGTCTCTTATAGTGTATCTTTGGTTGTCGAATCCTTAAAGACCTAAAAAGAACCCATAGAAAAATACATTCTAAGGGGGATATTGGGATATTTTGTGCACAACTTTGGTTTGTTTTATATGGTTTAAATGCACACTAATATAACAAACTGAATTAATTTTATGATAAATGGTTGTTCATAGGTCATTATAAGGTATGAAATTGATGAATTTACTTTTAATTATTTCAATTTAATAAAATCAATATTGATTCATTCAACGAGAACAAAAAACCTTCAACTCATATTGGTTTAATACCAAAAAACATAATCCTCATAACCTAAAAACGTTTAGTATCATTTTTATGAGAAATCCATGTAAAAGGTTTGTATTTTCACTTCAAATTGTGTGGCCTTAAAATTTGACAAGGATGAAGAAGGATTAAGATCATAAAATGAAATTATACATTAAAATAAGAAAATATACATTCATAAGTGAGAGGAAAATCCAATTAATCCCCTTTACACTACCCATGGTTAACCCATAATATTTTTATCCCCTAATTTATTATATTGTCATAAACGAAGTTGGAAACAGACACATGATGACAGAATTGAATTTAAAGAAATGAAATAACAAACACTCCACTATTGTGTGATGGATTTATCTCTTCACTATTTGAATAAATTATTAAATTAATGAAATGGAATCAATTTATTTAAAAAATAATTGATAAAAATAAAAGTTTTATTAAGATACTATGGTGATTCAAATAACATATAGTTGAAAGAAGAACATTACAAAGAAAAAGCGACAATATGACATTTCAATGACACAATCACCAAGAATCATAAAATAATCCAACACCACTTGCATAAATAGGGATTTTGGAAACCTTGGGTCAAGCTGTAATAATAAATTTCGTCCCAATTAGTGAGGGTAGGAATATGTGGATGGAAAATTTGTATAATGTGGACCTTTCCACCCTTCACATGAAATGTGGGAAAGCATTCATCCACAGAATAGAGGCACTTAAATGAGACACTAGATGGATGATTTTCTTGGTTCATAGAATAATAATTTTAATCTTTATATTTCAATAAAATCATTTAAAATTTATTCCCAATTACACTTTGGGTTTCGATGATATGATCAAAATGATGGGCAATTATTCTGGGAAAATAATCTATCCTAGAATTTCATCCTCAAATTAGGATAGCTATAAATCCCATAAAAACTATGAATTGTCTAAAGTAAATGTATAATTTAATATTATTCATGATTACTTATGTATAATGATCATGTTTTTGTCTCATTAGAGCGGTGAAATGGCTGCAACATGCAGATAATTGGACTGTGATCATGTTTTCTTCACCAAAAATTTGTTATCCCGAAGGCCCATTTTAGTGGTCTTCCAAATTTATTATTCATCTGATCTATAAGGATGAAATATTCCCAATGGATGTGAAATTTGAATATTTAATATTATATTCAAATAAAGAGCTGTGTGGGATTTACAATTTGTCTTAAAATGTACCAAGTAATAGTTAACATTAGGAAATAATTTCATTCATGAAGTGAAATATTGTTCAAATTGTAAAGTGCACTAAAAAAAGTGATTATTATTAAAAAATTTAATATTATAATATATAAAATTTACATTATCTAATTATAGTGGAAAATCAAATGAATTTCAAATATTGTGAGACCTAAAAGCGAAATCAAGAAGTAGAAGAAGGAATGTCCAATATCAAAAAAAAAACAAAAATGTATTTCTGAATAGAAAAATAATTCAATGGAAGAGGATGATTTTTTGATGATTTATCTTGAAATAGAAAATATTATGAATGAGAATATCATTGTAATGTTAAAATCAAAGTAGCATGATTTGGAACTTTTTTATCAAAATTTCTCAAAATTTGAGAATATTGGTACATGTTTCAAAAACATTTTCTCAAAATTTGGAAATATTTATTGAAATAATGAACCTATGAATGAAAAAAAATTTATATAAAATGGATAAAAATAAATATTAAGATATTTTTAAGAATAAGATATATGAGAAAGTCATTTATGCATCCAAAACAAACAAATTTGAAAATTTAGTGGTTTCTAAAATTTCAATGTTTGAATAAGAATTTTATACCATTTCTGATTATGATAAAGATGGAATTCAATCCAAATTAAAGTAAAATATTCCTAATGATAATTGAATATTTATAAAACAACAAAATTATAATAATAAATTTGTAGGAAAATAGTCTGACAACTCCAAAATGAATTGACGTTAGTGAGGAAGGTGTTATTTCATTGGAAAGTGATGGTATTGTGGTGGATTTGGGAATACGAAAAATATGTTTTGGTTAAATCAAAAACATTACAATTATACCACGTGTAATTGAAATTAATGTTTGAGGGGTAGTAAATCCTCTCAAATAAGGAATTATGAGAAATATTATTTGAAAGTTCAAAATAGATTCCAACATTTGGGAATTATTTTTGCATGATGTGAATAACCTTTAAATCATGGAAAACGGTGCCTTGTTTTTCTACTGAGATAGCAACATGTTTATAAAAATTCGCAAAATATGAATATAAAGGAAGATAATGGGATAAAAATATCTTGTCGTAGAAACCACTCTCAATGATAAAAAATGAGAATAACCTAGAATTTTGGACAGTGGGTGTAATTCCTATGTGATAAGAGATTTGAGATTTTTTATGAATATTAAAGTTAAAAAATAAGTAACAAGAATAGTTTTAATCGATAAATCTATCATAATCAAAGGTGTTGGGTCCATTGTTATTGGGGAAGAAATGTTGAAAACTATGAAGTCCTTTTTTGTTGATGAGAGGAAGCAAAACAAGTTATGTTTGTTATAACTTTTTTATGAAGGCAATGAAGTTATTTTTACAAAAGATATATATTTTTTGAAACCATTTGATGATGGAAAAGTTGTTAAAATAGGACAAGGTACAAATATGAAATATTTTTGAAGTTTATGAAGTAACAAATTCATGTTATCTAAGCATGATTGAAGGCAACATCTTGGTTAATAAAATGATAGGAAATATGTGTCAATTAAACATGAGTAGAGTTATCCAAGAGATATATTGTCTATGATATGCCTTATATGTCAAGAAGAAGATATTGGTGCTATTTAATTTTTCAAAAATGGACGATTACAAATTCAGTGCATAAGAAAGTTTAAATTTTATCAACTTGACACCTGGAGTTGATTCATTATAAAATTTGATGGCCAAAGAGTAAACAATAATTTTTTAATGATAACTAATTTATTTATTTAATTTAATATTTTACTCACATAAGATTTTTTATGTAGTAGAATCATAAATCAGATGCTCTGAATATGTTTCATATTTTCATGGGAATATATGAAAAGTAATTTGGGTATTCCATAAAGATGTTTAGAACTGATAAGAGTATAGAATACAAGAATTAGTAGTTCAAAATTTAGCTATAAAAACATAGAATTCATTTTGATTTCAATGCACCAAACACACCACAATAGAATGGAGTCACTGAAAGGAATGATAAAATTTTGGTTGAGATGGGATGTACAATTTCACTTGAACATGGTCTTTATAACTACATATAGAAGAAATAAATGAGAAGAACTACTTATATTCAGAATTTATGTTTCTATAGTACATGTTATGATACGAATCGTCAATAAATATTCTACAATAAAACTCCTTGTCTGAAACACTTAAGTGTTTTTGGGAGTCCCTTCATCATAAATAACAATGATGGAAATCCTTGAATGTGTAATGAAAGAGTTGATGATGGAATCTTACTTCGATGTTATTTGGATAAAAGAATATATAAATGTTTCATCAAATAAGTTCGAAAGAGAGTTGATTTATTTGATGTAATTTTTTTGAATGAGTTGAGGAAGAGGTTTCACAAACACATAAATATATAGAATATGAAGAAGATACAAGTGTTTCGATTGAGAAACATGAAAATCATTTCAATAGTGGTGATTCCACAAAAAAAAGGAAGAATCAAAATCTGTTATTTTTAGTGATGATAAAGCAGTCTCTACAGCTCATCGAAGCCTAAGTAAATAGGTTAAATCTCAAAACATCATTATTTATCAGAAACAGTAGGTTCAAAAAAATTAACATCAATAAATATTTTAAATACTTCATTTTATTCAAAAGATGAACCAAAATATTTTAATTAACCTTTTCAGAATCAATATTGGATGCATGCTATATATGAAGAGTTGGATTATATTGAGATTAATGATAATTCAGAACTTATACCTAAACCAAAAAAATTCATTCGTATAAAGTGGGTGTTTTGAAAGTAGTTGAACGAATATGGGTAAGTGATAATAAAAAATAAAATATTAGTTTACAAATGATACTCAAAAATAGAATGCATTGATTTTTATTATACTTTTTATCTGGTATAATCGATAGAAACAATCAAGATCATTCTTTCAATTTCTGTACAATGACGTAAGAAAAATTTCTATATGGATTTAAATTCATAATTTCTCAATGAAGATCTTAATGAAGTGGTTTATGTTGATAAAAATTATTTCTTTTTTATATGAAAGGATAAAATTTATGTGTTAATGATAAATAAATATTTTTACAGGTCATTGAAATAGCTGAGGTATTAGTATTCAAAATTTTATTCCTTCTTAAGGAAGATGAACTTTAATAAAGGAAGATTTGATAGTAATATCTTCCTCAATGAAAATGAGGAGATTTCCCACATTATTATTTTATATGTTAATGATATTATCTTCGTAGAGACTGAAGAAATAACTCTTGAAATTTTTTCTAAAGAGATGAAGAAGTATTTAGAAATGTCCATACTATGTGAAACGAAACACATTATTAGCTTAAAATTTTCAAAAAAGAATAAATATGTTTTTACTTCTCAGGAGATGTAAGCTAAGGAACTTCTTAAGAAGTTTGTAATGGATAGTTCAAAACCGTTTTTCACAAAACTTTTAGTTTGAACCATGTTGACTAAATATAGATAATAGAGGGATGATTATTCTAAAGAGTTTCCAAAGTTAATTAGAAGTTTGTTTTATACTAATCCTTCAAGATCAGAAATTTTGTTTGTAGTTACCTAATATTCACGGTTCCAAAGTGATCCAAAGGAATCACATCTGTTGGATAGAAAAATAATTCATAGATATATCAAAGGAACAACAATGTATAGAATCATATAGGACAACCCAAGAATAACTGACTTGTTTGGGTATACATATGCTAATTGGGAAGAAAGCGTAGATGATAGAAGATCCACCTATAGTGGATTTTTCTTTTGGGGGAAAACTTTTTGAAGATTTCATAATAAAAAACAAATATATAGAACTCTTATAAAAACAAAATATGAGTATATTGGCTCTACTCAAGCTGCAACACAATTTATGGGGATGATGACTGAGTTGGAATATTTTCTTATTTAAGTGATGTTACCTATTATCTTAGTTTGAGATAACCAGAGTGAAATAAACCATATTAAAAATACAACAAAAAATTCTTGTTCAAAATATTATGATATTAAATAAATCTTAATCAAATAGAATGTTAGGAATAATGAACTCAAGTTGGAGTATGTTCCTACAATGGAACAAGTTGCTGACATTTTCACAAAACCATTACCAAAGGAATATTTTGTAAAAATGAGGTTGAACATGGTTGTCCAAACTCATTACCTCCAAGTTTTAGGTTTTATTTTCTAACCCATATCTCTTATAGTCTTGGGATAGTGTTGTAATGGGGGAGAAAAATGGTGTTTCATAAATCAATACATTGATATGTGTGAACCCTTTTAAGGAAGCGAGTATTTAGTGGAGTTGTGGGAAAGCTATGAACTTATCAGGAAAATTAGTGAACTATTTTAATAGTTTGTTAATGTGTTTATAAGAAAATTTTTATTTGAAAGTGAAATGAGTTTTTAATATCACTGGAATGTTTTAATGTTTGATGTTTAAAAACGTGTTTTGTAAGTGACTACATTTGGACAACATGGTTTTGTTGTAAATGATTCATTATTTATATAATGAATTTTCTCAAATAGGATTATAATAATTTATTAGTGATCTATATAATTAAGATATAAATTTTTACAGACTTTTGATCATTTTTTTACAACAAAATCCAATGGTGGAGATTATTGTTACCAATTGGGATGAAAGAGTTTTTCTACTACTGAAATGTGTTGATACTATTTTTTTATATATATTATTATCATTAAAAATAATAAACTAACTTCTTAAGTAGTGTTAATTGGGGTAAATTAGTACCAGAATAATATTTTTGGACACAAATTTCTTAATAAATTTCTTCATTTTCAGTTTTTGGTTCAAGAGATTTTTTGGAGGTGAAGTTGTTTTTTAGAGTCACCTTATGTTTGGAATGATGATTCCTATTAGAGTGAGAATTTTTATCAGGGTATGAATGTATTTCAAGACATCTAATACTAAATAAAATTAAAATTTTCAATGATGTAAGTTATCGACATCATAATTTGTTGGAAAACATAAGATTCACGCTTGGGGAAATAAAGCGAAGGAAAGGTATCCGATTTTCTCAAAGGATTGGAAATAGTTTTGAGTTCCTGATAAAAGTTCAGGAGTTCAAAATATATGAAGTTTTAGAACGTTCCAAAATAATTTAGATGATTATATATTGATCATAATTATATCAACATCATCATGAATAAATGATTTAATAAATAGTTTGTGGAATAACAGAGAGTATGAAACAAATTATGTCACACTTCATCGGTGTGAGTGACATCAAACGAAGAAATTTTCTGAAGGATGAATGTTTGAATTTTTTTGAAGCCTATGGTTTTTTATAACAATTGATCAAATTATAAATTAGAATTTCATATCCATTATAATATTAGATCCACTAAATGAACCAATCCATTGGTTCAATGGTAGTTTAGAGAATAAAAAATATATAAATCATTGTTGACACCGGTCCATCGGTCAGGATGTGGCACCGATCCATCAATCAATTTTAATGGTATCTTTAAGGATTTAGAGGTAGAGTTATATTGGAGGAATGAAAAAGTAAGGGTTTTGGGGACTAATGAATGAGATTGGATAAATGACCGACCAACCCAATGATGATCAACAATATAGTCAACCATTTTCATTAAAGCATTAGAGTGCTTTATCAATCATTTATTGTTTTTTTGGTTAAGAACAAGAAGTCACAAGTTGTTTGGACTGGGTCAAGAGTCATCAGACAAGACATGAGACAGATCCATCAAATGGGAAATCGAGGTTGACCCATCAGACACATGATGATGCTGATAAATCATCGGTTTTTGGATTTCATCAATCAATATTTAAATCTGTCCTAGTAATTTCTGAATAAATAACGAAAATGTGAAACATTTTAAAATTTATACTAAAGGAGTTTTATATATATAAATTTGTAAATATTTTTTTAGATAGTAAAAGTATAAGGAAGAAGTTTTAATCAGGGTTTTCTAGATCTGAATGAGTAATTGGCCCAACAGATTCAGATAAAGATAGAAGAATTTTAGAATTTCTTCCAGAGTATATTTTCATATTGATAAATCAGACTATGGTGTTGGACATATTTTTCATACAATTTCTAGTAAAGGTGTTTCAACCTTATAGAAAACAAAACATTTATGAATGAAAATTCCTCTCGAACTAATTAAATGTTTTATTATGTAAAATGGTTATATAAAACATATGCACTTCCTTCATTTTATGTTTTTTGAATGTAAAATACCATTAATACTTGTTACCATTTCTAATATAGTCTTTGAACATTGAACACATGATTAGTATAAATAAAGGTCCTTAACATATCCAATTTACATAGACAAAGGAAGTGACTCCCTTATCCAGAAGAATTGCTCAATACGACACCCATTTATTAGAGATTGGGAATGAGGTAGCATTACTAGTATTTTTATTGGACCAAGCCCAAGTTAAGATTTAACACATCAATATTAAAAAAAATATCTTATGGGAGAAGTGGAAGTTAATAGAGATTACCACCCGACCGATGTTATTTGAGCCACCCCAAGAGCCGGTCACCCCCGCACACCTTACCCTTAGGTCTTATGAAGGTGATATAATGATTTATTTATCAAAACCCAAGCACTAGGATTATGTGCATTATTTTTGTATTGAATAAATAATATACATTTATTTTATTATTGTTACTTTGTTAATGGTTTTTAAAGCACAAATAATATTTTTAGTTAATATTCAATTAAGAAATATATTATTATGAATTAATTTATTTTCAAATTAAATAGAATTTTAATATAATATTATTACTAAATTACATTTAATTAATTATAAATTGTCATATAATTTTTATACAATTGAAATTTTTATTAAGTTTTGAAAGCTATTTTTTCTAAAACACATGAATTTTCAATAAATGTATGTTTTCATTTTAAAAGTGATAATTCCTATATTTATAAAATTAGTTAGATAAACTGAATATTATTTTTGGATTCATGGACTCAAAATTATATGAAGGTGAATTTTTATTAATATTCTAGGACATTTTAATTTTTCGGTAAAAAATTAATTAATGTTTAAATATATAATGCGTTTTATAAAATCATAATGACCTAATAGTGATGAAATAAAATTATATAAAAGGTATATTTTTTCAAAATAAGTTTTAAATTTAGTATAATGTTATTTTATATTTTTTTTATTAATTTTACAATGTCTTAGTGGACCCTCCCAGACATATAAACATTTTAACTATTTAAAATTATTTCTTAGAGAGTGCGACTCACCTCCACATAAACAAGCATAATATTTTAGTAAGTTCTCCCATTGGCCTTATAAAATAATTTTTCCAACTCCCCTTTGTAAAAAATCATGGGAAAAACCTGTGGTTTGGTTTGTGGTTTTGAATATTTAATTATATTGATTCTAAAACCTATGTTTCTGAAATATTAAATAATTCCCCTCTATTTCCCTATATAAACCCACCAAATATCCCACTTCGCTTCACTAAAAACACATTGATAACCTCCCTACATGGACCTCCTCTCTCCAAATTCCAACTAATGCACCCAATTCTTTCAATAATCCCCTCCTCAAGCACTTGAAGTTACACACTCAAGTAAGGCATCCAAACTTTCCATCCTTATTTATGTCCATGTTTCCTTATAATGTTATGCCCATTTTATTTTCAATTAAAAATGTGGAGGTATGATTTTAAACTTACCTTATACTACCCTCCTTTTGTTTGAATGATGAAATACCCCATGCCCTCTAATCAACCTATTTTACGATTTCTATTTGACACCGTTATGCAGCCAAAGTTACACCAAAATTTGCCACACTAAAATCCTAATTTAAGTAAATATCATAACCATTTATCTATCTAGGTTATTCACCTTTATGAATATGTACTTAATTATTTAGTATAACCATTTATGTATTTATCATATCTTATTCATGAAATAAATTATGACGTTTAATGAATCAATGTTGTATGATCTATGTGGCACACTTATGCATGACATGAAATGATTAAGAAGGGTGATCCCTAATAGCGCTCCAATAAATTGGGTAAATAATATTATCATGATAAAAAATGTGCAATGATTGTTGACTCATGATAAATCATGTGTAATTAGGGTTCACTAATGCTAATTCATGTGCAATGAGGGTTTACTCATGCTCCATGTGCATTGAGCATTGGCTCATTCTAATATCATGTTAAATGTTGTTGCCACATTTCCATGTCATGATATTCAAGCCATATCATGCCTTTATGTTCATGTTTCTCTTTTGAACGGTAGATATTCCTATTTCCTAACATGTATAGTATTCTTCATGTTATTCTTTGTTTACTCTCTTACTGGAATTTATAGCTAACCATTTTTTTATTATGTCCATAGGTTATCCAATTCAATGATAAGTATGAAAGAATGTTGTGGTCATGTAAAAGAAGTTTTCAATGAAGATATTGTATTTTATATCGTAGGTTTTCTTGTAATGTTCCTAATTTCCCTACAAACTAGATCAATAGATCCTCATAGTTGTCTTAAGTGTAAATTTATGTAATAAATCTTGTTTGAGGGTGTGATAAAGGGCGGGGTTATTATATACCTTCTACTAGGAAGATAAGTGAATAACGTTTTTCATAAGAATTAAAATAGTGTAATTTGTTTAATCAAAAATGCTAAATGTCACTACTGGAAAAGAAGGTTATACCAACGGTTTTAAACCGTTGGTATAGGTTGGAAAACCGTTGGAATATCCTATACCAACGGTTTTCCAAACCATTGGCTAGTAAGCCGTGAGGAAAGCCTTATACCAATGGTTTGATCCAAACCGTTTGTATATTGGTTATATAAATTTATCCCAATGTATACCAATGGTTATAAACCATTGGTAATGCATTTTAGGAAGTATAATGCCAACGGTTCTAAACCGTTGGTAATGTGATTTTCAAGAATACTTATACCAACGGTTTACAACCTTTGGTATTGGTTTTCCAGCAAAACCTATACCAACAGTTATAAATCGTTTGTATTGGTTTTCCAGAAATCCAGACACCTATACCAATGGTTTAGAACCATTGGTATAATTTTTCCCAGAAATCCAAAACACCTATACCAACGGTTTAAAACTGTTGGTATAGTGTTTTTCCAGAATTCCAGCACCCTTATACAAACGGTTTATAACGGTTGTTATTGAGTTTTTCTAGAACTGCAGTCCAGCAGCCCCCCCTCCCTCTAGTATCCCCTCCACTATACACCTGCATAAATAAAATCACAAAAACACATACAGACTTGAAACAGTATACAAAACAACTAAAATAGAACAAAAAAACAAATAAAATCATAAAATTCTTCCAACCATGTCATGTACAACAATTCCCTATTTCAATCTTCATAAGACAACACTCATCCAGTAGTAATTCACCTGACCCCTACACAACCCCCTAACCAGCATAGACCCCACCTCCCCATCAATTTCTAATAGGAAGAATAGTATGAGAAATACCTATTAGAGTTGAATAAGAGTTTGAAATTGGCTCATATCCCATTTTGTTATGATCCTAGATTTGGGTATGTAATGATTTGTGATGAATTTTGCATTGAACAAGTATTGTTTATAATATATGGTGAAAAGGTATTTTCTTAGGAGTCTCGTCACTTATGAACCCATGAGTGAATGTACCCAACTCATGAAAAAGATTTTGTGACTATCATTGATAAGTGTAAATTTCAGTTGTATTCACTTAATATGATGTCCTTTTCAAACACAAGAAAGAAACTTTTACTAGTACCGGCCACACCAGCCCTTGGATTGAGCCATGGTTGAATCGTACACATAAAAATGACCCATGGATTGTTTTCCTAATGTTTTAACAGAATCCGAATGCGTTTGGTTGGTTTTCTGTATGTATGTAGTTGTTTTCACTTAAAATCCTGTCCATTTGAAATAAAAGTGAGACATTTTGAGTGGTACCGGCCACACTGTGCCTCAAATTGAGGTGGGGTTGACTCGTACAGGACACAGATAACCCATGGATACTTTTCCTAATGTATCAACAGAATCTGAATGTGTTTGGTACATTTTCCGTGTGTCAATTGTTGTTTTTACATAAACTGTTGTCCATTTCAAAGAAAAGTGAGACACTTTGAGAGTTCCGCCCACACCGCACATCGGATTGAGGTGGGATTTACACATACACGTCAAAAATGACCCATCAATCATTTTCCTAAAGTATCAACACAATCCGAATGTGTTTGGTCAGTTTTCCGTATGTCGTTTATTTTAATTAAAAGCGCTTCCATTTTAAACAGAAGAATGTCACTTTTAGTGGTACCGGCCACACCGGCCCTCAGATTGAGGCGGGGTTGACTCTTACACGTCACAAATGACCCATGGATCATTTTCCTAAAGTTTCAATAGAATCCGAATGTGTTTGGTCGGTTTTCCGCATGTCGGTAGTTGTTTTCACTTAATATCTTGTCCATTTCAAATAAAAGTGAGACAATTTCAGTGGTACCAGCCACACCGTGCCTCAGATAGGGGAGGGGTTGACTCGTACACAACAAAAATGACCCATGGATACTTGTACTAAAGTATCAACATAATCCAAATGTGTTTGGTCCGTTTCCCGTATGTCAGTTGTTGTTTTTACTTAAACTGTTGTCCATTTCAAAGAAATGTGAGACACTTTGAGTGGTGCCAGCCACACCATGACTCAGATTGAGGCGGGGTTGACTCGTGCACGTCACAAATGACGCATGGATTTTTTTCATAATGTATCAACACAATCCGAATGGGTTTGCTCCGTTTTCCGTATGTCGTTTATTTTAATTAAAAGCGCATCCATTTTAAACAAAAGAAAGACACTTTTAGTGGCACCGGCTACACCGGCCCTTGGATTGAGGCAGGGTTGACTCTTACATGCCAAAAATGATCCATGGACCGTTTTCCTAAAGTTTCAATAGAATCTGAATGCTTTTGGTCAGTTTTCCGTATGCTGGTAGTTGTTTTCACCTAAAATCATGTCCATTTCAAATAAAAGTGAGACAGTTTGAGTGGTACCGGCCAAACCATGCCTCATATTGAGGTGAGGTTGACTCATACACGATGCAAATGACCCATGGATACTTTTCCTAAAGTATCAATAGAATCTGAATGCGTTTGGTCCGTTTCTCGTATGTCAATTGTTGTTTTTTACTTAAACTATTGTCCATTTCAAAGAAAAGTTGGACACTTTGAGTGGTGTCGGCCACACCGCGCCTCGGATTGAGGCGGGGATGACTCGTACATGTCAAAAATAACCCATGGATCGTTTTCATAATGTATCAACAGAATCCAAATGTGTTTGGATGGTTTTCCTTATGTCATTTGTTTTAATTAAATGCGCATCCATTTTAAACAAAAGAAAGACACTTTTAGTGGTAACGGCCACACCGGCCTTCGGATTGAGGTGGGGTTGACTCGTACAGATCAAAAATGACCCATGGATCGTTTTCCTAAAGTTTCAACACAATCCGAATGTGTTTCGTCAGTTTTCATAATGCCGGTAGTTGTTTTCACTTAAAATCATGTCCATTTCAAATAAAAGTGAGACGGTTTGAGTGTTACCGGCCACACTGTGCCTCAAATTGAGGTGAGGTTGACTCGTACATGACAAAAATGACCCATGGATACTTTTCCTAATGTATCAACAGAATCCGAATGCGTTTGGTCAGTTTCTCGTATGTCAGTTGTTGTTTTTACTTAAACTGTTGTCCATTTCAAAGAAAAGTGAGACACTTTGAGTGTTGTCGGCCACACCGCGACACAGATTGAGGCGGGGTTGACTCATACACATCACAAATGACCCATGGATTGTTTTCATAAAGTATCAACACAATCCAAATGGGTTTGGTCAGTTTTCCGTATGTTTTTTATTTTAAATAAAAGCGCATCCATTTTAAACAAAATAAAGACACTTTTAGTGGTACCGGCCACACCAGACCTAGGATTGAGGAGGGGTTGACTCGTAAACATCACAAATGACCCATGAATCATTTTTCAAATGTTTCAATAAAATCAGAATGCGCTTGGTCTGTTTTCATTATGCTGGTATTTGTTTTCACTTAAAATCTTGTCCATTTCAAATAAAAGTGAGACAGTTTGAGTGGTACCGGCCACACCGTGCCTCAGATTGAGGCGGGGTTAACTCGTAAGTGACACAAATGACCCATGGATCGTTTTTCTAAAGTTTCAGGAGAATCCGAATCCATTTTTAGTGTACTCTAATCCACCAACCATAAACTTAAAGTGTTTTCAATAATTTATATTAAGGGTGAAATATAAACTCTTCATATTTTTCGTATTATATACGAAAAATTTTCACCTATTACAATATAAAAATTTCTCAAAATTACTCAATTTAATACACATAAATATTATAAGTAATTGGATATTTTTTTTGTAATTCATATTCCCAATCAATGAAAATATATAAAATAGAGAATAAAAATTTTAAAATTAATTTTTTTAAGAAAAGAAATTAACCGATATTTCATTATCATTAAAATACATTTATCAAAATCAAAAAGACACAAACATATTTATATTTTTTGACCAAGGGAATTCATCACCTAATAAATCATATTCCACCTCAAAAACCCTCATTTTATTATTTTTAAAATATACCCCCAATATTACCCAGGGATCTAAAGAACATAATTTTTCATGTCATGTCCTTAGGCCCGAAATCTTACTTATGGATGACCATATGACCTTAGGCCCTAGAACACCGATGACCCGACCCGACCCGACCAAGCCCATGGACACCCCAAATTTCGAGTAATTGTTTTTGAATATTAAGATGACCATATTAACATAACAAACCAGATATCATACAGGGAAACACAGTACCAAGGAATAGTAAAGGTCTAGGTATTAGAATAATCATACAATAAGAATCATGTGGAAAAAAGAGATCTGTTAACAACTTCCTTATGAAGTAGAGGAAAACCCCAGAGTGGAAAACTAGGTTCAAAAATAAAGAGTTATACAGAATTCAAAAATGAAATGGATCAATCTGCCCCTAATCACCATCACCATCACCACTATCATCATCGGCCTCATCCTCGCCGCCATCTCTATCCTCATCTTCGTCCTCGTCATGATCCCCATGCTCATCGTTGGCCACATCCTCGTCCACAGCCCCATCGTCACCCTCGGCCCCATCCTCGCCTCGGCCCCATCCTCACCCTCGTCCTCATCCTCATCCTCGCCCTCGTCCTCTTCAGCATCCTCGTCATCATCTAGAACATCATGATCTCGATCGCCACTAGATCTGTCGCCTGGTGCATTGGATAATGCAACCATAAATGACATAAATTTCGGACAAGCCGTGCTAGCCTCTGGTGGAATTGATGAAGATAAATCTTTCATCAGTTTCATAAATTCTTTGTCCCCCGTTTGAACTTGTACTTCCAACTCTGTGACCCTTTTATCAGATTGTCTTGATTTCTCCTTGACCTGTTCCAACTCAGTCGTACTAGAATGGATACCTGGAGAGGCCCAATACCTCGTCGGGACTATATTCTTACCAGGTCGGCAGCGTACTCGACCAGAGTGCTCCTCTCCCAAAACCTGATATAAATGACCGTGTTGCCCAAAATTGTCAGGCTCCTGGGCATCAAGAGCCTCTAAAGCAGCCTGTTAAAAATATAAATATATTAATAAATTTAAAAATAGATATTAATCTTAGAAATAAACAAATTAAAACTTACAATCTTTTCTTGGGTTGATTCATTTACCGCAGTTCCATCTTTTTTTCTTCTACTCGAGCAAACCAATTTTTCTTGAGGGATACGTCCTTCAATATTCAATTTGTGCTTCTGAAATGACATTTAAACAATATAATGTTCAAGTATAATCATATATTCAATATTCAAGAAATCAAATAATTTAAGTAGGTAATAATAAAAAGGGAAAGTCCTAAAGAAAAATTATAAACAACTATATCGTACCAGCTGCCTCTCATGATCTCACATAGTTGCGCGCCCCAAAGTGTGATGTTATTGATTTGAATCAATGTTTTTTTTCAGAATATTTCTAAATAATGTTTAATAATAAATAAGATTATATTAATGCAAAATATGAAAACTCTGATTTAAATACCTCAAATGAGATTAATACCTTAAATTTGGTTGTCTCCCAATGGGTAATCATTTGGAAATATTGCTCTATCAGGAAGTCATCGACGATAGGTAATGTCTCTAAATCCGTGCCTACCCTATCACACTAGCCAACATATAGGTCATGTTTATAAGCTCTCCAAAGCTCTCCCAACTCTTTTAAACACGCTGGTCATGCACCTTCGCCATCAGGGAAGTGAAACCGAAGCTGAAACCCAATAGATTAGTTCATATAAATACAATAAAATACTACATTAAATCCAATTGATTATTTACCCATGTTTGTGCCCACGCGTTATCTTTGACTTCATGTGTCAGTTGTATCCAAGAGAGAGGGATGACCGAAATGATATCGGAGTATTTGGCCAGCATCACCAAAAACACCCTACATTCCTGCCCAGATTTCTCAATCATTTGTCCATCAACATTATATTCAACCATCAACTGTGTCTGGTGGTCCTATACCGCACGCAAGAGATTACGCCCCTCCCCCACCTCCTATCTGTAGATGAATCTGTTATTAATGAAAAATAATATCAGTACAAGTTATAATAAAATAAATTTTGGTACAAAAATTTGATAGAGTCAGATAAATATACCTATGGTAGTCGGATCAATGGGCGTCACTGGATGTGCGGAATCTGAAGGAATATCCTGTACAGGTGGAGTGTCCCTTAGTGTACACTCCTCATTAGCATACTATGTTGCATCAGGAGTTGAATAAGGTGGAATATAATAGCTCGGAGATAATTAACCAGAAGCAAAAGATGATGGCACAGACGTTTGGCCAACTGGTAGTGTAAACATCGGAGGTCTAAATATCCTATGTGTCCCTGGGGACACACCAGCATCAAAATGGGGTGAGGAAGATATGTACGTGGTATTGGATCGTCTAACTATCACCCCATGAGCTCTTGTACAACTGGCCTCAGTACCAGGCCCACTAGATGATCGTCCATCTCTGACACCACCCCTCCTCCTACCACCAACCACTCTACTGGGATCAATATCAGGCTCCTCGTCCGATATCTCTCGTCTAGGGGGTCGATCCTGAAAAAAAGTTAACACATAAGTAAACACATGATATTATAAGTTATTGAAATATTTATATTTGAAATAAAATACTCACAACAGGGATGAGTGGAGGAACACCCATCTGTACCATGTGACGATTATTATCTGTCATCTTTTTCCATCCCCTCTCTTCAATGGGTGTCATTTCCTACAATGAAAACAAATATGAAAGTAATTAAAAATAGAAAACTAATGTGTATCACAAAAAATATAGAAAAACCATTCTTATAAAAAAACATATTGTAAAATAACATTTATGGTGGTTTTAAGGTAATTACTTGGATACACACTCTAAATTATGTAGGTGAATCATGTAGGTTAGAACATGACTGTATGATTCTATATATTTCCCACCACAACTTCAGGATCACAATCAACTCTTACAGTTGAGCTATTGGCGTCATCATAAGTTATAAATGGATTGCTTCCAATTATAGTAGGGATAGTGTCAACTTCATCCTCACCATCATCAAAACATGTCTGGGATTTACTTCAATAATTACACCGAATTTAGGATGACGATGATCTTTGACATAAAAAAACTTATTCCACCATTGATTCCAATACATATGGTTCATCGGTGGCAATAGTGTGAGTCATGTCAATTACTCGAAATCCACAATCATCAATAAAGGTGCCTTGCCTCGTCATTGAATCAAACCATTGACATTTCATCATTGTGACTCGACCATGTGAGTAATAATCCAAAATTATTATTTTCTCCATGACTCCATAATAAGAAACATTTTCATAATGAGGTCTAGTATCTGATGAGCTGGCATAACAGTCCATTGTGGAAGTTAGCATGACACCATTATGTTGTGTTCTCATGTTTCTTGCTCGATCAGTGATAATAAATTTGTATCCATTGATCACAAGTGATTTACAAGCACGAACCATGGTATTAGGACCAAAAGACAAATCTCTTGTTTCCTCAGAAATAGACTCTGTAGGAAAACATGATACCTAAAATATAAACAAATAGTAAAGTTAATTAAATATTAATTATATTTAGTTATTATAGAAATATTTTTACCTTCAATTTCAACCAAGAAGAAAACCCTTTGCTATAGAAAGTCTCTTTCCTTATCAAAGATAAAGAACGATGCTTTCTATATATAAATTCTTTATGTTCCCTATAGATAAAAATAATAATATTTTAAAAAATATTTAAAATTACAAGAGATAAGAAAAGAGATACAAGTATAATTTACTTACTTGATATACTCATCGAACAAATCACAATTGAACAACACTGTGCGATGTTCCATCTCTCGCTCTTCAAGGCTTAATGTCATCAGTGTATATGATCCCGGAATTCCTCTTGTCTGAGGAAGTGATTGAAAACTAGGTTCAATTTTCCCATACTATTCTTCTTCATTTCTCATTGGTCTGTTTACTCTCATAGTAAGATCAAAAAAATAAATTGCGCAGAAATCCATACATTCTTGAGCCAAGTAACAGTTCATAATAGAACCTTCGAGATAATTCTTGTTCTGAACATATGATTTCAATGTGAACATGTTTCTTTCAGTTGGATACATCCAAAGGAAAGCAACGGGTCCCCCAAGAAGTATTTCTGTCAGAATATGGATAGTCAGATGCAACATGCATGTAAAAAATGATGGAGGGAATATTTTCTCTAACTCGCACAAAATTAATGGTGTCTCTGACAACAGTTTTTTCATGAAGGATTTGGATAGCCTCTTATCACAAAGATCTCTAAACAAATAGCACACCCAAATCACTGAGACTCTAACATTATTGGACAAGAGATGATAGATTGATATTAGAATCAACTCATGAAAAAGGACGTGATAATCATGAGTCTTCAAAGATTTCAACTTCAACTCTTTTCTGTTGACCCGTTTTGATATTTTGCTTGAATATCCATCAGGAACATTAATCGTCTCTAGCACTTCCAGAAATTGATTTTTTTTAGCATGTGTCGCCACATAAGAAGCACATGGAACATGCCATTTATTTTCACTGATACATACAGGATTCAATTCTGGTCTGATCCCCTAATCTACCAAGTCACACAGAGATCATAAATCATCTTTTGTCTTCCCCTTGATATTTAGAAGAATCGAAAACAACATTTCACATATATTCTTTTCAATGTGCATTATGTCTAGGCAATGTCGTAACAAGTTGGTTGAACAATATGACAACTCAAAGAATATACTTTTCTTCTTCCAATTGTAACAAGTATCATTGGAAACCTTTTTCCTCTTTCTAGATTTCATTACACCCTTCCCAAATGAATAACTGAAATATTTCAATTCATTAAGCTTATCAGTTCCAGACATACGCTGTGGTGGAGCATCATTCTCCATGGTATTGTCAAATCTTTGGTGATAGTTTTTGTATGGATGGTTCACTGGAAAGAATCTTCGATGTCCCATAAAATAAAAACTACGACAATATTTTAGTCTTCTCGATCGAGTATTCTTCATACAAACAGGACATGACAATTTTCCTTTAGTGCTCCATCTAGACATCATTGCATAAGCAGGAAAATCATGGATCGTCCACATAAACACAGCACACATCTGAAATATGTATTTTTAACATGCTTCATATGTGGGCACACCAACATCCCAAAGAAGTTTCAACTATTTTATTAAAGGTTGCATGTATACATCTATATCATTGCTGGGATCAGAAGTGCCAGATATCAGTATACTCAAGAATGTGTAAGGCTTTTTCATACACAACCATGTGGGAAGGTTATAAATGTGTATGAAAAGCAGCCATGTGCTGTTCGAAGTAAGAATCTGCCCAAATGGATTAAAACCGTCACATGTAAGACCTAGTCTCGCATTACTCATGTCGGCTGCAAATTCAGGATATCGAGCATCAAATCTCTGCCATGCAAATCCATCTGCAGGGTGAACCAACTCTTTATTATTATTTTTTCTCTTGGTGTCATGCCATCTCATTTTTACGGATATTTCATCATACATGAAAAGGTTCTGTAATATGGGTATCAATGGAATGTGCCAAATTACTTTTTGTGGCACACGAGATGGTGATCCATCATCTTTTGGCTTCAATCGGGAGTTTCCACATTTGATACAATCATTTCTTTCAGCAGTTTCCTCCCAAAATAATCTGCAATCATTCGAGCAAGCATGAATTTTTTTTTTGAGAATCCAAGTTCATCAACTAACTTCCATGCCATATTGTGGTTTAAGGGAATATCTGCATCATCTAGAAGTAAGTCCTTCACGAAGGTAAGAATGTAATCAATTCCAGTATTTGAAATCCCATACATAGTTTTCCCATGAATCAATCGGATTAAAAATTCCAACTTTTTCATTTTACCACATTGCTGATATACTGGAGTCATCACAACATCATTCAATTTTTTCACCCTATAATCATCATCATTTTCATTGGACGCATCATGTGTGCTTTTATCGAAATCTTGATGGCTGGACATCCTTTCCTTCTCATGATTCCAAATAAATGGAAACTGATCATATATCAAACTCTCCTATTCAGTCTTATCATTTGGATTATCAACATTTTGAGATTCCATTTTCTCTCCATTGTGATACCACACATAATAGTTTGTTTAGAAACCATATTTTGTTATATGATAGCTAACTACGTCACGAATCACCCAAGGTCTTCCAACACAATGAAAACAAGGGTAGTGTATGCGACCACTATCTAAAGACTTTCCAAATGCAAAATCTAGAAAGATGATCAAATTCTTTTTAAAATCGGTTGAAATCCGATCAGTTTTGTACATCCAACTTCTATCCATTTTTTATAAAAACTGCAATAATTCATTTCAATGAAATTCAATAATATTGAGGTAAAATCAAAAAAATATTTAGGTAAATGACAATTGATTACTTTATATAAAAGCATAACTGACACATTACTCTATATGAGATTCATATTAATAAATACAACAAAATACAGTGTATATAGCAAAATAAGATACATAGTTTCTAATGCCTATATTCAAGGATTTCCCAGTATGATATTGGAAGTGGATCAAGGAATACATTATTGTTAAGTATCTTGTTGGGAGTACATGAGTTATATACTTTAAATACTTCAAGGAGATCAAGATGAGGAGTATGATAACGATCAAGGGAGTGGCAGGACTTTACAAGGGGGGTGCGGGGTGTCCAGGGGTGGTGCAGGGTGTCTAGGGGGGTGGGGCCGTCCGGGGGGTCGGAGGTGTCCAGGGGGTCGGGGTTTCTATGTGGGCGGGCTGTCTGCGGGGGTGGTCAGGCAGTCTAATGGGGTAGGGGGAGTCCAGGGGATGGGAGGCCTGTCCAAGGAGGAGAGAGGGGTGTCCAGGGGGTGGGTGGGGCAGTCCGGGGGGGGGGGGGGTACCGGGTGTCCAGGGGGTGGGCTGTCCAAGGAGGTGGGTGGGATGTCCGGGGGGGGCTATCCAAGGAGGTGAGCATGCTGTATGGGGTTATAGGGTGTCTAAGGGGGGTGAGGGGTGTCCAGGGGGTGGGCGGGCTGTCCAAGGAGGTGAGAGGGGTGTCCAGGGGGTGGGTGGGGTCGTCCGGGGGGGGGGGGTACAGGCTGTCCAGGGGGTGGGCTATCCAAGGAGGTGAGGGGGCTGTCCGGGGGGGGGGGGCTGTCCAAAGAGGTGAGAGGGCTGTCTGGGGGGTACATGGTGTCCAGGGGGTGCGGGGTGTCCAGGGGGGTTGGCGAGTAGTCCCTGGAGGTGAGCGGGGTGTCCAGGGGGTGGGTGGGGCTGTCTGGGGGGGGGGGGGTACAGGGTGTCTAGCGGGTGGGCTGTCCAGGGAGGTGAGCGGGCTGTCTGGGGGTGGTACAGGGTGTCCAAGGGGGGTGTGGGCTATCCAGGGGTGCAGGGTGTCTAGGGGGTGGTGCGGCCGTCCGGGGGGGTTGGAGGTCTCCAGGGGGTCGGGGGGTGTCTAGGGGGTTGGGGTGTCCAGGTGGGTGGGTTGTCCGCGGGGGTGGTCAGGCTGTCCAATGGGGTAGGGGGAGTTCAGGGGGCTGGGCGTGCTATCCAAGGAGGTGAGCGGGGTGTCTAGGGGGTGGGTGGGGCTGTCCGGGGGGTACACGGAGTCCAGTGGGTGGGTGGGCTGCCATGGGGGGTATGGGGAGTCCATGGGGTGGGCGGGCATCCCATGTGGGCGGCGGGCTGTCCAGGGGGGGCTGTCCAAGGGGGTGGGCGGGCTGTCCACGGGGGTGGTCGGGCTATCCATGGGGGTGGCAGTGTTGTCCAGTGGGGTCGAGGGTGTCATGGGGGTGGGGGTGGGGGGCTTTACAGGGGGTGGGTGGGGGGGGGGGGGCTGTCCACGGGGGGTGGTCGGGCTGTCCATGGTTGATTCATTTGATGCCATAGTATAGGTATATTTGTATGAAAAGAATATTCCCACAATAATCATGCAGCCCTGTCATTAGTCTAAACCCCTAGAACACATAAAAGAAGCTATTATGGACATTTACTAAATTATTTAACACCATAAGAATAAAAATACACTCTAAATATAGTTTTAGAGTATATAATGGTGTGTGTGAAAAAAATGATATTAAATCAATTTAAATGAATATGGAACAAATGAGGGTTTACAATACACTAAGAGTACCTCAAACAATCCAAAACCACTATAGCGCCTCATATTTAACATCATGAAACAGGACATGGAAATCTTACCTCTGTCTTTACTAATTACCACCTAATTGGAACACTATTTATGGTTCTTGAACACAAGGAACAAACTATGTTTGGTCTCTACCAACTCAATCACCCCCTTGTAGATTATAATCTTGTTTCCCCTTATACTAAAATAGTCTCACTAGAAGCTACTTCTAATGCTGGTCCTAAACCATTCATTCTACACAAAACAATGATCAAATAATCATTGGACACATCTTAATGACGATACAAGATCATCACATAAACACATAAAAACAGAAACAAAAACATATAGGATGGGTCTAAATCAAAAACATAATTAGATAAATTTCAATAAAAAATAAGTTAAAAGATAATAAGATACCTTAAACACATCAAAATAAAAACAAAAAACAAAAACACATCAAAATCAAAAACAAAGAAACAAAAACATATAGGATGGGTCTAAATCAAAAACATATAGGTTAAATCAAAATACAATAAAAAACATAAACACATGAAAATAAAATTTAAAAACTGAAATATTAGATAAATTTCAATAAAACTAAGGTGTCGGTTAATAAAATACCTAATTTAGGATGGGTATTATGATATTTGGAAGTATATTCAACACCTTGGATGGGATGGAAGAAGAGGAACCTAAAGGAGCTCTAAGATCCAAACTGGTCCGGCAGAAGGAGCTCCAAAATCGCCTGGCTGTTGCTCCCGTTTAGGGTTCTGTATCATGAATGGGGGAGGGGATGGGCAGCTACCAATTTGGGGGAATGTTGTGCCAATGGTTTTTAAAAACCGTTGGTATATACACACCTATACCAATGGTTCATTAGAACTGTTGGTAAAAATCTCCCCCATCCACACCTATACCAAAGGTTCTTTAGAACCGTTGGGAAAACCCTCCCCCAACCACATTTTTACCAACACTTCAATGAGAAACGTTGGTAAAAATCCCCTAAAGACATCAATACCAATGGTTTACTAGAAACATTTGTAAAACCTTCCCTAAACAATCGTTTACCAACAGTTCTATGAAACCGTTGGTATGTAAGTGTGGGGAAAAACCCACATTCTAGTAGTGTGTTCATAACCAACTGGTGAAGGTTCATAAACTATATAAAAAACATATTTTACATCATTTATATTAGGATTAGAAAATGAATTATTGTATTGATCAGTATTGATTCACAAGTGTAAGGATATTTCCAACATGTTTTATCCACACAAAAGGAGTAATTTATTTTTTATTGTGTGGTATTTGTTGATTCCCAAACATTTCCAAGTATTATCTACTCTTATTGAGTAGTGAACCTTGTAAATAAATTTGTTCCTAGTGATGTGGATTTTTTTTTAAAAAAGTGATAAATATTTTATAGGAGATAATGGTTGTTACAAAATAAAGATAACATAAAAAAAGGAACCACAGATCCACCCACTCCTCCTCTCAGTGATTGTATTGATCTTGGTTTGGTATTTTCAATTTAAAAAATCTTCTATATATATCATAAAACCCTAAGGGGTAATGTACTGAGACATATAAATGTTAATGGTTACTCATAGGGGTCCTCATCATGAAATAGGAAAGTAAACCTATTAGGGTTCCATCAATTCAAACGATAATAACTTTTAAAACACCCAAAAATGGTTTACAACATAAGCATAACAAGCCAAAGCATTCCTACTTGGGTCAATCCAAGCATTAGATGAAAAACCAAACTATTTATTTTTAGATTTATGTTTTATAATATTTCTATTTATATAGAATTATCAAGGTATATAAAGATCAAATATGATGGTCCAATAATATTGTTTAAAATTTTATAATTTATATAGTGCCCATATAGTTTATAGATTGAAAATTAGAGCATATTTAATCACAAACAACATGTTTCAAATGTCCGAATTCGGCTAGTCACATGGCCTCAAATGTGTCATGATTGGATAGTTAATATGTCACATCAATCTCTGTATAAAATAACTATTTAGGTTGATGGGTGCAACTTAATAACCAATTGTGTATCAAAATTATAACTAATCACACTATCACAAGAAATAACTGCATAAAAAATGGAATAATCATTGTAACATAATACATAACAAATAAACCACAAAATCATTTTATATAATCAAGGCTTGATAAATAATAACCTAAACATTTTATACAGATATGAATGTTGCTAAAACATATAAGGAACATTCAATATGTTTGTTAGGCATTCATGAAATACAACCTACATGGAATTGAATATGTGAGACATGTGGATATATATGTGCATAAAATGATGTATGTAAAAATAAATCAATTATATAATGGTATGATGGTAATATACCATAAATAAAATTAATTTCTAAGCATCAAAATGTACACCTATCAATTGGGGTGAAATCAATGACAATTGATCTAATGAGTAGAACGTTCAACAATCCTATCCCTAGTCACATGGTCTTTCCCCATGCATGGGTTGATCACTCCGAGAAATTATTAATTTCTAATAAATTACACATTCCTTCTCTCAAATATATTATCCCAAAATAGTATGAAAAAGGAAATGAAACACCTATAATCCCAACCTAGGAGCCAATGAAACGGTTCCTTGATACGGTTGGTCACATACCCTCAACCATGTCTCCACATATTCATCAGGATTTTGTGGAGAAATGAAGGTCTAATGATGGCATGGTGGGGAAACTACACCCTCAAGATCAAATTTGAATATTGGAATACAAATATGAATAAACAATAAATATTGGAATTAGTATAAATAATAGATAGAGTAGCGAAAGGTAACAGATTTAACTAAATAAAAATGTGGACACCACCAAATATAGAAAAATGCTTGTCCACGTGAAAAAATATGAAAGAATAATTCATATGATAGGTAATGAATAAATAGTACAAAAATAACACACAAAATCTCCATATGCTATCCACATGAGAATCCTATGCTTCGTCCCAATCTTGTGCTCTTAAGCTCCCATGAATGAAGGTCACGACACAAGATGAATTTATAATCCTGAACCTGCAAACATGAGGTATATTCAAGTACCCTAATGAAACGGATACCCGAACACGCTGTGGCATAAACTCATTATCCGACCACCTATATTGTCTAATTATATCAAATATGTGTATATAAAATACAACAGTGTGTCGGTATAACAAATAATGAACAAAACTGAAAGTTGTAAACAAGTCAGCTCAGGTTCCCAAGGGACACCTAGATGACGCTACCAACTTCAGCCCATGTTAGGATACCATAGAGTATGGATATATTAATATATAAATATATTAAATATATACAGTATTTTTTTATAGATAAAAACATATATGTATGTGTATATACATATACGCTTAGTATTATCCAGAATCTAAGGCATAACTCTTGCGTCCATGAGTAATGCTACTCAGAATAACAATAAGAATCTCATAGTAAAAAATTAGGGTCATCATGAAAAAATATCATAATTCATATCAGAATCCTTGTTGAGTATCATGGATAATAATGAGGAGGTTCATACCCAACCTCGTAATCAACGGATCATGGAATGTCATGCCCAACAACCCAAGAGATGTGAACATCACGTCAACATCCTCAACCAAGGGGGTATGAATGGTCATGGAAAATAACCCTACTCAAGGTCCCTTCATTTATATGAACTATTAGGTAATTCAATTTCCCTATGAACCCTTAGCCTGATGTTATCTAAATAGGAAACTGACATCTCTAGAGGAGAATTAGATCCTTTTTGGTATAATCTATTTATTATTTATTAGTAGAAATAAGTTCATCCCATCCATTAATACAATTCCATTATAAATAAAAAATTCCTTGACCTTACGAATTCCATTATAAATATGATTCACCAGGATCATTCAATATAATCATGATTAAGAAAAATGGAAGGTTATGTCTGTGATCATGTCATTTACTATTTCAATTTACTCTATTTGGTTTCCCCATTTTGTTATATATTGTAGGTAACCAGAAGGTGGTTTTATTTTAAATTTGGTGATACTATCATATTAAGTTCATCTTAATTATTTTCATTAATCCATAGGAAAGGATTCATTCATCACATCTAAAAATAGTTCCATGAGTGATAAAGGAAAGACATTATAAATTAATCGTTTAAAGAAACAACCATAAGTGTGATTTAGTTTCCAAAGAAAAATGCAGTCCATAAGAATATATACAAAAGACCAAAATCGTGGGCTTATATTTTGTTCAATAACCTCAATAAGTTCAATTTAGTACCAAAAAACTATTTAATTTAAGTCTTTAACTTCTACATAAATAATTTTACATTTATATGGATACATGTGGAAAGTCTGGTGTGTGGTGAAATAATGTAATCTATAAATAAGTGAGACGTTAAAAAAAATAATGAGACCACCTAAATTTTAGATAGTATTTTCTACTCATCAAACATCAAGGCTTGAATAGATACTGTCTGGGAGAAAATAGAATACTTTAAAAACTCCCAGAAAATTGAGTGGATTTGATCCAACCAAAATAACACAAAATATTGTGAGAAAAATATATAAAAGAAGAAAGTGGAGTCAAGAGAATACTACTACACTTCCAACCGGACTGAAAATAAAAAAAATGGAAAATAGAAAAAATAAATCTTGAGAAACCCTTATAGTGGGGTGGGAGGCATGGTCGAGTGGGGATCCCACTATGCATGAAGTGAAAATAAAAGGGCAAGACCTTGTTTATATTTTTTATAAAACTGGTTTCCTGCATCACACATGTCATTTACCTAATACATGATCTGAACTAAATACAAAATGTGTGTTAGATAAACATTTTGAATTCCATGGTGTAAAACCTAAGTCCTTTACATCATTTAATTCCATTGGCTTCATCCTATGAACCACATTCACTTTTTGTAAAACACATTCATGTCAATTAAATTAATATGATGTTAATTTTAGTCTACAGATTCTTTTTGAAGCTTGGCCATCCGTTCCTCCACCAGTGTTTGAAGGAACCCCCAAGTCTTAAACTGAAAACATAAACCCCACATGAAAACATTATTTATAGATATTAAAACCCTCAAGACCTCGATTTGGTTCCAAAAACTCAAAATGATTTTTTCACCAATGGAAAAGTTTAAATTCCTTTTGAAATTCCACCCATTATAAAACACAAGACAATATATTAGGGTAGTCCTAGTTTGGGTTACATTAGGTTTGGACATAGTTAAAAATTATTACCATGTGAAAATACATTATAGTTATTAGATAGTTGACTCTAAAAAATCACCATTTTATATAAACTATTTATAATATTGTATAACATGAAATGTGTGATTGCGAGCTACTCTGATTATAAATTCAACTAGTTAAAAAAATACAAAAAAATTCCACACAACTATTTGAATTTAAGTTTGATGCATTACCATAGTAACATCGACTCAACAATCGTAGGCTCTATTATTATTGTCTTGATTAATTTTAATCAAGATGTTCATGTTGAGTTAATATAGAAACTCATGGAGAGTGTTTATGAATACAAAATCTCACAAATGACGCTATGGATTGAAAAAATCTATTACTAAGGTTTATGGAAACAAGAAAACATCATTTCAGGTGTTACCTTATTAGGTCAATAAATTTTTATAAACAAGGCATGATGGTTATCAATTTAAACAATATAACATGTGGTAAAAAATCATTTCATAGCAAAAAGGTTAAATTTTATCAAATATTTTGGGACTTACTTCTTCGCATCATAGTTGTCCCATATTTAAAAAAAATCATATAAGTGGATGAAATTTTTTATAATGTATATATAATGGAATTATCCTAATTTCTACAACTCAAGATGGAAGTAGATAGCCTATTCCACTAGTATTTTTAGTAGTAGTGAAGTAGAATATGGACTTTATTAGATGGATTTCATCTTATCTACATGTTAATATCACTAATAGGAAAAGGATATATTTTTTAGATTGGCATCATGATATTAAGGATGTTGGAAACATATTCATAATATTTAGTACTAATAATAAATTTATATCATTGGAAATTTTTTTAAATTTTTCTTTCAGGCCTTTACAACATAAAATTTAAGACAACAATTTTCCATTAGTGATTGGAGAAAATTAGATGAATAAATGAGTATGTTTACAATTACATGACATTCATTCTGAATCCTAAATGGACTTTAGAATTTTTTTAGGGAAGTGATATGGGCACATGAATATAAACATTGTTGAATGCATAAATGGTGCCTTCATGTGGGTAAAAAAATTACCAATCACATGAATGACTTGTTTAACATTTTATAGATGTGTTTAATAGTTAGTTGACATATCAGAGGATTTTCAAAAAGAATTCTTTCATGTTAATCGATACACTAAAGATTTTATAAATAATATTTAGGTGATTCAAAGTCATTCTACATCATGCTAGGTGGATCATTTTCATAGTACATTAATCGTGGTTGATGTTGAATAGGGTCAGGATCCATTGACATGTGTTGGTCTTTGGGTGATAATAATTCCCCAATATAAACACACATGTGAATGTAGTCACTTCAATGTTTATAATATTCATTTCCCATGTATACTTCTAGAGTGTTCTCATTATCACCCACTTTGGGAGAGAAATGTAAACATAGTGTATAGAATTGACATATTTTACGATCGATATAGTGATAGGTGGATCCATTTTTTATATTTATCAATATTAAATTATCCCTAATAACTTTTAATTTTATTCTTAAATCATTCATTGTTTTTTGAAAATGATCCTCAAAAATCAACACACTTAAGAAATGAAATGGATTGGTTGTATGAGAAATGGATGTGACCTAGATGTGTTAGGTGGAGTGTGGATGGGAAAATTGTAGATAGTGTATTCGGAATGATAAAATTGAAGGTTAATCAATAGACCCAACCTGATTTTGTTATATTAAGTTAATTATTGTAATTGTTTTATTTTTTGTTTCTAAAGATTTATCTAAAAAAAATTAAAAACATTTATGCCAAAAATAGTATGTATTTTTTAAAATATTTTCCTATTTACAATTTTCTAAACCATTTATATATATTGAATCGACATTTCTACATCTACTCCCTGAGAATCAATCATCTCTTATCACATATAGTGAGAACATATCAAAACGACTTTGAGGTGAATAGATGATACTAAAAGTCTATAGGGACAACCAATTTCACCATGATAACCTTCCAAATCTCAACATCCCTTATTTTCATTAGTCTAGATTCTATGTTTTGAGAATGTGGGGATATTTTGAAATTTAAAATATTCATATTTTTCCTTTGGTTGAAGAATAGAGACTAGAGACACATACATTTCATATGTATCTACGGGAAAACAAAATTACATTAGATGGTGTATCTTTATTTTTAAGAAATCCTATGGATAACTACTCTGTTAATATTTGGTGATATTTATCTGGGAGTGTATTTAACATAGATATTTAGACCTTCCATTAATAAATGCATCATGGACCTTTAGAGGTGATATGTTATGGATTCCCTAGTTTGGAACACATTTTACACCATTGATATAACTGTAGATGAGGTGAAATTTTAGAGATATGCTTGGGAATAAATTTTGTGATTGGTTGATGGTAGATTACTTTCAGATCACTCTAAATAAAATATAAATTTGATGGACATTTCTCTGGATCGGGATTTTGAGTGTGTTGGTCAATATGGTTTTGGTTTGACATGGATTTTGCATTTTTATAGTGAATTCTGCATTTCACAATGCATAGATATAGATGTCACGAGCTATCCTGGTGGGGCTAGCACTGTGATTACCTCACAAACAAGTTCGATATGCCAGGGGATGGTCACTAGAACTGAGTCGGAATATCCCAAATATGGGAGTAATTTTCCTAAGAACATGTATGCATGCACACATCTCCAAGACCATAGATGCTGAAATGTAAAAATGCTAAAAAATACATGCAGGAAAACCAATATATATAAACCACAACCATAGTAAAATAGGAATGTAATGTAAAAGGAGGTGAACCAGGTCAGAATTCAAGACCTCCAAAACAAAGAATGAAAAAACGTGAAATCACAAGCACCAGAAACTGGTCAATGGAAAACCCTACTTGAAGGGTAGGTGAAGGGTAGCTTCATGAATTTGTAGGAGCATGCCATGTCTATCTGATTTCATTGGGAACCACCTGGTCCCAGTTTACCCTAGTCTCCATCAAAGCACTGATTATCTACACAAGACATGACATGTGTGGGAAAATCCCATACAGGGGTGAGTAAAACAATATCTTATAGGACACCCAGAACCACAAAGGAAAAACCACAAAGGAATGCACGGTCAACTCTATATAGGTATATTCATATAACACATATATGAAGAATATATAGATATAATCATTAACATACAAAAATTGAATAAGGTAAGTTGGAACTATTCATCCAAAAAAGATTCGAATCGAGTCATGCTTGTTTTGAGAGAACTCACTCTTCTTGCCTCAATATAATCAGAGACTCTTACAAAGAAGTCCTGATTATTTGGGACCCATCCAAAGAGATAACACTCGTCAAGTTCAAGGTATAAAGATACGGGATCCTTCTAAAAGGATATTGGTATCCCAAATATTTATTTTTTTCTCAATATAGGATATCTTACCCAAATGATACCAAAAACCCAACCGATGCAACTCATAACGGAGGGGATCCTTCTCAGAGGATACCAATAACACTACTGATTCGGCCCAATGGATGGAGGATTAACAACCTATTCTCATAGGCAATGTAAATTACCATAAAACATCATCAGGGGTGAAAAATCATCATTTTTATCCCAACGATGAATTCCAAAACTCAACCTGGGAATCGACATCTATAGGGTATTACTATCCAGTAATGTGGACATAATTACATAATGAACCCTCGAGGAAAGAACCAAGGGAAACACCAATACTATATTGGTCGATACTAAAACTCACCAAACCATCTCAAAAAGGAAGTACTCATAAAAAGGGTCCCAATGCTATAGACGGATCGTTAAATAGACCTCCCATTTGAATGATATGGCCATTTTAGTTTAATGGGTCCGACCTGGCCTTTCCTGGCTTGCTAGACCTGACCCGACCCGGTCAATCTAGGCTCATCCAAAACAACCCAACCTATTAGGATTCAAGATTGAGTCCCTATAGTCCTCTAGACCATGTTCCTCTTGGAGGCATGGTTTCTCTGGCCCAGTCCACTGCATGTGGGCTGACTTTTCTCCCACATTCAACTTAACCACATGCACTGCTCAGTCAATATGGCCGGTCCGTGTGACCTGATGAATCATACAGTTCTTCCGAGATTCCCTCCTCTAACACGGCTTGAGATGAACCACCAGATCCGCTATGACCTCCTACTACATTCTCTTGGTCATTGCATGTGGCTCACACCACTTCATTCCCTCCTCCAATGTCGTCCCACTGGACCTCATCCCGCAGCCTCCAAGCACCCTACCAGAAGCCTCACATGGATGCTACCTGTGACCTCTATGCCATGTTATTCCACTATGTCACGGTCCCTTCAGGACTACAGGTTTCCACCACCACCAGCCACCCTACCAGCACCCATCTCGCCCGATCATCCTGGCCTGACATCCCTACCTGGTTGATTACTCCTTTTCCCCCAACTGCTTTGTTGGCGGCCAACCTCAATATGATCCACTTGAAATGGCCATAACCACCACCTCTAGTCACTTCCTTTCACTGGCACAGTTTTGAAATTCCATCATGGATTGTGAATCACAAGGAATTAAAAACATATAACAGTGGGAGGAAAGCACCTAAATTCCAAAAATTGATGGATCTTGACCTTGCTCATTATGGCCTCGATCCGTCCATGTTAAATGAAGAATTATTGAGAAGGATGAACAATATAAAACATGAGTGAACTAGAATCAATCCCCACAATAGAATATACCCAACATGAAATACACATGATCTGTGGATTATATTATTCCTTATCTAATTCACATTAATCATAGGGATAATGAATGTGGAAGGAGAATCAAACAAAACACACACCCTACCCAGAGTTTGGATCAATTAGGGAAGAAGATTTTTCATTGTCGGTGATCCATCCATGAGTGATCTTGATCTATCATCTCATTGTCGTTCGTTGTTCGCCAATGAGAGGTGTCACCAATTATTTTCTTCTCTATAACTTCAATTGAATTTATAAAGGATTGTGAATCTAATCCCATAGAACTTCCATGCAGTTAAATGAATAAATTTTTTTTCATTTTTTCTACGTCACTATATTTCATCATCGCCATGATATTTCCTTTATGAAAGAAAATGGTTTTCCCCATCAGGGCATTAAAACATCACTATGACGCTACGAAACATTAAAATAAATAAAATAAACATTATAAGTTAATTTTATACTCCTTTAAAATTTCCAAAAAATATCTTTTGTAGTCAACCCATGTTGGTATAAGTTAGTCCCTGCCAATGGTAAATACACTATTATTGATGCAACGGTGCCCACGGATTTCTCATTCAACCACTCATTTAGATATTATTTCAGTTCAAATTTAAATTCAATTCACGTCTTAATTAAAATATGAACCTTATTCAAAGACTTTTTTCAGGCACATAGGGCCTCAAAATCTTGTAACATATAAGCAATTGGTCTCATAATTTTATCAATTAATTTATAAAAATAATACCGGAGAAAATTCGAGTTTGTGAATTCTCCCCAGTTTAGGGATTTACGCCCTTAAAAGGAAAAAAATTGGCTACTTAGAAAAAATATGGGAGTAATTATCATGAATCTAAGCCTCCCAATCCCATGTTCTTTCCTGGAGATTCATGTGCTACCATCGAATGTGCACCTGAGGAATCAACTTCCCATGAAGGATTCACTCTTGTCGATTATAAATCTCCACTGGGTACACCACAAATATTGTCCAATCGTCAATGTCTAGATCTCCTTAGTCGATGATGTGTGATGGATCAAGCATGTACCCTTACATTTGTGACATGTGAATGACATCATGGACATGTTTCATCTGTGGGAGAATGGCTAGGTGGTATACCACCACGCTAACATTGCTCAGAATCTTAAAAGAGCCAATATATGTCAGAGATAACTTGTCTCCCCATTCCAATATCTGCAATCCCAATCTAGTTGAGGCCCAAAAGAACACATGGTCTCCCTCATAAAACTCTAGAGGCCTCCATCTCTAATTATCATATGATTCTTATCTTCTTTGTGTAGTCCCCATCCACTCCTAGATGATCTTCACCTTCTTGGATGAATCCTCCACCACCTTTAATTCATTTAGTGCTAACTCCCTTAGGGTCCATCTAGAATATAGGTGACCTACATGGTCACCCATACAAGGCCTCAAATGGTTCAAAAGTATTGGTGGACTTGTAGCTATTGTTATATGCAAAATCCACTAGATGTAGGTGATCCTACCAACTGCAGGAAAAGTCTAGGATGCAAACATGTATCATGTCTTCTAGAACCTAGATGTTTATCTCTATTTGGCCATCTTTCTGGAGATGAAATGCCATGATCAAATGAAACTGATTCCGAAAATCCTCTTGTAAATCCTTCCACAGCTGGGATGTGAAATGAGCATCATAGTCTGAAAAACTTTTCAAGGGTGCCCCGTGAAGTTGAACTATCTTCTAAACATAGTCACATTCCATTTCTTATTCCAATATCTACTCTTAGATAGGTAGGAAGTGGACCAAATTGGTGAGTTGTTAGAAAATCACCTAGATAGTATTGTGTCCCCTGGACGTGTTTGGTAAACCCATCACAAAGACCCTCAAAATCCCATCCCACTTCCACTCTGGCACCTCTAGTGGCTAAGTAAATCCTATTTGAACATTATTCTATGCCTTCACTTGTTATCCGGTGAGGCACAGAGAAATGAACTTTGTCGCCGAATTCTTCATCCCCAAAAACCAATGCTGACTTCGGAGATCCTGTTACACCTTTCCCACACCTCGAAGTACCACAAATGGGATTTGTGAAACTCCCTCGGGATCTCCTCTCATAACTCCACTAACAAAACTATGCACACTCTATAGTGTACAAAATGACCACCACCTATCTAATGTCTATTAGGGGCATGACCTATGGCCATCTATGTATGTTGGATATCACAGTTAATTTCCCCAAGATATGCCTTCATGTCTCATTGTAAGAGTGGCGGGGTGACAACCACCGACTGAAGGTAAGCTTCTCCATTACCATCTATAAAGGATACATATAGTTTGTCCTTATACTCTGACACCTCACTTTAAAACTTCATGTTGTATCTCTTGCTGAGTGCATCCACCACCATGTTCCCCTTCTCCAAAGTATAGTAAATTTCAAATTCATATATCAAGAGGATCTCTACCCAACACCACTATCTCTTGTTCAAATATTTTTGAGAAAAGATATACTTGAGGATCTTGTGATTATAGTAGATGAAAAACTACACCCCCAATATTTTATTGTTTGTCGGAGTAGATTACTCAAGAGGTGTGAATTGAGTATCAATAAAAATTTCTTTTTGAAAAAAGTATTCATAAAAAGGTTCTCCAATAAAAATATACAGATCCCTGTTAATCAAAGTAATATAGTTAGCAATGTTTTTATGTTTAAATAACTTCTCTGAATATTTATTAATTATCATTAATCTTAATATAAGTTATTAATATCAGTTTTGAAGCTATTATAATAAGTCAAGACAATTATAACTTTTTTCCAAGATTAATTATCAAAGTAAATTTAGTGATTTTTTAATTAATCAATAAAACATAGAACACTAAATTAAACAAAATAACGTATATAAAACAAGTGGTTCAGTCTCTTGCCGAGACCTAATCCACTCTACATGGCGATCACCTACCACCAATAATTTTATATTAATAAACTTGATCCACACCCTGGATCGGTGTAAACAATAGTGCACAAGAATATCTTGGTCACATGAACTCTTCCACTGTTATTCGTAGGTATAAAATAATAGGTCATACAGGGACCTCTTCCACACTTATCTGGGGGATTAAACGATTGCAAATAGATTTGAGAGGAAGGATATCTTGCATCATTCAGTTTAGTGCAGGAGATAGTGCGTGTTTTAATATAGACACACAAACAGACTCCTAAAAAGGTAAAAACAAAACACAATAGTGAAAAGAAGATGTGGTAAGGTCAAAAGTGCTCTGACTGTAATTCATTTCAGCTCTAGATTTCTTGGATGAAAAATATGTAATAATTGAGTCATGTTGCGAAAAACAGAGTATCAACAGTCTAGTTCTCTAGTCTCCAGTTACATCTGGATCATTTTCATCATGTAGTTGGTATTGTGATGATGATCTTGACATTGATCTATGGTATTTCAAATTATGGATTCTAGAATGGTTCATGTTTTCTTCCAATTTATTGTGTTTCATGTGTCTGTTAGCCGTTCCTCACTAAATCATGCCACTTTGTTTCTAGGCCATGCTTTTCTTTTTATTCATGGAGTTCATTTTTTGGGGATTACTAGATGCATGTATTCTACAATGTGTACATCGTACTATCAGTTCATGTGTCTATAATTAAATATTAATTATGTCAGTGCATTTAAAGGAAACAAGTATGACTGTTAGAAATTTAATCGAAAATGAAAAAAATATTAATGAATGGTGTCACAATATGTCTGGAAACAATGTCTCATGGAAATGGTGTCTCCTCTAAACAGTTTCTCCTTATTTTCCTTTGAGCGTTGAGATAGTTATAATGGAATGATTGTATAGATAACAAGAATCATTATCACAAATGTGGTGTTAGTATCACAATGTCAGATCTTTTTCCAAACATCGAACAATGTCTTAGCATGGAACTGGTGTCATAGAATTCAATATATATAAAATTGGTTTCGGAGTCTGGTAATGGTGTCTAGTTCACAGTGTCTGGGTCATGGTGTCTGGTCATGGTTTCTATGTTACGGTGTCTGGTCATCGTGTCTGGTCACAGTGTCAGGGTCATTTTATTAAAAATGAGAACTGGAGATTGACTCATGGTTTTTCATAATTATCCCAATATTTTTATATATAATTGAGAAGTGATATTTTTAAAATGAATTAGAATTAATAAATCCTAAAATAAATCATTATTGACAAAATATAAATATATTTTACAATAATAAATCTTAATTTAATGTAATCAAGAACTTGGATAGGTTTTTTAAAATCATAAACAAACTAACCAACTGTATACATAATTTGAGATAGATTAAATAGGACTAAGATGATTTATATAATGTAAAAGACTTGGGATCATTAAAACAAGATTAAAACATGAGGATTATGACAATTTCTCCCTTTTTATGATCACAAATCATGTAAGTAATATATCTATTTTTAGTTGATGTGTATCTCCTTTAGTGTGAACTTAGAGTGCATGTCTCTCCCCCTTTGGGGACAACGAAAAAGATTACAAAATTATGTAAGAGAGGAGACAATAAATGTTCCTCATGCATTATATTGATGTAGAGGTGTCATTACAATCAGTAATAAAAAAAATTCAAAAATATACATATCAAAGGATATTATTCACTTTTCTACAGCACTGGCTGTCTTCTCTTTTCCCTTAGCAGCAGCATAACTAGAATCCATAGGATCAGAGGTAGAAGTTGAAGAGGGAAGTGAACCAACTGAACAAAAAAGGCAGAGGGAGACCTTAAAAAACTTAAGGGGCAAAGGTAGGTGTATTGGAAGACTGAGGAAATTGTTGGTCAAGGATAACAGGTCGGATCAAACTCAGAGCTAGAGAGATAGAAATGGAAGCAGAAGCTAGGGCAGTGGGTGAAATGTTAGGAAAACCAGGTTGCAAGGGTGTAGGTACAAGAGCCACAATATCAGTGCTCTACACATGAATATATGTACCCAAAATCTTGATAAAGTCACAAATAATCTAACCACCATAATCCATCGCTTTCTCAAAGTCATTCTTATTTCCATGAACTTTTCTAACAAAAGAGTGAAATCCTTTTTCTTTTGAACTTGAGTTTTGAATGGTTGAGTGAAATGAGGGATTTTCATATTCTCAAAAAGGTACTTGAAATGGTTTTTCATATCATGCTTAAAGAAAATAATATTGAAGTAAAATATCTATGTTTTAGTAATTTCTTCTTGAGGATCATTGGAAATCTTAAAATTTATTCCTACGAGATCAATAACTCTGTCACTATTCATAACAAGCATAGATAAAGACTCTTTGTCAATGAAACTGAGAAATCATTGAAGTTCTTCTGTAATAACCATTATGAGTAGATCACCATTCAACGTGGGTTGAGATGACTAACCAGATGCACTAGAAGCTCTAACAGCTTATGTAAGAGACTTCAGCTGATTCAGAACTTTCTGGAGACAACCCTTATACTCATCAATCAACATGTTGTGACCAATAAACAACTCATGAATTTATTAAACTATTATCTTGTTTCTTTCATCCACATTGACAGATAAATAAGTTATGTTAGGTTGAATCAGGTAGGCAACTTCATGCGGAATCTAAACACTAGCATTCTCAACATGATGAGCAACAGTTTATGGTCTTGATTCCAGCACTCTCTGTATATCTTCAGCTGTATGTCTGAGATACATAACATTATAACTTAATTGTTTGTTCTCAACTCTAACTTCTTGACATACATGAAGCATTTTTGGTTGAATATTCCAAAATATCTTCTATAATAATAGGTAAACATCTCTTTCACTCATTTTTTTCACAGGAGCTGGTTGAGTGTTCATAAGATTTTCAACTCCAAAAAAATTGCTTCAAGGGATTTTAAATCATCCATACTTACTAAGGTCAGAATTTCTATTGAATGTTCATGAATAGGAGCTGAGATAGGCTCAGGTTCCTTTTCTAAGACAAGATTAGAGACAAATTTCAATTGAAATACTATAAGAGGTATATACCATTAATTGAGACTTATTTGGAATAATTCACATAAAAATAGCTAGGGAATTAATACCATGTATCCACAATGATTGGATTAATTTGATTTGAAACATAATTACATTCTAGAATGGGGTGCTAAACCCCCTCAACAGGTGAATCTCTTATAGGACTAAGAGATTTAGATCCCTGATCTATTTCCAAGATTTTCTCCCCCATAGCCTCACCCATTTCTTTTCGTTAAAATTGAAATGCTTGCTATATTCTTTCTTTAGAGGATGGAATAATATCGGTAACATCTTGTTCCTCTTTGTGTTCCTCAAGAGCAGATTCTATCTAAAGAGAAATATCATCTTTTAGATGTTCTTCTAGAGCATCCTTTTCTCTTAAACTAATAGTATAATCTTCATTAGAAGCCGGTTCTAATTCAAGATCAACCATTTCATCAGGAACATGTACTTCTTTCTCAATTAATACATGGGGATCAGGTTCACTGCCTTCATCATTTACGACTTTTTTCCTTGTAGGTGCAACAGCCACTTCTCCTTCCTCAATAGAATAGTCAGAAATCTCTTATATCTCCTAACCAAGATCAGAAATGTCTTTAGGTCTTGATGAGTGCTCAATAATGTTGAACTTTTCATAGAACCTCTGATTATCCTCTACCAATTCATTTCTCCTCGAATTACAATTGATTTTCATTCTTCTGAATGTAACTTTTGAGATACAAAATTCATAGTCTTGAATGAATTAATCATATGGTCCAACCAACCCTTTAGCAAGATGTATATCATAGATTAACCTTGAGTAGAATAGGGATGTTTATTTTGAGGTTTTCATTATTAACTCACACATATAAAGTATATCATACTTTCATAGGTTGATATTGTGTCCATTCTTCATAAGATGCATCAAAAATACATCCTAATACATGATTGTTGAAAAATATACTTTTCTTTGATAGATCAGATTCTGATCAAACATAATCAAAAGTATGTTTTCACTATATTTTTCAGAAATAATAGATCTTCTCGTAGTTTCATTTCCATTCATTCTTCCCAAGGAATCATTTAGAAAAAGTATCTCACTTGGTGGAGGAGGACCTCATTGGTAGACCTCAAAAATACCCTCATGGTGTATCCTTAGGAAATCAACCCATAACCACAAAGAAAGTTTACATCTTTGGCCATTGATCTAGCTTCTCTCAACAAAACCATCTTCTGTATCAAAAGATAATTGAACGAACTGATAAAACTGAGAGACTAGCTTTGGGTAAATCAGTCTTTCCTCTTTTGTGAACAAATCCAGCCATCATTTCTCTTTTAGAACATTCAATAATAATGGATTACTTGATAGAAGCCACTTAAAACAAATTTCCTTTTCTGGAACCACTATTCTATTCACAAGGTTCAGATTCAAAAGAACTTTGGGTGCAATCTTCGGTGTTATTTTCATCTTCTTCTTTGATAGTCACTTCTGAGGAGGTGATGATGATGGGTGTTTTATTATAGGAAATCAAAAATGGTTTGAGAGAGAGAGAGAGAATGGTAAAATAAGGAGTTACGGTTTGAGAGAAGATATATAAGGAGAATAAAGGAGTGAAACTTATTTCGTTTTTATCTTTTGGAGATATGGAGCGGCAGATAATAAAAAACACAGGAAAGTCAAAAATAAAATGATTAATTACCACGATATGAGTTATAGTATATAAATAAAATGATAAAATGCCTTTATGATGAGACTGGAATAGAATTTCACCATGATACCGTAACAGGTTTTTCACGGTGTCATCTCAACTGTGTGATATCTAAACTGTGTGACCGAATTGTTTGAAACAATATTGTTCTGGATAGTAACTGAGAAATAGTAATTGTGAGACCATAATCATGAAACAAAAACTTTTATGATAAAAAACTTATAGAACTGTTAGAGTTAGACAGTAATCTTAAGATAGTGAGTTGTGAAACTGTAAACTGTGAAACAGTATGTTATGAAACTGTACACTTACTACTTAAGATTTATGATTCCCAATCCATGTATGATGGTAATATTAACTTTTATATTGTAATGGTTTTGTTAATATATCAGCGAGATGTTATTTAGTTCTAATGAATTACAAAGTGATATCACCTTTTTGATAATGGTCTCTCAAAAAGTGATGTCTTACATCAATATGTGTATTCCTAGAGTGCGAAACATGATTTTTTGAAATGTTAATAGCACTTGGATTTTTATAATTTATAGGTACATTATTGAATTGATATCCACAATCTAGTAATGTGTGTTTCGTCCACAGAATTTGTGCATGACAACTACCAACAGCTTTGTACACAACTTTGGATGTATATAATGCAATAATGTTTTGTTTCCTCATACACCATGATACTAGTGACTTTATTAAAAAGTGAAAAGTTCTAGAGGTTCTTTTTCTATATAACTAACAACTTATGATGTTGGAATGAGAATAAAAAACTAAATAAAATGATTGTCCTTTGGGATAGAACAGTCCTAAATTGGGTGTATGATTGAGGTATTTCAAAATTATCTTAACAGAAATTAAAAGAGATTCCTTAGGGTTTTCTTGAAAACGAGCACACATACATACACTGAACTTAATTTCAGGTCAGCTAATAGTTATGTAGTGTAAGATTCCTATCACTCCACTGTAATTGGTTTGATCAACAGATTTTCCATCTTCATCAAGATCCAACTTACCAGTAGTACTCATTAGAGTGTCACCACTTTTAGAGGTATCCAAGTCAAAACGTTTTAGAATATCCTTAGATTATAATCATTGATTTAAAATAATACCATAATTATTTTGAAAGATTTTAAATACAAGAAATAATATTAGTTCACCCATTAAACTCAGTTCAAATTCTTTTTGCATCATTTTAGAAAATTCTATACATAAAGAACATTTTGAAGATTAAAAGATAATATCATCTACATAAATTTTAACTACTAAAAAATCATTGGAAATTCGTTTTATAAAAAGGGTAAGAATAACTATTACTTTAATAAAACCTTTGGAAATAATAAAATTACATAATCTGCCATACCCAGTTCTTAGAGCATGATTTAATAAATTTAATGCTTTTGATAATTTAAAGACATTATTTGGAAAATGAGGATTTATAAAACCATGGGTTTCTCAAAAAATACAACCTCAGCTATATACCCATTAAGGAATTCACTTTTAATATACATTTGATATAGTTTGAAATTCAGATGTGTAGCATTGGAAAAAAGAATTTGTATGGCTTCATTTTTAGCTACTTGTGCAATGGTTTCTTCATAGTCAATTCATTCTACCTGAACATATCCTTGTTCAACCAGTATAGCTTTATTTCTAACTATTTTACCAATTTCATCTACTATATTTATAATAAACAATTTAGTGGCTCTGGTTAATGTGTCTTTGGGTCTGTCAACATGTTTCCAAACTTTATTCCTTTCAAATTGATTAATTTCTTCTTACATATCCATCACCCAAAAATCATCATTGATAGCATTGTAATTGTTTTTATTTTCAATTTGTGACAAGAAGACATGATGTTAAACCGTATTTCTAAGAGATGATCTAGTTTTAGTTCCTTTATCTAAATCTCCAAAAATTTCATCTAAAGGATGGTTCTTATGAGTTCTAACAGCTCTAAAAAAGAAGGACTATTGAATTCAGGATTATCAATAGGTTTGGGTTCATTACGACCGAAATCAGAAGAATTTCTAGAAATGGAAGTTTTTATAGATTCCTTTATAGGATGGGTAGATATTTTTTTAATGTGGTCTAGATTTGAAACATCATCCTCCATGTTCTCTAGAGTGTTCTTAGGCTCATGTGGATCTATTTCATCAAATTTGACAAGGACAGATTCTTCCACACATTTAGTTCTTTTGTTAAACACTCTATAGGATTTAATATAGATTTAATATCCTAAAAATATTCCTTCATCACTCTTGGATGAAAATTTATCAATATTTTCCTTAGTGTCATGGATAAAGACTTTCCAACCAAAACCATTGATGTATCTTACTTTTGGTTTTCTATTGTTCCATCAGTCATATGGATTTCCATTAAAAATGGGTCTAACCAACACTCTATTAATTATACAGTGTGTTGTATTAATATCATTAGCCCAAAAATAAATAGTTAATTCATATTCACTACGAATGGTTCTAGAATTTTATTGCAATGTTCTATTACTTCATTCTTGAACTCTATTTTGTTAAGGTGTTCACGGGGAAGAGAAATAATAAATATATCCATTTTTTTGAACAAAAGGATTTGAACTCTTGATTTTCAAACTCACAACTGTGTTAACTTCTTAAGGATTTAATTCTATGTCCATTATGATTTTTCTACAGTTTTTTGCATATTTGGTGAAATGAGAGGAGGATTCATCTTTGTGAGCCCTAAATAAAGTCCATGTATATATAGAAAAGTCATCTACAAGAACATAATCATAGTTCTTCCCATTTAATCTTGAAACTCTAGATGGTCCAAAAATATCTATGTGAACTAGTTTAAGAGGTTGGAAAGTTGACACATCTTTCTTTGGTTTGAAGGAAATTTTGTGTCACTGTCCATTTTAACAAGTATTGCACACATTATCATTTGGGAACAAAAGTTTAGGTATTTGTTTTAGTAATCGTTTTCTAGATAGTTTTCTAAGAGAGTGAATATTACAGAGTCCTAGTCTCCTATGCCAAAGCCAATACTCTTCTTTAAATACACTTAAACCTGAAGCATTTTGAGAGACTAAAGAATCTATGTTTATAGAGTATACATTTTCATTTTTCAATGCTGAAAACCCTTATTCTTTTTTAGAATTAAAAACATTGAAATAATAATTTTAAAATTTGACATGAAATCCATCTATCACATTGTTGTGAAATACTAAGAAGATTATATTTCAATCCATCAACAAAAAGGACTTTGGAAATTAAAACTGAGTTAGAGTTACCGATTTGGCCAAGGCCAATGATTTTTTCTTTTTCATTATCACCAAAGGTGATATGTCCACCATCATTTTTTTGTGTTTGTGAAGCATGAATAGCCCCCTTCATATTCCATGAACACCCACTCTCCAATTATGGTATGCTTTTACAGGAATTTATTATGAAAATTTCAAACAAAATAGTCAATTAAAAATAGATTTTGGTACCCATAATTTTTTGGGTCCGGAAATATTAGTTACTAGTGCTTTAGGAACCAATATCTGCCTCATAGGTTTCCTATATGCTTTATTAAATGTACTTTAAAAATAAACTATATTTGGTCCAGAAAAGCATGATACAGTAGAGAGTGTATAATAATGTGAACTAGCTTAACTTTTCATATAATTGGGAGTAGATTTGTGTATCCAATATTTAGAAACAAAATTTTTCTTTAAAAATTTCGTTTACCAGGTTGATAGTCAACACCACTAGTATTTTTAGGAGCAATATTTTTTCGTATAATTTTTTACCAAATTATCATTACCCTTAGTAAACCTTTCATGGTCCTTTTAAATTTGTCATTAGATAGATTTAGTGCATTGATTTCCTTCAGTAATTGAACATTTTTATTCGTTTCTGTAGTAAGTTTAGTTTTAATAGTTGTGGTAAGAGCATGTTGTTTCATTAAATATTTGTATTTATATTTTAGTTAATTACATGTATTCTAATTAATAATAGAATACTCAAGAAGTTTTTCAATATACATATTTTCATAGTAACCTTTATCTCTATAATAATAGGAATTCTGTACATGTGATTCTAGTGTTACCTCAGATTTTTTTGTCAGGAAACACATATTGGATTTTTTAGCATGTTCATAATGGGAAGATTCAGAGTCACTTGAATTGTCCTCAAAAGCACTCTAGATTTATTTCGTTTCATTTTTATTCTTTCTATATTTTTCCTCATATTTATTTTTGTTCATGATCTTGGGACAGTCAGCCTTTACATGTCCCTTTCACTTATAGTCATAGAATACTATCTCATCATAATTGTCCCTTCTTTTCCAATCATTCGTCTATCTTCATTTTTGATCATATCTTCCTTTGAAGTTATCATTTATAAAAAAAGTCGTTTTCTGGTAAAATATCATAATCCATCAGGCTAATTGAGTCATCTCCTCATCACTGTCAAGTGATGATTTTTCACTATTGGAACATTCTACAGAGGCATCCAATTTCTATTTTTCTTTTTATTTATAGGTGGTGGTCTTAAATGAAACATATTTTCTTCTGGGTATATCCTCCTCTTCCTTGTTGAATTTGAGCTCCTCTTCACACATCATTATTTTCCCAATGAGTTGTTTCACATGTAACTTTCTGATGTTGCATGACTCTCTAATAGAGATAGAGGCTCCTCTCCATCTATTAGGTAGGCATTTAAGAATCCTCATGATCTTTTCTTTGAAAGTGTCTTCTCTTATAAGAGAAATCATTGTGTTGAAAATTTTGTTGAGCCTGATATACATGTCATAAATAGGTTCATCGGGTTTCATATTAATGTTTTCATATTTAATAGTATAAGTATTAAATCTCATTTGTTTCACAGTAGAAATTACGTCATCTGAAATAGACAAAGTATCCTAAATTTCAAGGGCATTTTTTCCTGCATAAATTCTGTTAAATTCCTCATCTCTTAAGGAGAAATATTTAGAATTCATGGATTTTCAATTTTTATTGTAGACAGTCTTGGTTGGGTGATCTCAAGTGATTCTATCAGTAGTAGGAATTTTATACTCATCTAGAATTGAATTTTTTTTCAAAACCCATACTTTCTAAGTGCATTTTCATTTTCATTTTCTATTGGGAATAATTCGTTCCATTAAAGAATGGTTGTATATTTGTTTTAGAACCTTCTAGTATATTATATATAATAAAAAATACTTTTAAATATCTAGACATTTACAATTAATAGAAATTTACAGATCTTTAAAGTGAAATTAAATCACTATTGAATAGTTTCAAAAATAGAGTCTTAATCAGAATAAAAAACTCTTCTGATACCAAATGTTGGTTGGAGGAGAGTACTCAAGAGGGGATGAATTGAGTATCTTTAAAATTTTCTGATTGAAAAATTTATTCTTAAAAAGGATCCCATAAAAAAATAAATACATCCCAGTTAATCAATGTAATACAGTTATGAAATAATTTATGTATAAATAAAATATTTGAAGATTGATTGATTCATAGTCATCTTAAAATTAGTTATTAATATAACTTTTGAAGCTATTCTAATAAATCAAAACAATTATAACTTCATTCCAATATTAAATATCAAAGTAAATATAGTGATTTCTGAATTATGTTGTAAAACAGAGAACACTAAATTAACCAACCTGGAATATATAAAAAAAAGTGGTTCAGTCTCAAGTCGAGACCTAATCCCCTCGACTTGGTGGTCACCTGCCACCAACCAATTTATATAAATACACATGATCCACACCTGGGATCAGGGTAAAACACAGTGCACATGACTATCCAGGTCACATGACCTCTTCCATAGATATCTGGGGGTATAAACTAATAGGTCACATAGGGAACTATTCCACACTAAAATGTGGGAGTAAACAAGTGTAAAATGATATGAGAGGTAGGATATATTGTATGATTTAGTTTAGTGCAGGAGAAATTGTGTTTTTTATTACAGACACACACTACTTTAAAGCTAAACGTAAAACACAAAAGATAAAAGATGATGAGATAATGATATAAGTGCTTTGACTATTATTCATTGCAGCTCTAGACCTCTCGGATGAAGCAGGTGTAATAATCGAGTCCTCTTGCGAAAAATAAAGTATCAAAAATCTGGTACACTAGTTTCCAGTTAGATATAGATCGTGTACTTCGTGGAGTTTTTATTGTGAATATGTTCTTGACTTTGATATATGGTATTCCAAATTTTGGATTCATGAATTCTTTGTGTATTCTTTAGATTTATCTTGTTGCATGTGTCAATTGGTGATTATTCACTATATTACACAACTTTGTTTTTGGGCAATGGTTTTATTTTTATTCATGGAGTGCATATGTTGGAGCTGATAGGATGCATTTATTCTACACCTCACACCTCGTACTATCAGGTGATATGTCTACAATGAGTTAATAATTATTTTAGTTCATTTAAAAGACTCAAATACGACTGTTAGAAGTTAAATCAAAAACAACAAAACAGATTAAAGAATCATGTCACAGTCTATCTGTATATGGTGTCACTTGGAATTGGTGTCTCCATGAAATGGTGTCACCTTATTTTCCTTTGAGCAGGGAGAAAGTTATGATGTCATGGTTGTATAGATATCAGGAACTGATATCACACATGTGGTGTTAGGATCACTGGATCTGATCTTTTTCCAAACTTCTAACGGTGTCTTAGCAAGGAACCAGTGTCACAAACATTAACAGATCTGAAACTGGTTTCGATGTCTCGTCACGATGTATGTTTCATGGTTTCTAGGTTATGATATCTGGTCATGGTGTCTGATCAGGTGTATGGGTCCCGATGTGTGGTCACGGTGTCTGGTCACGATGTCTGGTCATGGTGTCCTTGTCCTTTTTCCCGAAAAATAGAACTGGTGGCAGACTCGCAGTTTTTTAGACATAGCCTAATATCTGTATATATACATGAGCAGTGATATTCACATAATGAATTATAGTTAATCATTCATCAATGAAATAGTTATATACTAAAGGTAAATACTGTTTTCAATAATGAAAATTAATTTAATTCAATTAAGATGTTTGATAGGTTTATTTAAATCATAAAGAAACCAACCATCCCTACACATGATTTAAGACTAATTTAGTTGGATTAACAAGAATTATAAAATTTAGAGGTATTGTGATCATTATAAAATGATTAACACATGAGGATTTAGGATTTGTTATCCTTAAAACATCATTAACACATGAAGAGTCCAAGAGTATTGTTTCCACATCATCAATCAAAAGACCATTACTGCTGTCTAAAGATCAGTGGTTACATAGTTCTACTTATATAGTATCAATTATCATGAACTATAAGAATAACCACTTTCCACTACATCAGGAAACAACCCAATCATTTCCATAATGCATCTAAGAACACTACATACACAATTTTTTCTCTCATAATCTCAATATGGGGGTACTCATCAACCTATTCTTCAGCTCCTGAAAACTCTGATGGAACTTCTTTGTTCATACGAAGGGTTCCTGTTCCATGTAAAATCCTTAAAGGGTGCTTCTACCCTAGAAAAGCCATGAAAAAACCTCTGATAGTATGAATCCAAACCCAGAAAAATCCTCACCTCGTTCACACTCCTGGGTTCCTCCCAATCATGCACCCCCTCAATCTTCATCATATCCACTAAAACCCTAGACTATAAAATTATGTGTCCTAGGAAGTGGACCACCTGAATCCAAAAATGTCACTTCAAGAACTTCCCATAATTCTGGTTCTCTTAGAGTGTGTTTAGGACCATACTCAAGTGTATCGCATGCTCATCCTTGGACTCCATGTACATAAGGCTATCATCAATAAAGACCGCAACAAACTAGTATAAGTAGGGCTATAAGATCTTTTTTATGAGTCCCATGAACACTACTATGGTGTTTTTCATTATAAAAATCATCACCAAGTAATCATAGTTTCCATACCAACATCTAATGTGGGTCTTTGGTAAATCATTATCCCGTACAAGAAGCTGATGATATCCAATACTAAGGTCTATCTTTTTAAAAAATCTCACTCCCTTCAGTTGGTTAAAGAGTACTTGAATCCTTGGTAATGGATATTTGTTCTTCAAAGTCACCTGATTCAGGAATCAGAAGTCTACACATAGCCTCAATCTTCTACCTGCATTCATAGAAAACAAAACTGGGGCCTCCTAGGGTGAAACACTAGGACTCACAAACCCCTTCCCCTGTAGATCATCCATATGTACCCTTAACTCACAAATCTCTGAATGAGCCATATTATATGAATGTGTAGATATTAGTTCCATCCCAATGTATAGATTAATTCATAATTAAATATCTGAGGGTGGAGGCAATCCAGAGACATCATCAGGAAAAACATACTCATACTCCTCTACCACTATAGGAAACCAAGGACTCTCATCCTCTACTACACTGAGGGTGAGGCTAGCCACCTGGTGAGTAATCGATTGCACCCTCAACCACGAAAGTCAAACTTGTGCTTCATGTATTTCCTTTTCTCTTCCAATGGAAAACCTAGTCCCATCTCTACAGACCCAATGCACTTTTCTCCTAAAATCGTCAATCTGAGTATAGACTATAGATAACAATTCTATACCAAGAATGAAATCGTAAGGCCTCGACGCCACTACAGGGGGATCCCATATGAATATCTCATCTCCAGGAGTATGCTCACACTATATTCACCGGTGTTTAATCATTAAAACCCCTCTTGTAGGAGTCTCTAAATGTATGGGTTGAGCTAACATCTATGTTGGAATCTCTGATAACCAAACAAGGTTTGTGGAATGAATAACATGAATTGCACTTGAAAATATCAGAACTGAAACTAGGGTGGGAAAGACACATATCTTACACATAATCATATCTAGAGCTCCCAGGATGTAAACCTCCATCGCCTAATGTTGACCCCATCTATATGCACAGGATCCCGGAGGCCATTGTTGGCCACTTAGGGGTGGTGGGGGTAGTACCACGAACCTCCACCAACCATATGATTCTCTACCTGATTCCCTACCACATCCACCACCCTAAAAACACCCTAATTAATCCTCTAACTCTACATTGGCTATCCCTCGACTTAGGGGTGGTGGAGGTAGTACCCCCACTCGTTGCATGCGTAAAAACGTTTATATCTCAGCTGGCTTGAGCCACATAGGGATCCCAGCACTATTGATCCAATATCCTGGGGGTTCCAATGGAATATTATATACCACTCATTCCACAATGATTGTTTTTGACTAACTACTTCCAAATAATTAGTTATATAATGCCTACTGGTAGCTCCCAAAACTGGTGTCTGCTCTGGTAGAAAGCTCTCCACTAGTAGAGCTCACTCCATTACCCAAAATAAGTTAGAATACTAAGGTATGTCATTGATTCCATAATCTCCCAGTGTCTACTCTAATAGAAGGACTAAGCCCTAAAGAATGGGTCCCAAAAAATATCTTTGGAGTAACCAGATAGGTTAGTTAACCTCCCCGAGTACACCGCAACTGTCTAACTACCATGATGTACATGTAGGAGCTCTTAGATGTAGAATGACTGCAATATATTTGGAAATAACTAATTCCTTAATATAAGATCGATGTACAGCCAATAGAAAGATTCATTTTCATGTTTATGTGTCACTATGTTCAACCATCACCCCTTCCACCACGAAGAAGTCTCGTGGCTAGGACCTCCATCTGGTTCGGAGGCGTCCTCACTAGGCAGAAGACACAAGTGACTGCCTCTTGCTAATCCTCATCTACCCAGGGGTCTGTCTCTCCCCTGATACTGGGAAATAGCAGCCTCTAGAAGTCATGAAACACACACATCTTTTGTGCATCCTTTACTGGTAGCGCTAATAGTAACTGCTTCTTGAAGGTTGGGGGTATCACTATTGGTCCACTTGGAGGTTCTATCTATGGTACAAGGAGTATCTCTTGTACCGGTTCCTATATCGAAGCCTCATAACTAGGCTTACCATCCTCCTAGTCACATATTGGAACCTTGGATGGTTTTCTATGTGGTGGCATCCTGAAATATACCAAGATGAATCATAGTCAATAGAGTATATCTGGAGAGCTGACTCAAGAAGGACATGGAAAACACAACTCATTTTTATATGATGCATGTACCATTTATTTACCTAAAACCAGTGTTCTCAAATACCATGTCAAATAGCATGTGCCTAATGCCCTCATTTATAGATATGTCTACCACAACACCAACACTGGAGTCCCTATACTAAAACCTAAACTCAAAATAATTAATACCTTTTCCCCAAACCAATCTCACATACTCCCAGTCCCAATGTAAAACATACCTACTATGACACCACTTTGTCATGACCCATCCTAGTGGCCCCCACATAGTGACGACACCAATCCCTCTTTTGATAGTCCAGGGGCTGGTGACTAGCACTGATTAGTCATATACAAAAAATGGGAGGTGTTTTCTTAAGTACTTGAATGCACACACACATCTCCAATCTCATAGATGCTGAAATATAAAAACGCTAAGTAACCCATGCTTGCAAACCACTAGATATAAACCAAAACCAGAGTGCAGTAGGTATTTAAATTACAATGGGGTGATCCGAGACCAAATTCAAGCCCATAAAAAGAAATACAGAAAAAAGTGAAAGCACAAGCTCCTGAATCTCATCTATAGGAAACCCAATTTAAAGGGGAGGTGAAGTGAAGCTGCCCAAACTCCTAAAAGTACGCATCATTTTTTTGATATCATTTGGTGACACCTAGTCCTAGTCCACCCTAGACTCTATTCAAGTTTCGATCTTCTACACAAGACATGACACATGTGGGAAAATCCCATGATGGGGAGAGTAAAACAATACTCAATAGGACACCCCGAAACCACAAACGAAAAAAACAATGCAATTACAAGTCAACTATACATAGTTATATTCTTATAACTTATATACCAAAAATATATAGATATACTCATTATGAGCCATAAGCTTAAGAAGGAAAGTCCCAACCAATCATCAGCAATAGATTCTTCTCGAGGCATGCTCTTTCTGGGATAACTCACTCCTTGAGCCTGAATATCATCAGAGACTCTTATAAAGGGGGACCACTAATTTGGGCCCCAACCAAAGAGATAACACTTTTCAAGGTCAAGGTATATAGAGATGGTATCCATCTTATAGGATATCGGCAACACAAATCTGTATTAGCTCGCAACATCGGGTTTCTTTCCCAGAGGATATCAACAACCCTACTGATGCAAATCGTAACGTAGGGGATCCTTCTCAGAGGGTACTGAAAACCCTACTAATACATCCCCCTAGATAAGGGATTAACAACTTCATGTCTTAGGTCATGTAAATTTGCACAAAATATATTAGGGTGAAATTGGATTGTTCCTGCCCTAAACAGGGATTCCATAACTCTAAATGGGACTCATCCTCAAGTGGGGGTTACTATCTAGTGATATGGGCGTGATACCATACAGAACCATCGAGGAAATAACCTTGGAAAACTTGACAGATACACTAGTCCAAATTAAAACTCACTAATCCATATCAAAAGGAACACCTAATCTGAAGGGTCCCAACACCGTAGACAACTCATCAAACATACCTCCCATTTGAAAGATATGTCCATTTTAGTGTAATCGGTCTGATCTGGCCCAGCCCAGATAACCCAACCCTACCATGTCTGGTTGACCCAACCCAGCCCGGTTCGTCTGGGATGACCGAGGCAGCCTAGATTCTCTAGCATATCTAGTCAAATGTGAGACAACCTTTATTCTACTCTCAGTTACGTCATGTGTGTTTTTCAGTCAACGCAGCTGAACTACATGGTGTGACTGGTCCGTGTCACCCACCGGATCTTAGGGCTCTACAGTAGGTCCCTCTTCAATAACGACCCAATGTTTTATCATGGAAATTTCCTTCCTATAATTATGACTCATAGAATTAGGAATAAAATGACATATAATGATACTAAATACTGTGTTCCACTACAATTTGAATTTCAAAAATCTAACATACACTTTTGTGATCAGTAATTTATTTAGAGTCCAATAGGAAAAACATAATTTTTTGTGAATAGTTACATTATCTTATGAATAGTAAAATACCATAATGAATAGTAATATGACCCTTATAAATAGTGCATCATCCAAAAATAATAATAACCTTACCCATGAATGATTATATAAATGTTAAGAATCTTATAAGTGGCAATTTTACCATAATAAAACTATTGGTATTTTTGTAAGTCATAAATAATTAATTATAAATAATTATTTTATAAGAAAATTTATTTTCCTAAGAAGTTTTCTTAAATTAACAACCCTACTTCTTCTGGTTTGAAGATAATTTTATAAGACCTTAAGTAATTCTCGAATTCATTATAAAGTCAGATTTAATTTAAAAAAACTATATTTTTCAAGTAAAATATGATTTTAATTAAAAATTAATCTAATAATATTTAGAGAATAATTTTTAAATATTTTATTGCATTTGTTTATTTTACACATCAAAAAATGGTTTGGTTTAATTTATGGGATTTTTCTGAAATACTTTAGTTTCTGGGTGACTAGTAAAAATACCGTTTTTCAGAAAACCGATATATCCTAAATTGCATCACTCATGATGTAATGATGACCTAATATTCCTAGAATAATAGATACTAAAATGTAATATTTAATTTAATAAATGGTTCCTTAAAATAAAATAAACTCAATTTATAAATCTAGAATTACTTTCCATAACCTAATGTCAAAAAGAGATTCCTTATAAATCATTCTCTCTTTCTTTCCGGTTTTTGTGAAAAAACTAATAAATTAGAATTATAAAGACGATTTAAAGAATATGAAAAATTATATTATATCAATATATGATTAATTTTTTAAATAAATACCTATACAAGTCTATAATTTGATATATTATTTTATTTAGTATTTTATACTAAAAATACCCCCTTCTTACATATAAATAACCCCTCTCCCACCCCTTTGGAAACAACTTCTCTCAGCCTTTAATAATCCTAATATCGTCCCAAATTCTCCCAATCATGCCTCTTAGAATACATAGGGACGTTCTGGTGCCCTCCAAGTCCAATCACCATGGGAGTTACAGTTTCGTGCAAGAGGATATACACAGAGGAGAGTGTAAGACTCTATTTAATCATCTCTCTTTTATTATTTTTTTCTTTTACCCTATACCATACAAAAAAATATGAGAAAAATTTATTATTCAGTATGTTAACATAGTATTAATGATTTTAACCTAATATTATAATCATATTAATGAAATATATAAATTCCATTCTTCCCATTCCCACACTGTGGACAACGTCCTGTTAAAGGTCAATTAACCTTCTTGGGAGACGTTTCAAAGTTAATTATTATAAAAACATTCATTTATGGACATTATGAATTAAATAAAATATATTAGTATCTAATTACATGTATTCTATTCTTCTAAAACTAATTATATTAATTTATAAATCACATTTAATAAAAACTGAAATCATTGCAAGATGGGATATTTTTAAGTAAAATATGATATCAAAATGCTTCATTCTCATCAATGAAAGTTATGAAATAGAATACAATGAATATAATTGGTTAATATTTGTTACAAATTACTATAATTTACTTTTATATCATTTATTTAATAAACATAAATTTATTATTCAGGAGGTGCAGAAGAGATGAAATTAAGCGGAAATTAAGGTAAGGGGCCCTCTCTATTTCAATCTTAACCAAGATTGTCTTCTATGATATTCCATTTATATGTAATCCCAAATAATGCGGTATGATTTTTCACCACCCCCATACTTTAATCTTGATTTATATGTGTTGATAAATCCCTTTTATCTCTCATAAATCTCTTTTAGGTACACCTGATACCATGCCGATAAAATGTAAGGAATTCTAAACGAACTGCCTTTATTTCTTCACATTGTTATATATTTCATTTTACCCAACATAATTATACTTTAATATTTATGTAAAACATCTATATCATGTTTTTATGATCCAAAATTATTTCCCATGATCCATCTCTCATTATCTTTCAGAGATATACATTCTATTAAGTGATCCACTCCTCAATACTTCTTTATAAGAAAATTGTTTTAGGGGAACTTGCCAAATTTTTACCCAACATCATGTGAATTGAATCGCCTTTTTTAAGACATAATTTTCATTATAAAATCAGTATTTTTGTAATGATAACATTTTCACTCACATCTAGTTTTATATAAATGATTTTCCTCTTGTCTATTTTAAAAGATATATGGTATTTTCTTTAAAACCACACCAAAATGTTTTAATGAAAAAATTTATCAAATACATTTCTTACATGTTGTCACTCATTTTTTAAATCACTTACCATGATATATGCCTATTTTACCTTATTATCTTCAATATATTTTCTAATTACTTTATTTCATGGACACTTTCATGATACGCCCATTGGTTATGTTTTATGTTATGATTGTTGTACCCAAATCATTCCATGGGTAAGGCTTATGTTTATGGAAGATTAATTATGTATGATTATTTATGTGGAAAAATGAAAATGAAAAGTAATATGGGTGTGTCCAGATTTCACTCCAATTAATTGGGAAAAGTTAAGTCTCACGAGATGTTATGTACAACGGTCTTGGAGGTTAGCCTTGGTTTGTGCTGCTATGGGAAACAGGAATGGCCGTTAGCATTGACCTCTACTGCTATGGGAAATTATATTAAAGGTTGGACTTGAATAAAACTAAAGACATGTTTTATGTTTCTTCCAAATTTATTTGATTTCATGTTTATATGATCCCATGTTTATATGTTATGATTTCATATGTTCCATGGTTTTGGTATCTTTATGTCATGCCTCCAAACTCATAATCTTAAGCTTAATTATTATGTTCATTACCATACTGGACTTTTTGGATAATCCCTTTCCTCATGTTATCCCTCTGTTATCTTATGCAGATGTAATGGCCCAATAGAAGTTAGGAGAACATTATGAAGATTATACAAATATTTTTTTTATCACACGTTTAGGTGTTATGTACCTAGTCTTCCATGACAATAGAATTAACGATACATGGATTTTACTTAATTTATAATTGTGATTAAAATCATGTAATGTAATATGTAAAAGTCTAGGATCAATATAATTGTTATTAGAGGATAGTATAGTTATTTTTGGAGATTAGTAAAAGAGAACCTTAGTTAGAACCTTAAGGATGAGATTAAGTATAAGAAAAAATCCCTAAATTTTTGTGAGTATCAATTAAGTGGTTTATAAAGAAAATATATCCGTGTTTGGATATGATTAGGTAAGGGTGGCTCTAGAAGAAATGTATTTAGGGGTAAAACCCAAAAATACATCATTGAGCTAGAGTTGAATGGGAACATGTGCACAAAAATGGGTCTTGATGCACTCTTGGTTACGACACTCTCATGGGATATTCTTTAGTTAATTAATGAGCGTAGTAAAAACCATTATTAAGGAAAAAATACCATAATAATATAAGTTAATAAATAGATCAAGGATAACCTAAACGTATATAAATAGAATCACAAGCTAGGATATACTTCTCCTTTACATGTTTATCCTCTTACGTTAAATGTTACCTTTTTTATGAACAATATATAAGTATTCAATCCCCCTAATTGCAATTTATTTTTCATATTTAATGGAAGGAAATAGAATAACTCATTCCAACAACCAACGTGATAGGAAATGTGAAGATTTCTCTAATGATATGCCTGATATGACTAGAACAGGTGCTCAAAACATCATGAATGTACTTTCTCAGCTAGCTCAAGTTATGAATAATAACATGAACCATTTGGAACGCCCTCCCCCTCCATGGAAAGAGAACGTTGCTGTAGAATATTTCATGTGAAAAAGGCCTCCCAGGTTTAATGAATCATATGACACCCTGCTTGTATAATAGTGGATTAACTCCATTCTCTGTCTTCTAGTTCTCTAATGAATAGAAATTTGTACTGGTGGTCTATCATTTTTATGGGGAAGCAAATATGTGGTGGAAACTAATCATGAATACGAATCCCTTTGAGGAAATTTATTCCATGGATTTGGAGGAATTCAATAGGTTGTTTTTCAATTATTATTTTCCTCGAACCCTCTATCTCAAAATGGGAAGAGAGTTCATCAGACTCATGAATAAGGAAGATGATTCCACCAAAGCGTATGAAGAAAAATTTACAAGGCTTTCAAGGTATTCCTATATCCTTGTCATGAACACAAAAATCAAGTTGGATCGCTTATTTAAAAGAGTAAAGCAGCTTCTGCTAAAAGAGTTGGTTATTCGAGACTTGGACAATTATGAAGATATTGTTTGTTGTTCCCTAAATATTGAAATGGAGATTAGATACTCTCAGTGGTCTCGTGGGCCTGGTTACATGAAGAGGAAAATGGAGAAAAACATTGGTGGTTTAGAAAAAAATACCATGATGGAAAGAAGCATGAATATCCCACTTGTAAAATTTGTGGGAAGAAGCATCTTGGGAACTGTTTAAAGGTAACCAAGTGTTGCTTCATGTGTGGAATGTTTGGTCATTTGGACAAGAACTGCCGAAGGGATAAGAAAAATCCCACAAATGTTGAATATGAAAGGAGGGTTCAGATCAATGCTCAGCCAATTGTGCAGTGTTACAACTACAAGGAGCATGGTCATTATGCCAGCAACTACCCTAAGCCAAGGGGTGTTGGAGGAAATCATCAATATCCTCCAAGGAAATAAGGAAGGATTTATTCTATCGCTACTGTTAAGGTGGAGAATTAAATTGATGTGGTAACAGGTACTCTAGTTATTCATTAAATAATAGAGAATGTACTATTTGATTCTGATTCTCCACATTATTTCATATCATCTAAGTTTAGTAGATCTATTCAAAAACCACCTCAAAATATAAATGACATGTTATCTATGAGAACAATGAATGGGGAAATTATTGAGTCCATGGTTTATAACTCCTCCCCGATTAATGTTTGAGCACTAAAACTCCTAGAAAATCTTGTTATACATACTTTAGTGGATTTCATGCTATCATCGGAATGGGATGTCTATGTTTATAAAAATCCGACATCAACTATTAGGAATGAGATATCACTCTTCACATCTCGTAGCATCCTCTGATTCGTTATAAATTTACGGAGGAGGATGAATCTCCATTGGAATCGTTGTCTCACGTGTGGATATTAATACCTTATGAGAAATAATTTATAGCTCAAATGATTGAGATAAAATAGAGAATCATTATTGGAGACATTCCCATCATGAGGGAATATAGTGTTTTATTTCCCGAAGAGTTACCCAAACTTCCCCCATATCGTGATGTATAGTTCTCAATAGAACTCACACCTTGAGATACTCCTATCTCAAAGTGTCACTATATGATGGCTCCTATAGAACTAGTGGAGTTAACGAAGATTTTACAGGGGAATTTGGACAAAGGGCTCAAACATCCTAGTGCATCACCTTGGGGTGTGCCCGTACTGTTTGTGAAGAAGGGGGATGGTACAATGCGGCTGTGTATAGATTTTTGAGAACATAACAAGATCACCATAAAGAAAAAGTATCATATTCCAAGGATTGATGACTTGTTCGATCAGTTAATAGAAGATCAATACTTCTCAAAGGAGGATCCTCATTTTGAATATCATCAGCTAAAGGCGAAGAAGGACGATATTCAGAATACTACATTCTATACAACGTATGGGCACTATGAGTTTCTTGTTATTCCCTTAAGACTTAATAATTCCCCTAAAATCATGATTGATTTGATTAATATAGTCTTTAGACATTACCACAACAAATATTTGGTAGTTTTTATTGATGATATTATTTTATATTCCAATAGAAAGGGGGAATATGAAGAATATATAAGACTTTTGAAGGCATCTTTGAGAAAGGAGAAGTTGTTATCCGCCATGATCAACAAGTGTGACTTTTGGAAAAATAAAGTCACATTCTTGAGTCATATGATCACAAGTGAGGGAATTTCTATGGACCCTTCAAAAAAGGAAAATGAGAAATGGCCCAGTCCCTCTTGTGTCATTGAAATATTTAGTTTTTGTGGATTAGCAGGGTACTACCAATGTTTTCTGAGATACTTCTCACAATATTCAATCATGTTAACTAATTTAATAGGGAAAGGGGTAAAGTATGTCTGGACATAATAATGCGAGGGAAGATTCTAGGATCTAAATAGAAGGATGATCACTACACCTATACTCACACTATCGAAAAGTGGAGAATGTTTTGGGATGTACAGTGATTCTTTAACGAAAGGATTGGGTTGCATACTCATGAAAAATGATAATATGATCACCTACGCCTCACAACAGTTGAAGATCTAAGAGAATAACTACCCGAACCATGATCTATAGCTAAAATCTAAGATTTTTTCCATAAACATATGGAAGATCTACATTTGTGGTGAGAAGTGTGACATATACACCGACCACAAGACTTTAAATTGTATATTCACACAAAAGAAGCTCAACATGCGTCAAAGGACATGGTTATAGCTAATCAAACATTATGAATGCCTTATTCACTATAATCTTGAAAGGAAAACAATGTAGATTATGCTCTAAGTAGAAAAGAACCTACTAATCTATCCATGTTATGGATTGAGAATGAACCTATAATATTTGATATGTAAATGATGGATTTGTAAATCATATGGGTCGGGGATACATCCTACCTTTCCCAACATACTGTACAACCATCTATCTAGGAGAAGATTCAAGGAATAAAAAGGGATGATATGGAGTTATAAATGATGGTGAATGCAATAAAGGAAGGGAAGATGCAGGACATCCATATCGAAGATGATGGTGTGATTCAGTTTGGAATGTGACTTTGTGTGCCTTTATGACCCGGGATAAAGAAGTAGCTATTGGATAATTCACATAGATCAACATTATATATCCATCCTGGTAGTACCAAGATGTATTGTGAACTCTAAGAACACTTCTAGTAGGATAATGTGAAAAACGAGATTGCGAAATATATATCAAGGAGATTGATATGTCACCAAGATAAATTAGAGTGACAAAAGTCCAAAGGGATGATAAATCCATTTCTTATAACCATGTGGAAATGGGATAATGTCAGTATAAACTTTGTCACGAGTATCCAAAACACATCTATGGGAAATAATGCGATATAGGATTTGGTTGAACGACTCACCAAGACTTACCATTTTATTGCTCTTTGGGATGATCTTTATCTTGAACTAATTGTAATGATATAAGTGAAGGAAGTGTTTATACTGCATGGTGTTCCACTCTCGATAGTCTCTGATCAGGATCCTAGTTTCACGTCTAAATTATATATTGAGTATTCAACATGCTTTGAGTACTGAATTAAATTTTATCACAACCTATCATCCCCAAACTGATGTCCAATCAGAAAGAATTATTCTGACACTTGAAGATATGCTAAGAGCTTTCTCTTCCAAATTTAATTTAGTATGGGATCAATATCTCTCATTAGTTTATTTCTCAAACAAAAGTATCTTCCACTCGAGTATTTAGATGGATCCATATGATGCTTTTTATGAATTCATTGTATAACTACAACCTATTGGGATGAAGTTAGAGAACGAAAGCTACGTGGACCTAATCCTGTGTAAGAGATGATAGAGAAGGTTCAAGTCTTCCAAAAACATTTCAAAGATGATCAGAGTTGGAAAAAGAGCTATACTGACATCCTTCGATTGGAATTGGAGTTCGACATTGGAGATAAATTCTTCCTTAAAATATCACCATGGAAGAGAGTCATATGTATTGGAATAAAATAGAAGCTAAGCCCAATGTACATTTCCCCTTTGAGATCCTTGACCACATATGATTTGGGCCTATCATTATTCACTTCTACTGAATAAGTCTAAAGATCAAGATGGGTTTCACAAATCCCTCTGGAGGAAGTACATACTAGATCCCTCACATATACTAAACACAGAGGTGGTACAGCTGGAATATGATCTCTCCTATGAGGAGAAACTATTAAAGATTTGGACTAGAGAGATAAAGTTCAACGCAATAATAAAACCATCCTTTTTCATGTGTTTTGGATGAAACATAAGTTTTAAGAAGCACTTGGGAACCAAAGGAGGCGATGAAGGAGAAGTACCATCACATGGTTTTGTAAAATAAAATTTCAAGGGTGAAATTTCTTAAGGGGGGAAGAATGTAACGACCCAAAGTTTAATCAATGAAATTCTATTATAATTATTCCTTATAGTATTATGAATCACAATGACATATCATGATACTAAATACTTTGTGCCACTTCAATGTTTTGAATTTCAAAAATCTAACATAGATGGTTACGATCACTGAGTCATTTGGAGTCCAATAAGAAAACATAATTTTTGGGGAATAGTAACACATCATTATCAATATTAACATACCATTATGAATAATATTATGACTCTTATGAATAGTAAATCAACAAAAATAATAATAAACTTACCCATTAATGATTAAATAGAATTTAGGAATCTTATAAGTTGAAATTTGACCATAGTAGAAGTATTGGTATTTTTGTAAGTCATAAATAATAAATTATAATTAATTATTTTATATGAAAATTTATTTTCCTAAAATGTGTTCATAAATTAACAATTTAATGTTTTCTCATTTGAAGATAATTTTATATGACCTTATGTAATTTTTAAAAGCATTATAAAGTCAGTTTTAATTTTAAACAGCTGTATTTTTCATTTAAATAATGATTTTAATTAAAAATTAAATTAATAATATTTATATAATTATTAAGGAAAAATTGAATTCATTTTTGGATTCTACACATCGAAAAATGGTTTGGGTGATTTTTTGTGATTTTTTTCAAATAATTTATTTTTCATGCGAATTGTGAAAAAACAATTTTTCACATAACAAATATATCCTAAATTGCATCATTCATGAAGTAATGATGACATAGAATTTCTAGAACAGTATATTCTGACATAATATATTTAATTACATAAATTTATTTTTTAAATAAAATAAAATCAATTTCCAATCCTAAGAAAGAACATTCCAAAACCTAAAGTCAACACGTGATTCCTTAAAAACCATTTTCTTTTTCTTTTCACGTTAAATTTAAAAAAATTATAAATTATAATAATAAATTTATTTAAAGTATAAAAAGAATTATATTATATTAATATATGTTTATGTTGTCAAAAAACTACTATTACAAGTCTATCATTGGATATAATATTTTATTTAACATTTTATTCTAAAAACACCCACTCCCCAAGTATAAATAACATCTCTCCCTCCAATTTGGAAAACACTCCTCCCATCCATTACTAAGCCTAATATATGCCCACATTCTCCCTATCAAGACTAATATAATACATTTGGACGTTCTAGATCCCTAAAACTCCAACCACTGAGGGATTTATAGTTTCATGCAAGAGGAGTTAAACCGTGGAGAGAGTAAGTCTCTATTAAATCTTCTCGATTTTATTCCTTTTTTTATTTTACCCTATCCCTTTCAAAAATTTATGCTACAAAATTAACTATTCAGTAATTTAACATTATATTAATGATGATAACCTTCCATAATTATCATATTAATGAAAAATATAAATTTCATACTTCTCTTTACCGCACTATCGACAACATCCCATTAAAGGTCGACTAACCATCTAAAACAACGTTGTAATGATAATTATTATAAACACCTTCATATATGGAAAATATAAATTATATAAAATATATTAATATAAATTAAATGTATTATATGCTTCTGGAACTAATTGTACTAATTTATAAATTACATTTAATAAATAGGAAAATCGTCACAAGATGCGAAATTTTTAAGTGAAATATGATATCAAAATGCTTCATTTTCATCAATGAAAAATATGAAATAAAATCTTGTGAATATAATTGATTATTGTGTTAATAAAATGACTATAATTAACTTCTATATCACTATTTTAATAAACAAAAATTTATTATTTTGGAGGCGTATAAGAGAAAAAATTAAGCGGAAATTAAGGTATGGGCTGTTCTCCATTTCACTCTTAACCAAATTTTCTTCCATGTTACGCATTTTATGTGTAATCCCAAATGATAGGGTTTGATTTTTTTCCTCCCCCATACTTCCCCTGTGATTTATATGGGATGAGAAACCCCTTTTCTCTATCAGAAATCTCTTTTAGGTACACCTGATACCATGCTGATAATTCTTAATGAATTATACCCGAACCACCTTTATTCCTTCGTGTTGCTCTATCTTTCTTTTTACCAAAATGATGTCGTCTTTTCTTTTCAGGTAAAACTTTTAAATTTAGATTATATGATCCAAAATCATGTTCCAAGATACATCTCTAATTCTCTTTCGGGGATATACATGCTTTTAATTGATTCACTCCTCAATACTTCCTGATAAGCAAACTTGTTTTAAGGGAACATCCCAAATTTTTTACCGACATCAAGTACAATATATCATCAATTTTAAGCCACCATTTTCTTTATAAATATTACATTTTTCATGAAAACATTCTTTTTCACTTCTTATTTTATATTAAATATTTTCCTCATTTCTATTTTAAAATATTTTTAGTATTTTCCTATAACCACCCCAAAATATTTTATTGCTAAAATTTATCAAATAAATTTCATACATGTTGTCACTTCTGTTGGGCATCACTTACCATGATATATTAAAATTTTAACTTATAAAATTCCATGTATTTTCTAGTTCCTTTCTTTCATTGACACTTTCATGAATTACCTGTTAGTTATGTTTTTTGTCATGATTATGGTACCCAATTCCTTCCATGGGTAACCATCATGTTTATGAAAGATTGATTATGTATGATTATTTGTGTGGAAAATGTATTCATGAAATGTAAGATGGGTGCATCTAGATAGTGCTCCAATTCATTGGGTAATGTTAAGTCTCCTGAGATGTTATGTGCAACGGTCATGGCAGTTATCCTTGGCTTTTGCGGCTATGGGAAACGGGATTGGCAGTTATCCTTCACGCGTACAACTATGGGAAATGAGATTGGTGGTTAGCCATGAATCGAACTAAAGACGTGTTTTACTTTTATAAAATATTTATTTGATTAAATTTTAGATGATCCCATGCTTATATGATATTATTTTATATGTTTCATGATTTTGGTATCTTTATGTCTTGCATCCTAACTCATCTTCTTAAGTTTCTTTGTTATGTTCATTCCCATACTAGAATATTTTTCTCATCCCTTTCTTCATGTTATCCTTTAGTTATCCTATGAAGATGTAAGGGCTCAACGGAAGATAGGATCCCTTTATGAAGATTAAATAAAGAAGTTCTTCTAATCCCATGTTTATGTGTTATGTACCTAGTCTTTCAAGACACATGACATAACGATCCATGGTTTGTACTATGATGTATAATTATGATTAAAATCATGTAATGTTAAATGTAAATGGAAAGGGTATTTATTTCCTTCGATACTGCTTGAGATGCATCTCCAGATCCATTGTGACCTCCAACTACAGCCTCCCAGTCGCTGCCTATGACTTACTCTATCATGGGCCCGCCTCCACTGCGGCTCAGCTCGACCACATCCCACCACCGCCAACTGGCATGTCGTTGGCCTCATCTAGAAATCACTCATGGGTTATATGCCATGGGCTATCTCACCACCACTGTCCCACCTGGAACGTGGGTTTCTACCTTTTTTGGCTTTCATACCAGCAGTGGTCATTCTCTATCAGCTTGGCCCCACTAATATACCAGGATAATGATGTTTTGACGCCATCTAGCCCTCATTGTCCTCACCTCTCCTAACTCCAACTAAATTGGTCAGAACCACCATCTCTAGTCACCCCCTTGCACTACCATGGTTTCAAAATTCCATCGTCAGTCATGAGGAATGAAGAACAAGGGGAGTATTCAAGAACAAAAAAACCAAAATGGATGGATCATGACCTTGTTCAGGTCAACCTCGATATATCCATGTTAGATAAAGGATGAATGAGAATAATAATAAATTTATCATGGGACTCAACCCCGAATCAATCCTGCAATATAATAAACCCAACCCGAAATACACATGATCTATGGATTAGAATGTTCATTGAATAATTCACTTTTATCCTATGGATAATGATTGGGGATAGTGAATAGAAAAAAACACCCCCAACTTGAACTTTGGATCGGTCGGTGATGAAAATTCATCATTATTGGGTATCCATCCACTAGCGATCTCGATTCATCATCTCTTCATCATTCATCGTTCTCCAATGAGAGATTTTGGAAACGCTTTTCTTCTATAGAGATTCTAATAATTTTTTCCAGGATTGTGAATCTAATCACGTATTATTGTCATGTTGTTAAATGAAGAAAATACATATTAGTGTTGCTGCATCTCCATGGTGTTTCATTTATTAAATAAAACAGGCTACCCCTTCATGGTGTCACAACATCGCTGCAACACTGTGAAACATCAAAAGAAACAAAATAATCTTTTTATCTTCATTTTATTCTACTTTAAAACGTCCTAAAATTATCCTTCTCATTTGACCTACACCGGTCAATGTTAGGCCCCTCATAAGGTAATGTTGATTTTCTGGACACAATGGTGCCCTCATATTTTTTATACAAGAAACATTTTAGATGTTATTTCAGTTCAATGTTTGAACTAACAATGAATTTTAATTTAAAAGTGAACTTTATTTATAGAATTTTTTGGGCACACTAGGCCTCAGAATCTTGTGATGTCTCAGTACTTGGTCTCATAATTTTTCCAATTAATTTATAAAAATAAAACCTGATAAAATTCATGTCATTACAGTATAGGACATAGTTAGTTGTTGATTTTTATTTAAGGTATATGAACAAACTCGATTCCATACACTTTAATCTTGGTTTCTGACTGACTTACCAGTTGAGGAGTTTTGTATGTTTCCTTTAACTCTCAAATACAATAAAATTTTAATACAAACTTTTAATCCAATCACATATTCCAATTATATAATTTATAAAATTTTACATATTTCAATTTAAACGTGGATTTATACCAAGACGCACACACACACACCCTAAACAATTCCATTTTTTATTATAACATATTATTCAATATTTTTTTACCATTATCTAGGTATGCATGACTCAGTATTGATATAAATATAGGTTCATTATTTAATAAATTAATCGAATTTATTTCACTCTATGGAGATTTTTTGGATTTCATATGTAGGTGATCATTCTTTATATCTCCCATATTACTATACATATAGGCTATACCATTCTATAGTTATGGTTATACTGATCCATTTTTTATATTGAGTGTCACTAAAATGACACGGTGATGAGGCATTTCTAGTATTGGCATCCTATTCTGATTTAACCAACAATAGTTTCATAGGTTCATGATTCCCAACTAATTGAAAATCACGGTCATAAGGTAGTACAATTATATGCGAGTGGCCTTGAGATTTATCACTTTACTTTAAAGGGTCATAATATTCAATAATTGGTTTAAATTTATTACACTTCTTGACTATTTATCTTAAATTTTATTATTCCATGGTTTAATTTTTATCTTTTTGAAAACATTTTTTCAGGGATGAAGGGATTAATTGGGTTTATGATATGATCAAACTATATTCATGAGACACATTCAGTTATGATGAGTTGGATTCTATTCTTAAATTGAAAATAGGTTTGTTATGTTTTGTCTATAAAATCTCTCTATAGTCTAAATGTTCTTCTCACCCTCAGTTATTGTTGTCGTTGGTCTTGCCTAATCCTCCAGACATTATTGAGAACCTACCTACACATTGATTTCATTTTCATCATTCCAGTACTAATATGTCTTCATATAACATTACCTAGACACAAAATGTACCTTTCGAATCAAATATTGTTCCACCCGAGGAAGTCCCCTGACACCAATTTTTAGAGTGGGGAAATGTATATGGTACTGATTGGGGATCCATTTAAGGTACTAGTTATCATATTTCACCCATTGATTTGTCCTTTGAGTTTGATATTTTGGATCTTATTTCATCTCTAGATCATTTATCTCCATATTACATGGATTAGGGAACCAATTCTATGGTCCCACTGAGTGATTTTCCTATACATGTTCAAACCAGACTACAATTTTCAATACATTATTCAAGTGGATGGTATAATGATTCCAATTCTATTATTAGACCCACTGTTGAGTACATCACATCTGAACCTGTAGTGGAGAATACTCCATATCCAATCGAATAAGGAAAATGATATGGACATATGATCAAGGAGCTATGGTGTGGCACTGAAGGATAATTAAATATTCATTGAAATCGATGATATAATACATTTACATTTCATTGTCTTCAAAATTATAATTAGTTATAATATTATTTATTATTCAATATTTATTTATACAAATTATTATGTATAAATGTATATTAATATTATTTCTCAAACTATTGCTAACATCCAATTCATTATCAAATATTATAAAATTAAATACTAAATATTAAAAAAACAACATAAAATTAACATATATTATAATATTATGTTTTTTATATATTTAAAATACATTAACATATATTATAGTATAACATTATTAACATATATTAAATTATATTTTAATATATAGAAAAATTAATATACGTTAACATGTCATGTAATATATTAAATAACATATATATTGTAATGTAATAATATATATAGTAATATATATATATATTAATATATTGACAATAAAATATATATATATATATAATATCATATATTAATTTATAATTATAATAATATTATTTCAATATTGACATATATAATAATATTATATTAATACATGTTAACATATATTAATATTATAATGATATTAACATTTATTATAATATTAAAATAATACATGTTAACCTATATTAATATTATAATAATATTAATAGATGTTATAGTTCTAAAATAATATATATTAACAAATATTAATATAATATTACAATAATATATTTTAACACATATATAGTTATATATATTAACATTTTTTATAATAAAATGTGTTTAATATATTTAACATATTATATAAATGATAATATTTAATTAATATTTATTATAATAATTTATTTAATAAAATATATTATAATATTATTAACATATATTTTATATATTATAAAAGATTATTAAATGCTTATATTTTTAATTGACATAAATATTTTATCATATATAATATCATTAATATTTAAATATATTATAATATCAAGTTCAATATATATTGTAATATTATTTATATTATAAATTTTATGAAAACCAATAATTTTTATAACATGTAAATTTTTTAATTCAAAGAAGGGTGGATGTTTTCTTCGATTACACCTTCATCAATAGATTTCGGAAGAAGGTGATGTCCACGATAGTGGCCAGTTTTCTTCACCAAAACACATGTAGATTAAAAAATAGTTTCTCATTTCCACCATTTCAAGGATTATTTTTTCCTTTATATGAGAAAATTTTCCTTTAATCGGATCATGGAAGCTATGTCTCTCCACTACACATGGTTCATCCAATCAAGGATTTAGTCTCCATTTACCCCTCTAAAAATTGGTTAAACAATAAATGGAGTGCCCATCCATGGCTTTAGATGATTGACTGCACTTATCTTTGATGAAAAATATAGAAACCCTCATATTTTACACATATCATTAAATGATATTAATTATAATTGAACACTAAATTAAAATCCCAGGATTTTAAATTCTATTTCCTTGGAAGACTACGTACATAAAATAGAAAACATGGCACTAACTGAACCATTTTTTTATCATTCATTATGAGATCTTAATTTTTCATTGATCCCTTACATCTACATAGGATAACATAGGGATAACATGAACAAAGGGATGAGATAAAAACACCACTAAGGGAATAAGCATAAGAATAAAGCATAACACATGGGTTAGAAGGAATAATATAATGATAAAAAATGGAATGGAACATAATTAAAAATAAGGAATAATAACATGGGATCATATAATAATGGATTCATAGTAATGAATAATAAACATAAAACATGAATTTATCATGACTCAAGGATTATTTCACATATAGGAGCATGATTCTAGGCGTGTTTCACATAGAGGAGTATAGTCAAGGTACGTTGTACATAGAGGAGCATGAGTCAAGGCTACCCACCAAGACCGTTGCACATAACATCTCATGAGACTAAATATTAACCAATTAATTTGAGAATTATCATAGTTCACACATCATAAAATATTCATGAATATGTTTTCCACATAAATAATAATACAAAATCAATCATGCATAAACATAAGGGATTCATGTGGAACGAATTGGGCATCATAATTATGTCAAAAGGAATATTAAAAGGGAATATCACAGTGGTATACATTAAGGATGGATTTTAATAATACATGGACAATCATAAGAGAATATAGTAATATATAAAGATGAAATGAAATTAGTGTTTCAAAAACTTTAGAAATAAAACATTTTAATACTGTTTTAGAGAAAACATTAATGATTATTTAAAATGGAAAAGGAATAATTGTTCACATAAAACTATAATTGAACCAATAAAGTTTTTAATGATAAATTGTGTGATTTTAGGAAAAAAATATTGTTATATGGAAATATATTATTGAATTTAATAAAAAATGGTTCATAATTCAGGATGTTTCGTTAAATTGGGCTTGTGTATCAGAAAACATTGAGTAGGGAACCCATTAAAAAATGTATATCCCTAAAAAATAACGATGGATGAATCATTATACAAGATTTTGGACATAGAAATAGTATTTATAATATTTAAATTAAAATAAAAATATGATTTAATTTGGTTAAAAACAGATAAATAATAACTGATGGGATAATGGAGGTTCGGGTAGAATAACTTAACATATGTCCGAAACGATTCAGCAATTGATCATAATTTCCTTAATAATCATATGAGGTTCATTAATTAATAATTTAAAACACATTTATACTTGTATTATACTTCTTATAACTCTATTAAGTTCATTTATGGCCATTTTAAGGGTTAATAGATTCAATTTTATCGTTTGGGAGTGTTGACATCCTTTGATTTTAAGATTGGTTTATTGTATAAATTTTTAGAAAATAATATCGAATAAGATAGTGGTCCAGAACAGAACATATATGTTATTAATGAACTTATATAAAATTATAATATAGTTTTGTTTCCAGAAGTGAGGATTATTCATTAGATAAATCATTAATGATAACTGTTTGGATTAATTTTGGATTTTTTATCACAATGAACTCTTTGGGTTTTAAGAATTAATATCACATGTAAAAAATGATTCTAGGACATTACATTATATATAATAAATATATTAAAATCTTTTTCAACCATAAAAATGGTTTCATGAATATCTTTGAAGATTGAATTTAATGGTGAAAGTTGGTTGTCCATAAAGGAGGTAAATCAACACCTCCCGAACGATGTTCTCATTCTTATAGTAAAAGAGAGTGGAGAAGTGCCTTTTGAAGAATTATTAAATAAAAAAGATAAAATTACACTATATTTATTATAATGGAGTTTTAATATCATTTTTATGAGGTTAGGTGAGTAGAGAAAAAGAAAATAAAGGAACATGAAATGAAATTGAATGAAAACAGAAGAGGGTTTTACCTCATGATTATTTCTTCTTGAAAAATTCCATAGGGAATTTAATTTGGTCATTTGATAAGGAAAATAAATCTCCATGATGTGAGGTAGATGATTGGGAATAGTATTGGGTATAATTTTTACAACGCTCAAGGATTAATAGGTGTGAGGAGAAGAGGTGATGAGGGGTGGTATATATAGTGGGGGAGATGGGTGTCTCCTAATTATTTTACACAATATTTTATTATTTCATTCAAGACAAGAAATAGAATTGATTAATAAGAATAAATATAGTAATTAAATCATGTGAGTTCTAAAAAATTATTAAATCATCCATGACTCAATGAATAGTGTATTTAACTTATAATGTATATATACCATAAATTACCATATTTTACTATTCACAAAAAATTCAAGTATTTCAGAGAATTAAAAAAAATCATAGTAAATATTATTCGACATGTGGAATTAAAAAATTAACTCCATTTTATGAAAATAATTCTCTAAATATGATAAATTTAATTTTTAATCAAAATCATCATTTAAATGGAAAATACAAATTTTAAAATAAATAATGATTTATAACACTTTGAAAAATTAATTATGGTCTCGTAAAATTATCTTATAATCATAAGAAATTAAAATATCAATTTTTGAATACATTTTATGAACATAATTTTTTATTAGAATTAGTAAATTAATTAAAAAAATTAATTAAATATTTTTGACCTATAAAAATACCAACATTTAATTAATAATTTTTAAAATATTTATTCAATTATACTAGGATATAATTATAACATATTTTCACCCATAATATGGATAAGTTTTATTTATAATTTCATTGGTGATGTTACTATTCAATTCCCATATTTACTATTCATAAGCGTCACATTACTATTCCAAGTTCCAGTAACTATTTAATCGGTATAGCTTCTTTAACTTCTAGAAACACTTCTTATTTCATTAATTCTCCATTTATAATGCTTTTATATCATTATATTATGTTCTTATACCATATTACAAAATTATAACCAGGGAATTTCCATTTATAAAACATTCAGTTCTTACATTATTTCCCAATTATGAATTTTCACCCTCGAGCCTTCATTTTAAACACTAATGTGAAAACATGTGTGGGTACCTTTCCTTCACCTCTTTCTCCGACTCCCTTGCTAACTCTTCATACTTATGGTTCCACCTTAGTATATTGATTAGTTTAGTAGTCTAATTGCGTAGAACATTGTCTATGTGATGCAATATCTTCATCGTCTTATCCTCATAAGAAAGATCATTCTCCAACTATCCCACCTCTAAATTTTGAACATGTGATGGATCCAGTATGCACTACTTTAAGAGGAATACATTGAATTTATCATATACTTAAGACATGGTATGTGGAGGTTCTAGTCGATAAGCCATAGTTCTTACAAAATCAAATATCTCGAATGGGCTGATGTACTAAGGACATAGCTACCCTTTATTAATAAATATCTTTATCCTCTTCCATTGATAAATGTAGAATAGTATCTTGTCACCAAAATTATACTCCAAGTCCCATAAAAACTATCTTCATAGCTATATTTTTAACATTGTTCTTTTAAGATGTGCTTCTAAATGGGTTTCACCTTTTTTACCATTTATTCAACCATTTTAAGTTTGGGAAACTTATTTTCACCAACTTTGTCCCTCCATGCTGGTTTTTTTCACCTTTTCTCATAATGGGCTTCATATGGTTCCATTCGGATGCTCGATTGGAAACTATTTTTACAGGAGAATTCAACTAGTGGTAGATGGTGGTATCATCCTCTTTTGATGTCTATAGAACATGATCTTAACAATTCTTTCGGTGTCAAAATATTCCGCTCAGTTTATCCATCAGTATGAGGATGTTAGGCTGTACTGAAGTTCACCTTAGTTCATAGAGTTTTTTGGTTACTTTTCTAGAACATGGACGTAAATCTAAGATATTGGTTAGATAAAATAAATCATGGTACTCCATGAATCCTTATAACATCTCTAATATATATTTTTGCAATTTGATCTAGTCAGAAGTCCTCTAAAATTGTGATAAAGTGATCTGTCTTTATAAGATGATCCACAATAACCCATATAGCATTATTTCCTTTGGATGTATTTGGAAGTATAGTGACAAAGTCCATGGTTATGTTATTCCATTTCCTTGTTTTTATGAATAATGGTTGCATCAAACCTTTTGAATTTTTATTTTCATCCTTAACTCTCTAACGTAACAGGAACATTGATGCATATTCTACGATATCATTTTTCATATTGTCCCACTAATATTTATCCTAGAGATCTTTATACATCTTTTTCCTCCATGGGTAAATAGAGAAGGTTGAGTTATGTGCATAATTTAGAAACAATTTCTTTAAATCTATATTAGATGGTACACATCATCATTACCCAAATCTTATGATTCTGTTAGCACTGATCATGAACACAGAGGATTTCCCAATTTGCATAGCTTCTACCATTTTCTAAATTTCCACATCATTTCTTTGAGAATCCTTTATTTTCATTACAATGGTGGGATGAGCAATAATTTGAGAATGGATTTATGATGTTACTACATTTTATATTCCCATATCTATCCTTTTTAGGTCTATGAAGATTGGATTATTATCAATTTTCATCATTGATAGTGATAGAGGATCATTTCTACTTAAAGAATACACCACCTTATTTTCCTTACTACGATGGTAGTGGATTGAGTAGTTGTAATCCTTGAGGAGCTCTAACAATATTCACTAATTTATATTAAGATCCTTATATTTTAATATATATTTTAGACTCTTGTGATCAGTATGTACTGCACCCATCTCCCCATAGAGACGATGCTTCTAGATTTTCAATGCAAAGGTCAAAACTGTAAACTCCAGATCATGTGTTGGATAGTATTTCTGAAGAATTTTTATCTTTCCTAATAAATAGGCTATAACTCTATAATTTTTTATCATTACACATCTTAAAACTTTCTTTTAAACCTCACTATAAACCACAAAGAGTTCTCCACCTATCAAGAATATGAGTACTGGTACTGTGATAAACCTCTTTGTGGGCTCCTTAAAGCTTTCCTCACATTCATGATTCCAAAAAAACATCACTCCCTTCAATGTCATATTTGTTTTTGGGTTTAATATTTGTGATAAATTATTAAAAATAATAAGTAATACCAATCTTGACCAAGAAGGTTACGGATATTCATTACTAATGTTTTCCTGGGCCACTCATCGATTTTTTCTTGGAAGGGTCCACAGATATTTCTTGGTTGTTGATAAAATTCCCTAAGAATGATACTTCCCCTATCCCGAACTCACAGTTACTACAATTTTCATATAATTTTTCCCTTTCCAAATTCTTTATCGCATTACTCAAATTCCCCTTGTGTTACTCGTTGATATTAGAGTATATCATAATATCATTGTTAAAGACTGCCTTAAAATTTTCAAGGTAATTTATAAAGACATTATTCATTAAATCCATGAAAATTGATGGAGCACTAGTGATTCCAACTGGAATCACTTTTAACTCATAGTGTACAAACCTAGTTTGAGAGTTGTTCATGGGAATATCTTTCCTCCTCAACTTTAATTGGTGATATCTCGACTGAAGGTCCACCAATGTGAAATAAATAGCTCCACATAGCTAATAAAACAAGTCATCTATCTGTGGTAAGGGATACTTTTTCATTAACATTATTTTATTACGCTCATGACAATTGATGGAGAGGTACATTGATCCAACAGTATTCTTGATGAAGAGTATTATCACACCCCATTGGGAAGAACTTGGATGTATAAAACCCTTGTACAGATTCTGCGGTAACTCCTTCTTTAGATCTTGTAGATCAACGGTGTCCATTTTATAAGGGGTTTTGATATAGGCATAGATCCAAGAATATGTTCAACTGATAACTCAAATTCTCGGTCAAGGGAAATACCATACAACTCTTCAAGGAATAGATGAGTTTAATTCTCCACAATGGGCATATCTTTGAGCATGATCATCTACTATGTCGCAATCACTTGAGTGAGATATTCTTTATCATAAGGATGTAATATCCACACTTGATATGATGATTATAAAGGAGATTCATCTTCCTCTTTACACATATAATGAATTAGAGGATGCATTAGGATGTGAAGAGTGATTCACCTTCCCTAATAGTTGATGTTGGATTTGTATAAAGATATCCAATCCATTCCCAATATACAATAAAACTCTACCAAAGGAAGTATGATGATATTTTATAGGTTCTTATGTCCAGAAACATTACCTCTATAGGGGTTTTTTACTTTGGACACAAAAATATCCCCATCAACTATTCTCCCAGATATCTCAAACTCCAAATTTTGATGTGGTGTTTGAATATTTCTAAAAAACATGAAAGATATAAAAGAATTCATAGAACTAGAATAAAATAGTACATTCACTATTATTAAATGAATAAACAACATACCTACCACTGAATCATTGTCTAACTCCACATTATTAGTAGTGATAGCATAATTCCTTCCTTATTTACTTGGATATTGTTTTTTATTGCCTCTAGAAACCCTCATCTTTTGGCATTGGTTCACACAATTCCAATTTTCCTTTCAATTTGAACACTACACAACTAGAAGAGAGTCGACATAGACCATCCTTTTTTATTCCATGTTATTGGGACTCTTTATATCCCTTTGTATGTTATTATCCAGATGCCCCATTCTTTCACATTTTAAGAATTTCATGGTTCCATTTAGGCAGTTCCAAAGACGCTTCTTCCCACAATTTTGACATGTTGGATATTAGTTCGTTATTCCATTGTGGTATTTATTTTCTGATCCACCCATATTAGACTATATTTTCCACTTATTTAAACTAGGACCATGACACCATTATGAGTCACTGATACCCATTTCAACCTTGAGGGCACAATGGAAAATCTTCTCATGACATTCAATCTCTTCAATCACCAATTAATTTCATAGACATTGTTTTAGTAACATAAATAATTGACCCACCTTTCTTCCTGTTTTCATGAAAAAGACATATGTGTATCATGAAATCCTATTAATGTTTTATTCATATGCCTTGATAGATTAATCTTCCATATTCTTATGTCTGAGGAAATCTTTTTCCATATTAGGAAGGAGGGTTCCGGGAAACTATTTATTGAAAACTATTTTCTGGAATTTTTCACTACACATGGAATAAATTTCCACCTTTTAATTCATATTTTTGATCAGTTTCCACCAATGATCATATTCCCATTCAAAATTATAGACTACCATAACAACATTCTATTTTTTTGAGAAATAGAGGATAGAGAATATCATTTCTATAGTGTCAATGCACTATTTTGTGAGGAGGGGATCCGAATTTCCACTAAACAAGGTAGGTCTTTTCCACGTGAAGGATTCTATGGAAACATTATCTTTCCATGGCGAAGGATTGATTTCCCCATGATTTGAGTTATTATTAAAAACTTGATCTAGTTGAGTAAGCACTATTATGATGCATTGAACACATAATTAAATCATATTTTCTATATCATTTGGAGGAATAATCACAATTACTATCACATTTATTTTTGTCACATGTTATTTTATTTACCTTAATTAACTAAGAAAAAATAAATAGAAATTAGGGGGCATGATACTTAGTCAATAAGAATAAACTAGAAACATTAAACATAAAAGGAAAAACACTTAAATGAAATCTATATCCCAACATTGGATTACCTAGGATTCATTATAGGTTATCCATGATATGTTTCAAACATATATTCTTGTGATAATTTTATTTTTTCCCATAATAAATATTTTTAATGAGTTTATGAATTTACCATAGCTTATCCACCGAGAGTATCAAACTTTGTGTACAGTAAGGCTTGTTGTCATGTACCCATTTTCCCCGAGTCAGGCCTGGAACACCTTCTTAGATTTATTTTGTGTAGATACAACTGTACCAGAACCATGAACACTTATAGTATCCAGACATGGATTTATTTTCTTTATAAACCACTTAATTAATACTTACTAAAATTTAGGGATGTTTTTTACACTTAGTCTTATCACATAGGTTATTACTAAAGATATATATTCCTATTCTAAAAAAATAAACTTTTCCTATGATACCATGTATATTTACCGTCATATTTTAAACATATATTTACATGATTTTAAGCATAATTAAATATAAAATTACAATCCAAGGATCATAAATTCTAGTGTATTTGAAGACTAGGTACCTAAAACTGATAACATGGGACTGATGAAAACATTTATTTATTTATCATTAATTATAAGTTCATAAAATTCCTTTGAGCCCATACATATGCATAGAATATCCTAAGTATAACATGAATTAATAGATGATCATAAATCCTAGTAAGGGCATAATCGTGAGAATAAATCACTTCACATGGTTTAGAATACATGACAAATGGATATTAAAAGGCATTGAACACGATTAAAAATAAGGAATCATAACACGAGATCATATAATCATGGATTCATAGTAAGGAGGAAGAAACATAAAACATTCCATTAGCAAGATTATAGGCTCTTTTACATATAGAATCATGAATCAAGGCTCGTTTCCCATAGGGGAGAATGATTTATGGATTGTAACACATAGAGGAGAATGAGTCAAGTCCAACCCCAAGACTTGTACACATAGAATCTCAGGAGACTAAACATTTCATAATTCAATGGGGAGATATTTGGGTGAACCCCTAATAAATTTTCATGAATATTTTTTCCACATTAATTATCATACATATGGAATCAATCATAAAAATACAGGTTACCCTTCTAATGAATTGGGAATCATAATTATGTCAACAGGCGTATCAAAAGAGAATATCATAGTGTTTTCAATGAATGTATTTATTTAAATCATATATTGAAAATAATAAGGAAATATAGGCATATATCCGGATATGTGATGTCAAACTGAAGTGAAAAGTGTGTCTATGAAACTTTATAAATAAAACATTTTAGAACAGCTTAAGGGGAAACTCTAAAGAATATTTAAAATGGAAATGGCATAACTGTGTATATAAAAACATAATTGAATGAGGGTAGTTTTTTATGATAAAATTTTTTATTTTATAAAAAATAATGATGGATGAAAATTGATTATGGATCACACTTAAAATGGGTATGAATTTTGGAGGTTCCCTTAAATCGGGATTTCTTATCAGGGAGAATTGAGTTGGGAACCTTTTAAAAACTAGTATATCCCTAAAAAATAAGGATGAATGGATATTTATACATGATTTTGTAATGTATACATAGAATTTATAATATTTACATTAATATAAAATATAATTTCTTTTGGGTTAAGTGAGAGAAATAATAACCCGAAGGAATAATGGATGTTCGGGTACAATCACATACCTTATGTCTAAAACGATTCTACACATGATCTTAATGTACTGAATAATAAAATTAAATTTATTTATTAATAAATGTATAACCGTTTATAAATTTATTGTATTTATTATAACTTTATTATGAATATTTATATAATTTGTGATGGGTTAAGATATTCCAATTCATCTTCTGGGAGAGTGGATTTCCTTGGTTTCCATGATCAGTTTACTTGTATAAGTTTATGGAAAAGCATGTAGAATGAGAATAGATGCCCAAAAATGAAATTATATATTTTCAATGAAATTATATAAAAATAAAATAACATTTTGTTTTAATAATTATGGATAATTCATTAGATAAATCATTAATGATAATCGTAAGGATAAATTTAGTGTATTTTGATGATGACGAACTAATTTTGTATTATAAATATATATCATGTTTAAAAAATTATTAGATGACATTAGATAAGGTATAATACATATATTATAATATATTTAGACAGTAAAAATGTTTTCATGACTATACAAGAGGACAAAATTTAATGATGAAAGCATATCGTCCACAAAGGTGATAGTTCAGCACCTCATGAACGATGTTCTCATCCTTCAAGTAAAAGAGATAGGAGAATAGAATTGATGAATAATTATTCATATTCAGATATATATAAGATACTATACCATTCATTCCATTTTGATTATGGGATGTAATTAGAGAAAAATAAAACAAAGGAACATGCAAAGGAATTGAATGAAAATAGAAGAGGATTTTACTTCTTGATTCCTTCTTCTTGAGAACCTGCTTAATGAATTGGTTTTTGTATTTTGTTAAGAATGAGAGATCCTAGAAATGGGGGAGAGGTTTGGAAATATTAGAGGGGTTAATTTATAAAAGTATCAAGGATTGGGAGGTGTGAGGAGAATAGGTGGTGAGGGGTGGTATTTATAGTTGGGGGACGGGTGTTTTCTCATTCTTTTACTCAATATTTTATTAATTTTCTCAATAGAAGAAATAGTGTTGATTCATGACACTGAATACTATAATCCTATCATGTGAGTTTTAATGAATTTTTATCACATCATCCATTACTCAATGAATAGTGTATATAACTTATAATGTATATATATAACAAATTACTGTATTTTATTATTCACAAAAAATTCATGTATTTCAGAAAAATCCAAAAAATTCACCCTGACCATTTTTCAATGTGTATAATTAAAAACTAAAATCCATTTTATAAAAACAATTATAAATATGAGAAATATAATTTTTAATTAAAATATTCATTTACACTGAAAATACAAATTTTAAAATTAAAACTACTTTTCTTACACTTTAAAAAATTAATAAACATCTCATAAAATTATCATATAATCATAATAAATAAAAATATTAACTGATGAATACATTTTATGAAAATAAATTTTCTTTAAAATTATTAAGTAAAATAAAAAATGTAATTAAATATGTATGAGCTATAAAAATTACCAACAATTAATTAATAATTTTTAAAATATTTATTTACATATACTATGATATAATTATATCATTTTTTCAATTATAAGATGGATAAATATTATTTATATATTCATTGGTTAGGAAAATATTCGATTGGTAGGATTACTATTCATAATGGTCACATTACTATTCCAAAGGTCGTGTTACTATTTCATCGTTATAGGTTCCTTAACTTATAGAATCACATATTATTTCATTCATTAATCATTTATAAAGATTTTATTATGTTACCGTTTGTGTTTATACCATATAAAATTATTATAAGAAGGTAATTTCCATTGATAAAACATTTAGTCATTTCAAACAATGATCTGATATACCTAATAATGGGTAAAATATACTATTCCGATTAATTTTGTTCACTAAATTAATAAAACATAGTAATTTGGTTGTCCTAAAATTTTTTATGAAAAATCCAGGGGAAAATAGTTATTACAACATTCAATGAATAATTAATAATAGATTATGTTTTCAATAATTAATTTATTTAATTATAAATTCCCATAAGTTTATATTTCATTTCATTGTTTAATGATTTAATAACTAATGGGATTTATCATATCGATGAATATTTTATTGATGATTGTACCTAAGGGTGGAACCGTATCCATCCTCAAATCCTAACACCTTGAAAAACATACTTTTATAAAGTAGGAGAACTCTGATTATCTATTTAAAGACAAAAATAGGATCCCAAACTAGATTTGGGTTGGGCTCAATGCCTAAAATAAACTAATATTAATGTTAGATAAAACATTAAATTTCAGGAATCATAATGCTAATTGAATTCAATTAATAAATTTGTTCTATTATATGTTTCTTTAAATACATCCCAAATAAATTATTTAATTGAATTTCATAAAAATCAAGGAAAGTCTGTGTTAACTGATACTTTTTTAAATCATACACTAAGATATGTTATTCTTCCCATGATCAATAATGTGGCTATAAAAAATTTTAGAAACATATTATATGATAATTATGCATTTTTCACTAATAATTGAAAAACTGGTGTCTGAAATTTGTAAAGATTAATTATATTAATTATCTATTGTGTTGTAACTTCATACAATTATGATACACCCCAAACATTATCTTTAAGGTATACACCTTTTCTTGATTTCAAAAAAACTATAATAAAAATTTTATGGGTTTGTTTACTAGGTTAAAATTGAAATTTTAATTTCAAGTGTGAAATTACTAAAATGAAGATGAAATTTGAAAAATTCCAAAACCAAAAATAAGAACCCAAATAGTTGAGAATTAATTTATTATCACTATTTTATTTTCTTCAAAAAATAGTGTGCAAATTTTGGCCTTAATAAAATGAATTTTATTGATATATATTTTTTACTCTTTTAAATCTCTTATGGTAGTTCTTGTACGAATTAATTTAGCAATGTTTTACTCTATTGTTTTTCCTAGATATGATCACCCAAACCCATAATTGGTGTTATAAACATTTTCATGTATTATATAATTTTTTTTAGATTTGTGAATATTTTAAAATTCAAAGAATACATATATATATATATCTATAATTATATTTCTATATCAATATCCTTGATATATAAAAGACATACATTCTATAATCATGTTTGTTGATAATGAAGTCATATAAAGTGATATGTAACATTGATATTTATGTTATTGGTCACATGTACCAAAAATAGAGGTTTGTATCACAACATTGATATGAGATATCAAAATTCATTGTAATGTTCAAAATATTAGTTTTCAGTAAAGAATATCTAGTGATATATTAAAATTAAAACATATCATTAAAAACACAAGGATCAATAGGCTTGTAATTTTTAGGTAATCGTGGTGATTTTTTATATCATAGAGAGTGATATGTGACATAATTTTCTATGAAACAAGGTAAAGGAGGCCTAAGAATTAACATATCACAAAATGTGGTTCAAGAGTGATAAATTTTATCACATAACATGTTATTCCAATGCATGTTGTTACCTATTTCGCTTTTGATATAATTTATATAACAAACTAATATATAATATTTTTTAAAACTATATTTTATTTTTCATTTGTAAAATGAATTATAATTTATAATTTTTTATAAAATATAACAAATATATTTCGAATATTTATTTAATTTATGAATTATTTATAAATTAATTATAATTATTAATTAATGATAATTATTTATTAAATTTTTATGGAATATTTATTAAAATAATTGTTTTTATATTAGGTTTTAATGTAAATTTTCATGATTTATATGATATTTAATTTATGATTTTGATATAATAGTTTATATTAAAATTATAAAACTAGTTAGTAACTATTTATAAACCATAAAATAAAACAAATATAAAGTGTTTATTGTAGATGCCGGAAAAGTCCGTTGCTCCTCAAACGAAGTTCCGGATGAGGAAAGCGAGGTCATATTTGGAGTCAGAAGCATGTTTCGGAAGGCCCGAAGGCCTTGCGCGAAATATCGGAGGCCCGCGCGCAATATTGGCGAGGCGCGCGCAATCCTTCCGGGATGCGCGCAAGGGGCCGAGTTGGCGCGTAATTTTCCGCGCCCGACGCCCGTGCGCGGCCCTGAAGCGCGTCGGGCCCCTATTTCGCGCCCGCGCCGCGTTGCGCGCCCGCGTGCCGAATTGCACGCCCACGAGCCTAATTGCGCACCCGGGGTTTCTTATAAATACAAGGCGACCCCCAACATTTTAAAGGTTGCCAGAATTCGAAGGGTCGCTCGTGCGCGCAATCCCGCCCCCTCCGCGCGCAATGCCGATCTTCAGGTAACCTACTTTATTTCGCGCAAGCAAGCCCCGGGGTTCGCCTTCGCGCGCAACCACTTTGGCTTCTTTCCATTGACCAACTCCTCACCCAAAGTCCTTCGCGCGCAAAATAAGCCTCTTGCGCGCAATTGCCCCCGGGTGCGCGCAATCCAGCCCGATTGCGCGCACCCCCCCCCCTTACTAAGTGGCCATTCGTTAAAGAATGGGTCGTTGCCCCCGCGCGCTATCAGAGGCCCGGTGCGCGCAATCTCTATTCCCCGCGTGCTATCAGAGGCCCGGTGCGTGCAATCTCCATCTTCCGCGCGCAAAGAGCGGGCCCAATTGCGCGCCAGCCCGCCCAATTGCGCGCTGACCCGTGGTATTGCGCGCCAAGCTCCTCTTTTGCGCGCAAACCGCCAAGGGTCGCCCCCTTTGACCCCCTGAGGGTACCTGCCTGCGTGGCGCCCGATGATCTTCATCCCGGGTCCCCGCACCGTACGTTGTCTTCCCTTGCGGCCCTCCAGGCTCGCACGAAGTGACACGGACCCATTGGTGGCACCATCTCGTCCGCGCTACAGGACGTTAAACTTCCAAGCATCCACTGTCCTGCAGGACGGTAAACTACACCTCGTCCGCGCTGCAGGACGTTAAACTGCCAAGCATCCATCGTCCTGCAGGACTCTAAACTGCACCTCGTCCGCACTGCAGGACGTTGAACTGCCAAGCATCCATCTTCCTGCAGGACGCTAAACTGCACCTCGTCCAAGCTGCACGATGTTAAACCGTCCGCTTCATCCTCAACACACGACGTTAAACTGTACTTCGTCCGGCAAGACGTTAAACCGTTCGCTTCGTCCTCAACACACGACGTTAAACTGTACATCGTCCGACAAGACGTTAAACCATCCGCATCTCCCGATATCGTTCCTCGTACGCAGGATCCCCCCGGTTTGGATGTGGCCCCCACCCGCTCGTCTCTGCAGGGATGTCGGGATTGCCCCTCTTTAGGGACGATTTATTGGAGTGGCCTTCGCCCACGAGGGTAGGGCATTACAAACTCCTAGTTTCTTGTGGGGGACTGCACATGTGTATCTCCATTGTGCTTCCCCACTACCGAAGCCAGTAGAAGGCGTGACAGGGATCGAGGTGTCTCTCTCATTCGGCCCAAGTCCCTATTCAACTGAGCTTTGCTGCACTCCGGTTGCCTCAGTGCGTAAGTCCTGACAGAATGAACTACGTGGACTTTGATCCCTGTCTCCTAAACAGGGTACGTAGGAAGCCTCCTTGAGGTTCAAGACCACCACTTGGTCTTCCCGGTCGTATTCACGTCGGTTCGTCCATCAGTGGACCCCTCCCGTGTTCACATTCGCGTCGATTCACCTATGAATCCACCCTTGTGGGGGACTGCACGTGTGTATCTCCATTGTGCTTCCCCACTGCTGAGGCCAGTAGAGGGCGTGACAGGGATCGAGGTGTCTATCATCTTCGGCCCAAGTCCCTCTCCAACTGAGCTTTGCCGCATATGGGCCTCCTTAGAGTGTAAGCCCCAAACACCATCGTCCAGCAAGACGTTAAACTGTGATCCACCCACTTCGTGCGTGCCAGCAGCCTAGACCTCCTCGTGAGTCGGCTTGCCATCGTCCAACATGACGTTAAACTGTATATCCGAACTACGATTACTTTGATCCGTGCTAACGCGCGGTACGTAGGAAGCCTCTACGGGGTCCATGCTCTTCACTCCATCATCCATCCTGATCCTTACCCGGGCCGCCACATCCCGGTGGGGTCATGCCATTTCATTCCACTCCACTTCACTCGGGAAGCCGCCCATGTGCTGGCCCCAGTTTCAGAGGTTCCCCGCAAGGGGTTCTGTCATCTAATCCACTCCTCGTGTTGATCAGTCCGATTCTGTCCCCGATGGACGTTAAACTAGCGGCATACCCCGTGTTAAACATGGAATGCTGAGGAAAACCTCAGGTAACGCAGTTCCCCGCACCCAGCGCGGGATGCCTCAAGCCATCATGCCTTCGAGAAGCCCTATTACGGACGGAAGGCAGACATGCAGAGCTGCAGTGTTAAGACACGCCCCTAACACCCAGAGCTACCCGGTCTCCTCACCGCGGGTTGCTGCCCCGACCAGACTCCATGGAGCGTCTGAGCGAAAGCAACGTAATTAACCGGTGTCCATGAAGATATGGCGCCGGGAACGAGATTCACGAACATTCTTAAATCTATGAGGGAGACCCGGATTAGGCTATGAGTTCCGAGGAGACGTCCACGGAAGGAGGAGCCGACATCCCATCATCCCGGTTTCGATCAAGGATAAGACGTCCCTGAATAAGGGATGGATGCCTCCCGCATTTGGAAAGCGGGACTGCGAGGCCACAAGCCGCGCCCCCAACCCCTCGGGTCGACGGGCGCACGCGCGAACGCGTCCTGGCGGAACAACGTTGGAACAGAAACCCAACGCACATCCCCACCGAAACAGAAAATGGTGAACCCGACGTGAATCTCTTCTCCTCAATACAAAGACCGATATCTTTCAGAGGTGTTGGAAGACTAGCATGTTACCCGGCCGAGCATTCAGCACCGGGGAACGGAACCCGCCAGGGGCTGGGGAAGGAAAATCGGGCACTCCCTCTCACGACGTCGATGGCCTGGGTTCCCCCCACGGAAGGCGTCGTGGCACTGGATGATTGGTTGTTGATTCCTTTTCCTGTCAGTATTAATGGGTTCGTCTCCCTGCTCTCAGGAATCAGGTCGCCCAATCCAGTGCCCGATCGCCGCCCGCCCACTGGCGCAGGGGTAGGGAAAACACCGACGCAACTACTCCGTGCGGTCCTGCCCGTTCCACAGCCGTCCCAGCAGCCGCAACTTCGGGAAAACCACGCCCTCTCTCCCCCTCGGAGGTCATCCAGAGAAGGGTGTTCAACAACTTGGTGTGGAGATATGAGGAAGAGGGAGTCATCCCCACCAGGGACATGGCTCGCCTAGACCTCGAGGAAGCTGCACCTCGCCACCAACGCCGCCCCCGAGGGCCGTGTAGGGAGGCACCGCTGCCTACCTCAACGTCCAACCGCTTCGGGATTTTATCCCCGGAACGCTCCGACAACTCCCTCCCCTATGCGGATGAGGTGGAGGATATCCGGGACCACCCTATCCGAGATCCGCTCCAGGGATCCACGATAAGGGCTCTTACCAGGCCACGTCGACACCGCCGCCGGGCTTCTCAAGTCGAAGAACAGACTCTCCACCTGCCTGCGCCGCTAATCCCAACTCGTCTTCCCCGACGCCAACGTCGGGCACGAGCGGAAGAGGATGCCCACCTTGGGTCCCTAGAAACAGCGGCCGCGTTGGCCCAAGCCACTGCTGGCTCTAGTCACCAGGCCCCTGTGCATGCTGAGCAGGGGCACTTCTATGCCCGACCTGGATCGAGGCCCCGACCGCCCCAAAGGCAGGTTGGGTTAACTCTCCCGGTTGCTGGTACAGGCAATAGCCACCGCGGACCACCTCACGGTAGCGCTATTCACCAGCAGGGTCTACTCCGTGTGGCCGATCCAAGAGACATGGGTTATCCCACCTTCTGATCCCGGCCCGGAGGCCTGACCGGAATCATCTCTCCCCACGTCCACTTTGATATCTGTCCCGGTGCTCCTCGCACCTTGGTTTCCAGTCCTCTTGGCCCCAGCACCGGTGTGGCCATAGGACGCCAGGACAGAGATCAGCCATGCCCAGAAGAACCACCCAGGGGTAGGAAGGAGAGGCGTCGACGTCGAGGGAGGAATGTTAGGGAATTCCGGACAGAGATCCGACCGGTTCGTTTCTCTGATACGGAGGCGGAGGATGATTCGGCGACGGAGCCCTCCCCCCGATCCCGCCAGTCAGGGGAAGGGGTAGGAATGTGGCACGTCAGCCTCGTACTCCCCAAGAGCGAGATCGATGTGATCCCCGCTTCTCTCCGAAGGTATATCCGGAGTAGCGAGGGCCTGGTATACCCCCAAGGATCAAGCTTGCGTTTGGTACCGGCCCCTCCGGAAGCACCTTCTGCCTCGATCGGAGAAGCCTGAGACCTTTTCTGGGGACCGACGGTCGAGCCACGATCTAGTTCACCCTCGGTGAGCACCGACGCTACGGTAGGATGTTCGCTCGCCGGCCCGTCCTATCGTGATGTGGTAGGTGGGGCACCGCAACCCTCAGAGGGCGGCCCGGGATATGGAGGCCAATCGGCCTGCTCGCCGTATTCACCGTCGGCCAGCCCGCCGGCCCAGCGGCCCTCCTCGGCACCACTGCCAGTTCCCCGTCCATTCCCAGTCACTGAAGGGGACCAAGAAGACCTGGGTCCCGAGTTTGAGTCATGGAGCTTCTGGACCGTCCTTGCAGAGGGCCACTTCCATGAGAAGTTTTGGCCAGTCGCAGGACCAGACTTTGATGCACCAGAATCGTTCACCCCGGATGAGTTCGAATGCTTCCGCCGAACTCTTTGGGAGACTCACTCCCGTATTCACCGCCTACAAATTCCATATCCCGGGAGTCAAGCACACCCGGAGGATATTGGTGATCAGTGCCGTCAGATTGACCTGGCCACGCTCCCCACGGTTTGGCACCCCAGGTCATTTGGGCACCACGAGGCCCTCCAACAACGATGCGTTGAGTGTTTTCAAGTACTCCAAAAGGTTATCGAGGAATCCACCTCCCACGTGTATATCTGTGGATGTGGGCAGTATGCTGCCCTATGCTTCAGTGCGATTCGCCGACAGCCCGACTCACTCGGTGGCCCTGAGGGTACATCCCCAGGGACGGAAACTGTCAATATGGATGACCTGTCGGGAGAGGGGAATGGCTTGGAACTTCTCGACGGGGGCTCTCCCCCGAAGACAAGCCGTTGTTGGATCCATCGGTGAGAGTTACCCGTCACCAGAGGAACCTCCTGGGACTCCCCACACCCACTGAAGCACAGACGTTGAGCCGAAACGTCAGCAAAGGTAAAGAGCACAGCAGGGCTATAAAGCCCGCCGACCCATCTGCCTCCATACAGAGGGCAGATGAGGGTCCCGAAAAGGCCACGCTACGTCAACAGCACGCCGAGCAGAAGAATCTAGTTGACTAGCTCCTCGTCGAGCGCGCTATAGAGCGGCGGCCTGACTACGGTGATCCTAGGCCGGGACAGCAGGGACAGGAACAACCACTCCTCGACGAGACTCCCCCGGGTAACCGTGATTATGCTGTGTTTGCCGACAGGGGAGAGGCCATTGCCTATGGCAAGAGGGAGCGGTATGTTTCACCACACCCTCCCGAACGGCGTGACTAACTGAGAGACCCCGCTCGGATTCATCCCGCTGCCCCAAGGGCCGCTCCGCCCGCCATCCCACGAGCTGCCGAGTTCAACGACCCGGTCGACGACCCAATTGGAGAGCCACGAAATGGGCTCGTGGTTAGAGATCCACTCCAGGACTGGAACCCATGTCTGGACGATCCAATGGCGGCACTCATCGCCCGCTTGGATGCCTTGGAGACTCGGCAAGTGGTGATCCCACCGGACGGCAAGCCATACCCAGCATGGGTGGATAACATGCTGGCACCTCCGGGATTCGGGAACCCCACTTTCGCCCCCTTCAATGGGACTGGAGATCCGCCACAACATTTGGCCCATTTCAACTCGAGGTGCGGGCCTATTTTGGGAACTCCGGCGCAGCAGGAGGCCGCTAAGCTTCGCTGCTTTGTCCAGACACTGGAAGGGCCAACATTTGTCTGGTACAGCCAGCTCCCCGTCGGGTCGATAACTAGCTGGGAGGACCTTCGTAGACAATTCCTCTACCAGTTCAGTTCCACGACCCGGACGACGAGTATCACAGACCTCTTCAAGTGCAAGAAAAGGCCTCATGATCGAGTCATGGATTTCGTCGCCCGATGGAAGGGTCTCACGTATTCCCTTGACATGCCATTGACTCAGGAGCAGTTGCTGACAATGTGCGTCGGGAACGTCAAGACCAAGCTCGTCCCTTCCCTGATCACTCAGAATTACCCCTGAGGGTTCAGGGACTTCACAGAAAAAGCTCAACGTCTTGAGGAATCCCTACAACAGGCCAGTCAGGCACACCCGCTGCCTCCTATGATCCCTGCAAGGAGAGTCAGTAGGGCTGAGCCCGCTGCTGTTGCCCAAATAGAGGCCCCCAGGCAGTTGGAGCTGCTGCCGGTGAGGCCAGCTCCACAGCCTCATAGGAATCCGCCTCCACCGGCTCAATTCCCGGCCCAGCAGCGGCAGCCCCAGAACCGGCCGGCCCCTCCGCGTAATGTACCGCCACAACCCAGGCGAGATAATCAGGGTCCACCTCCTCGGCAGGCCCCTCCAGCCCATCATCAAGACCATGCTCCCAGGGCCCCGCGATACCTGACTTACTCATTTCATGAGGATCAGGTCCCCGGTTATTTCCGGAGCGCCCTGGAGCAGAGGATTGTGCGACTGCCTGAGTGTTGGAGGCCAGAGGAGGCACATCTCACGGATAACCCCCGCTACTTCCCTTACCATCGGGCCCTGGGGCACACCATCCGGCGGTGCTACATATTTAAGGACTGGCTCCAAGACCAGATTAACAACAATGTAATCAGGTTGGGCCCAGCTCTAGCACAAGTGGCGGGTGTGTTCGTGAGATCAGATGATGATAGTGGCGACGAGGACGAATGGCAGCTGGTCTCCGACCGCGGATCCCAGAAGTATAATGACTGGATGGCCCGAAAGATGATCATTCGCGCCCATGGAATCATCCGTGCGAACTTGAATCAGCCTGAGCCCCCAGAATCTGCGGGTACTGCTTCGGAATCGTCGTCCCCGCCTGCCACTTCCGAGAAGAGCAAACGGCGGCGGCGCAAGAAGGAAGAGCGTGCCCTGCCAGTTCCGCCGCTATCCCGCACTCTCGGCGATTTCATGCCCCCGGAGATGGGGGTCCCTCCCCAGATCCTCCCATTGATGAATGATTCATCTGATGACAGTGTTGGGTACGCTTTGGTTAATACCGTCGAGCTGGTAAATCTCTTTTTGGTTCCCGACGTTGAATAACACCATGTGGACCTCCCTAGTGTCCCCGGTCGTCGCCACCGTCAGAGGAACCGCAACAACAGGAGTCGCTGGGGCACGGTAGTTGGTACCTCCAGCCAGGCCGTGCACGCCACTGAGACTAGGCAGCGGGATCAAAACCGAGCTCAGTGTGCGCAGCCCCCCATCCGGGGATGACAGATTCGCCTCTACCACCGTTTGTGGTGTGGGACCAGGCAGAACCGCCTCAGCCGCGCCGCGACCAGCTCCGTCCTGCCACGAGTCCATCCCTGCCTCCTGGCCCCAGTACGGTGACCACTTCCCGGGATTCAACCAGTGAACAGCGAGATGCGCCAAGCACCAGTCGGCCGTCGGTCCAACCGGCAAAGCCCGTCATGCCTCCAACCGTAGAGCAACCTCCTGCAACCAGGGGCTCGCGCTTGGCAAGAAAGTATGTTGTCCTAAAGCACTTGGTCGACATCCCAGCAAGGCTCTCCATCCTTGAGGCTCTGCGCCTTTCACCTGAGATGCGCAAGGCGCTCGCTGAAGCCCTGATGAGCCCCCTCCAGTTTGAGACGGAGGTTGTGGCTGCAGAGGCTTTTCACGCCGAAGCTATTGAGAACGCCGAATGTCAGGCAGTTATCTCGTTCTCTGGTAAGGATGAAGACCCTCCTATACAGGGGCACATTCGTCCGTTGTATGTTACTGGTCAGTTCAATGGCCTTGAAGTCCGGTGCTGTCTTGTCGACATGGGGTATGGGATTAACCTGATTCCAACTCAGACACTACGGAGATTGGGGTTGTCTGAGGATGACTTGATTCCCTCCGACATCAGGATCTAGGGGCATGACCGCACCGAGCAAACTCCGGTCGGCAAGATACGTTTGAAGACCCAGTTCGGTGACCTGGTTGCCAACACCGAATTCATGGTAGTCTCTCAGGACACTGCATATAACGCATTGATGGGCAGGACATGGCTCCACCTTCATGCGGCGGTCCCCTCATCATACCACCAATGCCTTAAATACTCCCTTAATGGTCGAGTAGGCGTGCTTCAGGGAGATGCCTCTCCTTTTTGCCTCATGTGAAGCCCGCTATCTGGAAGCGGACTATTACAAGAGAAAGGATAAGCAGATCCTGACAGGTGAGGTTGAGCCTGTCGCTGTTGCAAGTGATCCCTGGGCAAGTTTGGCTGACGCTTACGTCCTCCCGATCCATCGGTTGGACGTAGCCATGGTCTCGACGACCTGTGAGTCTCCTGATGAGATGACCGCGACCGCCCATGCCAGCACCAGCGGCCCAGTAGGGTCTGGTAGCCCCAATGCAGTTTCCAACGCAGTCTCTCCCGTGGACGATCCCTCCCCGCGTAGAGAGGACGTGGAAGATGCACCCCCAACCTTTGAGGAGGGCGTCTCCGCCACGGTCGATGAGTTAGTACAGGTGAACCTTGGAACCGAGGCAGATCCAAGACCCACATTGGTCAATGCCGTCATGCCCTCTGAGGAGCGGCAGCAGTATGTGGACTTCCTCAGACAGCACCGTGATGTGTTCGCTTGGGGCTATGACGAGATGCCGCGACTAGATCCTCACGTAGCCATCCACTGCCTTGGTCTCCCGGCGAACCATCGCGGGTTCAAGTAGCCTCCCAGGAAGATGAACCCATTCCATAGTTCCAGTATTGAGGCCGAAGTTGACAAGCTTATCAAATACAACTTCGTGAGGGGAGTTCAGTACCCCAGATGGCTGGCCAACATTGTGCCGGTCAGGAAGAAGAACAGGCATATCAGAAACTGTATCGACTTCCGCGATCTCAACCGCCACTGTCCGATGGATGATTTTCCCCTTCCGGTGATAGAGCTGTTGATTGACGGCACGGCAGGGTTCCAAGCCCTCTCATTCATGGATGGATACTCCGGATACAACCAAATCCGGATGGCCCCTGAGGATGAGGATTTCACTGCCTTCAAGGCCCCCCAAGGTATCTTTTGTTACCAGGTCATGCCCTTCGGCCTGAAGAATGCAGGTTCCACCTATCAACGGGCGATGCACCACATATTCAAGCCAATCCTCGGCACACTGGTGGAATGCTATGTCGACGACTTGGTGGTCAAATCGCGCCAGCGTCAGGACCATCTCAAAGATCTTGAGAAAGTGTTCGGCTTCCTCCGGTCTCGCCGCCTGAAGATGAACCCGTTGAAGTGTGCCTTCGGGGTCACCTCCGGGAAGTTTCTTGGCTTTGTGGTAATATACCGGGGTATTGATATCGACCCAGAGAAGATAAGGGCGATTATCCAGATGCCTCCCCCAGGTAACATTCGGGAACTGCAAGGGTTCCAAGGCCACTTAGCATATATATGCCGATTCATCGCGAATCTGGCCGGAAAGTGTAAGACCTTTTCTCGTCTCATGAAGAAAGGTTGCACCTATGTATGGGATAAGGAGTGTCAGACCACTTTCAAGGAAATGAAGCAGTACCTGCTTCAGCCTCCAGTTCTGATGCTGCCTGTATCTGGGAAGCCGTTGGTCCTTTATGTGACTGCCCTGGAACGGTCCCTTGGTGCCCTTCTCGCCCAGAAGAACAACGAGGGAACAGAGAATAGCCTCTATTACCTCAGTCACATGCTCCTCGATGCGGAAGTTAGGTATTCCCCCATCGAGAAGAGCTTCCTGGCGCTCGTATTTGACGTACAGAAATTACGGCCCTACTTGCAGCACCACGAGGTACAGTTGGTTTCTCGAGTAGACCCGTTGAAATATATCCTGAGCCAGCCTATGTTGACTGGAAGTCTAGCGCGGTGGGATGTGATTCTACAACAGTTCGACATCATGTATGTGTCTCAGAAGGCCATCAAAGGGCGAGCATTGGCGGACTTTCTGGCTTCTCACCCAACCTCCACGGATCAGCCGCTGCATCTAGGCTTTCCTGATGAGGCCGTTCTCTCGGTCGATCGTGTCGATCCATGCTAGAAGATGCACTTTGACTGTGCCTCCCGGAGCCCCACCGGTAGAAGACTCGATAATACTAAGCTCAACAGAGTGGGCTTGGGTATCGTCTTCATTACCCCGGAGCAGGCCGTGCTGTCATACTCTTTCCTGTTGTCAGAGGGTTGTACCAACAATGAGGCGGAATACCATGCCCTCATCACTGGCCTCGAGTTAGCTCTCGAGATCGACGTGCCCCATCTGTGTGTGAAAGTGGACTCTGAGCTGGTCGTTAGGCAGATCAATGGCGACTATGTTGTCAGGAAGCCGGAACGTGTGCCATTGCTGGAGTGCACCCTCCTCCTGATGGCCCAGTTCCCTTCTCGGCCAGAAATTGTCCATATTCCCCGGTCGCAGAACGGTCGAGCAGATGCTTTGGCCAGACTTGTTGCGTCACTCGCGAAGCCTGAACAGGACAACCTGATCATCCGCGTGACGCACCGCAGGCTCAACGCTCCCGTTATCCCGGAGGGAGATCGCGGCCCATCGGTAAGTAATCTCACCATGGATGCCCCTGTGCCTGGAGCCCTGAGTACCACAGATATGGCAGTCGAACCAGCCCCTGATTGGAGGAAGCCTTTGGTTGAGTACCTCCAACATGGCATTCTCCCGTCAGATCGGGCCGAGCGTGAGCGAGTTCGACGCCGCGCATCGCAGTTTGTCCTCCAGAGCAGTCCCGACCTGGAGCAGATCCTCTATAGATGCGGATTTGATGGTGTTATCCTCCTTTTCCTTCAGGGAGTTGAGATCACACGAGTCATGCAGGAGGTTCATGCTGGTTCATGTGGTGCCCACCAGACTGGGCCGAAGCTGTCCCACCAGATTCGGAGGTTGGGATACTTCTGGCCCTCCATGATCCATGACTGCATCGAGTATGCCAGGAAGTGCCATGTGTGCCAGGTTCATGCAAACTTTGTGCATCGGCCACCGGAGCCTCTCCATACCACCAGGTATTCTTGGCCCTTTGCAGTCTCGGGGTTGGACATTGTGGGACCTTACCTGCCGGCGACGGCTCGCCAGTGCCGGTTCATTCTGATTGCCACGGACTTCTTCTCCAAATGGGCAGAGGCGATTCCGCTCAGAGAGGTCAAATCCTATTCTATCGCTGACTTCATGACCTCCAACATCATTTATCGATTTGGAGTGCCTCACGCTATCCTCACGGATAACGGAGCCAATTTCCGAGCAGCCGAGTTGAAGAAGTTGTACGCCAAGTACAACATTCGCTCGAACCATACATCTCGCTATCATGCGCAGGCGAATGGACAGATTGAGGCGTTTAACAAAACCATCTCTAACATTCGGCAAAAGATGGTTGGTCAGAACAATAAGAGTTTGCCGGACAAGCTCCCCAACGCCCTCTAGGCTTATCGGACGACGACTCGCAATTCCACCCAGATGACCCCTTATTCCCTGGTGTATGGAGCTGAGGCCGTCCTGCCCATCGAGATCCAGTTACCAACCTTGCGCACTGCAGTCTACAACCAGCAAGCGCCGGACAGAGCTGCTGAAGCCCGTCTAGTCGAGTTGGAAGCACTGGATGAGAATAGGCTTCGCGCTTTTCACAACTTGGAGAGGCATCAAAGTAGAATGGCTCGATCTTTCAATAATAAGGTTCGCCTCCGCTCATTCCTGCAGGGTGACCTAGTACTGGCCCTAAGAGCACCAATGATACCCGGCAGGAAGCCGCCCATGTTGGAGCCCAAGTGGGAGGGACCTTTTGTCGTCCACAAGGTCTATCCCAATGGCGCGTACTCCCTAGCAACTATGGATGGTGAGCGTGTCACTCCTCCCACCAATGCTAGGTTCCTCAAGCAGTACTTTTCCTGAGTGTCCATTGTCCCGCATGACGTTAAACTGCACTTCGTCCCGCATGACATTAAACTGTACTTCGTCCCGCATGATGTTAAACTACACTTCGTCCCGCATGACGTTAAACTGCACTTCGTCCCGCATGACGTTAAACTGCACTTCGTCCCGCATGACGTTAAACTGCACTTCGTCCTGCATGACGTTAAACTGCACTTCATCCCACACGACGTTAAACTACATTCGTCCACGCTGCAGGATGTTAAACTGCCTGCTCCATCGTCCCGCATGACGTCAAACTGCACTTCGTCCTGTATGATGCTAAACTGCACCACGTCCAAGCTACAAGACGTTAAACTGTTCAGCATTTGTCCCGCATGATGTTGAACTGCCTCTCAAGAACTACGTACGGCTTGATTCCCATCCTTATGGGATACGTAGGACCGCCTAGACGTTTGTGTTCCAGCTCCAGCCCCGTCTCTTGGTTGACCACGGGGATCTGTCGTCCTTTGGTTGCTCTCAAGGTGAGTCCTCCTACCCTTTCTGGTGATCTGTTAGCATGTTTTGGGGTACTTCGGTCTATGAACTGTAGTGTCGGATTCAATCCCGACAAGTCCTGTGCTACTTGTAAGGCCTCACGCTTCCTCTTTTTCGGGCCTTCACTCAAAGGGATCCTCATTAGCGGTTTGGATGCGATGCCTTAGTGCTCTCCTACCGCTCCCGGTCGATTTACCGGCGGGTCCTGGGCAGAAAATCGATATGAATCCTGCGCTTGAGCGGTTGATGCTCGTTTGCTTGCCTCATCCTAGGCTGACACGATCGGATGTTGTGTTAAGAATATGGTCAGCAACATCCTTGATCGCCATGTCAACACTTTCAGGCTCTGAACATTGGTTGTGCAGTCCTTATCACACTCCGCCTCAGTGCGTTGTAGTGGAAACTCGACACTCTCTCTTCATACTGACCCTCAGTACACCTCTACACGTTAGGCAGGCCAACCAGGGTAATGGTGCCTTTCGAGGCTCCCATGATATGAGCACCAATGATATATGCTAATGTCCTCTCTAAGGGCCATTTGAATCTTGACCCTCATCCCCATGAGGAGGAAGGAGTCGCCCCAACAATCGCTTTCTGGGCCCAGCATAGCTGGAGGCTAGCATCTCTGCCCCTTGGTTGATAGACATATGCAGGCCCCTATCCCAGGATCCTTTTCCTGGAATTGTGCGTGACCGTAGGGCTGGGATGTGTCCCCACCTCCGCTGGGTCCGCCGTATCGCAATAAGCGGATTCCTCCATGGTCCGAGCCACATGACCTTAAACTGTGTTGCCTGGTCTTACCACACGACCGTAAACTGTGATCGTCTTGGCTGCCCGACGAGAAACGGCACTGCATCATGATGTTCTTCTCAGGGGAGACTCATGTTGGGCACTGGTTAATAACCACACCATTTATCAATGCCTTTCATGGATTGATTATTGTGGGGACGCCAGGAATTTCTTAATCACAGGCAGGTCGCTGCACAAAGAAAAACCATCCACCTTTAAGGACAAACAAGAAATATCAAATACCGCTTCTTCTGGGTGCGAGGGCCAGACCCACACCCCTCCCCGCGCTGGTGCCCGATTGTGTTGCACCGCGCTTCAAGAACTACGTGTGGCTTGATTCCCATCCTTATGGGATACGTAGGAACGCCCGGATGTTTGAAACTTCGGGTCCAGCCCCCCACCTCTTAAAGATTCCCCCTTCTGTTGGGAATCTGCCGCCTTCGGGTCACCCTCAAGGCGTGTCCCTCGACCCCTTGCAGTGGTCCACCTGTGTCAAGAGTACTCTGGTCTATTTCCTGGAGGGTCAGGTTCAGCTTGGTCAGGTTCCATCCACTTTCCAGGCTTCATGCTCCCCTTCATTCGGACCCATCACCTACGCCCTGGGTGGAACCCCCCATGAGGGGTCTGGATACAATGCCTCAGTGCTCTCCCACTGATCCGGGCTGGTGCCCCCAAGGGCCTTGGGCAGCAAATCGATATGAATCATGCGCTTGAGCGGTTGATGGTCGTTTGCTGCCTCATTCCATCAACGGTCAGTGCGATATTGATGCTGCTTTTCCGCCACGGTCGGCAGTACTCCCATATCGTTACGCCGGTGCCCCCAGTCCTTGAGTGAATGGCCGCATGATTCACATTACGTTTTCCACCTCCCATTATGACCAGGCAAAATCTCGGCACTCTTGACACTATCCCTCAGTACATCTTCGCATATCCAGGGGATAGGTCCACGATGTGGCGTACTTTGAGGTTCTTATGGTCCGAGCTCTAAGACCTTAAACTAAGATCTGCCCCTATGGTCCGAGCTCTACGACCTTAAACTATGATCTCCCTAATCGGGGTTCTACGTCCCGCATGACGTTAAAACTGCACTCTCAGAACTACGTGTGGCTTGATCTCCAGCCTGATGGAGTACGTAGGAACGCCCAGGCATCTCGGCTCGGGTCGAGCCTTAGGGGTCGCTAAGTTCCGCCCCTCCTCGTCGCCGGACGTCTGGCCTAGCTTCTGGTAGAGTGGTGTGGTTGTGATATTCTCCCTGATTCCGCTTGGGATGCCCCATTGCAATTATGGGAAGCGATAGTTTCCTCGTCAAAGAGGTCTTGTCTGAGAATTGGGGTGATTCACGGCCAGATTGGTGCATCCGCCAAATATGCTTTCCTCACGGTGGCGCAATTTTGGGAGTGTTAGATTCTGTCCAAACAAATCATCACTTCGCCCCACGCTTCACATTCTCTTTTGATCCGGATTTCCACCCTTATGTCTGAAGGAACCCCCAAAGCAGTATTGATGATGACATGTGATCCGCCTCCTGCAATATGAATGATGACCTTCGGTCCGTCAATTGTAGTAGTATGGTCGATTGATCCATTGTCCTCATGTCGTCTTGGGCATTTCCTGGGGGACTGACCATCGTGGATTTCTGATTTCGGGACACGCGATTCACCCTTTTTCATCTCCCTATGTTCGGATAAAATCTCAACGCCTCTAGCGTTGTCCCGCTCGTGTGTCGGAACAAGTTGGGGGGATGGTACATTGATTAGGTCTGAGGTCTCCTTTCCTAGGAATGACCTCCCTCTTTTCCTTAGAGATCCAGGCCCAATTGTGGATGCCTGAAGCTTGGTTAACGCTCCCGCAAAACAATGAATTGTGGTTGAGCACGTTAAGCCAAAATATGCAGATAAATATGTTGATTCATACAAATGGATCGAAGTATTGAGTAGCGGAAGCAAAATGTTCTGGGAATGGAAAAACAATGCCCCTAGGGATTAGCGTGCTGAATGGATCTTTCCAACGCCGCTACCCTTTGGCTGGCGACCTCCAGAGCTGCTTCTCGCTCTCTGCATGCCCTCTCTTCGTCGGCGGCCGCAGCGTGCAGCTCGCCGATCCAGGCCTGTGCACGCTCCCGCTCGACTTGAAGTGTGACCATCTGGTGGACCGCCTCCGTCAGCTGTTCCTGAGCGTCATCCAGCGGGGCCATCAATTATTCCACAAGCTCAGTGCACGCTGCGACGAAGGCCTCCTTCTCTGCTGCCTGCCCTTCGAGGCGCCGGACTTCCTGCTCCGCCACGAGGAGCGCCCGCATGTTCTCCGACATGTCCCGACATTGTGCGACGTCAGAACGCCGGCGGCTCTCGCGCATCTTTTTGGCCATGAAATCACGGACCGTCAGATGGAGGCGTCGAGCATCAGCTCCCCCAGCACACAGGAAGCGCAGCCAGGTTTGAAGCGATCCCATGCGCCCCAGCCACTCTGATGGGGGTCGCTTGAGGAAGTGCTGGATGCACTTCCACCCCCTGCGGCGCGTTATCCGGCTCTCCTCGACCGCCTCCGAGTCCGAGTCGTCCATCTCCTCGGGGTCGGCAGGCCGGTAGGTAGGGATGTCAGCCAGCAGGTCTGCTGTAGGGTCCGCCCCTGGGATGTCCTCACAGGGGATAGGTTCCCCAATATCTGGGTGACCTTCTTCTCTTGCCCCAGCGGCGTTGACACCCTCGTCAGCCCTCGACCACTCTCCGATGGCAGCACCGCCGACGTCCGTTGCCCCCTGATCAGGAGTTGGTGGGGCCGGCTCGGTGTGAGAAGTCTGTTCCGGAGAAGGCGGCATGTCTACCACTGGTCCACTTGTGGATGGCCCGGGTTCGACAGCCCGACGAGCCTCCAGTATTGAGATCACTGCGCAAGTCATGCTGCGGTTAATCATGTATCGTCAACGGCAAGCACCAGCAGTAATGTAAGGAGACTTACGGGAGTCCAGAGTGTCATCTTGCGCTGTCCCGGCCGCCGCAGGAGCAATTGCAGCAGGGGACCCCTCAGCGCTTGTCAATTCAATGATAGGTGTCTAGCCCCCGCCCTATCCTGCTGGCGCCTCTCCTACTCCTGATGAGGATGCCTAACCAACATCCGTGCACTCCTGAGGAAGATGAAGAAATGGGTTAGAAGATGCATAAGAGAATGGACGAAGCATGTTGAGTAGGGATAGAAGCGGACCTCGAGGAGTTCAGTGATATCAATATTGTCAGAGCCGGCCACATCGCCGCTCTCCCGCGGGCTCCCCGGATGGGACCTTCCCTCGGAGCCTTCATCCTCCCCCGTCTCCTCCTCTTCCTAGGAGTCATCGTTACTATCACCTTCTTCAGGCGGCATCTGTTCTGGATCAGGCTCTAGACCGAGCATCACCTTCACCATAAGGGACGGCTCCGCACACTGACCACGTTGGCACGCGTACTAATCCATGGCCGTCAGATACGCATACCGCCGGTGTAAGTTCACCCTGTCGGCGACCTGAAGGTGCCCGACCTCTGGCAGATGGATTTCTTCTCTGATTATCTTCTGCCAGATGGTTTCGGTCCCCAGCGACTGCCGCAGGGTCATCCAGGCCGACCACAGTGCTGGGAAGACTGCATCGTGGGAGGGTTCGAGCAGACGCCTTATCTACATCCCGAGCCGCTCCCCCACCACCACACGTGCCCCCTCTCTGGGCGCTGAGGCCGTGGCGGCAGTCTGCGATGTGCCCGCCGCTGAAGTCCCTGCCCGCGCCGGCTCCACTGCTTGGAGTGCCTCCATTTTCCCCCACGTAACGGCGCCTCGCCTCATTACTTGACGCCCGTTCTCCGCACGGGTGACCTCGAGCTGCCGAACTAGTTTCCGTAGAAGCCCCTCGGGGTACGCGATGGCCTAGTGATCGGCGTACTCGGTTGCCAAGCCTGCGTCGACCCCGGTAGGAGGGAGAGTGATGACATCGCCAGAGCCGAAAGCGGCGAACATTAACCACATCTGGCGAAGGACGCAAGGGTTCGTCTCCTCCCGGACAGCAGCGAATACACTCTTCGGCATCCGTTGAAGGAACCCGAACTGCCTGGCGAACTGGGATGGCACGTAGGGCTCGCATATCACCTTCCCGTCGATCCAAGCCACGAGAACCCCACCCCGCATGCTCAGGAAGTATTTGTGCTGCTCCAGCAGACCCTGCCCATTGTCGATCATCTGGCCAACGAGAGTGGGAAACGGGCTGAAGTTGAAATTGGCGTGATTGCCAATCCGAATCCTCACGCCCTCCTCATTTAGGGTCATCAGAGCGACCCTCGCGATGTTCATCAGGGAGGGTCGCTAGCTGTTGCCTGGAGGAATGACGACATTTGGAAATGTGTACCCACCGAGGTGAGCAGCCACCCAGCCGTGGAAAAATTGAAAGGGCCCATAGACCCTTCGTGGCGACCCCCCTCGCGAGATGCGTCCCAGGATGGCGTACAGCTTAGCCAACACTGGGACCCTGAGGTTGAATCTTTTGTTGGCGGCCATGGAGCCCGCCATCACCAGTGTCGTCGGGCGGACGCCCATCCTTGCGTCCCGCACTGGAAGGAGCCACCCACTCAGAAAGGTGGCCAGGAACGCCGCGTACCGGACATTTGTGTCCCAGGCCTCGACGACGCAGTACCCCCATGAGCAGTAGTCTCCCGTCTCCAGGACCCGCCAGTACGACCCGTTCCGGCTCCTCTGAGCCGCGGTCGGGCACCGCTTCCCCCTGCCTGGCATCTTGACCACTGGGTCATGCTCCAAGAACTGGCCGAACCACTCCTTGTAGGCTATGTCCTTGCAAAAGTCCTTGACCCCGAGCCGCTCCGTAGCCAGGTCCAGTAGATGCCATGTCAGGATGGGAGTTCGTGACCTGTCGCCCCAGGTGTTCCTTGGAGGCAGGAACACATCGTATTGGTAACCCTCCAGTGGGATACCTCCAATGCAGTGGATGTCCCAAAGACCGATGGTGACCTCCCGATGATGATGATGGAAGGTGTTGGTATCCGGGGACCAGCGGGTGAACAGCTCCGGCCCGAGCTCGGGCTGCTGGTAGAAGTGGAACTGCGACGTCCACACCGCCTCGAACATGCCGATGTACCGCATTTCCTCCGCGAAGTGATCGCGGGTGTGGCATACCCAGAACGCCCAGGCCCACTCACTGGTGAAATTGCCCCAAGACCGCATGTCACAGTCCTTCAGCCAGCCCCTGGTTACGTCGGTGACACTCTGGCGATACGTGCTCGAGTAGAGGGCTGGAGAGTTCTCCGCAGTAGGCTGACTCCCGGTAATGGTTCGCGTCCTCGGGTTCAGGAAATAGACATTTAAGTGCCTGGTCTCCCTGGAAGGATGCCCGTTGTTGGTGATGTTGTAGCGGGGAAGCTCGTCCTCCCGAGTCACCCAGGTCCGTGGCGCATCAACCTCGAACCCCGGCACCGGAACCTCATCCAGGATGTCGTAGTTCCAGAGTGGCAGGTTGTCCGACAACGGATACGTCTTCTGGGCCGTTGTCAGCAAATAGAACAAGGATTGATTGTTGGAAACAATCTCCTTGGCTCCGTAGACCTCCTCGTTCGCCGCCATCTCAGCTCTGCGAATGGCGGCATCCCCATCATTCACTTGATTCGCGTTCATCTCAGAAGCTCCGGGAGTCGTGTGGGTTAAGGGATGAGGCGTGTGGAATCGGAGGAGGCTGGTAGAGAAATTTGGGAGTTGGCGCGCAATCCTAGTGGATGGCGCGCAATTGAGAAATCCGTCGCGTAAAACCCCGGGTGTTCGCGCAAGACAAGCCGAAATCCGGATTGGTTTGCGCGCCGAACGGGCGAATTTCGCACCGTCAATGGCAATTTCGCGCACGAGAGCTTGGAAGATTATCGCGCAGAAAGCCTGTGTACGGCACGCAGGACCCAAGGCCCCTATTTATAGGCGAGGCCGGGTGTCTGCGCCGCGCGGAAAGCGCTTTGCGCGACCAAGGCAGCAAATTTCACGCCCGACGCCCTTTTTGCACGCCAAAGTCCCGCGCCGCCCAGGACTTCGGCATTCCGGCGTCTCCCTCGGAACCCGATCGTTGCGACCTCTCGCCGCTCAGATTCAGAGGGGGGGCTTTTGTAGACGCCGGAAAGTCCGTTTCTCCTCAAACGAAGTTCCGGATGAGGAAAGCGAGGTCATATTTGGAGTCAGAAGCATGTTTCGGAAGGCCCGAAGGCCTTGCGCGAAATATTGGAGGCCCGCGCACAATATTGGCGAGGCACGCGCAATCCTTCCGGGATGCGCGCAATGGGCCGAGTCGGCGCATTATTTTCCGTGCCCGACGCCCGTGCGCGGCCCTGAAGTGCGCCAGGCCCCTATTTCGAGCCCGCGCCGCGTTGCGCGCCAGCACGCCGAATTGCGCGCCCGCGAGCAGAATTGCGCACCTAGGGTTGCCTATAAATACAAGGCGAACCCAACGTTTTAAAGGTTTCCATAATTCGAAGGGTCGCTCGTGCGTGCAATCCCGCCCCCTCCGCGCGCAATGCCGATCTTCAGGTAACCTCCTTTATTTCGCGAAAGCAATCCCTAGGGTTCGCCTTCGCGCGCAACCCCTTTGGCTTCTTTCCTTTGACCAACTCCTCACCCAAAGGCCGTCGCGCTCAAAAGAAGCCTCTTGCGCGCAATTGCCCCCCTCTTGCGCGCAATTGCCCCCCAATTGCACGCACCCCCTTACTAACTGGCCATTCGTTAAAGAATGGTTCGTTGCCCCCGCGCGCTATCAGAGGCCCGGTGCGCGCAATCTCAATTCCCCGCGCGCTATCAGAGGCCCGATGCACACAATCTCCATCTTCCGTGCGCAAAGCGCTGGCCCAATTGCGCGCCAGCCCGCCCAATTGCGCGCCGACCAGCGGTATTGCGCGCCAAGCTCCTCTTTTGCATGAAAACCGCCAAGGGTCGCCCCCATTGACCCCCTGAGGGTACCCGCCTGCGTGGCGCCCGATGATCTTCATCCCGGGTGCCCGCACCGTATGTTGTCTTCCCGTGTGGCCCTCCAGGCTCGCGCAAAGTGACACAGACCCATTGGCGGCACCACCTCGTCCGCCCTGTAGGACGATAAACTACCAAGCATCAACCGTCCTGCAGGACGCTAAACTGCACCTCGTCCGCGCTGCAGGACGTTAAACTGCCAAGCATCCATCGTCCTACAGGACGCTAAACTGCACCTCGTCCGCGCTGCAGGACGTTAAACTGCCAAGCATCCATTGTCCTGCAGGACGCTTAACTGCACCACGTCCAAGCTGCATGACGTTAAACCGTCCTCTTCGTCCTCAACACACGACGTTAAACTATACTTCGTCCGGAAAGACGTTAAACCGTCCGCTTCGTCCTCAACACACAACATTAAACTGTACTTCATCCGGCAAGACGTTAAACCGTCCGCATCACCCGATCCCGTGCCTCGCACGCAGGGTCCCCCCCGGTTTGGATGTGGCCCCCACCCGCTCGTCTCTGCAGGGATGTCGGGATTGCCCCTCTTTAGGGACGATTTATTGGAGTGGCCTTCGCCCACGGGGGTAGGGCATTACAAACCCCTAGTTTCTTGTGGGGGACTGCACATGTGTATCTCCATTGTGCTTACCCACTGCCAAAGCCAGTAGAGGGCGTGACAGGGATCGAGGTGTCTCTCTCCTTCGGCCCAAGTCCCTCTTCAACTTAGCTTTGCCGCACTCAGGTTGCCTCAGTGCGTAAGTCCTGACAGAATGAACTACATGGACATTGATCCCTGTCTCCTAAACAGGGTACGTAGGAAGACTCCCTGAGGTTCAAGCCCACCACCTGGTCGTCCCGGTCGTATTCACGTCGGTTTGTCCATCAGTGGACCCCTCCCGGGTTCACATTCGGGTCGATTCACCTATGAATCCGCCCTTGTGGGGGACTGCACGTGTGTATCTCCATTGTGCTTACCCACTGCCGAAGCCAGTAGAGGGCGTGATAGGGATCGAGGTGTCTATCATCTTCGGCCCAAGTCCCTCTCCAACTGTGCTTTGCCGCATATGGGCCTCCTTAGAGTGTAAGCCCCAAACACCATCGTCCAGTAAGACGTTAAACTGTGATCCACCCACTTCATGCGTGCCAGCAGCCTAGACCTCCTCATGAGTCGGCTTGCCATCGTCCAGCATGACATTAAACTGTATATCCAAACTACGCTGACTTTGATCCGCGCTAACGCGCAGTACGTAGGAAGCCTCTACGGGGTCCAAGCTCTTCACTCCATCATCCATCCTGATCCTTCCCCGGGCCGCCACATCCCGGTGGGGTCATGCCATTTCATTCCACTCCACTTCACTCGGGAAGCCACCCATGTGCTGGCCCCAGCGTCGGAGGTTCCCCGCAAGGGGTTCTGTCATCTGATCCACTCCTCGTGTTGATCAGTCTGATGTCGTCCCCGCTGGACGTTAAACTCGCGGCATACCCCGTGTTAAACATGGGAAGCTGAGGAATACCTCAGGTAACGTAGTTCCCCGCACCCAGCGCGGGATGCCTCAAGCCATCAGGCCTTCGAGAAGCCCTATTAGGAACGAAAGGCAGACATGCAGAGCCGCAGTGTTAAGACATGCCCCCAACACCCAGAGCTACCTGGTGTCCTCACCGCGGGTTGCTGCCCCGACCAGACTCCTTGGAGCGTCTGGGCGAAAGCAGCGTAATAAACCGGTGTCAATGAAGATATGGCGCCGGGAACGAGATTCACGAACATTCATAAATCTATGAGGGAGACCCGGATTAGGCGACGAGTTCCGAGGAGACGTCCACAGAAGGAGGAGCCGACATCCCATCATCCTGGTTTCGATCAAGGAGCAGACATCCCTGAATAAGGGACGAATGCCGCCCGCCTTTGGAAAGCGGGACTGCGGGGCCACAAGCCGCGCTCCCATCCCCTCGGGTCGACGGGCGCACGCGTGAACGCGTCCTGGGAGAACAGCATCGGAACAGAAACCCGACGCACATCCGCATCGAAACATTTATATCAGTTTTATGTGAAGTTCATAAATAATAATGTGTTGTCTTTATATTATGGTCATATTTTGGGAATTATTTAATCTATGGAAAAATGGTTTTGGGGGATATGACCAAGGTTTTAAATTGATGTAAAATATATGATATTAAATGATATAAATTGTTTACATTATTAATATGAAGTGATTATGTAGATAAAATTGTAAAAATCGTGTTTTTTATAAATTATATATTTCAATATAGAGGGTTTAACATGAATACTATGTAAATATGAAATATTATTCATGTAAAAATATTCAAAGCCCATGAAAATATTTTATGGTTTGGGATTATAAATTTCCACTAATTTTTAAATAACCCATAAAAGATTTTATTTATATAGTTTATCAAATCAACTACGATATGTAACCTTGTTGAAATTTATATTTTTTGAACTAGGTAGGAAAATAGGTTATGGGAAAAAGGAATTTGGTCTGTTCAATACTCTTATCTTTTCTCAGATCTTGGTAAATGCTTGGATCGAGAACATGATGGAATAGAATTAAATAATTCATATGAATCTTTTATCATTTCAGATACCTCTAAAGGGATTTGAAATATAAAGATTTTATAATTTAGTAACAAGTATATGACTTTTAAATTACTTTCTCCACTAGTAATCAATATAGAGGGCTTATGACTTGTAAGTGTTCTTGAGGATAATAAGGGTATGGAGAATCTGGTTTAGGCCATAATGAGTAGTAAGGTTAATGATATTAATGAGGATACATTTGGGGAAGTCTCCACCTCCATGGAACATATAAAAAATTTCATGTATGAATCAAATTATAAGAAGGACAATTAGGATCAGGATATCACATTGAAAACGGATAAAAGTTCGGGATGGGGGCATCTCCCATGTGTTTAGGGAGGAAGACTAAAATAACCAAACATGAACCTCCAATCATAGGATTAGTTTATATAAAATATTTAGTAAGATTTAAGTGATCAGGATCGATTTCATGTTGGGTTATACTTTTTTTAAATTTTGAATGAAGGCATGAATGATTTATCCAACCCCATCCCCTCCGGATTTTTATTTTCCTAATAAAGGGGTATATAATCTAGCTTGTTTAAATTTATTTTTCTGATTTGACATTCGTGATCAATGTGTTGTTCATAAATGTGGAGATAATGGTTGGGTGGAATTTCCATCAATTTTCACCTTCTAACTAGGCTTAATATTGCTAAAAAACTGAAATAACTATTAAAAGATTCTAAAATCTGTTTTTTGAATGTCTATAGTCTTGTGGGGAAATTTCATTCTAAATATAATTTTATATAAGTAATAATGTTAAATAATTATTAAAATAATATGAAATATGCATTTTTATTTTTAAATTTATTATTTTTTGATTAAAAAACTAGCTCACCATCATCCTTACCATCCAATATTGTAAACAGACTATGTTTTTAGTCAGTATATTTCAAAATTTGTTTTCCCATTAGTCATGTCCAAATAATCAGTAAATTTTTCTTATATTAGATTATAGATATTTTAAAATGGGTCATTCCATAGGATTTCCTGACATATATAAAACAAATTTATATGGATGGTAAAATTTAACCCTTATAAAAAATAGTTCAAAATGAATAGAATGAAATTTGGCATAGACATGTATACACGTTACCAATTTAAGCCTAACTATTTTACATTGCAAAGAAATATGAAGAGTTAATATTTTTTATATAAATTTAAAAAATAGTTTTATATTATATATAATTTCTATATTCATTTATTTTTAATTTTAAATCATTTATATTCATTGTTAATGAAATATTAATTATATCTTATGTTAAAATATATGAATTTTTTATTTTTTTATTTAATTATTTATTCAAGAATAATAACTTTTTATATTATGAATGTGTGTGTGTTATGATTTCTTAAATAACTCTTATAAAATATTATACAATGTATTTTAGGTGTTTCTGGATAATATATAACATAATATTGAGTTTATTTTCAATCAACGTTAGTTATTTGATAGTTATATAATTCCAAATTTAATATTTTTTTTTATATTTATTCTTAATTTATCTAATTTAAAAACATGGGGAAATTATGAAACAATATTGCGTATTAATATGAGAATGGTGGGAATTTAGGCCAAACATCAACTAGACTAAGGTATGTAGTTATTTCTAGAAAAGATGATTCAGTACCTATCACACCATATATTCTCGTAAATATGATTTGAGTTTCATGTGGTTTTAATCCTTTGTGTGAAATAGATTCATGTATTGTTTTAATGTAGTTCATATGAATAGGTGTTAATGATATAAATTAAATATTATTATGGATTCATAACACAAATAACTAATTGTATAAAGTGTTATACAATTAAATTATTAGAACATGTTAATTTGGTTGATAAACATGAGTTATATGCATTAAATAAAATATAAGCATTCGTGTATATTGGGAAAACATGATATGAAATATATATTAGATTTATATAAAATTAAATAGTGATATAAATAAAATCCCGTCATTAAGTGTCATATTCCTTCTAAATAAAACACTTTTCAAGACTTTTTTTATTTGTTATGATTTACTCTAACAAATTAGTTCTCATGAATTACATTTTGTAAGGATAGCATAATATAGGTATCCCTAACAGGTATGTACATATAAATCATGTGAAATGTATGATACACTTTACTAGGTGACTCTAATGATTATGTTCCAAAGTAATATAGTTACGATAATCAATAATATGGAGTATACTATGTTTTTATTTGTTATACTATAAAAGTGTTGTATATGATATAATTTATATTATCGTTGTCATGACCCGACCAATAGTGTCCCTCCTTCCTAGTAGTAATACAAGTGTGAGAGCCCAATCCCACCATCAATAGGCTAGAGGAAGGTGACTAACACCAAGAAGGAATTATATACACATTAGAGGCCTTAGCATATGGTACCTATATGCACACACACACACACCACTCCAATTACACACATTAAGATAAACGAAAAAAATGAAAATTATACTATAATTCATGAAAAAACTTATATTCCCCAACAGAATACAAAAAATGTACTAGAAAGTGTAATTATCCAAATAAAATCCCACCAAGACTACAAAAGGGTCTAAACTTCTAAGATGGAGGGGACTACCATCAAATGAAACACCTAGAACTATACATGATGTATCTGGATCAACTATGCTCTACCTACTCCTGGTCCTCCTAGAACTCCAATGAAAAGTATTTCATCTATATATGAGATGACATGTATAGGAAAATCCCATGAGGGGTCGGTATAATGATACCCATCAGGATACCCTAAAATCATTGAATATATTGTATCAAGAGAGCTGTCATATCATCACCATGAACATATGTCAATCTAGATATGATACATAATAATACAAATAATAATAACATAGATATGATTGAAGGTAGATATCAAGTCCGAAGGTCACAACCGTACATTGAGCCTAGGATTCTACTAGAGGCTCAAAATTAAAACTCATTTGGTAGAACTCACTCTATAATCCATGACATTCCTAATGGAACTCATCAGATAGGTCTCACTCATCAAGTGTTACTACACCAATGATAATAATCCGAGAAAACATTCCTTTTAGGTCTTTCCATGAGGAAGTGTGAAGGAAACTAAGGGGGATCATTTGAGATACCCACTCAATTGAAATGCACCTCATTAGATGACAAAAGATGTCGATAAATAGATAGGGGATCACACATTGGACTAATGATGTATACCATACCCTAACTAGAATAACCTGTTAGTAGGGGATCATATACCCACATAAGTTATCCATGAAGATTCCTCAAACCCAACATAGTGAAGAAGAGAATGAAAGAGGATCCCACTCTAGAACTTATGTATCAATTTAGTTTCTCTATCCAAGACTAATCATGTAGCTGGGATCATATCCTATGCTCATAATGTAATGTATCACTATAGCCTCTTGGGGATGGACAACGAGAACACACCATAGAGAGTTAGATGTAATAGAACACGCCCAATATTACACCACAACTCAATTGAGAAAAAAAATTCGATCCCACATACCTTTAAGGAGTAAACAACATGTCCCTAAGGGGTACACAAAATAAATCATTAACCTAAATATACACATGTACCATGATCACATTAAATTCACTTCTAAAAATACATGACATATCCCTAGGGATACAAATTGTGTAGATGTTGGTTTGGAACTCAATGTTTCATTTGGTATAACTTGTGTAGTATTCCCCATGTACATGCACTCAATTCAGGGCCATTTACTCTATAAATGTCGGAGTACATGAACATATTCCATAAAATTCCAAAGTACATGGTGTGCACTCCATGTAATACAACATGCAGGGGCTGGACCTAGCACTTGGAATGTGCCATTTAACAATGCATGTGTTCTTTATGTAGTACAAAGTGTGTGTCCCACCATATATGGTGTGTGCTATCACATGTTATCTTTTGTGTGTACTTTCTATACAAACTAATCCATCCTCTATGGTTTATATGGTGTGTGGGTTTATAAATCCTCATGGGCATGTAACCCCTATACAAACTGAGCTACATGGATAAGAGTCACTTGGAATGTGGAGCCACCAAATGACAGGTGATATATATCACCACATCTAAACCAAAGAAACCATAAATAGGAGACTGCACAGTGTATGTTCTTGAACAACACATCGTGTATTTCTGATTTTCACAGAAAAAAAAAACTTTCCTAATAAACATTCCCATTCCATTATCACAGTTGATTATTCCACTAGACCTGTTAATGAACATGGATCTAGGATTGACTGATCATGGTTTTCACTAGTGACTATATATCAGTAATCAACTCCAATCGGTAATCACCCCTATCAAATTATGTCGCACTCTAAACCGCAAATAGGGACCCCCAATCTGATCTCAATCCATCCTTGATCATCCATTTTCATAAAAAATCCATAACATGCCATCAATCTTGATCTTGCACTCAAATAAATGATCCATTGTTCAAATGATCGAAAGATAAAATATCAATTTTGGGGTATTTGTTGAACTACTAACCAAAGAGAATGTCGAAGAGGAACACATTATGAACAGTGGGGTAAAAAACAAAATAAAAAATGTGTAATGAACTTCGACCATTATTTCAAGTTTTCCTTAATTCAATGGAACTAGAACAATGAATGAAGAACCAATAAACAAGATATAATCAAATATTATAAATTTATTAATATTGAAAGATAAGGAAAAACCTTGGAAACAACCATTGATCTGTGAATCTATATTGTTATAAAGATTGACTCACATTTGACATGGGAGAAAGGGGTAAAATACAAAAAACAATATTCAACCTTTATTTTGGATTGATTTTTGTTGAAGAATGATTCCACATCATTTGTTCTAGTGATATCCATGAATTATCACAGTTTAAACAATCTTACAAGTAACAATACATTAGTCCATGATCCATTATTTCCACAATGCACTCCCCCACATCCCCTCTCAAGTCCTTATAGTTATGTGACTGACCCTGTGATTTTCCCATAATAGGTTTATATAGGTGGATGCTGATTCTAGTGAAATTAATTAATTAACTATTTAATTTACTAATTATCCCATGAACACTTTTCATCCAACCACCCAAATATGATAAGGGTTATATGACACCTCAAGAAAAACCAACATTTCATAGTCAATATAAATCATAGATTTCCCATTCATGTCTCCTTTCAAGAGTTATTCCATTATTTTAAGAAACATTCTCACACATGATATATACATAATATTTTAAATATCTTCACACAAATGCTCTATGTGCCCTAGAGTTCAATGATAACATAGTTCCTTACATCAAAAATATTCCTTGAAATATTCATAATTCTTGCAAAACATAAAAATAGTTCCCAAATTCTCCCCATATTGAATGATTTTTCTTCCTAAAAAGAGGAAACCTACTCACAAGGGAGGATAATAATCTCTCATCTGGGTCTCGAACAATGATGATCTCTCCTGATGGTTCCCATTCTGTCGAGAAACATTCTCCTAAGGTAATAATTTTACCATGAATTTTATTCTCCCATTTTATCTTAAACGCCATACGGAAACCTGAAAAGGTAACTCCGCCATAAATATACAACTTATCTAAGTTGATGTAATGCAATGATTTGTGATCATGTTTCTTCCGTTGGGACACATGGAAAACACCAAGGACCTAGTCTAACTATGGTGATGTGGTCATGTGGTATGCCACCTTTCTAACCCAACATAGTAACCAAAAAAGGGCCTAAAAACTCTGAAAATAGCATGTAACCTTGACCAAGTATTTTTACACCATTATGAAATTAGATCTCCCATAACACAAGATCTCCTAATAAAATCCCCATGAATACCATTGTAGGTCCAAAAAATAATACTGATGTATATAGATACTCCTCATCCCACTGGATAGACTGAATTATTCGCAACCATCACTAGCACCAACTCTAGGCCCATAATCATTTCCTCCCACTTTCTTCGACTAGTATAGTGATGAATTATAGGGTCTCTCATGCATGGCCTCAAGTGGTGATACAATAATGGTGGAGTGGTAACTATTATGATATGTAACATCCACTGATGGAGGATGATCCTCCATCTATGGCCAAAACTAACATGAAAACTCAAATCAGGTTCTCTAAAACCTAAGTTGTCCACTTAACATGGATTCATTTTCAGGGTAGAAACACTATACTGAACTACAATTGAGTCTAAAGGCTACCTCTATCCACTCTATAATCATGATGTAAATCATTTTTTAGGGTTTCAAATAATCATCAAGGGAATCCCATGAATCCAAACTACCTCATACAAAAACATTCATCCCAAACACTCAATTATGATCTTCTCATGGATGGTTAGGAAGTGAGATAACATGATGAGTCATTTTATGATAATTAATATATCATAAATTTCACTCACAAATAATGTAAGCTCCATCAAAAAAACCATAATGATATCATCCAATTTCCATATATATTAAGGCACCCCAACTTTTTCCTATTATATTTGATACATCATAATTTAAACTCATAAAAATTTTCCAACATCCCTGACATTACAAACTGATGAAAAAGGATCTCAGTACATTCTCACCACATGTGGATGTACTGATAATGGAAAACCGTCCTAAGAACATTATCTCTCTATATAACTGGTTCCAGCATCAATCCTCAAAATAATTAAATGATCACCAACATCATAAAATTCATTTGAAACATGTCTATTGGATATCTGGTCAAGGGAGATCACACAATTTATATCCCCATGATGTGCCTACCAAAAACACTAAAAATGAAAAGGTGAAACAACCAGGAATTGGAGATATGTTGTACCATAATAACCACATAGGCCAACTAAAAAGGGGTCAACTTATCTATCACCTCACTCAATAATAACAGATATAAAAAAGAACATTTGTGATCATCTACTAGTATGGTTACAAACTTGAGTGTCTCTCAAGATAGAATGGCCTCAACCTTTTTTGTGTCCACTTTCACTCCCATGTCTGAGAAGAAAAATTCCAAGAAGTGGACCTTCTAAAAATAGAACTGATACATTAAGAAATTTTCAATAAAGATATTACTCTTGGTGCATGTATAGACCCATAATCATGTGTCACGCATACTCCACCACTAAAACTAAGTACAAGAGGGTTCCACTGACGAAGACTACCATGAACCACTCTAAGAAGAGTTTTAAGGACTCAGTTCATATATCTAACAAACATGTTAGGATGTCCAACAAACTGAAAGGTATCACCATGAAATCAAAAAAACACCAGAAACATTAGAAATCCACTTTTGAAACATCCTCTTCTCAAACCCATGGATAATGATAACCTATCCTGAGGTCCAACTTTTAGAACCATTTTACCCTTATGCACTGATTGAAGAAGTCATCGATTATAGGGGATGGATACTCCTCCATGATAGTCACATAGTTCATGTGTTGTCAATACACACCTAATCTCAAGAAATAATGAACTTCCTCAACAAACAACACAGGTATAGGTAAGTTAAACACTAGGTCTATTAAATCCCATTCTATTTATATTTCTTCAACCAAACCTTTAACTATCATTTCTACATGGGGTAATCTGATATGCTAGAAAAAATATCAGTCCATCCTTAGTATATGTCCTTGCATCAGAAATTTTTTTGTTAGGGACTTATTCCTAGAACATACTAAATGTTGAAGTCATCGTCATCCTAAAATGATATATTCACTAGAAGCTAACTACACATGTTGGTCTAATGGTCATACTAGCCAACTGATATGAAATCTGTATTATCGGCCCACACAAGAGACCATCCTACTCTTCTTGGGATCCATTCTCTCCAACGAAGTAAAACTCCATCCCATAACATGGATACAATATAGTCATCACTATAATATTTTGATATTTTAAAATAAGACAATGTTTGATAGGGTGCATGATACACAACACCGAGTTTAAGTGATCCATGACATGTAATTATTATTTAGAGTAACAGTTATTACCTTTACATTGAAATAGAGAGTATGAATAGTGTTAACATAATTTTGAAATATATATAAATGGTCTAATTAATAGAAATACATTTATTTATTCTTATGAAGTAAGTTCATAGTTTTCAGTAAGGTTATTTTGTGCTTTTGAAAGAGGTTTTATTGAAAAAGAATTTTTATTAATTTTTTGTGAAAATATATTATAATTAATTTCCAGAACTTCTTTAAATTTATTTTATAAAAATAGCATCATTTTTTAAATCAAATATCAAAATTATCTTAGGGTGTAATTTTCATATTCTTCAGAAAATATTGATCTTCTAGTGAATAGTGAAAAGTACTAAATTTTTTAAAACTATTATTTTTTTAAAGAATTTAAAAAGTTCCGTTTTTTAAATGGATTCCAATAATAATTAGTTCAATTTTTTTAAATTATAATTCTGGTATTTAGATTTAATTTTTTACATGAAGTTGGTGAAAAAAACAATTTTATACTTAAATGGCATTTTTCTGAATAACTATTTTTCATTTCATTTTTCATTTTAATATTAAATTAATTTCTCTCAATTATTGAAATTCAATATTAAAAAATGGATTTCATATTTAGATTCTGGATGTAAAAATTAGGTTAATTGGTCCATTTTAATTTCTGTTATTTATGAATAGTAACTATATAAAATAATTGTCTCTGGAGTAAGGGTAAATCATGTAATTATGGATAAAAATAATTTGATAATGACTCTAAAATGACCCTAACACTTTTCTTTAATTTAATTTTATGAACCTATTTAATCTAAAATCGTCCAAATATTTTAATATATTAGCTTTTTTCCATTTGGCTAGGATATTTTCCTATATAATTTTTTATTTAAAGAAAAGTAAATAATTTCATTCTCTTTGTTTTATTATATTTAAAATTTTAACATGCAGAAAAACCAAGGATATTTTTTATTATAAATAGTTATTTGAATGATTCGTAAATATTTTTAACCATGGTAATTTATTTATAATTTTCTGTGATGAAATAATTACCATAAATTCTTATAAAACACTGATATAATATTAATTCAATTAATAAAAAAATAAAATAAATTTTATAATTTTTTTAAAAATGACTAAATTTAAATAAGTTAATATGTCAGAGGAATTTTATATATCTATATTACATGTTAGCTAATTTTTAAATGAATATATTATAAACCCTTTTTCTTCATGTATTTAAAGTCATATTCAACAAATATTGCATAAAATAACATTATTAATATTTTATAATTAATAATTATTTATTAAATGATCTAAAATTCATAGAAATATTATATTTTTTCAATTGAATGGTATGTGGTTAAAAAAATCAACCATGGTCCATTTATGGGTAATTATTATTTTTATGCTAATATTCTGGACCCTTAAAATGTAGAAAAAGTTAATATTGCGATAATTATCGAAAGGGTTAACAAAGAGAAAAAAATAAAAGATAAGGGTAAAAACATAACAAAACATGTTAGAATTTTATTTTTTTCATATTAGTTTTACTAGAATTCATATTATTTTTGAATTATATCAATATTGATCCTTTTTTACATGAAATTTTTTTTATTTTAATTTAATACTTAATGAAATTCTTAGAATATCTATCTCCTCTTTCAGAAAAGGACACCCACCTGGTCTTATTTACACCACTTAGATCCTACTATATTTACCAAAACCTATAAAATTACATTAAAAATACTTAGATTCATTATATAGGATCTTTTCCTCTCAAAAGAAAAATCATATGTTCTATAATAAATGATCAAAAAGAGATATCTTGAAGAAGAGGTAATCATCTTAAAACTTTTCCACATTATTTATTATATTACCCCTCTAAATATATGTTTTTTAACATAAAATAATAAATTTAATATCCTAAATGTTTATTATTATTATTATCATTAAAAAATAATTAATGGCCTTCTTTTCTAAGTGAAATCATCACTCGTGCATTTGTATGACTTGTCATCTCCACATAGTGATATAATTCATTTTTCATCATCATATTATATGGATGGGTTTTATTTGGGGTTTAATATATATTTATAAAATTTATGAAATTTTAATTTTTCAGTAATTATAATATGACATCTACCTTCTTACCTTCCAATCGGTCAGAAAAAAATAATGTCACTCGTGTGTACGAGTGAACTACTACATCCATGAAGCGATGTGTTTTATTCATTTCTATGTTAATTATATGTCAATAAGTATATATTTAATTAATATACATAATTTAAATGCTATAATAATGATTCTTTAATTTTTAATTATTATTTAACTTTCTTATTCCATCCGTTGGAAAGTCAGAAATGCTCCTGCGTACGTACAGTCTACCGTCTCCTAAAATAATGTAATTCATTTTCATATCTTTAAATTTTATGGATTACCCTAAATATAAATATAATTAACATATATGATATTTATATAATTTTAAAAATCCTATATATTATGGAACCAAGATATAAGTAGTATGATCAAAACGACCAAACTAAAACGTAAATGAAAAATAAAATGTTATTACCTGGAACAATAATTTTACCAAATAATTGTATTTATATGGGAGGTAAAATATTGTAAATAATATATATATATATATATATATATCTGTGTCTGTGTGTTTTTTTGTGTGTGTGTGAATTGTTTTTGAATATATTCATAATAAATCTATATTTATAATACAGGATGTTCATACAAACCCGACGGAATTCGATCCTGTGTTAAGAGTTTATTTTACAATATCATCATTATTTAAGATTGTTTATATTTGAGTATACAGTTCTGGAATTAGTTGATATTTCTATCTTAAACCAAATATATATTCATATAATATGTATATTTTATAAATTAAAATTTTTCCTTTTAATTTATAATTTCAATTATGCAATATACAAAAATAACTGTTTTATGGGAAACCTACCATGTTTTTCTACTCATTTGGAATATTTTTCATCCATGTGGATATAAAAATTCAAAATTTTCAAAATATATTTTTAAAACTATAAAATTATTTTATCATAGATATTTTTACACATGTTTTATTGTTACAAAAAAATTGTTTAAAATTATTCTTCTTGTATTTTAATGAACACGGTAATTTTTGACATTTTTACAAATGTGTGAAAAGAATTATTTAAATTATATATAATTAATGTGATTTCCCTCCATCAAAACCAATCATTTACTTGAAAAATAATTTAATATTTTATAAGGTTATATTGAAATAAAAAAATTCCATAATATTTGGGAGTTTTTTAGATTTTAAATAAGTTGTTTCAAAGTGTAAAAGTATATTTTCCTCAAGAAAGTTTACAATGATATTTTGAATGTATTTTTATCCATGTAAACATAGTTTGTTGAATATTATGCTTTATTTATATTATATTCTTATTATACCATCCACCATGTTTCTATGGATAGTTCATAATTATATTTACTAAGGAATGTATTGATATTCCAAATTCTAGTCCTTCTAGTATGGAATGTTATTTATTTTTGAGGCATATTGATTAAGTTATGTCGTTTCTTCGTATGACGAAAGAAAGGAACTTATTAAGTGATAATTAGAGCTCATAATTACATATCCCCTTGATGAGTTAGTAGAAAATAGGATAAAAACGAGAATATAAATTTGGATGGGGCCTTACCCATTTATGTAGATTTCATAGCATGAGACCTTGTTGATATTTTTAGATTTCATAGCAAGAGGCCTTGATGATATTTTTAGATGGATTGTAATAAGGCCTCGATAGAAAGGTTCAAATTCTTGGTATTATTAATTATATAATTATGAAATCAATTATTGATGACCATGCACTTATTTGAATAGATTTTTTTTTCATGTGTATGTTTCAAACTAATGTGACTTTTTATTAGGCATTATTTGCACATCATTTATTAATCCCATATTTTTCATGCCTTATTTAGATTCCATTGAATATATTTCTTTACTGAGAATCTCATATCATCCTTTATTTGTTTTCATTTTCCTTAGATATGAATAAGGATGCTATGAATAATATCAAATACTTGAGAAGGATTTTATGTTATGTATTTTATATTTAAAATTTAATAAGGGAAAATGTATATATCTTTTACTACAAGACTAATAAATTAATTGATCATATGTATTGAGATCCCTTATATCTATTAAAATTTAATAAAATAGACGTCATCTCTATGTTACTAGATTTGGGGTTGCTATAATTGGTATCATATTATGTTTAATAGAAACCATTGCAAGTAGTTTTTAAATTAATGGAGATAACATGAGAGTTATGATAATACCTTATAGTATTTGAAAACCATTACAAATATAGAGATTTTTATTTTTCTCAAATATTCATATTAATTTTGATATAATATAAGCTAGTGTGTGAAATTATTTAGTAAATGTTCCTAATTGAATTCAGAGAATTAATACCCAAGGTCAATGTTGGGATTTCCCTGAGAAGAAAACAAATATAGTTAGTCCTTGACATTAGTAGATCATGTCCATATTAGAATATCAAACCCAGGATATATCTAACAACCATTAAAATATAGAGTAACATGATTTTCCATATCATGATACCCCTATATAGTAGTATTTCATGTGAAAAAAGCCCCAATATTTTAGTGGAACTACTAATTTAGTGGTTGGTAAGTAATAGATCAAATCTTATGTAAAGATATTTCTCACCTTGGGTAGTAATGAAAGAGAAAATCTTATGATGGTGGTGTATTTTCTTTGAGGTGATGTTGATCAATGGTGGATGTTGATCTGGAATAGTAGGTAGGAAGAAAAATTAGGAGATATGGAGTATAATTTAATGTAGTATTCTTCAATAAATATTTCCCTCATGAGTATCAAACTAAAATGAAGTAAACATTACTCATCATAAATAAAGATGAGAAATAAATTGACATGGACTATTAGTATACCATTAAAAGACTATATACTCAAGCTAGGAATTATATATGTAATCTAGAAGGCATGATTGACCATTTCATTAAAGGTCTTAATGAAAACCTCCAATGCACACTAGTTTCTCAAAAAAATTATCATATAATGAAATAAGATTATGTGTTATCAATATTGATATAGAATTATCCATGTCTAATGGATTTCTAGGAAATAAATATAAAAATATGAATATAATAAAAAATGGATACAGGGAATAAGAGAAAGAAATATTTTCCCACATGTGATAATTGTGTAAAGAAACACCCTTGTACTTTCTTGATGAGAATGAGATTTTTTTTAAATGAGGATATAAATTCCATCAATCACATGAATGTAAGGGTAATAAAAAAATGATTAATTTTCAAGGATTCAAATATAATTATATAGGGAACTACACAAATTAATAGCCTAGGAATCAATGGAATATACCTGAAATATGATAATAGATCAAGGCCAAGAATATTTTATTACTATAGTCTAAGAGGAATACTTATAGTTGTTGTATTCGAGAATGAGGTTGTATAATTATTTTATCAATGATATAATTTTAAAAAAAAATCATTAAATATATACATATTATACACAATAGTATTAATTTTAGGATTTTTATTCATATTCTGAATGGTATAGATAACAAGGAAAATTGATCTAGTGGTATGTTGATATTTTTAGAGAATACATGAATAAGGTAAATATAACCATGAATATGTTCCTAATACTTAGTTAATGATTTATAGCTGGGATAATGAGAAGATTGAAATTTTAGAAGTAAATTGGATAGTATTGGTGACCTTGAAAATGGTCACTGATTTGATGACAAAGTGGTTTTTTATCTATGACTGGGTTGAAATATTTTCATAATTATGGAATATTTTTGATAATATGTTATTTTATTTAAGGAATAATTATATCCTTAATTTTTGTAAGAATGAATCTTTTTATTGAGGTGTTAAAATAATTCCAGTTACTAAAATGTATTGAGAGAATTTATGATCAATATGTTCACATATTTGGTATGTGATAATTAATAGCTAAATTATATTATTTGGAGAAATAGTGTTATGTTTATTTTGTGACCCTCTTTCTAAATTGTCAGATTTTTAATTTGATAAGATATATTTTTTATGTGTTTAAGGGTAACTAATTATAGAATGGAATAATTTGATCTTTGGGTGTGATTATTGTGGATTTATATATTAAAATATATTTTATGACTTATGCAAACCATTTTGGTTTTGTAAAATATATAGAGTCAAGAGGAATTAATTTTCATTATTTTATGGAACTTATTATTCATTAAAAGAAATTTTTTCTTGGGGCATAAAAAATTCAACTTGAATATTCATTTCATGGAGTAAGTGATGAAGTGGAAATTGTCCAATGAACAGCCATTGGATGTAATTTTTCTTATAAAATTGAAATAACACATGTATATATATTTCATTAATTATATTATCTTGATATAAAATGAATCCCTCAACAATAATATAATAATCTTGAATTTTTTTTTTTATCATCATATATGATTAATTTATGCTCTCATCACCCCTCATAGATTTAGAGTTTTGGGGTCATTAAAATTCTCCTAAAAATATTATCCATCATTAAATATTAGTCCTTGTACATTATTATTCTCTTACAAGTCAATATTCCAACTCTCCACCAATTTTCTCCCTATCTGGGATCCCAAATACATGATATTTTAGGTAACCTTTATGTTCCTTACTTTTCCTTTTTAAAAGAAGATTGATTAGCCCTTTATATAATGTGGGGTTTCAATAAACGTTAAACAATTCGTTACCCAGTTGAAATTATGATGAAATAATTTATTTAAGGGGAATAATGTAATACCTCATGATTTTAAAAGATTACTATGTTCGATAGCATATAAAATATGCAACACTGTGTTTAATCGAACCACGATATACTGTTATTATATATTGTAATAGTTATCACATATCCATTGAATTAGAGATTAAAAATAGTATTAAATGAATTATGTAATATATAAATTAAAAAATCAATATAAATTCATTTATATATTCTTAGGACGTAAGTATACAATTTTCAATAATTTTATTTTGGGTTTCAGAAATATGTTTTCTTTAAAAATGATTTTTAATTATTTTTGTGATAATAATTATAACTAATTTATGGATATTATATAAATATTATTTTATAAAAATAAAATCATTTTTTAAATCAGTGTGTCAATATTAAATTTGGGTTAATGGTTTATATTTTTTAATAGATTGATATTCCAATGAATAGTGATAATGCTGATTTTTATTCAAAATTGTATTTTTGTTTATGAATTTTTAAAGATACATTTTGTTTTTAAATGGTTAATAATATTAATGAGTTAAATTAAATTAATAATCCAATTATATTATTATTAATGAATTAAATATTTGAATTTTCTATAAAATACTATTTATAGGTAAAAAAAATTTTGTTTAAAAAAGTTTTCCTTATGTTATTAGTTTTAATATTAAGTTAATTTTTTTCAATTATGGAAATTTAGTCTTCAAAAATTGTTTCCATATTTTTAATTAAGGGGTCCAAATTTTTAATATAGGTCCTTTTTATTTTTTTCATTTTGAATAGAAATAGTAGTAAATAATTGTCACCACGGTAATGGTAAATCGAGTAATTAAGGTTAAAAATAATATGATAAGGGCTAAGAAATGACCCTAAAACTTAAGTTAACTTCAATGGAAGAACCTATTCAACACATACTCTTCTTAATAGTCTAATATATGATATTTTTTCCATTTTTATATTATTTTTACATTTATATTATTTTATTTAAGGTATAGTGAGAAATTTCATTTTATTTGTTTTATTCACTATGAAATTTTTAAATGAGGGTAAATAATGTGTTTGTTCATTTATAATTAATCAATTTGAATAAAAATAATTTTTTAACATTTTAATTTATTTCTCATTTTTATTGATGAAATAATTACACTAGTAATTAATCTTTTAACATGATGATAATTAATCTATTAGAACTAGAAAAGTCGTCTAGTTTAAAAGACATAAAAGGGTATATAATTTTGGTATACATATCTTAAAGAGTTTTACTCAGTGAGTTAAGGCAACAGATAAAAATTATCCAAACAGTGGAAATTTGGATGGCCCGTGAATAAATCCATAACTCAATAGAAAAATTAAATTATCATGTGAGAGATAACAATGATAATTATCAAGTGGGATCTAGTGTAAATGGAAGTGTTGTAAAACTTGGTGTCATAGACCTAACATTATCCGTACATTTTGATTACTATACCATGTAAATTGTGAGATATGAATTATTTATACATACCATTATTGTATTGATATTTCTATATACACTTTTTAAATGGTAATGTCTGTAGATTATTTTTCGTATCAAAAGGTTGTAGTAGTTCCCAGGAAATAATTATAACCTTTGGATTCTATGAAATTAGACTTAGAAAATGTCCTATGGTCTAGATACATCATACTGACTAGAAATAATTTCTATTTTACTATTAGGTGCTTGGGGCTTATTAGAATTGATACATATTCTCATGAATTACACACATGGTGACTCTGGTAGTAGATATCAAGAGGGAAAACCCGCCAATTAGAACACCACATGTTCAGGTGTTATTGTTTGTTTATATCAATGAACATGGGTATTGTTCTCCCATCTTGATATCATTATCAATGTTTATCATTTTATCACATACTTTGATGCAATTAAAACACCATGACATTAATTTTGTGGAATAGTATCTTATATTGGGTGCATCACTGGTGGTATGACATTGGTTATGTGGTCAAGATGGAATATTATGCATCCATGTCCATGAAGTGATATCAAGGCCTAATTGATCCGGATAGTAGTACCTTCATAAATTCATGGGTAATGTACTCAAATTTATGTCTATATAGTTATATTAAAAACAATAAATCAATAATAGATGATGACATAATTGTTTGTCCCTCTTTATGAGATATCAGGAGACACATAGATTATATTACAAAATATGTATTCGTAGGAAGGTTATAATTTCTATGACTTTTATTTATCTCTTTATGGGACATTATGGGTTTCTAGACTCCGCTATTGGTTAGTGAACAGTATTCAATGCTCTCTATATATGTTCCTAAAGGTTCACACTCAATAGTATATTCAAGAGTCTTCCTTATTTGGGTGAATAGTTATATTAGATATGGTTGGACCCACCACGGGGTTCAAGAGTTGTCCATGTATTATCATTCACCAATTAATAAATAAATTCATTATAATCTGAGTATAGAATAAATAAGTTCAATTAATTTATTAAAAGTATTCAAAATGTATTAAGTTAATACATGACAAATTAATTCACGAAAAAATAATATTTTAATATTCAAGGTTCATTAAATATTATGGGAATTTTTTAGTCAAGTTAAATGAATCAGTTTTATTACATAATATATTTACTATATATTAAAAGTTGGTTATAATATAAAAATTTTATTAAAAATGTAGATAGTTCATTATAACATTCAATTTATTGTTTATTTAGTGGATGTCAGATATACGGGGACCGAGGAACCCTTTCCAGGTATTTTTGACATCCACTATATAAAAACAGGATAATATCATTATAATTATTATTCACTAATTCATAATTGAGATATACCCCCCACACACACACTTTCTAGGGAGATAAATTCTCCCTCTCAGTGATGGATCCAATAATTCCTTCAACCGATCGAAAGGATGTGATCAAAGTGATTGTCAAAATGCTAAAGGATTAATCAGATCTCTTCTATATCCCTTGTAATTCAATGAATGTAGATAAAGTTGATTCTTGAAGAATGTGTGGATGATCTATAGGGGCTCGGCTCCATATCCTTTAATCAATTCTCACCGATGAAGATTTTCGGTCATGAATTCTTTATTTTGAACAATTTATTTGTTCATTTTTAATTATTTTTCATTGATTCATTTTTTTGGGATCCTTATACTTATATCGGGGATGGGATATCCAAATACGATATATTTTCATTACTTATTGTGTGAAAAAATTTCAATACTCGGCCCACTGGCTTCCTTTGTACACCATGGTACAAGGAACACCATCTCTATAGAAGCCTCCAAACATAAGGGTCAGGAAAAAAGGGCCCACTAGTATCTTTAGGTCTCAAATAAGCGTTATATTTTGAGAAATGTTTCTTATAAATTAGTGCTAAAACTGTAGCTGGAGTAGTAAAGACACATGTCTTATCTCAAACCACACTCGAAGGTTCTGGGTTACAATATATTACTAATTGAAGTTATCCTTTCCTTTTCCCACCTCTTCCCCGTATATAGGTCTCACTCTGACACATTATCACATCAAAAAACCTCAAACAAAAAACTAAAAGGAACTCATTTACCACACCTCAACACTATCCACTTTAGGAGGCACTGAATGACACACACAAATTTATATTTTCTAAAAATAAAATTTCTCATTGGGGGAAGTGTCCCTCTTCATTGAATACCAAAATTCACATAAAATATCACCAACATAGTGTTTTGTAGACACAATTCTTCCCCATGTAAATGTATCTCCACCAGGACCACTGTCAAGAGAAATCATATTAAAGGTGAACTTTCACACCACAAGATCATGGAAATCCTCTATCACCGTAGAAGGGGGCATGTCTCACCACAAATCGTAGGATATAATTATGTATAAAACCCATAAAGCACACTCAAAATATGGTTTTAATATACCCATAATACCAAAACAAACCACTACAAAACCAAATGAGGAGTGTCCACATAAATAACCATTGTTGTGTTAACATACTGCTAAATGGGTAGAAACATCACACCCCATCCACCTAGAGGAATCACCTCCTCCATAGATCCAAAAACTGAACCCCCGTCACTAAGAGGATCATAAACATGATCCAACTATATTATCCAAGTGGGTTATTAACACGGAAGCATCTACCGATAACTACGATTCACCATGGCCAAAAGATCATATTTGGAGAGCTAAATATAGAAATACATGGAACCAAACCCCATTCCTATATGATTTATGTACCAATGTTATCTCGGTAAATAGTGATAATTTTTATAGAGTCAAAAATATGGTTGTCAAAGTCTTGTTGAATCGATATGATATCCATCACACCAACACTACATCCCCTATCCTAAAATTTGAAATCGAGACACTTTAAAACCATTTCCCTAATTCCCAAACCAAACCACACTACTATAAAGTCACCAAATTCAATCCTAAGTAAACTAATATAATTCCACTCTATCATGACCTGACCCACCTAGGCCCATCTAGATTGATGTAAGATGAATGTGACACCCCAGGACCACCTCTAATTTGTAAGGGGTTTGCAACAAGCATTATGTAGGCATAACAAAGACATGGAAGGCCTTAGCCTTTGGAACCTATACACATGCATGCCTCTATAAATACACACATAAAGCTAAAAGGTAAAATTAATTTTATACCATAATGAATGCATACATATATATCCCACATGAGAGTATGACCCATGTACTATTAAGAATAAATGGATAAATACAATCACACGAAACTACACAAGAGTCCAACCTACTAAGAAGGGGCGATACTATCATATGAGACCCCAAAAACTAACCATGGTTTATCTATCATAAATATTATCATCATGCTCTTGTTCCAACTAGGATTCTATAAAAAATCTTATCATCTATATAATATATGGAATGTGTGGGTAGAGAATATTCATGGGTGAGTATAACAATACCTTGTAGGACACCCCTAAATCACCAAACATAAGCCACAAGATATTAGTAATCAATTCGCCATAAAGATATGTCAATTATGATATGAGATATAATAAAAAATAGCATAAATATGTTCAAATACCAATACCAAGTCTCATGGCCTTAACCATATATCTAGCCAATGATTCCACTAGAGGCACAAAAGTAACACACATCTAAGAGAATCCACCCCATGAGCTGTATCATACCAAACCGAACTCATCCAAGAGGTATCACTCTTCTTGTCTTACTACACAAGTTGAACTCACCTAATAGAACATGATCATTAGGTCATTCCCTGATGAATCATGGAGAAAAATGACAGGGGTACTCTAAGATACACACTCGATTGGACTAAAACTCCTCAAAAGAGAAAAATGTCAATACATAGATGGTGGATCACACTCAAGACCCATGGGGTATACCTGACCCTATCAGGAATAACCTACAAAGTAGGGGATCATACACCAATGTAATTTGGTCATAACAATTTCTCTATTCCCACCATGTGATAATGAAAATGATAGATGATCCCAATATAATCCTAAAATGGGATTCCAAATATATATTTAATAGTAAATCTGTAGAGGGGATAGCATATTATTTTTAAAACAGGATGCCTCATTATACCCACTTGGGGATGGACTGGGGGAATTCACCTGAGAGAATCAAATCCAAGGGGACACACCCAAGTTCACACCAATGATTTATTATGATGAACAAGGGATCCAGCCTTACCTTTATGGAGTAATCGATGTGTCACTAAGGGGTACACAATGTGTCTCAATAAACATGAAACAGTGTGTGTCTCACACTCACAATACAAGGACTTTTCAAAATTCACAATTTGTCCTTAGGGGTAAATGATTTGTAGATGAAATTCTGGAACTCAACGTGCTTTCTAGCCTCGCCTATGTAGTCTAGTCTATTTTTAGGTAATCAAGGAATGCATGTGTACTATGGCTATGTTTGATTACATGACTGTATATGAGATATTTACAAAGTACATGTTGTGTACTCCGTGTCACATGGCATGTAGGGGCCATGTCTTCCACTCAACATGTGTTGTATGCCCATTCCCATGTACTTTATGAAGTATATAGAATGCTCTTTACCATACATAAAGTCAGGGATCACATGAACTCTTTAGAATCTACTTCTTGTACATGTTGAGCCATTCTCCAAGGTATACACACAATTTGATCTCAACACATGACGTATGGGGTCACATGGCCCCCTTGGGGATGTACCCCATATACACCCTGAGATAGCTAGTTTTGTACCCTCGGTTTGAGGAATGTGGCATTTGTTTAGGCATTTTTATTTGTTTAAAGTTCATGGGATGAGTTGGGAAGAGGTTGGAAGAGTTTGGAATGGTTTTTAATGAGTTTGGAGGCTTTGCATAGGGAGCACGGTTTGATCACGGTTAGTGGAAACCGTGCAGATTCTCCAGGAAACGATGCAGGGGGAGAGAGTAGGCTTCACACGGCCTGCGCACGATTTTCCAGACCATGTGAGGAAACTGTGTGGAACCATTCTCTCAAGGCATTACCGTGCATATGGTTATCACACGGTTTCCCAAACTGTGCAGACTAACCGTGCGGACACATAAAAATTGGATTTTAAAACCCGGGCTCACTCGGTGTTGCCGCAATCCTCTCCAAACATTCTCCCACTCGAGCCTCACTTGGGATTTTTGGTTCTCATGGGTTGTAGGGGCTCTCCCACTCATTTAGGAAGCGATTCAAAGGGGTTTCAAGGTAGTTTGAAGGTTTTTTCTCTCATGTAAGTCTCTCCTCTTGGTTTCCTTGTGTTTTCCTCTAGATCTACATCCCTCCCTTTCTTGGTTTTCTAGATCTACACTTGTTTTTTGTAGATCTAGGGTTGTGGTTTCCTTGGATGTTGATTTTAGGGCTTATGAATGTTTGGAGAAGAGATATATAGAGTTTTCAGTGGTGTGTTCGCTGGATTTGAGGCGTGGTTGCTTATGGGTCGATTTCTCTGGAACCATAAAGGTAGGTTGCTTCTGTCTCGACTTCACTTTTTTAGAACTAATGGTTTTGTTTAAAATTAATTTTTTTTCTTTGAATTAATTGTGGTTTGACGCGTGAAATTGATTAGATATCCCTTGGGTGATGTTTTGGGGGATTTTTGGGAAAAAGGGGGTTTTATGGTGAAATTATGTTGTGTGGATTTTAAAATGGAGATTTTAAAATGGGTTGTTGAGATTGATTTTGTAAAACTATTGATGGAAAATGGTTTTCAATAACGATGTTGTTTTTATTGAAAATTGTTTTTGCATCGAAATTGGTTTTCAATAAATGAACAATTTATTGAAGTGGATTAGTATGCAATGGAAATGGTTATTTTCATGTTATTGTGACCTTGGTGGGTCATATGCTTGTTTATGGATTGATGGGAATGTTGTGTGAAAGTGGCTAGAAATACCACCATAAAAATGGGATGGATAGTTCACGGAAGGGCCACTATCAAATGATAAGTGGATGAGAAGAGCCACTAGTTGTGAATTGGTGAACGGGTTGGGTGGAAGATCCACCATTTGGTTGTGGTTGGGAAGTACCGCTAGGTGTGATTGGGTGAACGGGTTTGACGGAAGCTCCACCATTTGGTTGTTTTTGTTTTTTGTTGTGAATTGTTTTGCAAGTTGGAAATTGTTGTTCTAGTATGTAAATGATGAAATGTCTTCTGGCATGTTTATTTGGATCTCCCTTGGTTTCTTGGTTTGGGAGAGATGGCTTGGTAAGGATGTTCGTTGCTTATGGTAATGATTCCACTTGTGATCTTTTTATATAAAGTATTTTAAATAAATATTCTAACGGTTTTATCATAGTGTCCTGTGTAGGGATGTAATTTGGCTAAATCATACTGAGTAGTTGTACTCACCCCCTGCATTGGCACATTAGTGTATTTGATGATTTTGTGTATCGTGACGTGGGAAAAGGTAAGGCATCACCCTCCTTTAGTGGTGCATCGTGATGTCTGGCTGGATCTTGGAGCATGGAGCTTGATGTGGAGCCATGGAGTGTGCCTTGGTTTATTTTTGGTCTTTTGTTGAGTCTTTTGCATAGTACTATGATATGGTTTTGGTTGTATTGGTTTTGGGTTGTATTTTGGAACAACTTGGTTGTCCTTTGGGAATACATGCTTGAATGTTTAGGTTAACATGCATCATATAGGGATTGATATTGGATGCTATGGGTGGTTTTGACTTAAGGGAAAATCATTCCCCAACTTCTTCTTGAAGCCCGCAGTGTTTATATCCAGTCTTTGGCACCTTGGGAACGTCTCTTAAGGCCATGTAACCCTCACCACCTCATAAATCCAATGAGGTAGGGGCAGGGTGTTACAACTGGTATCAGTTTGTTCGGTCCTTCGATTTCAAGTGAGAGAAGTTGTTCGATCATTGATGTTGATCATTGGTTTTGGAGTTGACATTTTTTGTGGTATATTCCTTGAGTTGGAATGGAATAAAGGTGTAGGAATGTTAGAAAATGGAATGTATAACATAAAAGGACGTAGCTAACCCTCTTATGTTGAACATAAAGCTACCAGGGAGTTGGGTACATAAGTGTTTTGGAGGCACTTATAGGCGTTGAATATCTCATCATCATGGGTGTAGCAAATGAGATGAGCATGGTATGCATGGTAGAAACGACTTCCAACTAGGATGCATATTTCATTGGGCATAATGATTTATGGGATGAATTGAGAAATGGTTTTGCAATTGTGTGAAATTGAAATGTGAATAAATTCGTAATTTGAAAACGGGTTGGTTTTCCAAATGGTGAAACAAGAAAAATGTGAACTTGTGGAAATCCTTTTGCGATAGTGTTGTGTAATGTGATTATAAATGGTAATTATTGATGTCCACGGAAGTGAGACTCATGGTTGTTTGTTTTCTGTCGATATAAATGGCACCAGGTAGGCGTCGTAGAGACCAACCAGAGGAGGCTTCTAAGAATGTGGTAGCACCTGATCCTCAAGTTAACCAGTAGCTAGTGAAAAGCATAGTGCAGGCTTTCCAATCTATGGAAAGTGGAAACAAAGTGGATGAACCAAGGCATGTGGATCATGCGGTTCAGTTTAAAAAGTAGAATCCACCCATATTCAGGGGTGATTCAAAGATAGAGAGGGATTAATCATGGTTTAATAGAATGAAAAAAGATATTTGAGTTCTTGGGAACACCGGTAGAGTTGAAAGTGAATTTGTCCACATATATGTTGGCAGATCTTAACCTTCAGTGGTGGGAGTTGGTAGTCTAAGTGGGGACGGACCAGGGTGTGATGTGGGAAGGCTTTGAGGAATTGTTTAATAAAAAATTCTACCCACAAACGTTTAGAATTTAGTGTACAACTGATTTCTTAAATTTTAAGCAAGAGCTTATATCTGTGACGGAGTACACAGCTAGGTTTATCAACATAGTGAGGTTTTCACCCAAGGTGGAAGGTAGAACGTCTTTGAAGGAAAGGATCTTTGAAGCATCATTATGCCAAGAAATCCATTCAATGATAGAAGTACTATGTATAAATGATTATACAGAGATGGTGAATAGATCTTTGGTGGATGAGAGGGATTTTTTGGGATCTCTAGGCGAAAGAAGCTTGGTGTTACCCATGGGGAATAGTATGAACACTAAGGTTAGGTTCAAGCGAAGGAGTCACACTTATTCCCAGGGTGGGGGCATGAAACATAATCTGACGGCAGGATCAGTGAATCTTCCTATGAATCCCCAGAGTAAGACGGGATGTTTTCAGTGTGGTTCTACGAGCCACAACAAGATGGATTGTGTGACACAACCTCGAGCATTTCATAACTCTAAACAGATGGGGCATCTGCAGCATTATTGTCGAAATGTTCTGAGGTCGGGTGTGTGTGATACTCCTCAGGGATCGCAGATGTCTTATGCTTCGATAGGATGGGTACATCAGAACAACCGTTGTCAGCAGAGTAAAGTGGGTCATGGTGATTCTCAGAATACCACGACACCTCAGAAGAGAAATAAATAGAAGAGTGTTGCAACAAAGGCATTGTTCGAAGCTGGGTAGGTTGTGGTGGATGATCAGTCGGGACTGTCCATGGTGTGAGGTAATATTCTTTTAAATTCTACAGTGATGCATGTGTTTTTTGATATGGATGCTTCTCACTCTTTTATTTCTGCATGTATGGATGAGTTTCTGGGTTTATGGGTAGAAATGAGGCCCTCGGTTTTAAAACATCAAACTCATCTAGGTCGAAGAGAGTTTTAATCCTTATTGTGTAGAGCATGTAGTATTGTTTTGGGTGAGGCTGAGATAACATGGAATTTCTCAGTGCATGAGATGGATGGGTGTGATGTAATCCTGGGAATGGATTGTTTGGCAGTGTTTAAGGATCACATTGGCTATGATGCGCGAACGGTGTATTTTACGACACCCAATGGCATTAAACATCTTTTTATTGGAGAGAGGCATGAAAGGAATGCTGCAACAAGTTTGTTGGAACGAGAAGTGGGTACATTATCGTATCATTTGGTGGTGTTGTCATTAGAATTAGTAATAGGTGTTGAGCAGAGTATTCTTTTGATAGTCGTGGATAAGTTCATGGATGTTTTTCTGGAAGAATTATCTGAGTTACCTCCCGTAAGAGAAGTGGAGTTTACGATTGATCTCCTTTCTGGGACCAGTCCTATCTCACTTCTTTCATATCGGATGGAACCTACTGAATTGAAGGAATTGAATGTCTAGTTGAATGATTTATAAAAAAAATGGTTTATCTGGCCTAGCATGTCCCCTTGGGCAGTGTCAGTGTTGTTTGTTAAAAATCTGGAAGGAACTTTGAGGTTATCTGTTGATTATCATCAAATTAAACAAGATACGATAAATAATAGATATACACTTCAACGAATTGATGATTTGTTCAAATATTTGAGGGGAGCCCAGTGGTTCTCCAAGATAGACCTGAGGTTGGGATATCATCAATTGCAGGTGAGGAAGGACCATATTCCTCAAATAGAATTCAAAGGTAGATGTGGTCATTATAAATATATGGATATGCCCTTTGGTCTAACGAATGGGCCAGTGGTATTCATGGAATTAGTGAATTGGATATTTCAGAGATATCTAGATTCATTTGTGGTGGTGTTTTAGATGATATTCTGGTGTATTCAAAGACAAGGGTGGAGCATGAGCAGCACTTGGCGATAGTGCTAGGGATCTTGAGGTATCATCAGTTGTATTCCAAATTATCAAAGTGTGAATTTTTGATACATAAAGTCTATTTTTATGGCCATGTTATTTCTAAAAGAGGTGTATCATTGGATTCAGAAAAGATAGAGGCTGTTATCTCATGGAAGCCTCCAATGAATCTATTTGAGGTATGGAGTTTCCTCAGTCTAGATGGGTATTATCATCGTTTTGTTTGTAATTTTTCACATTTGGCTTCATTCCTGATAGCATTGACATGAAATAATGTTCCATTCTAGTTGAATAAACAATGTCAATAGTGTTTCGAAGAGATAATGGGTCGCCTTACATTAACACCAATATTGGTTTTTCCAGAACCAGGAAAAGGGTACGTGGTGTATTGTGATACATCAGGATCAGGGTAGGGTTGTGTTCTCATGCAAGGGAATCATGTGGGTGTGTATGGCTAACGAAAGTTGAGGGTGCAAGAGAAGAAATACCCAACCCATGATTTGTAATTTGCAGTAGTGCTCCATGCTTTGAAAGTGTGTTGTCATTATCTCTTCCGTGATAAATTCACGGTATATACAGATCATGAGAGCTTGAAGAACATTTTCTCAAAAAGGGATATGAACTTGAGGAAAAGAAGATGGATGGAATATCTCCAGATGTTTTATTCTGACTTGATGTACACACCGGTTAAGGGAAAATCAGTTGCAGATTCATTATGTAGAAAATCATATGCTCAGGTGGTGAAACAGGCATCAGACCAATGGAAGTTGATGTTAGTTATAGCTGACATGCTGTTGGAATGTGAAGACCAGGGTGATGTAGCGGTCTTCTTTCTGGTATTTTTGATTCCTAACTTCGTTGGCCTAGTTAAAGAGGCACATATATCTGATTCTAAGTGTATGACCATGATGTAGAAACTCAATGGTGGGGAGACCATTGAGGGTTGGAAACTGAATGGAGATTTAGTTTTTTATTTTCCAAATCAGATGGTTGTACCAGTTTCTTGTCATGAGGATCTTCTCAGGGCGTATCATCATTCTAGGTGGACTGTTAATCCTGGAATTCAGAAAATGTATAAAGCATTGAAAGTGAAATTCTGGTGGGCTGGTATGACAAGAGTTGTGGCTGAATTTGTTTCGAGATTCTTGACTTGTGTGTAGATCAAGGCAAAGCATCAGAGGCCAGCAGGAATGTTGCAGTCTTTACCAATCTCTGTTCGAAAGTGGGAGCAAATAGAGATGTATTTTGTCATAGGTCTCACAAGAATGTTCAGAAAGCACGATGCCATTTGGGTGATAGTGGATCGGCTAAAGAAGTCGGCCCATTTCATCCCGATTCGTGAATCTCATACGGTGGAGAATCTATCCAAAATCTATATCCGGGAGGTGGTAAAAGGCATGGTGTTCCAGTTTCTATTGTATCTGATAGAGATCATAGGATTACATCACATTTCAAGAAATCCCTGCAGTAAGCCCTTGGGACACAATTGACTATGATCACGACATATCACCCTCAGACGGATGGTAAATCCGAGAGGAATATACCAAAATTGAAGGATATGTTGTGGGCTTGTGTCATGGATTTTGGTGGCTCGTTGAAGGATCAATTTTCATTGGTTGTGTTTTCGTACAATAACATTTATCAGGAATCCATACATATGGCTCTGTTTGAAGCGTTGTATGGGCGGTCGTGTTGTTCTCTACTACGTTGGGTGGAAATAGGTGAGTCCTCGATGGTTGGACCAAGACTTGTTCAGGAGACTACGAATAAGATCATGTTGATCAGGAAGATAATGGAGATGGCTCAGAGTCATCAAAAATTGTATGTGGATCATTTTCGACGACCGTTGTCATTCTAGGTGAGTGATCATGTTTTCTTGAGGATCTCTCCTAGGTTGGTACATCATCAGTTTGGGAAGCAGGGAAATTTATCGCTGAGGAATATTAGACCTTTTGAGATTCTTGAGTGGGTTGGTGAGGTGGCTTATCATTTGGCTTTTTCACCTAGGTTCAGTGTGGTGCACAATGTTTTTCATGTGTCGTAGTTGAAAAAGTATTAGCCGGATCGTGACCATGTGATTTGATGGGATCATGTTGAGCTAGAACCGGATGCTTCGTTAATGCATGTGCTAGTACGGGTTGTGGATAAGCAAGAGAAATTCCTGCATGGAAAAAGCATCGATTTAGTTCGTGTTTTGTGATAGCATGGTCAGATTCAATAGGAGACTTGGAAGCGGGAGAAAGATATGGTCGAGCAATGGCCCGAGCTCTTTCGGCAAAGGATGGGTTCACTAATTTTCGAGGACTGAATGACCATTTTTGGGGAGAATGTATTACCCCCAGTTTAAGGTATGTGGCCTTTGATGGTACATTTTATGTGTTTAAAGTGCATGGGATGAGTTGGGAAGAGGTTGGGAGAGTTTGGAATGGTTTTGAATGAGTTTTGAGGCATTTCATAGGGAGCACGGTTTTAGCACGGTTAGTGGAAACTGTGCAGATTCTCTTGGAAACCATGTAGTAGGAGAGAGTACGCTCCGTAGAGCCTGGGAACGGTTTTCCAAACTATGTGAGGAAACCATGAGGACCCTTTCTCTCGAGGAAGTAGCGTGTGTATTGTTAGCGCACGGTTTTTCAAATTGTGTTGACTAACCGTGCGACCACTTAAAAATAGGGTTTTAAAACCCAAGTTCACTCGGGCTTTCCTCGTTCCTCTCCAAACATTCTCCCACTCAAGCCTCACTCTGTATTTCTGGTTCTCAAGGGTTGCATGGGCTCTCCCACTTATTTAGATGCGATTCAAAGGAGTTTCAATGCGGTTTGAAGGTGGTTTCTCACGGGTAAGTCTCTCCCCTTGGTTTCCTTGTGTTTTCCTCTAGATCTATATTCATCTCTTTCTTGGTTTTCTAGATATTAACTTGTAGTGTGTAGATATAGGGTTTTGGTTGCCTTGGATGTTGATTTTAAGGATTATTAATGTTAGGGGAAGGGATCTAGAGAGGTTTCAGTGGGGCGTTCACCGGATTTGAGGTGTGTTTGATTGTGGGTCGATTTATCAGGAACCCTAAAGGTAGGTGGCCTCTCTCTCGACTCCACTTGGTTGAAGATAATGGTTTTGGTAATAATTAATTTTTTGGGCATTGAATTAATTGTGGTTTGATGTGTAAAATTTATTGGATATCCCTTGGGTGATGTTTTGGGGGATTTTTGGAAAAAAGGTGGGTTTTATGGTGAAATGCTATTGTGGTTGATTTTAAAATAGAGATTTTAAAATGGGTTGTTGAGATTGATTGGGGGAAATTGTTGATGTAAAATGGTTTTCAACAATGATGTTGTTTTTATTGAATTTTTTTTTGGAATGGAAATTGGTTTTCAATAAATGAATGATTTATTGAAGTGGATTGGTATGTAGTGGAATTGGTTGATTGCATGTTGTTTTTGACCTCGGTGGGTCGTATACATGATTATGGATTGATGGGAATGTTATGTGGATGTGGCGAGAAGTACCACTATAAAAATGAGATGGATAGTGGGCGGAAGACCCACTATCAAAGGATAAGTGTAAGGGAAGAGCCACTAGATGTGAATGGGTGAAGGGGTTGGACAGAAGCTCCACCATTTGGTTGTGGTCGGGAAGTACCACTAGGTGTGATTGGGTGAATGGGTTGGACGAAAGCTCCAATTTTTTGTTGTTTTGTTTTTTTTGTTGTGCATTGTTTTGCAAGTAGTAAATTGTTTTTCTAGTATGTAAATGATGAAATGGCTTGTGGTATGTTTATTTGTCTCTCCCTTGGTAGCTTGATTAGGGAGAGATGGATTGGTAAGGATGTGTTTGGCTTAAGGTAATGGTTTTAGTTGTGATATTTTTATATAAACAGGTTTATATAAATGTGCTAATAGTTTTATCCTAGTGGCGTGTGTAGGGAAGTCATTTGGGGAAATCCTAACAAGTAGTTGTACTCACCCCCTACTTTGGCACATTGGTGTCTTTATAGATGTCGTGTATCGTGACGTGGGAAAAGGTAAGGAATCATCCTCCTTTAGTGGCACATCATGATATCTGGGGGGAGAATGGAGCATGGAGCCTGGTGTGGATCCATGGAGTGTGCCTTGGATTATTTTGGGTTTTTGTTGAGTCTTCCACATAGTACTCTGATATGGTTTTGGTTGTATTGGTTTTAGCTTGTTTTGTGGAACAACTTGGTTGTCCTTTGGGAATACATGTTTGAATGTTTTGGTTAACATGCATCATATAGTGATTGATAGTGGATGGTTTGGTAGGTTTTGTCTTAAGGAAAAATTGTTCCCCAACTTGGTCTTGAAGCCCACAGAATTTATTGCCAACCTTTGGTGCCTTGTGAACATAACTAAAGTCCAAGTAACCCTCACCGCCTACTCAATCCAATGAGGTAGGGGCGTAGTGTTACAGCTAGCTAAGGGACACATAGAGTATGGACCCACCACATAGTGTGTGATATTTATTTTCACATGGAAATGCTATCTGCTTCCTAAATGAGGATACACATAATTTTACTCAAACTAAACAATGTGCAGTCAATATTTTAATTGAATATCAAAAAAATTCTATGCATTTCACCAAAACTGCCTTCGTTGTTGATTCTTATACTAGACCCACTAAAGAACAAATATCTAGGATACATTGATCATGGTTTTCATTGGTTATTAGATTCTATCCACCATATTCAATTAGGAATTTCACTAATCACACAACATCACATGCCACATTAAAAACCACAAACGATGTCTCCCAATCTGTTTTTAATCCATCCATGATCATATGTAGTTAAAAAACAACAAATATTCCATCAATATCGATATAAAACCCGTGGAAACAATCCATTTCTTTACAGATCTAATGCTCAATGGTCATTTTATGGGTATTTGTCGAACCCCCAGCCAAATGAGATGTTTATGATGAATTAATAATGAATTTTGGGGTAAAATCACATATCACAAGAAGAGGTATGAATGTAAACAATCATTCGGATTACCCATAATTTTTCACTTTTATAATTGTGAATGATGAACCAATAAACATTCTATAATAAAATACAATCAATTCCTAACCATATAATTATAATCCAAAACCTGAAATTTACTATCGAACCAGGAATCAATCATGTTAAATGGATTTAATAACAGTTGACATGGGATTAAAAAGTGTGGATAAAACCCACAAAAAACACCCCATTATGAGTTTGGATCAATTTAAGATGAATAAAAATTCCATAAGACTATTTTTGGTGAGATACATGAACTTTATTGGAATAAATGATTCTACCAGTACCAATCCATTAGACCATGACCTATTGTGGCCATAATTAACTCCTCCACTACTCCTATGAAATCTCTAATGTTATGTGACTAAACCTTGGACTTTCCCATAATGGAGTTTAAATAGGATAAGGATAGCCCTAGTGAAATAAATAAATAAATTAGTTAATTTACTTATATTTTCACAACCACTTTTCAACCAAACACTAGACACTGACCAGAGATATGTCATGCCTATGGTAAAACACACATTTTGCATTCAACAACTGTCTCAGTTTTTCCATCCAATATTGCATTTAAGAGTTATCATATTATTTTAGAAAAAATGATCATGTGTGATATAATATATTTAATATCACTGCACCAAGGCTCACTAGGCCCTTGAATTCCATGCTGATTCATGATCTAGCTACAAAAATATTCATTAAAATATTGAAAAGTCTAATATGGAATGAAGTCACTAAAACAATCTAAATAAATTTCTAGGTTATAATATAATTTCAAAATCAAAAAAAAATATAGTTAAATGATTTTATTGGTTAGCTAAAAGTTATAATAAAAAATTTGGTTCGTTATTTTAATGGGTTTATATTCAATAAAATTTCTTATTGAGTATTATTATAACATGATGTTCATAACAAAATTATTTTTGAAATATTTTAAATTGGAATCAATACCAAAAAAATTATAATTGAGAACTATTTTAGAAATTTAAAATTTATTCATAAGAAATTACCAAGATTATTGATTAAATTTTAGAATCTCTCTCAAACAATATAAAATTTTATATATTTAGAGAAACCACTTCCAAAGGTATCCAATGAAGAAGTTAGTTATTTAAAAAAGGATACTTATAGTAATCATAAGAAATATTTTCATAACATGTCTACATTGATACATTTTGAGATGGATCACTTGTTACATTAGAAACACTAAAGAAAATATATTTTTTGGACGATATCTAACCTAAGAAGAATATACTAGGAACCAAATAAATATAAGAGATATATAGTTTCTAAATCAGAATTTTAGGATAATATAATCAATGTTACATCACATACAATTAATGAAAACAATATGATTGGATGCGTAAATGAATTTTAGAGGCATGAGTTATATATCGTTATTTTCTTATCTATGGAATTTATGATATGATCATTATTAGAGATATTTTTCAATTAATTATTAATTATAGTATGAATAAGTTTAACATAATTTTTCTCGTCTCTTCAATATGTTGAGATTGACTTATCATGATATGGAAGCTCTCAGTTATAGTGCCCTGATGAAGGTACAAAAAATAAAGGGAAAATTTTTTACCATAGGAGAAAGAAGAAATAACATGGAGTTTTCATATCAAATTACTTGAAACGAGAATGAGATATTTAAAAGAAGGGTAATGTTTATATTTTAGGAAAGAAGGACATTGGAAATAATTTTTTCCTGAAGACCTGAAGCATTTTAAGTAAGTCGATGAAGAGTATATTTATGGTATTGATATATAAATACGTTTTTCAATTTTAATGAAAAATTGTTTAAGGTTTTAATTTATACAATTTTTACAAATTTTTGTTGGAACTAAAAATTGAGGAAGGATTAATAAAGGAAGCTATGAGTTGATATTTATAATTCAGAATGGGTTTTTACATAAAATTAATGGATATCGATATAGATTTATTTGATAGATAAACATTTTTTATATTATTTCATTATGTCTTACATGATAATAGAATATATTTTATGTAAAAATTTATCATCATAAAATATAATTTTGTAATATAAATGAAAGGTTTTATTATTATTTGGTCGACAACATATTATTAGAATGATTATATGGATTCATGTATTTTCAATGAGATTGAAACAAAACAATTTATTCAAATTATAAAATATGAATATTTTAAATATTTTAAATCTTATTTTTTGATTTTTTGTAAAAATATAAATTACATGTGATGTAATACAGTTATATGATATATGTTTTTTGAATTTATTTATTGAATATTCCTTATTGGAAATCATAATATATATGACATTGGTGTACACAGTGTTTGTATAATAGAAATAATATATTTTTGGAATATGTTTTCTAAGAGTATAAGATGAGTTAAATTTGATCTTAAAGAAGTTCAAATTCATATATGAAATTGAATATTACAAAAATTGTGTTTTTGATATTACTTAATCCAAATATAATTTCACAAAAAAACATTCTTAAATAGTATCATTGGTATATTTAGGGAACATTTTTCATAGTAATACATATTATATGAGGTTAGAAAGTTATACTACATCTGGAACTCAATACATTAATCTCTTTCTTATGATAGCCTTAAAATGGAGATAATTATAGAGTGGTTGGGTATGTTTTTGATCATGTGGTGGGTTTTTTCTAAGATGATATCTTTCCTCTTATATAATAATTTTGGCATCAAGTCCATCAATGAGAAATACTAAATAAGATTATGCCCATACCCAGTTGAGTGAAATGTGATGTGCACGTCTTTTTAAATGAATAAAATGAGTTGTATTCATTGAGATTAATTCCACATGATGTATTCATCCATATTAATTATTAATTACTCAAAGAATCAGGAATATATGATTTTCCTCTAAGGGGCTGAAATTCTATTTACTTCTTATATATAATAACTGTCTGGAAAAAATGTATTGTATTATTATACATGATTAATGAGAAACATAGTATGGGAGTTTATAAGGAGATTATACATTTAATAGAAATCATTTCAAATCCATTTATAGCTTCAATATCACTTAGTATTTTCTGGAGGCCTCTCTTAATTTATGGTTATAAATTTATAATTCAAAGTCATTTTCAATACTATAATGTCCCACATAGTCATGAAAAAGTATATATTAATTATCATTTTTTCCAAATTTTTTATAAAAAACTAATTGAGTGATTTGATATAATATCCAAAAAGGATTTTAGAAGGATACTCAAAATAGTTTTGGATATTATTAAACAAGTGGTTACATTTTTCATGTGATAAGGTAGAATGTGAATAAGGTACTTGATACTTTGATGAATTATAGTAAGAGTGTGAAAAAATAAAAAATAAATAAATAAACTATCCCATCATAATATGACCCACATGTAAAACTACAAAAATGCCTCTGCCAAAGTGGTTCAATTTTTTTCTTTGGTTGATCAAATCAACTGAGCCGACTTATTATATATTATTTAATCTTATCAATATTTTGGATCCCTCAATTTCAATTATATCACTCAATATTTATCTATTATTTGACATTCTAGTATATCATTCACTAGTATCACCACTGGACTTCTGGTACTTTTAGTATTCCTATTTGAGTTCTCAATAATTTTTTATCATCCAGTTTTATTACATACATAATCCTATAATTAAATTGTTGAATATTTATGAACAATTTGTTTCTCCACCACTTTATATTCCATCTATACATCATTATCATTAAAGATAACATCTCTAATCTATAGTATTTATTTTCTATCATTATCCCACATCCGATATCAAAAATTCCCATCTACATATTCGAAGACAAAATACATTTTGTATGTTTACTCATACTTACCCCACTCCTTGTAATTAACATGTATATATTAATAGGTACCAACTACAATAAGATGGAAAAATTCCTGTAATTTACTAAATAATAACTCATCCATAATTTACTTCCCAATTATTGATGTAGGACTTTTACTGATAAGGTATGATTTTATATTAAGTGACTCTACCCAAATTCCATTATACATTCTTGATCAATGCCTCAAGCTTCCATATTTCTTAGTAAAAGTATAATTTATTCTTTAATATATTCCATTCTATTATGGATTCCTAGGAACCAATGTCTCATTTATTATATGATTTATGTGGAAGATTTTATTGAAGTTGATTTCATTTTAATCACATATATCATCTGAATGGATGCACTTCAACTTCCATCTGCTTTTTAATTTTTTTAATCTTTTCCATTGAATAAAATTATAAAAAACATCAAATTTATTATTTAGTAAAAATAAAATCTTTTCTAGAAGTGTAATCAATAAAGTTTCTATGTAGAGGAAACCGTTATGATACTAGATAAGGGAAAGTGCCCAAAGATATATGTGAACTAGTTCAAATATCCGAGCTCTATAATTCCTCCATGAAAATTGAAACCAAATATATTTACATACATGTTACAAAAAATTCGTATCATCATAATTTCTTGTTATTTAGTTTCAATATTCATTATTTCTATTCGAAATTTTATATTATTCGCATCGAGGGGATTGATCCTACAATAAAAAATAATGATCATTATGAGTTAAAATTATAGAAACTAAAATTATATATAAAAATCCAATCATGTAAATAATTCCTTCCATTACACCTACTTTAACTATATTGGATCCTTAGGTAAATTTATATAACCCATTAATGAAGGTATTTCCAAAACATTCTTCATCAAGTAGTCTAATAGAAATGGTATTTTTTCCATTGAATATGGATGTTCTTAACTTCTATGAGCTTAAATAATCATCAATTATTTATTAAGATATTAACATCTCCTTTTCCAATAAATTCCAGATCCTCGTCATCCACTATATTAACTTTTAAAAACCTCATAGATACATAATTAAATATGCATAATTTTTCCCAAATTGAATGAAAGGATACTCCTAATCTAATCACCTAAGATTATATCAAAGTTTCAACACTAAGAAATATTTTGTTTCATCCTACCTTTATAAAAGCATACTTTAATCTAATACATGTTGATTCTATTTTAGTGTTATACTTGAAAATATTAAAAAAAGTCTTCATGTTCCCTTTCATCCCACAAATCCAGGATATATTAAATATTCCAAATGACATTCTCTAACTCATTTCTCATGGATTATCATCTAATGATCTCTTTTGATTCCTCCTCCTGGGTTATTTTACTCTTTAATTAGAGTTATGTTCACTACTGAGTGTCACATTAACTTCCCTCTACCAAAACTCCTCATTCAAGGTAAATATCTATATATTCTCAAACATATATTCTATTATCCACTAAAATTACTCACTTTATTTACACTTTCATCCCATATTTTCATAATTCAAGATGTAAGAAGTAGAGATAACATGGGACCTAAAGTCACTGTAATTTGTTAATAATAATTTTATTTTATTCCCTTAAATTTTTTTATTCATTGAGTTCTTCTGTTATTTGGAATTAAAGTATAAAATCATTTTACTATGTAAAAATTATTTAAGATGGTAAAATACAGAATTAAATTAATTTGATTAATTTTTAGAGTAATATGAATGGATTACTACTGAATATTATTTATCATTCTAATGTGTAGTCTTGGAGAATATAAACTGATGCTAGATTTCATAATTCATAAGATAATTGTAAAATAAGTTTTTATTCTAGGAGTATTATTATTGATTCATCCCCTAAGATGACATAAAGAATTAAAAAAGTCACTTACTTTATAAAAATAATTTTAGTTCAATTTAAATATCATTTCGGTGATATATAAAGTTCATACAACCTTTGTGAAACTATCACTATACATGGTGTAACCATCATCCGGCCTCTACATAACAATATTCTAGTCAATATAACCATAGCTTTTCTGAGATATTTCTATATAAAAATCATAAATTCATATCTTTGGATTATTCTCTTATATGAAATCGTGATTCTCAGGTTGGTTATTCATCATTTTAAACCCATATACACATTATTTTTGTCATGTAAACTCCATTTATTCTCTATAAACATCATGAATTTTTGAAAACCTAGTGTAAGAATATTGTACCAAAGGATGTTTGTAAGGATTATATTTATTTCAGATGAATGATTCATTCTGCGGCATCATAATTTATGGACCAAAACATAGGACTCCATGTCAATTATAATATATGTGATGTTTAAATCCAAGAAAAGTGAGGACGTTGTGGACTTTTTGAAAATATGAGAACATAGTTGATAAATAAAATAGAGAAAGAAAAAAAATTATAAAAATATAAAAATCCAAGATATCATGTTATTTTAATTTCAAAAATAAAAAGAAATAAATCCAGTTAAAAAGAATGGAAATGCAATACAGTTTATAAGGTTGATAGTTAAAAGGTTTTCGATGTTCTACACCTCTTCTAGTTTGGTAATATTGTGGTTTTCTTTAGTACTATAATGATATCCTCTTCTATATTCGTCAATATTACGCATCGAATTGAGGGGTTATTCTTGATTAATTAAGGATGAGATGTTTTTTTGTTTGTAATGCTTGATTATTTGGAACTAAATTAATAAAATATTTCTATTTAATAAATTATTTTCAATATTCAAGAGATTCTATTCATTTATAAAGTAGTTTTATTTGAATTAATACTCATTATTATTTATTACATTTTCCGGTGATCCATAATCTCCCCCCAATCAGTTTATGTTTACATATGATATAATCGTATGATATGATTTGTGAAGTGCTTGGTGGTTAGGGGAATATGTGGAAGGGGAAGTAGTTACATGTGGTTTTCTAGGGAGACATATGACCCAGTTGGGTATTTCATGAGTAATGTGGGATTGATTTTTTATATCAATTACAAACATATGAATAATTATATACTAAGCAATGTTTTTTTAGTTAATTATCACCAGACCATTCAACCAAGGGTGATAGTAGAAATTATTTTTGATCTTATTTTTCAACATTTAATGACAATTAGAGATGATAATTTTAAATAGGAGGACATTGTAATTGTATAGATTACCCGAACACTATCAAATTTCTCAACATCTTCATCTCAAACCTATTACATCCTTATGTTAATAAAAAAATTCATATAAAATTATTATGTTACAACTGATTTTGAGCAATCCTATCTTGATACAAACATATTTACACCAATAATTCTACATTTAACAATAGAAATAAGTGTTCTTATTTCACCCCATTATAGGTCTATGTAAAAACATACTATTTTTATCCAGGATGTTATGATAATAATAAAACATTAAATTGTATTAGAAGAACCTCTGACAACAGAATCACATATTGTGATCTTAAAATTTAAAGATACCTTCTTACAAAATATAGGCATTTTAACTTACCAGATAATGTTTAAGAATTTTACATGATATTATAAGGTGAAACATATCATGTATATATTGATACGTCCATCATGGAATCCATCCTAAATCATAACTTAAGAGACTTATGTGAACTAAAATTCATTAATTAGACTAAAGATATTTTCATGCCTATTATAAAAAATGATTTTTGAGTTAAAAAGTAGTTTTATTCAACTCATTAAAACAAATTAATAGCCTCAAAGGTAAATATCAAAAAAAATATCAATTAGTTTACCCTTTTCAGTTTAATATGAATCCAATAAAGGTTATATAATAATAGGTCAAGTGTAGTGAATTCCCCATTTCCCCTAATGGAGAATGTAAGGAATGGTTTTAGACCCTTTAACTAGGCTATTTTCATTATTGGGATAATCTACAGAGGATATATATTTAGATATTTCCCTTTAATCTATAATTAATTCAATCCTAAAGGGGTTATATGACATCATTCAAGATTATGGAGCCACTCCCTATGAGTAGAAGGAGTGGTTTGAGAAGCAATGTGCCAGTTTACCACATCATGATTGAAAATTTAATCACTTTCTCATGGTATTTTATTAGAACATTTTGGAAAATTACTTTAACATTATGGATTCAACTTCTGGGGTAAACTTGAATAAAAAAACACTAGCAAGATACCAGAAGTTGATTGAGTAGATTTCCTAAATATCAGAATTATTTTCTTAAAAAGTATTAACACTAGTGGTATTCATGAGGCAAGAACATATATATCATATACATTAATTTAATTTAAGATTAATGGGATAAATATCTTATCTAGAAATATGGATTTGAAACATGTTATTAAAAAAAATCACCTGCAAATGTATTTTTTGTATGTTCATCCCCCAACAATTTTTATGACATGTTTTTTGAAGTGTATAGAATTAAAATAGGTGTAGTTGGATTGGAGCCAAGAAATATGAACAACTTAACTAAGGATAGATATAAATAACCCAATTCCAGTATGTATTTTTTTTAAAAACATTCTCAATAACCCAACCCAAAAAAATTAAAATAAAAAAATTCCCCATTCATTCAGTATAATAAAATAATCAAAGAAAAAAACTTTCCAAAAACCATTCACAAAACATTTCAAAAATAAATAAACCCTTTTGAAAACCTTCAAGAAGTTCACATCTACTTTTAGAGGTATAAAAAGTATCGGAGGATTATAAACAAGGTTTCGATGTGAAGGAACTAAAAATTTTTCTTGTTAATCTAGGTGATATGATTTACAAAAAACATGGGAAAATACCATCCCTAAAAATTGATAACTCTAAGGTTAATGTGATCATGATGATCAAAAGAATTTATAAATAAATTTACCCAACCCCCCATGAACATGAAACAAATCAACCAAAACATTAATAAATTAACGATAAAAAAATCTAGAATGAATTCAAAAAAAAAACATATACATAGATGAGGAGAAGAAAAAAGAATAAGGAAAGGCTGTACCAAGCGTAAATAATAAAGGGACCCTATTATATAATCAATAAAGTTAAAAAATACCTTACACTCCCATTTACATCAATGATGATCAAAGAGGGATAGAATTAAAGAGAAATTTTGGATGACTTACAAAATAATAGAGATCAACATAACCCTTATAGAAACCCTCATGAAATTCCCCATGCGTAGTACATTTATTAAGGAACTATATACTAACAGTGAAACTTCATGGAAATAAGTAAATCACCTTCTTAAGAAGTTTCTCATCCTTAATCACAACATGACTTCACAAAAATATTGAGATCCAAGGATATTTAGTTCTCCTTGAACCATTGATTCCATGAATTTATCAAATGATTTATATGATTTAGTTTCTTACATAAATTTTATGCCTCACTAAATTTTAAATTATTTTAATATGGGATAATTTAGGCCTATAATAGTGTTGATATAAATTAAAAACTGATCCACTATGTTTTTAGTGGGAGTTCTATAGGATGTTCTAGTTAGAGTGCACGATCTGATCATTCCAGCTGAACTTTACATGACTATTGTGGAGGAAGATATACCACCAGCACAGTAACCCATTTATTAGGTATAAATTACATAAATAAATCAAATACAATAATAAATTCTCATGAATTAATACTCACTATTGAGTTTGGAAAAACCCAAAATCTAAATTTATAACTATGAATTAAAAAATTCACCCAGAGATTCCAAATTTCGAAAAAACCTAAAATCTAGAATTAAATTTTTTACCAACTAATTAAAAAAATATAATTTTTGAAAAGTAAAACATCCGAAAATAATTAATAATAACCTATCTCTAAACCAATTGAATAAATTAATTATACATTTTAGAGAGAATTTGTAAGAAATGGATAGAATTTATGTTCTTTTCCATGTATTAGTTCTAAAATATGCATGCATAGGGTTCCTATTAAAATTGATTCTAGAACTATTAGGTACCCCTAAAAATGGTTGAATCCTACCGTGATGGATTTTTTTTATAAAAATATAGTTAATTTATTAGATATAGATATCACTTACACTATCATTCACTCAAAATTGGTCATCCCTATTTGTGTAATTCCATATAAAACATTAATGAACATTGTGATGAATAAAAAAAATTCAATAAAACTTATTATATTTCATTATAATCATATAATTTTCATAGAAAATAGAATGTTGAATCATGTCACTAGAAAATATAATTTCTCTGTCACATTTATTGAGTATATGTTCGAGATATTGGTAGGGATAACACATCGCTATTTCTTGGATGGATTTTCAGGATATTTTAAATTGCCTGTTTCATTAATGGAATAAATGAAAACTAAATATACCTATCCTAGTGTCACCATTGATTATAAAAGTTTTTCATTCAGAATGTATAATTCACCAGTTACTGTTCATCAATGTGTGATAATTATCTTCTTAGATAACATATAATAATTTATAGAGGCATTTTTATATGAATTTATTACTTGTAGAGATTATTTTTTCCATTTCATAAAATATATATAAGTTTTTTTTATAATTTTCATTGAGAATAACCTCATAATTAAATTTAAAAATTATCATTTTATGCTAGAAAGAGGAATACTCATTGTTATTTTCATAAAAATATTCACTGAGGTAGATAAATCTATGTTTTATGTGATATATTTATTGACTAACCCCAATTATTTGAAACATGTTTGATATTTTCAAGGATATTTTAAATTTTACCAAAGGTTTATTAATCTATTAAGAATGATTTATCTTTCCATTCTGAATTACTTTTCAATGATAATGATTTTGATTTTAATGTTGAGTATAGAGAATATTTTGGCGAGTCTAAGAGGTGATTGATCACCATAACTCTAATTATACAATCCAACAGGGAGTATCCCTTTGAGATACTTTTTGATGATTCAAAACAATATGTGGGAGTGTTTGATCCCTAATAATTAAATTAAATAATCAATCCCTAATATATTCTTCAATAAAATTGGATGCTACATAGATTAATTACACATACATAAAAATAATTCAATCATCTTTTATTTTAACAAATTTAGTTCTTATTTTCTTTGAGCTAAAGTCATAATTTTTTATATCCATAAATCCCTTAGGAACATGATGAAGAATATTGAATAAAATAATATAGTTTTAAAATGGATTTTCTACTTCAAGATTTCTATTTAGAGATCAAAGATAAGAAGGTATTTGAGAACCAATTTGTCAATAATCTATATAGGTTACTCAACACAACGTAATTTAAGATTCTATACCTTGAACTAGAAAATGTTAAAATTATAGGAGAGTTTTAGTAATTTATTAAATGAGGTGTAACTTGGTATATTGAGATGGATGAATAATTTGTAACTTATAAAATTTCCACTCATGAGGAACCACAAGAAATGATTAGTCTAAAATTTTAATCAAAAAATTACATTTTGGAAGGTCATTATTTGTGGAAAATCTATAATGATCAGCGATGAGAAGATTCTTACCTAAGAGTGAAATTCATATTTTTGGAATTTTTCACACTCTAACATTTAGAGGAAACATTGGAGCTCATTTTATAACACTAAAAGAATTATAATTAGTAATTTCTTGGTCCAAATTAATTAAATGTACACATAAATTCTGTTACAAAATTATGAAATATCAATTCCCCAAAACATATCAAATATATAATAAATTCCCCAAAACCCCAATATGTTTTGGTGAATTCTTAAAGTGTGAGGTGTATATTTTTTGGGATAATTTACCATTTCATTTTGTAATTATTACATCATAATTATATAAAAATGGTGTTTAGATAAAAATATTAAACCAAACCTGAATGATTGGAGCCAAAGGTTTTAAGACAGCTTGTGGGATTATAGGATATCTGAAAAACCCCCATTGTATTGATTCAATGAATAATGATTTATAGAAAAAATTTTCACTTATCTATGGAGTAAGAACACAAGTCATACTAGGAAGTGAGTGAGACATGGAAGGAAGTGATATAAAATTATAGTTAAAGGAGTTGGAAGAAATTAAAATAGTGTCTTTTGAAAATTCTATAATTTGAAAATTAATGACTAATGTTGTCCATGATAATGACATTTATGCAAAATAATTCTTTCAAAGGGATCTATATTTTCATTAAAATTCATGAATCAAGATGATTCTAGGTAAAATTCTTCCTATATGGGAAGGACCATTTATGTCCACTCATATATATCACTTCCTTATTGTTTATGTTACGAGAGAAGGAGAAGAAATTACATTTATTATTAATGGTAATATTCTATATAGATTCTTTATAAACATTACCTATGTACAAAAATAGGATATCACCCTCATTCAACATGTTTATCACTAAAAAACACCAGGTAGTTCCTATCATTGAAATTTATTTGATTTTTGTGATTCAATTTAATATCATCATTATAAAATTATTTTTAGGATTACATTGATAGAATTTAATAATTGAAATTTGGGTCGGGTAACCTACATAGTTTAGAATTTTCAATTTTTTTCTTGTTACAAATTTTGTGTGTTCCTTTTTCATGTTTTTTTGTGTTTAATTTTCAATGTTAGGTATTTTTTTAAAATTTATTGAGAACAATTTAATAAACCATGCAACTTGTCAATCAAAAGAATATCCGAAAAATTTATTTGACACATTTTATCACCTGAAATGAATGATAATATTATTTCTTTTCAAATTATAAGTTATCAAATTTCATGCAAATCCCACTGATTTTTGAATTTTGTTCCAAGACATACTTCTCTATAATTTTAATCACATAATTGTGAGGCTAATAAACCAAATTTTACATTTTCTTACAATTACCTTCTTCATGAGAGAACTATGACATAATTGAATAATTAGAACATTTTAAATAATATATTCCTAACTTTAGATCATTTTTTTATTTTTTCTATAAATGATTGAGGCATTCTTTTGAATGAAAATTCACTTTTACAATAAACATCCACTTTATACCATAAATTTACATTTAAATCTTACAGCAATTAAAATAAATGAATTCCCATTTTAGGAAATCAAATTATAAGCTGAAAATTTCAATATACCATTCTCTATAATTTGGTGTACGATTTAGGTTGAATTCAAGTGAGGGGGAGGAGTAAAGTGAAATTGAACAAACTATTCTAGAAAAAATATTGAACTGATGTAAGGAAGTTTTAAAACATTTGTGCTTCTAAATTGTGAGAAAAATAATGCTTTTAACCATAGTAAGATAAACTATAATTCATCCCATGATATGAATAAAATTCAAGCACATTTTAAAGTCAAAATCAACCTCTCATTTTCTTAAAAATTGATTATGTAATACACATCTATTCGTAAATTCATGATTAAACAATAATAAAATGGGTTATGTGGGAATAAATATACCTTTTATAGTGAATGTTTTAAATTTTTACTTCCCTAGAATCTATTGATCCAATCTATTGTATAATTTTTTAGGTATGCTAATATTTTTTAGGGAAGTTGTTTTGAAAAAATATTTAATTTTAAAATTAATTCCCTAGAACACATCAAATTGAAGGTAAAAACTTCTCGATCTGGGTAAAGGTATATATCACACCTTCCAAGAGAATATGTCAATGTCCCTCTCTTCATTTAAGTCAAGAAAAAATAAAAATCAATTAAATGAAATAAATAGAGGAATTTTTACTGTTATTGAAATGGAAAATTTGCGGAATGTATTATAAGAACTCAAGGTGGTGAATCTTAATCAGTACAAGAGGAATGCAATAGAGGAATAAATTCTTAAATGGAACTAAAAATCATATATTATTCTTCTATAAAGGGATAATCTGCTTAATTATATGTTATATTTTTTTATAAGAACCACCAACCCTTAAACCTTAGAAAACCCACATAAATCCCTAATGATATGAAAAAATACTTGAATCATTAGGTGTAGATGAATAAAATTATCCAGCCTATGGTAAAACATGAAGGACATTTTAATGAGAAGAAATTTTTCTAAAATTAATTTGATTTATGAATGAAATAATTTTCTGAAATGTAGGTATAACTGTGCATGAGAGGATATAATAATTTGAAATTAATTGAATATACATAATGAATAAAATGGGATTAATATAATTACGGAATCATTATATTATTGGGTAATATTGCATTAAAAAGTGAACTCTGAATGGCTAGTGTTTTAATTATTCTTGGGTAGTGTTACTAAGGATCACTTATCTTGGAGTCCACAAATTAAGTGTGGGGTAATCAACATATTCCTTAAATTCATGATATTTTGTTAAAAAAATCATTTTATTCCCTCATAATTATTTTTTCATTGAGTTCTAGTGAGTTTTCGAATTAAATTTTATAATCATTTAATTTTTTTGAAAACTATTAAAAATGGAAATATGTGAAATTAAATTCATTTACTTAATTCTTGGAGTAATGTTAATGGAATTATACATATTTTTTTACCTTTAGAATGTATAGGTTTTGATCATGGAATGCCCAATTTGATTTCATACATGATAATAAAAATATTAAATGTTGTTTTTTAACTTGGAGGATTATTATGGATCCATCCCCCATGATAACATGATGTAATGAAAAACGAACTCGCTTCGCAACCATCATTGTAGGGTTGTATAAACATCATCAGGACTCTGTGTAACCATAATATAGACTTCATAACCACTATAAATGTCTTTTAAAGGTCTCTATAATCATTATAAAATCCAATATATAGATTACTCTCATCCATGTTACCATGATTATTGGGTTATATATGCATCATTTTCCACCTACATAAATATCATTTTGGAATTCATATACATAATTATTGTTTCATTCAAATCAGGTATTTGTAAACAATTAAGGTCAGAATGTTTTGCCAAATAAAATTCACAAGCATCTTCTATATTTAAAAATATGACTTCAGGATGCCACATTAGAATTCACATACCCAATTATATTGGGACACATAGATTATACTATACGATATATTTATATTAACAACTAAAGAGATAATGTTGTGGATTTTAGTGAAGACATGATTATAATTAGGGAAAAATTATGATGACGAAGGTAACTTTTCAAAAATTCAAAAACAATTATCTCATGGGTATTTAACCAACCAAAAGAAAATGAAACTAAAAATATTAAAAATTAAGAAAAGGTTAAGAGAGTTTTCTGGGTCAAGAGTTTAAAATATTGTGGTAATTTTTCATGAACGATGCTACTATTTATTATTTTATTTAATTTTATATTTTCATTGGTCATTTATTAATTTTTTATTCATAATTCATCTCTTCTCCCAATTTAATAAAGGGTTAAATATTGATTTATATGGGTAAATGATGGTTTTACTTTCTTAATTCATGAGTCTTAAAACCAAAATAAATAAAATATCTCTATTTGTGGAAATATTTTCAGTATTCATTTGCAGTTATTCATTTTGAATGTGGTTATATTTATTTTAGTTAGACATATTTTTAATTTTCCTGATCAATGATCCATTATATTCCCACAGTCAATTTGGGATAACATATATTGGAATATTCTAAGCTGATTTGTGAAGTTCTTGGTGATGTCCAGAATATATAGAAGGGGTAGTATTTACAGGTGGTTTATTAGTAAGAATAAGAACTAGTTAGCTATTCACAAATTAATCTAGGATTAAAATTTTAAATAACTTACAAAAATAGTAAAATTGTAGATATGGAAAATGTTTTTTTGTTAATTATACATAAAACCATTCAGTAATAGGTGTGAGGTACAATAGATGTGGATTATAAATTTAATTATTCGATAAAGACAAGAGCTAACAATTTTGGGATAAGTCATTATTTCAATTGAATAGTTAAACCTAACCTAATCACTTTTCCAATTATCATGTTTTAATCATTTTTCCTTCATTATATTACATTGTTTTAAAAAACAAAACAATTTAAGAAGCATCTTGTTTATATAATATAAACTGATTTTAAGCACTCCAATGTGGAGAGAACTCTATGGTTACCAAAAATTATACATTAAACCTAAGAAATAATATTTTTTATAAATCCTAGGATAGTCCAAATTAATGTAACCAAACATAATATATGAATGATACCTTCACTAATTTGAGATAACCATTTATCAAGTTAATATCATTCACATGATCTTTCACTCATCATCCATTATGAAACCTTACACTTAACAAAAACATCATCAAAAAAATTATTGAGTGTCATTGGTTTCTCATATATGTGTGATAGCACATTCACCATATTACCATTAGTATTCTTTTCCCAGATGTTAAAGGTAACAATTATTTCCACAAAAATCATAACCAATGCCTATGCCTTTTATCCCCCCATTCCCATTCCACCTTCTCCATTTTATCTAGAAAAACACTAGATATTTTAATATCTAGGTTATTTTGAATCTGATATCCCTCCAATAGAATTATTCATAATCTAAAATTCATTACATAAAATTATTCTATCAAAATACTTATTTCTTCCAATCCCATCTCTTCCCTTGATAGTAAACTCCCACAAAAAAATGAAATCGCAATAAGGTAATTGAGAATGAGAAATGAGATGCTTCCCTTTTATTAATCATTGAAATAATGTTTTGATAACACTTTTTGGGAGTTAGGGGGTGGAACTATGATACTAATGGATGAGAAACCCTTGGTATAACAAAACTTCACATTATAATCCACTAAAAATATAATGAAGATTAGTGCATTGGAATAATCTTACCTCTAGTTGTTTTCTAACTTGAATGAGTGTACTGGAAGTGGAAGTAAAATAAATTTACCCACCATTCAATTTTGATATCACACACAATTGGATAAGTTCTTTCAAACCTTAAGGTAATTATAATTACAAAAAATGAAATTGTATAACCCAAGGAAATAAAACAAGGAATTAAAGTTCTTCAGTTGAGTTGACCAACATGTACATGAGAAAAAACTATATATTTCATTAATATACATTGGAAGTATAAGAATACATTCAACTAAAATATCATTTATTAAGAACTAATTAAATAAAATAATTACCTATAATTAAACGATATAATAAGTTGATCACTTTTATATTAGATGCTATCAAGATGCGCTATGATGAAGGTACCCACATCATTTATAGGTAACACTAAAAGGTCGCCCTCTTCTCAGAATGTTCAAAATTTAAATAAGAGGCCTCCAAATGGAAATGTGAATAGTGAGGTCCAATTACTTCATTAACCTAAATTGGAAGATTTCTCAAACTTTTCAAGACACATCATTCTAAAATCTTACTGATCACCCAACATTATAGAACTTCTTAACTCAATTATAAGATATATACTTCTGATGGACCTTTTACCACTTGGAGATAATCTAATATTATCGTCAACACATCGAGTCTAGACACCATAAAATGCATAAAATATTGGTGAACTCAACTTTGGTTGATGAACTTATGATAAACTAAACAAAAACATCACATCCCAACAGAGGGTACTACGGAGTGGTGACTATGATTTTGGGAGGCTTATGGGAGGCAATGATATGGTTCCTTCCATGAAACCCCTTATGGGATGGACCATCATAGTGGGACCACAATGGAAAACCCATTTCAGTGTATTTCAATTGTTTAAGACCTCTACCATGGGGAGGTAAATCCATCACTCATAGGGGCCATATCATGTGGAGTCCATAGAATGGGGGAATCATGGAATGAACTTGATGGTCACATCATGACAAAACTATTGAATTTTTTTTTTAAATAGAGGCACCTTTTTAAAAATTTCCATGGGATCCTACCCTAGAACAACATTGGTTCCTTCGACTATATATAATCCTGATAAGGGTGAGATTACTTTTTAGGTCTCCCATTTTCTCCCCCCCTGATAAATGTTTTTAGGAAGGTTTTTTTTACATAGAGTCATGGTATGATATATCTCCTACAATTTATGGATCTCTAGTTGATGTAGGTGTCCTTGGCATTATTTAGCCTCTTATTCACATGGAAAAATTCTATCTATTTTCCATCATTATAATTATTGTCATTATGTTGCATTTCGTATGTGATATTTCTCTATAAATTTTGATGAAAATTCTTTAGACTAATAGTTAACAAAGAACAGAAAATGCTATAATTTTTTTGGTGTCACCTTGGTTGAACAAGTACCAATTACCCTATTTATGGATTGTTTGGAGACATGAGTTATATTACTAAAAGTAAAGGGTTTTAATATTGAAACTATTATTATAAAAATGTGATTTTATTTGAGTGAGATATTAGATGAAAATTATTTATTTCATGAATGGTTTCGAAATGGTATTTCAATAAAAATAGAGGGTTATAAAGAATATTTAAATTAGATTTTGGTCAAGGGACTTATGTGAGAAAGAGGATACATGTTTCCTTTTATAAATTTTTTGTTAAGAGGAATTGGAGTTGTTTGAAAAAGGAAATCTACAATGTCTTGTTTGAGAAAGGATTTAGTTTATTGATATCCTATGGGAGATTCTCTATTTTCTAAAGCATGTTTCTTTCTAATGTTCATTCCAACTATGATATCTTGGTAGATTGTTTATTAAATAATGATTCATGGTTTATTGTGTTGGTTATAGAAATAACATTTTTGTTATCAGGGTTCCCATGATAATTTATATTAATACAATTAATCCCTTAGAGGGGTGTAATGGTTAGATAGATTAGTTTTTATTGAAAAATACATGGTTCCATGAAGAGGGATGTGGTTTTCATATTGAGTAGATAGGAACTAGAGTATGTTTTTTAGGACCAATTGACATTTTTCTAACCTTGAGGTATATTATATGGTTTTAGATTGTAAATCCCTAATTTTTATGGTGTTTAGGGTACAGGAATAGAGTTTATATGAGCCATTAGGGGGACATACAAGGGAGAATCCAAGGACTATCATTATGGTAATTCTATTCTTAGAGTGTTTGTTGGGTTACTGATTTACCATATGATAATTCTTGATTATGTGATGTACTTGCTTCCTGTAATGTGATATTTTTATAAAAATGGTTATGGGCACATCTTATGTGCGAGGGTGGTGGGATGATACATAATGGTATGTGATTGTGGAGGTTGGGTCCAATATTGAGAGAGAATATTGGGCTCTATGAATCATATGTTCAGCCACTTATGAGTAAGAGGCAATGGTCGGGTTACATAATGTGAAACCATGCTTGGATGAGAAGGGATGGTTTGGGTACATGATTTGAACATCCATTTAATAAGAGGGAATTGTTTTGGTAATTGAAATGAGATTGATGTGTGACCACCCACGAGTGGGAGGGGATGGTTTGGGTACTTTATGTGAGTCCTCCTACAAGAGAAAGGGGTTGGTTTGGGTACTTTATGCATGACCTCCCCTAATCGGGAGGGGATGGTCTGGGTATATGATAGGATCTTATATTCCAGGTAGGGTTACATTGATATTTTCTCAATGGGCTTTCTAGTGTCTCATCTATCGATGATATATTACCAGTGTTGTCTAGAGAAGATAGGGTCAGGTGGCATGGTCTCCTAAGTTGAACCTGATTCCCTGATTTGTATGATTGAGTGTGTGTTCTATGTTACTTTTCTATGTGGGTGTGTTATACGAGTACTATTTTAAATAATATAGTATGTATGTTATGAACATCTGTTTAATTATAGAAATATTTAGTATTATTAGGAAATTCAGGATTTATATTAGGTCATTTGACTCAACCCCAATCTGTGTCCAAGATATAGATTTTCTATGTATATAGGTAGACCTACATGTTTCATGTTTGAGAAAAGAATTCTTATATATGGAATATTTGTTAAGGACTACTAGGTTAGGGAGGCCAAGGATTTATTAGTGTGATCATGTGTGTTAGGATAGAGGTGATTATAGTTTACATTCATTTTTTGTTGATCATGTACCACCCAACTAGACAATGTTTAATTAAATTTTAATGGTTATTATATATTTATTTTTATTAGTTTTCACATAAAATAGACTTTTTACAACATTCTATTTAGTACTGTAGGGGAACTCTTGGCTCCCTATTTATATGTACATATTTGGGGTTTGTCCACCACATAAACATGCCGTACTGAATTTTCAGTACATTTAGGCATGATTTCTGAAAATAATAATTTTGATGATATATTCTTCTCATGACTATTTTAGTCTGTTTCCACTATTAACTAGAATCCAAAGTATATAGTGAGGTGATTTTGGTGATATATCCCTTCTTCTCATGTTCCATTACAAAGATTAGGGATGTGGAATCACCAAGTGGTATCAAAGTATATTTTTATGGTATATTACTATTTAATGGTGAATTTTGGTATTCAATACCTATAAGGTAAAAAGGTATCATTTTTGGATGATATAGTTTTGGTTAAAACCCATGACTCAAGGGGACATACACTATCATGACTAGGAACTCTAGGATGAGTGACTGGTTAGACTGACAATTCCAATGTGGGATAAATGAAACTCCAAATGAGTAATATGGCCTGATTGAGAGTTAGTGAACTTGTTCAGTCATTGGGATAGTTGGATTCTTAGGTTAAGATACAAGATCCTATGGGTGATGATGTTGGAAATATATTCTTATTTAAATCCATTTTTAATTGAAGTAGTATTCAATATATAGAATGTTTTCTCTAATAAATAAGAATCGATGAATAGATAAATATGTTTTTAGTGTATTTTTAGATTTACTATTCATTATGATTGTTTTTCATTCATATTGAGATGATTTTTTGGAATTTTTATTTTTTATAAATAGAAAGATTTAAAAAGAAATGTCATGTGGTTGTGTGAGGTGTTTTTAAAATGGGTTTATAAGTTTTACATATTATGGTTCATAGATACATTCCTTTTGAAATAGTTTTTAATTTTATTGTTTTGAGAAAAATATTGGAATTTTGTTTTGAAACTATGATGTAATGTTGATTTTAAAAATGAGACTCGGTTTTTGGGAAATAAATGACCATCTATAGAAATAATTTTGTTATTTTGGATATTTAGTGAAAACCCTTTGTTAATTTGTAGTGTTTTTAATGCTCGTATGAGTTTTGGAGTGCATAAAGTGATTGGAACTAGTTTTAATATAAAGAACCAGTACTTGTGTAATCAAGACTGCTTAGATTTCAATGTTTTGGTTAGGGTCACTTGGAATTTGGAATTGTGTGCTCGAATAGTACACAATATTTTTCTTGGAAAGGGCCAAGTAAGGTTAGAAAGGGTAAAACGATGTGGTCTAATGTTGGAAAAATGCAGCCAGTGACGCTATAGACAAAAATTTATAATTTTTTATGAGAGATCAAGGATAAACCAAGTGTTTGAATTATACATTTTGATGGTATTTTTGGATTATTTATTTATCACATCATGTTTTAGGATCATGTGATAAATTTTTGGAATTGGGATCGAGTAGCTAGATAAGAGTTTTATGGGTCTATGGTTTGTAATAATTTTTTGGGGTTTCATTATGAAATTATTATGGATGGAATAACAGTTATTCAAAATATTCTTTTATGAGTGGAATCTTGTATTAGGGAGAACTATATTCCAGATATGAATTAGTTGTTTTAATTTTGTTGTTTTTGGATTTATGGGTGTGATTAATATCAATATCAATGTTTGGTGAATTTTCAGAAATTTTGAGGATGAATTTATTGATAAGTTGGGAAGGGATAATAAAATATGTTTCATGTTAGTGCGTAGGGATAAGTGAGGTGGTCACATATAGTCACTAATATTGAAAATGAATTAGATTTGGTCTATGGATGTTAGATGTCGGTTCTAGTGAGGTGACGATGCAGATACTCTTATAGTTGTTTGAATTAAATTAGTCATGTATATATGACCCCCCATGTTGAATATGGTCATATATATTATGAAATCCTAGACTGGGCGTAATTAGAGACACTTTCGTTCTCTTTGATGGAGTATAACAATGAATTGGTTTCTTCAAAGATCTAATCATATAATTATACTGAGTATTGGGTTCCAAAATTAGTATGGGTGTTGCATGACTATGTGATGACTTCAAGAATAATGAAATCAGTATTAAAAAATGTGGTGATACATCCTCAGGTCAGGTTAATTGTTTTCAGGTAAATGCGTATAGATAATGACTCAGTAGTCATGTTGAAAAGAATTACATGTAGTGAGATGGAAATATCATGGAAAATATTTATAGATTACTAATAAGGAAATGATTCAAAAGAATTCATAGTGGTGTTAGATAATGTTATAGGATGATTGAAGAGTGGGTAGATTATCCTTTTTTGAATTGTGCATATTGGTGCTTGGAGTTTCATAGTGAAACAACATTCAGTTTATAAATATATGAATTGAAGTGGTAGTAGTGAATTAAAAAATGATATACCTTTTTATTTATGTTTAGAGGACCACCATGGATTATTTGGTATTTAAACTATTATATTAGAGTGTGTAAAATGAACCGTGTGTTTATGGGATGGTCAAAATATAGGAAAATTTGAAATTTTAGTTCCATAGTGTGGTTTGAAAGTTTTAATCATGTTTTAAATGATTTCTAGGATTACTTTGGGGGAGGTAGTTAAGTGGAAGAGAACACCGTTCATGTAAAATTGTGTTTGTGGGTGAGATTATTCTATAGTAAAATTCTCAAAATGTGGCTCAATAAATTTATAGAATAGAGAGGGTTTAAACTGAGAATCACACTATAAACATGGGCATCATAGTCTAAGGTCTAGAGTGAAGGTTGTTGTGAAGGTTGGGAGTCCATGGAGTTGTGGATAGTGACATAGAATGATAGTCTAGAATTGGGGTGTCTCATGAGCAGAAAAACTATCTATAATGCTATAGAACCCATGTGGGATAAGCCATCAAGAAGTGATAATCTTATTCGTTCCATTATGGTATTTTTTATGGATTAGTCTCTCTATTAAGGGATTGTTATCACCTGACCTAGAAGGGCCACATCATGTTATGGACATGGAATGTGAGAATTATTGTGTGATCCTCTTATTCATTCCATAAACAAACTATTTTGAAGTATTTTTTAAATTTAATGTTTTTATGGTAACTTTCCAAGGGTTATATTTTTGATCCCCTTAGGTATATTTATCTTCAGTCGTTCGAGGTAAGGGGGAGATCCCTCTTAAGATCTACCATTCTCTCCATTTTACCTCCCATCAATCTAGGGATTTTGGCAGAGTTCCAATTAATGGATTCAAGTTACTATTTATATCCTTCACCTCATTATTCATCCATGTTATTCCACATTAATTTTTGGTTCACTGGATTATGTTTTTGGGGAGATGATTTTTTTGGATCCTGATAGAATCATCCAACTTCATGGGTCCTTGGTGTTGGACTTACAATGGAGGTACTGAGATGATTTATTCCTATAATTATCTATTTTATTACTTTAGGTATGTTTCCCTATATATTTATTTTGATTTTTCAGTGAAATATGGTATAATTGATCATTGATATAGGTAAATATATTGGGAATTTTTTTGTGTCATATTTCCTAGTGAGTGTCAAGAGTATACCACATCCCTATTTTTAAAGGTTATGACTTTGTTATACCACTTGTGTATTTTGGTGTTACTTATAAAATCATAAAAAAATTTCAAAATGTTTTATTTATTAATTATATAGCCTTTATGGAATATATAGAATCTCATGGTCCCAAAGGAGGTTAGTACAAGCTTGATATTTATTTATGGATCATTGTTTAATGTTATTTTCCTTGACATTCTTTCGTCTCTTATTCACTCGAAAACATTATGTTATGATTTCATCAATATAATTATTTTCAATATGTATAATGTTGTGTGTGTTATTTCCCCATAAACCTGGATATTATTACAATATCCTAAAAGTAAAAAAGGACATCATTTCTTTCTAAATGGTTTATTGATGGTACTATACTCAAATGAGTGTCAGCGGACCTCATTATGGATTTGTTAGTGGTTTCAGTTGGATAATTGAAGGTGAAGGTGTTTTTTTTAAATTTTATTTTAATAATGGTTTTTATTTTAAATAAAAAATTTAAGGAAAATTAGTTATTTAAATATTGGTTTTCAAATGGTATTTAAAAAAATACATTTTTCAAAAACATTTTTAATAGGATTTTAATGAACCTCTTAGCTTTAGTGAAACAACATGCCCTGACTTTTCTATATAATTTATAAATATTATTTGAAATTGTTTATAAATTTAATTTTGAATGGATTAGTTAATAATGGTTTTGTTTCGTTAGACCATATATAAGTAATTATTTGTTTTTAGAAGAGTAGTGATTTTGATTGTTATTCTTGATTATGATTTCTTAGTCGATTATTTATTACATGACGAGGTTTGATTTCATGTGTTGGTGAGGGAGATCCTATTTTTGGTATCAATGTTACTAGGTTGGTCCATAGTGTTGCAAATAACCCCCTAGATGGTAGAGATGTGTAATATTCTTTGGTTTTGGTAGAACCATTGAAAGTTCCATGGAAAGCGGTATGGATGCCTGCTATAATAAATAGAGACTATAGTGTGTTATTTAAGACCAATTGGGTTTTTTATGATATAATCATAATTAATATGGTTTTATATATTCAATACAACATTTTATAAAGCTAAAAGATAAATAAACATGGTGTCTATGATTCACTTAGGGGGTTGGTATTGGAGAATCCAATGTTTATCCATATGGTCTTTTTTTTCTTGGACTGATTATTGGGTTAGTGCTAGATTTGATGAAAATGATTTATTATGTGATGTATTTAATGAATATTGTGTGATATATTAAAACAAATGGTGTTTTACACATAATATTTATAGGAAGGTGAGGCGATATATAATGGTATGTTATTATGGTGGTTAGGGAAAATCCTATGTGAGAAGGTTCGGCTTTGAGAAACAGATGTGAGATGACCCCTAAGTACGAGGGGATGGGTAGGGTACTTGATATGAAACCTCCATTAAATGAGATAGGACATTATCTCTACTTGATTTGATACCTACCATGAAAAAATAAGGGATGATTTAAGTACAAGATATGATATAGATGTCAAACCTCCCCAGAGTAAGAAGGAATGGGTTGGTTACACCACATGTGACCTCCCCTAAGTGAGAAGGATATTTTAGAAACTTTTTTTACCTCCCTTGGATAATTAGTACATGTTTGGGTGCGGTATTTCCAATATACCCATATAAAGATGGGTTAGACAGGGTATGTAATGATTTCCTATATACCAGGATATGTTATGCAAAACCTTTACCAATGATATTCCATGTGGCATAACTATGACAGATATATTACCATCATTGTCGAAAGTAGGTAGGGTCATGTTCCATGGGGGAATGTATAGCACATGATTACCTGATATGTAATATTATGTGTGCATATTATGTTATGTTTATAGGTCGGTTTTTTGAGCATGAATTAATTTCACTCTTATTTTATTTATTATATGAATATATATGAGATTACAAAAACATTAATAATGGATAAGGCATTGAGGATTCCTACTAGGTAATTAGATTGAAACATGCCGATGTACAAGAAATGGTTTTTTTGTACATTGGTGGACCTAAATATTTCACTTTAGGGTTAGTTATTTCTATGATCTATATATATGGTTCCATTCTTGCAGGATATAGAGGCCAAGGATTCTACAAGGTGATTTTATGAGTTTTCCTAAAGGCTATTTTAGTTTACTTTCAGTTCGGATGGGAATATTCCAACCATTGTGTCATCATTTAATTATATTATATTTACCATTATACATTTATTTTCTATTATGATATCTGTTATAATTTATCTCATTATATTGACTATTAAAGACCATGTGGTTATCTTGTCTCCCCATTTATGTCTTCAATCTTATTGGCTTCCCTACATGGATGGGTCACAATAAATTTTTGGCTATTAAAACATGATATTTAGATATTTATTTGGTTTTCATAGTGTCCCCATGTATGGTTTCAGACTTCACCAATAATAGCCATATTTTATTTTACATGGAGGTGTGTCTAAGGTTTTTTAGCAGCCTCGCTCAGGTTCTACTGGGGTTATCTTGGTTAGGGAATCAGAAATTATTTTTAGAGACTGTTTTAGAATGGATAATTTGTAGTTATAAGTGAAGTTAAGTTATCAGGACGTGGTACCATGACCACTATCATGAATGTTTAATATAGATTTTCTTGAAACCCAAGTTTCTACGAGACATCCAATGTTGGGACTAGGTTTTCTAGGATGAGTGAGGTTTTACATTGAGAATTATTATATGGTATGGATGAGACTTTGGATGATTTGTAGGGATCAATATATATCTAGTGACCTTATTCATATATCATGATATATGCATTCATAATGCATGATACATGTGCAAATGGAAATAGTTTTTTTATATATTGACACATAAAAATTGATCATTAATTTTAGAAACTAATAATATACATAGTTTTTTCACTAATAAATTATATGGAGTTATTATATTACTATCGATTTATGGGATTTTATCATTGATTATTGATCATGATTTATCAGTATCTACAAGGAATTGATTCTCAAGATGGATTTTTGTGACAAAAATATTATTTTAGAAAAAAAGGATTATTTAGTTTAAAGAGGTTTATTTAAAATGGTTTTATAAGTTTGTTTTACATGATATGTCTCATAGAGAAATTGATTTTGAAATGTTTTTTCAATTTATTTTTTTAGGAAAATATGAGGAAATGGATTTTGAAATTGGTTTTCAAAGTTTTTTTTGAAAAAAATCCACATTTGGGGAAAGAATGACCAGACCAACTAAGAATTTCATGATTTTAGTTTTTATGTAAACCCCTTGGTTGGTAAGAGGTGATTTGAAATCTCGTTTTAGTTTTAGTGTGTGTGAAAAGGATTTTAGTTGGTTTTAAAAGAAGAAACTAATGCTTGTATAAATCATATTTCGTGAATTTTAGCATTTTGTTTTGAGTGTTCTAGATACTTGAATTTTTTTATCAGATACGACACCATGTATTCTTGGAAAGTTCCAAGTGATTTTATTGGGTGTGGATTGATGTTCTGTGAAGTTGGGAAAAAATAAATTGGTGTCATTTTAGACTAGGTTTCCTATATTTATCTTGGTAGAATAGAGACAACTTGGGTTCTTCAATTATGAATTATATGGGTCATTCATTGTTATTTTAAGAGATTTGCATGTTTTAGGCAACATATATTGATGATTTATGTGGGTATCAAGTAGTCAAATGATAGTTTGTTGGGTATGTAGTTTGGAATGATTTATTAGGGATTTAATAAGAAATTTTTATTGTAGGAGGAACTGTTATTTAGAATCATCTTTTACAATTGGATTATAATAGTGTGGAGCACCAAAATACTAAATATAAATTAACAATTTTAATTTTGGTTCTTCTAGGATCGAAGAGTGAAATTGATAAATATCTCCATGTTTGGTTAATTTTTATGAACATTGATGTTGTAATGACATGTAATTTGAGAAAGGAAAAATTGATATTTCATGTTGGGACATAGGTATGAGAATTCTATGCACACAGATTCATTATGTGTAGTGATGAATTGGTGGTGATGGAGGCTCCCCTTCTTGTTCTCCCCTCTCGCCCGCTTTATCCTCTCCTTGGGCTCTTGGTTATCTTCGCTCGTTCTTCTAGCGTTTCCTTCCCTCTCCTTCCTCTACTCCATATCCCTTTGACATTCTTCCAGTCTAGCTCCTCCTCACTCTGACCTTGAGCTTTATCGTTCATTTCCAGGTCGGATATAGAACGATGTAGCCTCTGCGAATTTTGGGTTTATCAGATAGGTGGTTGTTTATTTCATATTGCTACATCCCCCTTTTTTTGGGATTCAGCCCCTATTTCTTCTTTCTCATTGATCATTTTAGGGTTTCATCCCCTTGGCTTCTTGGCCACTTTTTGACTTCCATTCCTCTTTCTTCCTCCTTTATTCTTGTTGATTTTTTCCTACATTTCAACTTTGTTGGGGTGTTTTTTTGGGTTCTGGTTTCGACGCGATGGATCTTGCTCGATGGATTGTTGTGAATGTCCCTCTGCTCACCCCTCTCTAGCCACCGGGACCACTACACCCTTCCAGGTCGGTCGAGTGTGATGGTCTAAAACAGGTTTTGGGTGTGTGGTGTGCTGTGGTTGCTGGTTACCAGTGATTCAGGTGAGGAGCATCTAGTTTGTGTGGCATTGTGGAGATGTAAAATGGTTGAGTCGGTGGTGCGGCAAGGTTGATCACGATGAAGGTGGTTCGACGACAGGATGGCCATCTGGTCATGATCTACTTCAATGTAGGTTTACTCGACAGCTCACTGGTCTTCGTGGAGTGTTTCTTCCCTATTTCGGGAATTCCATTTCATGGCTTCTTGGAGGGATACAGTGGATGGTGACTGGAATTTTTTTTTCTTAGGGCTGATGTTGAAGGGTGTGTTAGCATTGTCTGCTTGAGGAGGCTCACTTTCTGAGTTCATATTAGTTCAGTTCCTATTTTCACTTGACCCGAGTTCTTGTTTGGTGTTGCTATTATATTGCGACGTGAATGGAGACCACGACGTTACTATGATGTTGATGATGGCTCATAGCAGTGTGATTGGATTAGGTGAAAATTGATCGGGACTAGTGATGATGTTTTTTGATTTCTAAAGTTTGAATTTTGGTACCTAGATATTGTTCAGACATCAGAATTGGTACTTCATAATGGGGGGGATTTGGTTTTTGATTTTAAGTTGGAATATCTCTGCTTGGAGTTGTTTTGGGTTCACACTTACTCCTTAAAAGTTTCATTTGAAAATAAAAAAATGTGAATTGTGGTTAATTGAGGAAATGAAAAGGATACTCCCATGATGGGGAGTATAAAATAAATTGAAGTTATATTACCCACATGCTATTTAGGGTCATTGATATAGGGGAATTAGAGACTATGTTTTTTCAAAGAAGAATTGGTACTCTTGGATGGAAAATAATTATGGATTTGGTTATTTGATTATAAAACAATAGAATTGTACTGAGTGTTGGTTGAATATGTCGGTGTGGGGGTTGGATGATTCTATGATGCCTTTTAAAATTAAGGTATCATGTTTGGAAGATTTTTAGATGTGTATATAGGCAATGTCATGTATTGTTTTCTAAAGTAGACTAGATATATACCAACTAGTGACGTTTCATAGAATTGTTTACAAGGATGAAGGAAATAGATTGGAATAATTTCTAGATATATTATACCAAAAGAATACTAGTTATATGATGTTTTCATGGAGAGGTTTTTTGTATGATCACTAAGAATGTAGATTATTTTTTGATAAATGGTATTTATTGATGGGTAGAGTTCTGAAATATAAGAACATTCTATGTTTAGAGATAATACATGACATGATAGTAGTGAATCAGAGTCTAATGTAAGCTATGATTTATGGTTAGAGAATATTATCGTCTTCTTAGGGATGAGAAGAAATATTGTGGGGATTATTCAATGACCTATGTAATTATAGGTGGTTAAATTTAGGGTAAATGTTTTGTTTTTCATCATCAATAAATTGATGAGAGTTTTAATAATTTTTAAAAAATTCATGGGATATTAAAATAATGTTATTTTAATATAAAGAACATAAAATTAGTTATCAAGTTTTGGTGGATGAAATTATACTAAAATAATATCATCACAACACGACTCAGGTAAGACAATGAATGTTTATTTTTTTGGACTGAGAATTACATAATAAACAAAGGTACTATAATGTGAGAGATTTCAATAATGTAGTTGTGACGTCTAAAAGTCCATGATGTGGTATAGGGTTTCACAAAAATATGGGCTAGAGTTAGTGAGGATTATAGTATCTAGTTCTATGGGTCATTCCACGAAATACTTGTGTGATGGGCTATTATGGTCTGACTATGATGGTCACGTTATGATAATGTTTTTTCAATGGTTAATCCCCCTAATAGGAGATAGTATTATTATAACCCATAGAGGACATGCTATAATGAGGTTATGGAATTAGAGAATCATGAAAAAACCAGTATTTTCACATCATCACAAATTTTTTTGGCAAATTTTTAAATTAGAGGGGGCATTGTTAATTTTTCAAGGGTCATTTTTTGGAAGCCCTTATATTCATTTTGCATCATATAATCAACAGAAGTCGGAGAGACCTATTTTTCACTCCCAATATACCCCATATTTTACCTTTGACTTAGGTTATTAAGGAGGATTTAATCATATGGAGTCATGTTAAGATTTATTTATTTTACCTCATTATTATCCCTATTTTATCCCCTTTGATTTTAGTTTACCCAAGTGGTGTTTGGGGAGATGAGTCCACTAGAGTATAGTGAAATCATCTCACCTAAGGGTTCATTGGTTTGTATGTTATAAAAAACTCTAAATATGACATATTTGAGTTTTTTTCATGATTTTACTTGAGGTCTGTTTCCCCATTGATTTATTTATCATTGTTTTTTAAAAGAACTAGGTTTAATTGACCATTAATTTGATTAAATAAATTGGGGTTGTTGTGTGTATTAGGTTTAGGTGTATGTAAAGAGTGGATTGCACTTATTTTGTCATAGTTCCAACATCGTTATATTTCCCAATGAGTTTTAATTTTGTTATTAAATCAATCAAATTTTATTTTAAATGTTTTTTGTATTAATTTCATAGTGTTTATTCTTAAGATAGGTTCTTATGGACTAAAAGGATATCAATATGATATTGGTATTGATTTATGGATGACTAGTTGATCTAGTATCCCTTTCTATTATTAAGTATCTTGTTCACTTATAAATTTATATTCATATTCCATCATTATAATTACTATCAATTCATTTAATGTCACATGTGATTTTTTCCTATAAATTTTGATGGGATCGCATTGACCTAATTGTTAAAAAGGACAGCATATCTTACTAAATATTTTTTGGTCTTTCCATGGTGGAATGATTGTTTGTATACTGCTCTATAGATTAGTTTATGGATAATGTTGGATTCCTAAAAGTAAATGGGTTTCCTTTTAAAATTTTAATTTTAAAAAGGTTGTTTGATTTGAATAAAATTTTAATGTAAAAGTGGTGATTTCAGGAGAAGTTTTGAAATTATATTTTAAAAAAATATGTTGTTTTTATTGAATGTATTTGTAGGATTTTTCTCAAGGGTATAGAAAAAGTGAGACACCACATAATGCTTTTTCGAAATGATTTATTAAGATTGTTCTGACATATCTTTAAAAAGAAATTATAAAAGAGCTTGACTGATAATGGTTTTGGTCTATTTGAAATCATATTGGTGAGGAACTATTTTTTAATGCATGGTTACATTGAATGTGATTTTTATTATGGTTTCCTAGTGTATTGTTTCATGCCTGATGTTTTATGAGTTTGTGTATTTCCTATTGATACACTATTTTTTGTAATATTGTTGATAGTTTGGTTTCTGTTAAAGTAATTAACCCCATAGAGGGTATAAATTAGTATGATGGATTGGTTTCAATGGAACTATTACCAGTTCCATAAAGAGATGCATGGTTTTCTTAATTCGCATTTTAGACTAATATTTAATATCTTAGGAATAATTCAGGAATGGAATCCCAAAAGGTTTATAATATGGTTTAAGATGGTAAATCATGAATTTTGTAAATTTTTATTGCAAATAAATTTCTTATTTTAGCCACATAGGGGGATTTTTATGGTATAATAAAAGGTTTATACCTATATTAAATTTATGCTTATATTTTTCATTAGTATATTTCTTAATCCTATGAAAATTATTGAATATGTTATGTAATTGATACATTTGGTGTGATATGTTGAGAAAAATATTTGTGACAACATCATATGTAATAGGATGGTGGGATAATATATGATGGTATTTTATTTTGTAGGCTATCACCAATCTTGATATATAAGGTTTGGATTTTAGAAAGTGATATGTGACCTCCCCTGAGTCAGAAAGGGTGGTTTTGGAATTTGATGGGAAACCTCCCTTGGATGAGAAGGGTTGGTTTGGGTACTTGATGTGAGACCTCCACAAGATAATTGGGGAGGTTTTGGGTACTTGATATGAGATTGATGTATGAAACCCTATAACATAGAGGGGATTATTTTGGTACTTAACATGTGACCTCTCCAATGTTAGATGGGATGGTTTGGGTTGTTTCTATGTGACCAACCTTGAATGAGAAGGGTGGATTTTGGTACATATGAGTGACCTATATTAATTTAGATTTGTTGATCTCAGTATGTGATGAGTTATTATGTTCTAGTATAGGATATGATATGAATTTATTGATGGGTTTCCATATGGGATATGACATATATATTATCGACACTGAATAAAGGAAAAAATCTCAGGTTCTACGGCTGTTTGGTTAACACAGGATGATCTAAATTGTATAATATTGTGTGAATAATTATTTATGTTTTTGGGTGGGTGCATTGCATAAGAATTACTTTTAATATTATTATATATATTACATGTACACCCATTTCATCACAATAAAATTCTATATTATTATGGAATATGGGGTTCTTAATGGGTTATTTGACTCACCCCTACCCATGTACATGGAATGAGTTTCAATTTACATGGGTAGGACATCATGTTTCATTATAGGAATATGTATTTAGTAGACCTAGACACATGGTTGGGTTCTAGTAGATTATAGAATTTAAGGATTCAGAAGGGTTATTATGTGATTTAGATCAAGGATCGTTGTAGTTACCTTTCATTTTTGGTTGAGAATGTACTAACTAGTGAGTCATGGTTTATTGACATTATGATGTATTCCATAAATGTATTTTCTAATAATATTATATTCTATATTTTGTCATCACATAGGATATTTACTTCTTTATATTATGAATGTAGGGGGCGCTCTTGGATCCTTATTTATGATTACATGTTTGAGTTTTTTCAACCAAATTGATATGCCATGTAAATTATTTGGTAGATTCATGAATTATAATTAGATTTTAATTTTGATGGAATATTATCCCCATGTTTTTCATATTTCCTCTCCACTAGTAGTAAGTCTCCAGAATACATGGATGCATGCATGAGGTCTTGTAGTTCCCCCACTCTGGTTTTATTTGGGTGACTTGAGTCAGAATATCACATTTTATCTTGTCTTTTAGTGTCTCAATAAATTAATTTATACAAATACATCAATGATGATAAAAAAATTAATATTTTTTTTAAATCACAAAAAATAATAACTCAAACTCCCATACATACATATTGAAATAGGAATTTCCATTTTTATTCTAAAAAAATGAAAACTAAAACCTTTCTTCTTACAAGGATAACGTATAACATCCCTTGATTTTATATAGAATAGAGAACATAAATTATACTATAAATGGCTAGTTTAAAACACACCTTAAGACACTATAAATATAATGATTCACTATACGTACACTTTGAATCACCTTGAATACTACATGTTAGGTACAGTGGTGTGAAGACAATAAAAAAACTATGAAATCAACCAAACCCAATCTGACCCACCCACAAAACCATAAAACCACCTAAAACAATATGGGTTATTTTTTCATTAGGTCAAGTTATATATTGTTCTAGGTTATTAATTTTTTAGATGGGTTGACCCAATCCACCCTCTATAAGTATAAAATCATTTTATACTCTCACATTAAACATTGTTTTAAAATATGTAATTAGTTGTAACTAGTTTTAGGAATCCAAAATATAATTGTACTAAATGAATAGAGTTAAATATATTGTTTTTAAAAAAGTATGACTTTTCTAATGTGATATTTGAAGGAATTATTGAACATGAAACATCATTGTTTTATAAATAATAAAAACATTATCTATGGATATAAATTATTATTAATTTTTTCCAACCCAAACTGATCCACCCATTGATCACAACATCCCATTATGTTATGTTTTATAGAAAATCACTTATTGGGGTGTTGAACACGGGTTGAAATTCTTTTCACCCAATTAATATAGATCATTTGATATTTATCTTTAAACTAAACCAACCCAGACATTTATACACCCTTACACATGGGAGATTGAACAATTTTGTATCTAGTAAATATTTATTACATTCTATTATTTTACATTATATATATATATATGAAATATAATTGAGGACCATATTATTGTTTTCTCTAATTACTGATTTTGAGGTTATGTAAGTGTTATGCTCGTGTTTAGAAGTGACTGATGGAAGAGAAGTTTAGTTTGAGTTAGAATTTTAGTTAAGAGGAAACCCTTCCAAAACCCTATTTTTTATGAAATTATTTGTATCTAGGTGGAGTTAGGGTTGAATTGTTTACTTTTTACATTGTTTTATGTTAACTTTGTTGTGATTTCCATTATTATTGTGTGATGTGATAAATTATTTCATAAAAAATTAAGGTGTAATGATTTGATGTTGTGATTGGGTGTTTCTTAAGATCAAATATACTATGGTTTTAGGAAAATAATTTTTTAGGAAAATGCGTTGTCATATGATAATTTTCCTCTATTTCAAGAGGTTTTCAGATGATTTTTTATTTATAAGGATGTGGAGGTTATAAAATTATAGGGAAGTGAAGATTCTACCATGAGGGTAATGAGGTAAACCACTAAATCATAAAAAAGATCATTAAATCTTAATATTTTTTATATTATTGAAATCTAATGGACATTTATTATTATTTATGTGGGGGAGATAAGGGGAATCACACAAGGGTTTTTATTTATCCAGTTTATAAACTAACATTCCACCGTAACACATGGCGTTATACCTTGATTTTTTAAGTTAACATTTTTTTAATTTTCAATTTGAGTAGTTTTATGAAATCCACTTAGTTTATATTAATTAGTTTTAGGTTTTATTAATCCTAGTGATTTACTATGAATCATGGATAATTAATTTTATTTCCTTCAATCTCTTCCCTTTATATCTAGCTAGGATTTCATTTATTTAAGTAATTATTCATTGGTTTATGTTTTTATTCTTCACATATATCAATTCATGTTTCCTAGGTTTTTCTTGAGTTTTAGGGTTTATTTGAGGGTGAGAGATTATAGGTTTCCTGTAGGGTCATGGAGAGTTTGTTGGTGTTTGATCATCGGTTTTTATTCTGATTTTTATGTTATTTGAAATTTGATTTGAGGTTTCTAAATAAAATCAACCATATTTTTTTACTCAATTAATGTTGAATTATCATGGTATGGTTTTATTTAAGTAAATCATTTTAATATTCCAAATTAATATAATTAATTTAATCAAATTAATTTAAGGGGAAACATAATTGAATATTTTTTACACGATTTACCTTGTTATTGTTTATGTTGTTGCTTCTTTGATATGATAATATTGTTTTGGGGATTCAAATTTGTTGTTAATGAAAATTGGAATCATATTTAAAATTAATTATATAATTTAAAAATGGTAATTAGATGAAGAATGTAAAATCTATAATAGTTTATTTATTATCATGATTTTGAGATTAAAATGATAAATTCATATAAAAGAAGTGAAGTAATATGAATCCATCAATTTACGTGATATTTCTTGTATGTTGTTGTATTAGAGGGTGATGTTGAATTATTTTACTGAAATAATAGATAAGGATTTAAATTTTTTCTTTATTTTTATTATGTTAGGGAAAGTGGTATTGTTTCAGATTATTATTATGGCAATTTGGTATAGTTTTTTTTGTTCAGTATGATTGTTGGTATGCAGGTGATAGTTGTAACATAGTGATTTCATGGTTATTTTTTGATGTGGAATCATTCTAGTGTTATTATGATTAGTCTATTTTAGGTTTCTAGGAATATAGATGCAGAAATAAATTAATTAATTAATTTAAAAAATTGAGATTTTAATGGGCTCTGTTGTTTAATAAAGAGATAAATAACATGAATATAAGTGAATGCTTAAATATGTGGTATGTGAAAATTAATGATGAAATACATTGAAATAAGATGATGGTTTATAAGAAATGAATAGAATTAAAATTAATGTGTTTAATGGATTAAATGTGGTTAGAAAATGATTAATGTGAAATTGTTAATTAATTATGAACTAGAAAAAAGTTATGTGTTTATTATATGGATTTGTTGTTGGTTTTGTTAATCTAGTGGTGTTAGTAGTTTTTATTATGTAGGAAATATATTTTCATGATATGATATGGTTAAAATAGTTTTTGATATAAATTTGACTATTTTTTGGGTTTGTGTGATTATTATCATATTTATTAGATGATTTTGATTTATTATGACCCACTATTTGAGACGGGTAACCTTATATAAAATCTTGTGAGTTTTTTATTTTTTATTATTCCCATGACATATAATATATGGGTGACTCTAATAGCTAACTTTCATAGTCCCTCTATCACTCTCTCATCCATACATATTATGTAAGTGATGTGGTTATGTGGTAATGATGTGGTGATATATTGGTAATGTGATGATGTTCTTAGGTAGTGTTTATATGGTGTGATGTTGTCCATATATGGTTGTTTCAATGAGGTATTTATATATAAGTGATGTGGTGATGTGATAATTATGTGATTCTAGAAATTATTTGGATAAGAGTTCGTGAAAATGTTGTGGTATGCGGGTGTGGTTCTGATGTGGGTATGTGGTTGTGTTATAAAGATATGGGTATCATGGAAGTGCAAGGATGTATGATTTCATGATGTGAGGGTTACTAGATTAGTATGGGAGTTGATTTTGGGTACCTTCTCTAGATATATTTTCATGATTAATATATTACACTACTTTTATATTGATTTTTCGAGTGAGGCTTATTGATGTTAGGATGAATATTTACCTAGTATAGGCATCGAATTGATTTCACTATTTATTCACTAATGATTTGGTATTGTTTTTCAACATTAGCATGAGTGTTTTTAGATAGGAACCTACTATGTATACTTTTATTCTCACTCTTAGTTATAATTTTTTTTAGAATTTTAGGGTGGATTTGGAAGTTAACAAAAAAATTTACTATCTCATGGTGAAGTGATTTAATAGAGTTAGAGGTTCTGTTTTATGAGTTTTTTATTTTTTTATTTAATTTGGGGAATTTTTTTATTTATGTATAACAATACATTAATTTATATCAATATTAATATTATGGATTCTATTTTATTTATAGATTTAGTTTTAATAAGAGGTTGTTTAATATTTTACTTAGGATATTATATGGTAATGCCTCACAAGTTGTGTGATTTATACCCTCAATGACGATATCTAAGCCTTGACCTATTTGACATAGGCCTTGACGGTCAATTTTACCTCCAAAACCATCCTAGGAAGGGTTATAGTGTGGATATTTCTTGATAATGATATAAAGGTTCTATTAATTTTGAGACAGGGTGTTTTCCCTATAGTGGATATTTAGTATGTATTAAGAATGTTTAGAGTTTTTGTATAAGAAAAAAGTTAAATAAATTATGATTTAAAAAATCATGTATTTAATTTTTGTTTTTTATGAAAAAATTTCAATTAGAATGTAAAATTATTTTGAAAAAAACATCTAACCACAACATTGATCGTGGGATGTAGTGTTTTGTTTATAATGGAATTTTAGTTTTTTTTAGGAAATTCAATTTAAACAAAATTTTAAATTATTTATTTATCTAATTTTGTTAATTAATTTTTGAAATATGTTTATTTTTATGTCTCTCAAAAACTATAACTTTTAATTAAATTCTGTGAGTTCCATCATGCATGGTATGTGGTGTTTTATTTAGTGAAAATGTAATTTGGTGTTGTGGGTAAGGGTCAAATCCACTGTTTTTTAAGGAATATGTATATAAATATATTTTTTCCCTTCGTATTGATTATTTTTATACTATTAGAAAAGTTTATATCAAATAAGAAATATAGTAAGGAGTATGTGATCCCTTGTGAAGGGTTTCTAAGGATCAAATAACACTATTCAAGTAGTGAACAACCTAGAGAATTCAAACCAAATCATCATTCTCTGAATCTAAAACCATGAATAATATAAAATTAAGAACATGTGTGTACCTTACCCCATATATGGACAATTATCTAGTTTTCAACTACAAATTTGATAAATATCCCTAAGAATCAACAGAAGTAACCCTTCCTCTTTGGCGCACCCAATGGTTAATAAGACCACTCGATGTCTGTGTGGGATTTTCCTTTACACAGTGATATAATAGTATATATAGAGACAATGGAAGAATGAGAAGAGGTATTTGGATTTTGAGAAACCATAAGAACAATAAAATCCCTTTTCATACAATAGGCTTAAGAAAATGTTTGTTATTATATCATCATATCATTATAAATTGTATACCTATAAAGCATAATACATTAGTCTTCAAAATGGAATTCGTGCCTATAACATCCCTGTATCATGAATTATGATATAGATAGATATATATCACATATTCATTTGTATTTATGGATTATCTCAATCAACCACTCTCTTTTACTAAATACTAATAAACATTGTTCCATTTCACATTATATTTTATCAAATAAAATATATTGTGAAGCTATATTCGAAACTCCTTTTGAATATCTTCCAAAATACATTTTCAATGATATCACTAATCTTCACCTTGTATCACATAATATTAAATACTTTGTTAATATTAATTCAAAAATCATTTTTTTATAAACTATATAAACTTTTGGAGTAAGTCTACGAGTTTAATAAAAATCAATGCCCATTCATTCAATCCTAAAGTGTGACCATACATACATTTGGTTTTGAAAAAAATGTTAATTCTTGAATCCATAAATTCCTAAAAATAGAAACCTATAGAAAATAATATGTACAATACAATCTATAAAGGGATTTGGCATGTTCTTTATCAGACATATGTTTCTATATATATATAACCACCATTTATCTCATATACATGTTTCTATAATCATATAATCCCTTTATCTAAGACATCATGTTACCATAGGACATAGATCTTTTAAATACCATATATACAATAAGACATTCTTGATTATCCAAGTATAAATCAACCAGATGGATGTACACATTATGTGTCATTCACCCTGATAGATGAGCACAACACATTCTCCTCATCTAAGTGATAAGAACATCACATGTAGATTATTTACCTAATGTCGTACATTTTCTATGTCCATATCAATCAAGGTATTGCATATTATACACATCATATAAGAGGAAAATAGAAATGTGTTTATGCCTCAACTAATTAAATGATTTAAAACATACCCAAAAACAATTTAATTAAAACAACCTCAAAATTTTCAAGAGAAATGTATCAAATTATAAAGTTACCCATACTATATATCTTATCAACATTATATATGGGGAAATCCCAATATGACACTTGAACCCATATAATACCAAATATATAGTGTATGACACTTTATATTGTATACATGGAGTCACATATAGCATAAAAAAACAAATTTTGTGCCTCATCTGTATATTCATATATATATATAAAATCCAACTCATTATAACCTTAATATTTCATCATAACCTATAATACACCTTGATGACCATTTATTAGGTATAATGTATTGTCAAACATTGATTGTTCAATTATTATTACATTGTATAAAATATTTGATTCCAACATGAATGGATAATAAAGTGGAGGCTGACTTCTATACAACATGATAAATTTCATATTCTTAAACTCCATTAAGAATACTAACAGAACCACCCCAAACTTACCATCTAATCATATATCATATGATTTTCCACCAGAGAGGCCTTGTTACTACTTCACATTTAGTGATTATTTAAAATCATTACATCTCTATATAACCATTTGATAAAACACTCCCATTATAATGCTTTTGAGATTAACATATATGAACGACTCGATCTTTAATACAGGTGAGACTTAAGAATCATATTTCTAAAGTTATACTCCTTGAAAAACAATTTCCAATCTGCTTTACATAAAAACATAAAATGTTAAGATGTTAATAACATATATTTTATAATTAATGTTCTTTCAAATTGCATCATCATCATCCTAGAACCATTCCTTATAAACTTTATTTTAAGGCCATTTTGATAACTAAATGTACTTATTTATATTATTTCTTTACCCATATTCCATTAACCCTTTTAGGGTATAAGTTAATATTCACTTTGACTTTCTACCACTCTAGTAATTTATTTATTAACATTTTAACCTAAACTAGTTTGGAAAAATATTATAAAAAATTGAATTTTATACTTTTAAATACTCCAATTATGGGTGGTGGAATCTTGATTCCTCATATTTTGACAAATATCATGGATAAAATCAACTATTATGGATAAAACGCATTTATCATTATGGAATTTTAAAACATATTATATATTTTTAAAATCCATAAACCCGGTATATTATACCATTTTATTCAAAAAAATACTTAGTTAAAAAATAACGCACCTTATCTCATAAGATTAATGTGATAAATATGAAAATAATATATATAGACCCATAAAATCTTGAAATATTCGTTTTAATTTGAAATAACCCAAGTAGAATCCTTTGATACTAAATTTGAATAGAAACTATTATTCCTATAAATTCTTTCAATGATTTTAAAACTATATATATTTTAAAAAATGGTAAAATATTCATTTGGAATAATTTAACCAGGAAAATGAAAGAATTAAATTCTATAAAATCAATACATGTTTTGAAATCTTAAAGGAGTTTCTTGAAATAGTTCACGTGTAATGACCTATGTCATTATAGGTTGTGAAATTTAGAGAAACTTTGAATTTTTTGAGCTTTAAATTATAGGTGTTTAGAGAATTAAGATTATTGTATAAAATATAAGGTCTTTGAAAACACTAAGTATTTTTAAAGTAAGTTTTATGGATTTGTTTCCTATTCTGAAGATCATGAAAGGAATGTAATTGGGTGGTCCTATAGACAAGGGTTGTAGAAACCATTAGGTGAACTATGGTCAACATATCGGTATCCTCCATTATTGGGTGCCCTTCCTCAGAAAGGGTTAAAAAGCAATTCCTACAAAACATTATTTCCCCCCCGCTGAAAGGTCTAATCCTTTTCTTGGATAAACTGGTTAGGGCCTACAACCCTTTACCTCTCCACCTTTCCATTTAATTCAATTTAATTGGGATAGATCATGCTTGTTTCTTAATTCCAAAATAATGTAATTTATTCCTAATCATCACTCCATTTTTCAATCATATTGTCCACTTTTTTTTTGATATACGATCCTGGATTTTTATAATGATTCCACCATAGTATGGAGGGATAATATAGATGCATTTGGGCTTCATATTATGGAGGATATAGGATATATAAAGATAGTATATACCACCTATTTCTCACCAGTTCATTAGAGGTACATTACATGGTGAAATTTTCTAGGGATTTATCTAAATTGTAATGGAATTTATACTAAATTAGATCTCTTATGATGAATATTTCATCCATATGAGTCCTAGAGTTATGTGATTGGCTGTTTGTATATCGTTTCATGAGATTCTATTTATAGATGAAAGCTTAGTGAATTATCAATGATTATGCCTCTCAGATTAAATTAAATAATTTTTTATAATTTTTTATAATTTTTTATTTGTGAAATATACTCTGAGATTGGTTCATGAAAGCATATAGAGTAATTTTTATTGGTTTATGGTGATAATGAGTGTTTCTTGAGGATATTAACTCAATTATAGATTTATGAGATCCCTTTAATACTATTCCACTTTCTCATTTTCATGTGTGTTACATTTCATAACTTATGTAGGGTCCCAAAATATTCTATAGGGGATCAAATGTGTATGTAAATATTGGGTAGTCTTAAGTTAATCCTTTTAATAATTACCGGTGTGTTTCATGCGTGAGTTGGATATATGAGTAACTTATTGGATATGATTTCAAGGGGAGGGATATTAGAAATGGATTAGTGGACCATGAAGTGGTATTTTGTTATTGAGTAAATTACATTTTTCCTAATTGTAGGCTATGTTGGCCGGTTCATCTCCCTTGGATAGTGAGGACATTGGGTGGTGGTCTGATGAGTGTTGTTCTTGTAATTTCTTAATAAGAGGATATGGGGATGGAAATTGGTCTGTGGAAAACCTCAAGTGAGAGGAGTGGAATAATGGGCATGAGTCTATTAGTCAAATAAATCAATTTGGGTTATGATTTATGTTCTTTTAGGTAATCAAATGTGGTAATAAATCTATTTGGAATGTCTAGGGGAATATGATGTTTTTAGTGAGAGGGAGTTATCTCTATTTATTATAAGGATACAAAGAGAGTAGGAAGAGAATGTGAAACATGTAACTAATGGGAATCTATGTGAGGCCCTGAAAATATTAAAGAGGGGTTTCCATGGGTGGAATGAGTAGAATCATTGGTAGTTCTCAGGGGGAATTATTGTGACTGTTGTGAAACAGGATAATGTGTCTCCTAATAACAACTATGCATGTGTTTAGGGTACTATAAACGATTCAGGGACCAGAATAACATATGTGTGTGTTTAAAAGAGTCCATATATCATAGTTAATAAACTAAGTGTGAGGTATGATGTTCAGTTTTTCTAGATGCAACCTATGGGTTTAACATGTCGGTTGGGTTTTACATTGAGGCCTAGGATCATTGTGAGTGCTATCTTGTTATACATTTAGTAGATGGTTAGAGATGATGAGTCTAGTTGGGGAAACTATGTTTCACTGTATGAGCTACCCCATAGTAAAGAGCTAGGTTGGGATGTGGTTGTGGTTATCTATGGGATAAATTATGGGTTTAGTTAGTTATGACCCATCACCCTGACTGAGAGGCTGGAGGTTTGTGATGTTATACAATATGTGGTATGAGACCCAATCTTGAGTGTGGGGGTAAAATTCATGATGTGATATAGGACCCTACCCCAAGTGATATGGTAGTGGTCAAGATGTGGTAAAGGTCCATACCATTATTGAGAGCATAGTGGTTAGGATGTTATATGGGACCTTACCCTATGTGTGAGGGTTGTGGTCAAGATGTGATATTGTACCCTACCCTGAGTGGGAGGGTAGTGATCAATACATGATATTATTCTTCTCCATAAGTGATGGAGCTTCATCCATTGAATGATGTTGGTTCAATTGATATTATATCATATTATACCCCATATCATGAACCTTTATATGGTACGGGTACAACATGGACTTTAAGATGATTCCATAGTAAAGATAACTGGTGACACTGATAGTAGTACTATATCAGTGTGGAAATTAAAATAATATAATAGAAGCATGGACCTCACTATCATGGGGACTATAACTTTATGGATTTTAATATCATTTTTACTATAGAATATAGGATAAACTATGAAAATTTAGAACATTATAAATGTGAGTTAATATATCATATCATTTCTTTATAAGATCAATTTATCCTTAGGTTGATGAAACTAGTGTGTTTTCCAGATAATTTGATCCTAAAGATATATAATATTGATTTTAATCATGGTGGATATATGGATTATTCTTGAACAATGTAAATCCTCTATACTTATTCTTATTTAGCATCTTTTATTTTCTTATTTTTACTTTTCATTTCGAATTTATTATCATTTGTATTCATGGAATTTCTATAACAACTTGTATTAGAGATTAATTCTGGGAGATTAAAATCAAATTAATCAAATTATACAATTTTCATAGAAGAATGAAAGGTAATGATCATTCAATTTTAAAGATTTAACTTTAATTACTAGAGGATATAGATCAATTGTTATCCATATTAATAAATTAAACCATTTTTTATTATGAATGTTACACCAATATAAATGGATAAAACTCTAATGGAGTTATTAGATTGGTGGATTATGGATTTTGTATCCCTTACATTGTAAAAATCAAGGATTTCAACATCAAATCCGATATTATGATAGGTAAGTTGATAAAATATCTTATGAATATATATGGGAATCCATATACCTCAAAACAATTGCACCTGATGTGATAGTTTTTCAACCTAAATGCGATTTAAGGGGAACTATTTTAATTGCAATGAGAAATTGTTTAGGGAATACAAATTTATTGTTAAACACTATTTGACATCCAATACTCAGTGAGGCCATCCTAATAAGGGTGCTAGGAATATTATCTAGTTCTTATCTACACATTAAAGGAAGAGGCACATATATATAGTGAGATAACTATTAAGTGTGATAAATATCAATAGTAGAGAACCAACATATGGAAAGGAGGCTTGGTTTTACCTACTTTATTTTTGGGAATAAATGGAACATCAATAAGTATAGAGTCAAATAAAAGACACCTAATAACAATTAAATAACCATATTAGATAAAGGGATTGAGGTTTATTTTCATCTAATTCTATGTAACCCTATGTATTTATTGATTTTCAAAATATGGTTATCCTTCCATACCGAAATGATGAAATTATTCTAGAATAATTAGGTTTCTAGAAATTTTGGAAAGGTAAATATTTTTTATGAGGAACACTTGTAGATTCTAGTAAATAGTGATTCATAGATCAAAATTAGTCGTGCGATTTTTCTTAATCAAAAGAGTATAAAATATATACCATGACTAAGAAGGAATATTATTTATGTTTGGAAACTTGATGATTTGGAATTTATAACCATTTTCACAAGTGTTGTATGGAAAATTACCAAGGTAGCTACATTCATAGCTCACGGAGTAATGAATGGAACCCTGTAAAATTTGAAAAAAATTACATTGGAATTTTTAAAAAAAATATATATTAGGGATTCCTAAAAATTATATTTCATGTTTGGATGAATAAGTGAGAAGGGGTTTAAGAAACTATGAAAAACAAAGAATATAACTCAATCACAAGTTTTTGAAATTTGGAATATATGAATATTAGATATCTATAATGAATAGGAAGGTATATTTTATTAAATGAGTAAAAAATTGTACTTCAAGAAGCTAAGCATGGTTCCCACTAATGTTTAGGGGCCTACACTAGTGTATTCTCTTGGAGTGTCAGTATATTATGTGACATTTATAGATGAATCAATATGGAATTTATGTTTTCATTTTATAATAATAATTTCTAATGTATTTACCTTGTTTTTGAAGTGAAATAATTTAGTATATACTATTTCAAGATCAAATATAAAATTTGTAAGGTTTGATCTTGGAGAAAAATATGAAAGTATAGTGTATCGGGAATTTTGTGATAATAATGGAATTCAGTGGCAGTATTCTATTCCAAGTACACCACAACATATTGATATGGTTGAGTGGATAAGTAAAACATTTAATGAATGTTCTATGAGTTTTATGTTTCACCCGAGATTACCCAAGACCATCTGATTTAAGGAAGTAAATATGGAAACATATATCATCAATAAGAGTCCATATGTACTATTGTAAGAATATATAACAATAGAGATATAGTCAATAAAGGATATAAGTATCTCTAATTTATAATTCATTCATTTTTTTTGGAAAATGTTCATCTAGGTTATGATATAAGGGATAAAATAAATGAAAAATCTAAAACATACTTCTTTATTGGATATGATTCTAAGGAGATTTGATATTTACTTTGGGACAATGAGAATAATAAGATAATTAATATATATTATGCGATATTTAATAAAGGATTCATGTAAAAGAACCATTTGGTAGTTCAAACTAATGGTTCAATTAATGATGCGGGATATCAAGAAAATATGAAGCCTAAAGGCATACCAGAGTAAGTGACAACAGAACTATTATAGTCGACCATTCAAGTGGATTTAAGGTGATAAACATGGGTTAGAAGACTTTTTTGAGGGTATTCATCGTCCTAATGCTATTTTTTATGGATTGTGGAGATCATAAATTATTTTATGGGGAAATGTAGTTGGATGATTCGGGAAAGCGGGCCCTATCCCTGAAGGTGATATTTCATCCTTATATATAAACAATATATGAAAGATGGAACTTTTAGCACAGGGAATGAAATATTTATAGAACAAATGTGTCTATTGTTTTATGAAAAAACATGATAGTTAAAGTAAATACAAAACTATGTTTGTCGTTAAAGGATTTCTATAAAAGGAAGATGTGAATTTAACTGAAATTTTATTACCTATAGTAAACCATACCTCCATCTGAGTGGTTCTTATTATTATTTCATCATAGGATTTAAATATTAAGTAGATTTATATGAATGTTTATATACTTCAGGGATATTTTAAATAGGGTATTTATATGGATAAAACTAAATTAATTATTAATATAGTAAATGAATAATTTTTTTTCAAAATCTAGAAAATTTTATAAGGGATAAATCACGAACCCAAGAAGTGCACTAATAATATTTATACCTTTATGAGTAAAAATGAATACAAAGAGTGTTTCAATAATCAATGTTGTTATTTCCTATTTTTTGGAGATGGATACATTATATTGACTCTCTATATAGATGATATACACAATGTAGAATAATTTATTAAATTTATTGATGAGATAAAAAGGAATTTGAATAAGGACTTTAAGATGAAAGATCTTGTATAAGATAGTAAGATTTTGGGGACAAAGATCTAGAGAGTCCATGAAGTTGGAACCTTTATGTTATCGTAGGTTTTTTAGATTTCATGTATTTTTAGAATATTTATAATGCTTCTTGAAAAGATAATTTTTATTCCCCTGGAAATCCATTTTAAATTATCAATGGAGTAATAAAAATTTATATTTGTAGAATTTGATTATATTATAATGGTCCATTATGTACAAACTATTAAAATCCTGATGTATTCTTTGAGGTGTAATCGTCCTGATATTACTCATGTAGTGTGATATTTGAGCATGTACATTGATATAATTTGGATGAATCATTGATAATATATAAAGTAAATACAAAGGTATTTAAAAGGAATATATGGAGTTTCTCTATGCTTTGGGAAAGAATATTCATCACCAGGGTATATGGATACTGACCATGAAGGGGATGTCCATAGCATGTGGAGTACTACATGTTATGTTTTTACTTTTGGTGGAATTGTATTATGATACATATATCAATTATATAAGGTGGTGGTTCTATCTACTATAGAGGTGGAGTGTATAATTATAATATATGTTTGGAAGCATATGGTTTGGCTGAAAAACTTCTTGGAGGATCTGGATACAAATTGAGAGGAAAATATATTACACAATGATGGTAAGAGTGTTATAAATATTGAAAATAACCTAATGGTTAAAGACAATATGAAGCATATTCAGTTGAATTAACACTATATCAAATATTAATATAAGTTTTCCTTTTTACATTAAAAAATATTTTTGGAACTATTAATCTGGATAACATGTTGATAAAGCTAAGGTGATTGAGAATTTGAGGTGATGTTTTTCCTATATTAGACTTCACAAATGAGTGGAGTATAAAAGAAAAATATGGAAGAACACTTTAGGAGTGTGGAAGGAAAAAACTAGTATTTTATGAATATTAATCTTGAAATTGAATCAATTATTTGAAAGAAATAGTTCTTTTATTAATCACCAACATGAAATTGAGGATTTTATGGGAAACACCATTTCTGAGTGAATAAGAGAAGGATGTAAAATTAAGAAAATTTTGAAAAGTAGGAACATGGAAGGAGGTAAGTTTTATAAATAAGGATCTATATGGGAGATTTTTGAAATAATATAGGATGATTTATCACTTGATGTTGGGTAATATTCTAGTCACCCATTTTGTACTATAATAATTTGGACTTTACTAACATGGTTATGATAGCTTCATGTACCTGTATTTCATCATTTATATAGTATAAGGGACTAAATATGTTTATTTATCAATATATAAACGCTCTTTACCATTTCACCACATTTCATTATAAATGCATTTTGACCCATGGTTTCTGTAATTGCAGTTTGTGCCCTGTAATTGGCACCTAAATATAGTGAATTTTATTTTTAATATTTGTGGATGTATTGATTATTCCCAAACTGCATAAACATATTTTTTTCTTTTTATTATATTTTATATTAATTTTTTCTCCCATTTTCTCTTATTCTATAGTTGAAAGTCATTAGTCACCCCAATGTTTATGTAACATGATATGTGGCCTGAGACCACTCCTTGTGTAAAAGGGTGGTGGTCTGTAACTGTAAATGATATCAGGACATCGTACTAAACCCAACTTTGTGTTAGAAGTTATAGTTAGAGACTTATATGTTGGAACATACCATGAGTTAGAGGGTTTATATTTGTGTTTGGTATTTAATATGAATTTACAACTATTATCTGATTAATTAGGTGATGTAATGAATCATAGTGGATTAGTTATCACATGATGACCTAACACGATGGCTTTTATGTTTTATAATGTATCCTAATTTACTTTTCCTATACATAAATACACAATATATGGTGTATATAATGTAAACATGGTTACAACCTATTGATTTTTATTCTCACAACATGCATTGAAACTCAAATTATCATAAAAAATATATATACAGATTTAATGTGGTATGTAGTATGGAAAAGCTAACCAGTGTAGGTGGATAGATGTTGGGAGACTGGTCTAAGGACTGAAACAGGATTATATATGAGCCCCATATTTTTATTTCCATTGATTTTATATTGGTAAATATTGTATTCCTACACTTATATGTGTGTATCCTGGGCATTTTTATAGTATTGCGATTCTAATATACATTTTATTTCATGATTACTAATATAATGTTCCGTAAAATATGAAATAAAAACCTAGAGGTCTGGTGTATTTGAGAGATTAAATACACAAAAAATGAACTCAAAAATAAACCAAAACATATTTATTTAATTATATATAATATGCTTCAAAATCCCATTGATCTTGTATTAATATATAAGATACGCTAATTAAATACATAATGGAAAAGGGTTATCAATAAATCCCAATAATGGAATAATCAATATAATGATTGATGATAAGTAATACATATGAAACAAGGGTCTATCATGATAATATATAATATAAGGGTCTTATATTTTAATATAAAAGAATTTAATGAATAATATTATATCAAAGGATGCTGGAATCATAAGAATTTGGAAAAGAATATAATACATGACATCAAAACATATGTCAAGGATCACTGGTAACAAAACCAAACATAATGTGCAAGGATAATTGAATTTGTACTATAAATACTAACTCATGTGATGAAAACATTACACAATTAATTTGGTGGATATATAATTATGCTCCCACCCATCATATTCATAACATTTATATTAATATGTGTACTATATAAGGAATTTGTATTTAAATCATAAGCATTAAAAGACCACTGAAAAGTAATTGTGTTCCATAATATGGTCATAAGACATAACCAAATGAAATATATTAATTATTCTAATGAAAAATATTTTATTAAGGAATATTTTAAAGTTTATAAATAGTTAAGGAATCATAGGTTATGAAATTTAATTTTAACTGAATAAAATTAATATGAATGGAATGTAGAAGTATGTTTGGAAATGAGCCTCTTAAGCATGGTTTTTTGAAATAGGTAATGAATATTTAAATAAGGTAGATGCATAATATTTTTCATTAAAACACAAATTAAACTAAAATATTTTACCTTAAAATATTTAATAATTCTAGAAATCCTAGTAGGGAACTATCCATAAAATATTGTTACATGAAAATGAATAATGAATATATATAAGTTCCCTTTAATCAGGTTTGTATAGAGAGAATATTGAGAAGGGGACATAGAAACTTGTATAACCCCTAAAAATAGTTTTAAAGTAATCTAGTTATATTTATATTGGAAATATATATATAATATATAATATTTACCTGAAAATAATATATAATAAATGTGAGGTAAATAAAGATAAATTGTAACCCAAAATTAAAGAGGGCGGTTTGAAAGATCTCATACCTTTTGTCCCAACTCGCTTGGTACATGAACGTAAAATCCTTAATAATAAAATTAATTTTATTAAATAATATTTTTAAAACCTTATTATAGTAGATATTTTTTTTAAAAAAAATTATTTATTATTACATGTCCATCATTTATTACAAAGTATTTTTCTCACATCGGTCACTTGTGGTTGTTTACTTAATTACATCAAAAATGTTTCAATTTTTTGATCATGGTCAATGTTATGGTAAAATAATTCCATAATATAAAGAATTATAGAGTTTTTTATTCTTTATTATTCAATTAATATAAGATTTATAAATTTTATCTGGTTGTTTAAAATTAATTCAAACTAGAATGGTATATCGGTTTGCATGTTCTGGATGATTAAAATAAATATGTCAACAATTTGTTTTTATCCTTAATATAAAACCCAATTTTTCATTACATAATATTAATGATTTTTATAAATATTTTATTTATTCATTCCATAAATTTTTACAAACCGACATATAGGCGGTGATGAAAATGAAATATACCGTCAATGGAGGCGTTGAATTGACTATACTATGTGAATGATATTTATTTGTGAATAATGGATGAGTGGGGGTTAGATAATTGATAATATATAAATGTAATAAAATTTTACTATATTTATGATATCAATGTCCATATATATAGTTGAATAGAATAAATTTGATGCTGAAAAATAAATGAATTTAAAAGATCTTGGTTAATAACATTACCTATTACATTAGATGTCCTATCTTAGACTACACCTTAAGGATTTTAAATCAGTATTTTTTTTAAAAAAAAGGATTCTAGGAAATGGAAATAGGGTTGTAAATATATTGGGGTTTTGTTTGGTCATGATAAGGTGTGTAAAAATGGTGTGGAGAATGGTGGTATTTATAAGGGGGGGAGTGTTGTTTTAGAATAACATACTAGAATAAAATATTTTATATTGAACTACTAACTCAAAAGGGGATTAAATTGTAAATAGACTATGAAATAACATTATAGGGCCAATAAAATAATCATATAACTTTAATACGCCTCAAAATTTCAGTAATACACATTATTAAAAAATATGTTACTGATATGATATTTTATTATTCACAAAAAAATTTACATTTTAAGAAAAATAACAAAAATTCAAGCTAATCTAATTTCAATTACCTTATTTTAAAAATAAAAAACATTTTATAAAAATAATATTACAGATATGATAAATTTAATTTCTTTAAATTTAAATCCTTATTTATTGAAAAATATATATTTTTATAACACGCGAAATTTTCCAACCCTTTAAAAATTTACATATGGTTTTATAATATTATATTATAATTTTTGTAACAATATATAATATCTCATGAAACTATTTTATTAATTTTTTTTTATATTTCTAGATTTTTCATAAATATATATTTTATAGAAAATAAAACATAAATATTTCACCAAAAATATAATTATTCGTTTTCTATATCATTCATTAATTTTTTCATATTTATTACTTTTATTTAATATATGTTTCTTTTTTTTTATTTAGAAAACAAATATTTTATTTTACAATTCCATCAGTATAGTTACTATTATAATAGTCATGTTACTATCCATGATGGCCAGGTAACTATTCCAGTAAATGTTGTTTTTCTACTTCCTATAAATTCCTTCAATTTACATACTTCATCATTCAAACTAATACATCCTAAGGTTATATGTTATTTATTTTTAAAATTATCAAATGGATTTATATTGTTATTTGTATTATTTAGAATATTATTTATGAGTGTGATTATTCTAGGGGACACAAGTGATCTAAATATACCAATTCTAGTTATTTTATTTTTCTTTATTTGTCGTCCAATTGCTACACTTTAAATTTAAAATTAATATTTAATCTCTAAATGTAATTTTATAATTAATTTAGTAAAGTGTTTTTTATATTTCTTATTTTGGTTAATGTGATTTATATTACACAATATTAAAAATTGTGAGTCACACACATATATATATTTAGAAGGTTAATTTCATTTACCAAAGTATTGGTTGTTACATTCTATCTCCCGTTTGAGATTCTACCCTCAAAATTTAATTTCACACACTAAGATGGAAATAGATGAGGGTATTTTAATTTCATCACTTATTCGTGTCTCTATATTACCACTTCATAATTATGGTTCCTCCAAATAACTTTTTCTAGGTCAGTTGTCATGTCTTATAGAACATTTTCTCAATGATCCAAGATCCTCACCGACTTCTCATAATAAGAGAGATGATTATCTAGTTATACCACTATTAGATTTTGTACATGTGAGGGATTCGGTATGTAATTTCTCATGAGGATTCATGGAAAAAGTTGTACACTTACGTCATTTTTGTTGGAAATGTCAATTTATAGTCAATATAATTGATGTATTTAAGAATATCAAAGGTTCCACTGTAAGTAGGACTTAGATCTACCTTGTTTACAAACCTCATAACTATATTCCATTAGGATATATGAAGTAACAATTTATCACTAACCATAATATCCAATTATCATTCATGATTATCATTATATCTATATTTTTCAAATTTATTATACCCCGATGTGTTATCGAATGGTTTTATCCCTATTTACTATTTTTTTATCCAGTTTAGGTCATATTAGCTGATGTTCTACAACTTATCCCAACATTTTGGATTTATACATATATTTCCATTGAGTGCTTCATAAGGATCCATCAAAATGCTTTGATAGAAGTTATTTTTGTATAATAACTCATCAAAAAGTATATATTAAAACCCACATTCATAAAAGTTCATAGAAATATATCTCAACATATTGTTGAATATTTGATTTTATGGTTGTACATCTTACACTTATGGTTGATAAAATTACACATAAAATCATTCCAGTACTTTTTAAAATTAATAAAACTAACCATAGTTACTTAATTTGGTCATTCAACCTATTCATTACTGTGTTTAAAGTCAAATGTTCAGAAATGGTTTTCAATTGGACATGTGGTCACATGGTTCCTCATGTGGTTAATCTAACTAATGTTACAGTTGATCCACAATTTTACAATGATATATATATAGTCAATCTATTAAGAATGTATTTGATCTACTCATCATGTGGTCAATCTATTCCTTTCAAAAAAATATTTCTCTTGACGGTCTCTCAGGATAAAACATATGGACATTCCATGTATTAAATAAATTTATATTCCTTTATTTAAAATGATTTAACTTTCATAAAATATAAATTGTATTTAAAATAAAATAAACATGATTTATAGATATTAAAATGTGGAGTTTTTGGACAGAGAAAACAATATCCCCATTTTTTTATGATAACATATCATGACATTAATAATTTTTCAAAGGATTAAATATTATGAATTAAATGTTATTATATCATATAATTTGAAACTTGTAATAATAAATAATCATTTTTAGTTTGTTAAAAATTTCATATTTTAATGATATAAAATGATATATTCCTCATTTGTTTATTCCATAAATTTAACTCCTCTATTGGGATTGTCAAAAAGAATTTATAAATGGTAAAATATTAAATATGGAATAAATTGAAGAAAAAATTGAATAGAATAAAAAGAAAAAATAAATATAAATAAGAATTAATAGAGGTGTCGTTAATTTTTAAAAAGTTATACATAGGATCTATCAAAATTTAATTATAAATGGAGTCCTCCAAATATATCAGTCTTTTACTTTTTTCAAAAATGGGGAGGAGGAGGTGGAGAAAGAGTTCAAGGACTTATAAAATGTACTAAAATAATGATTCCTTATGAAAATTTTTAAGTCTCTCCATGTTATTGAGAACATGTGAAACCAATGGATCCTATTGGAGATATAGGTGAGGTAGAGGTCACAATAGATGAATCTATGGGGGTTGAATCTATACTTGATGCTTAAGTGGGATAGATAGATATGCATGGCATCAGAGGAGTAGGATGTTCTACAAAAATAGCATTAACAACATTCATATAAGACTCTAAAATATTAACGATATCGTCCATATGCATTTTCCCATGGTCCATGACAATAAGAAACTCATTTTTCTCAAACATTAACTGATTTATTAGATGATTCATCACCAATAACTTATCTATAATTTATTTTAATAATGTTTTTAGAGAGTTCATCTTCAAATATCTGGAAAATGAATGAAAATGAGATTTTATATCTACCTTACTAGAAATCATTTAAGTATAGTACTTTATTTCACCATTTATTACACCTTTATCTTGGAAAGTCTTGATTTATTTTTTTCAAATCAAATCAAGTTGTTTTTTTCATGTGAAACAATATATATTTATGCATGACTTATAATATCATTCACATGATCCATGATATTTTGAATCACAATATTTATGAACCATAGAATAAAATCCTTTTCAAGATATATTGAAGAATGTGTATGTGGTGATATTTATTTGGATGGTTTGGATAGACTGGTCATCAACAAGAGATACCATCTATCCCTGGTAGCTAGCATATTAGTCATATCATCTTGTAGGGATATAATGATTACTCAGAAAAGATTTATTTATATTTTGAAAAACGTAATATGATGGTTTATATGATCTATTTTTAAGAAAAAAATTAGGTTTTATATGTTAAATGACAATTTAAATAGTTTATGAAATATATCCCTCTCTATCATGAGTATTATCCCAACTGATACTGAAGAGAATTATGTTAATAATTTCCAATAGTTACTCTTGAACTCTATGAAGTCTAAAAAAGTTATTGTTGAAGGTTTAATATATGAAGGTCTGTATTCTTGAGATGATATAATTTGAGCTATATCAAGAGAAACATTAGAATATGAGGAATTACTTAGATTAGAAGAGCTATCATTGAACCTAAGTGTATTTCTCCAGGATTCTTCATTATGAGATGAAATATTAGGGGGGTTTAACTTCTCTAGGAGAGGAATCATATTTTTATATAGATTCGTACTTAGAAACTACATTAATTATAGGATAAGGTTATAAATAGGTTATGATTAAGATGGATTTTTAGGAATAACTATCGAAGAATAAGAAGTATTAAAAAGCATTAATAGATCCTCAAAATAATTAGGTACAACTGATCCTTCTATAATATGTATAGAATGATGGTTTTGAACAATATATCCTTCTTCCCATGAAATACAATTAAGTATATGTCCTTTTAGATGGGGGGGTTATTATAATCATCATACTTTCCACCCTCATCACACTTATCATTTTTATCATCTTATTCATCACCCCGTTTATTGTTCTTATCATTGACATCTAGGGGAGAATACACATCCACAACAAATAGATGGATTACATTTAGAAGTTTATACATTGGAGGGTGTGGATTCAGATATGGGGACCCCATTCTCAAAGAAAGTTGGTCTCTCATCTACAATATTTATACCATAATCACTCTCCGATTCAGTGAGATTATGTCCAAAAATAATAGATCTAGAGGCTCGCAATCCTTTAAGAGTTACATCGCATTATCCAAATATTTAAACCAAAAAAGGTATTCCATTCCCTTTTTTATCTTCAACAATAACCTCAATAATCATAATAACTCCATGATAATATGATCCATCCATTCCCTCTTCAAATTCTCTTATATATTCCTCAGTCTTATCCATTGGATCATGAGATTAATCATCCTTGTAGGATTAATTACCATCAAAATTCTCATTTAGATCCAAATTAGAATCAATGATATTATTTTTCATTGAAGGATGTGATATTGGATTTAATATCCTATAAATTCTTTCCTCGTCATCATTAAAAATACTTATCCAAGGATTCTAGTTGATCTGCATCCTATTGTGGGTGGTTTTCTTCAAAAAACACCACTAGGAAACACTATTATTTCAACTCGTATATTGAACAATAATTTTTGTTCCCTTATAATAGAAATAATCTTTGGGTAATTAAGAATTTTGAATCTCAAATATGTTTTGGTCAATTCCACCTTATGCCTCATCGTGAATTGAGGCATCCTATTTGAATACTAGGACATGTTTTTTATAGAAAAAACAAATCATGCCCTCTTATAGGGTGAAAATATCTCATACGAGGCTAGATAGTGTGCGGAGTAAATTTCAAGAACAACCTACATTCTTCCCTAAGATCATTTATAATTAGTCATTGGTATGTCTTTTCATCTATCATCTCTTCCATCACATTACTAATCTCAAAATGGGGATGGTTTAAAAGATATTAGCATTCATATTCAATAAAATACCATGGATACAAGACTCTTAGAAAATTGGCCCAAAAGGATGAAGCGAAGTCACACTCTTAAAAATTAATAACTATAATAATTATATCCTTATGATCTCTTACTTTAAAAATTTAATTCAGGAAAAATTTAATTACAAGTTACTGATAAATCCGTAAATTCTCATCCAAGAACCTACCAAACCAATTTTGATGAAGCACTTCTCTGCATTCTAAAAGACAATTGGTTTTGATCCAATAAAAAATATATTATACTTAGAAGCTACTTCATGGGAAATGATATGCATCTTCAAAACCATTCACAATGTGTTCGAACTATCCTTTTATTTTATGGATGATTTTGGAGCATCATCGTCGAAATATATCATCATTTCAACTAAACCAAATAAGATTAATGATTTAAGATTCTAGGGGATTGAAGAAAAAAATATCAAAGGAGGTTTTGAAATTGGGGATGATTTTGTTTATAATGGATCAAGGTGATTCAGATTCAAATTTGATATTTCAATATTTTAGTTTTTTTATTAGTCACATGTGGGAAATAATAATAAGTATTTAACATATTTTTTAACCATATGATATATTTTAAAATGAAATAACTTAATATAACACTATATAAAAGTATAATTAATAGAAATATATATCTATAAAAATATTTAATAGAACATTAAAATAATTATAATCAAATTAAATATAACTAGTCATACCAAATTCTTGTTTGATATAATATAGTTTCTCACAATTCAAAGGCTTTGTAAAAATGTTAACAAGCTAATGTTATATTCTAATGAATTAAAGGGATATCTCCTTTTTGAAAATTCTAATTAAAAAAGTGATGTCTTATATCAATATGAGTTTTCCTAGAATGAGATACAAATTATAATAAAATTTAACATCACTTTTATGGTAACTGTTTATATGGAATGACTGAATTGAAATCTATAGTCCAATCATGTGTGTTTCATCTACATAATATAAGCACAACCACTGCCTTTATATATGTATATATATATCGATGTATATGATTTAATAAAATTATATTTCTGAACACATCATGAAACAAAAGGCTTCCCCAAAAGATGGAATATTCTGGAGGTTCTCTTTATATCTTTCTTACATCTTCCAAAATTAATATCTAGAAACTAACTAATTCAAATACATAACTTTTAGGGTAAAAAATATTAAATTTGATTTAATATTTAGGTAATTAAAAATCATTTTTTAAAAATTTAAAATATTTTTTTTACATCTTTCTTAAAAATGTGCACACATGCACGCACTAAACATAATATCAGATCAGATGGAAATTATGTATAATAAACTTCCAATCATACTTCTATAATTAGTTTGATCTACTAAAATTCTACTATCATAAATATCTAACTTATATATTTTACTTGTATTAGCACCACTATTTTTCATTATATGCAAGAAAAAATGTATTAAAATGTTCTTTGTGTATTTTATTTGATCTAAAACAATTCATTTTTAGTTTGTACATAATTGAAATCTATGAATGTTGTTTAACTCACCCATTGAGCTCATTTCAAAATCACTTTGCATCATTTTTGAACATTCAATACATAATGTTTTTTTGGATGATCCAAAAATAATATCATAAATATACATTTTAAAAACTGAAACATCCTTGAAAATTATTTTTATAAATAATGTAGTTTCAGTAGCACCTTTCGTAAAACCATTTTAAATAAGAAATGCATTGAGCCGATTATACCAAGTTCCGTGTGCTTGTTTTAAACCATACAAATATTTTTATATTTTATTAAAATGATTTATAAAACTAGTATTTTGAAATATAGGATTTTTATCAATAAATAAATCCTTAATAATATATCCATTTTGGAATTCAATATTGAAATCCATTTGATGTAGTTTTAAATTAATATGTGTAGCACGTGAAAGAAATATTCTGATAGCCCCAATTATTGCAACAAGTTCAATTATTTCTTCATATTCAATACCTTCTAATCAACTATTTACTTATAAAAATAGTCTATATTTGTTTCTAATGATTGTGACAGACTCACCAACCTTATTTTTGTACACCCACATAATTCCAATAGATAAGGCAGTCTTTAGGTATATATACTAATTCCCAAAATTTATTCATTTCAAACTTTTTTAATTATTATTTTATTATTAATTTATTATTATTACTCAATGTTCATCATTTATTTATTCATCATTGTTATTTGGTTTTAGGTGTGATAAGAAATCTTTTTGTTCAACCTGGTTGCTAGTAAGGCTCATGTTTGAGTTACTCTACCTATATCTCTAACAATATCATCTAAAGGGTGACCTTCAATGGTTCTAATATTTATAGGGATAGAATTACTATGTACATAGTTTTCTTATTTAGGTTTAGGAAGGGATTAATGATCTATAAAAATTTATTTATTATGTAAATAAATAGAAATATCTTAAGATTTATTGGTATTATTGATATTCAAATTTGACATATCATCCTCATATTTTCTAAATAATTTTTATGTTCATGTGGATCTATCTCAAAAAAATTACATGAATAGTTTCTTCCAAAAAATTATATTTCATGTTAAGAACCCTATAATATTTATTATAGGTTGAATAAACAAGGAAAATTCCTTAAAATATTCTTTTGTGAAATTTCATTCTTATTCTCTCCTATGTTAAGAATATAAACATCATATTAAAAAAACTCTAAAGTAAATTAATTTTGATTGTATACCATTGCATAATTCATATGGAGTATTTTTCATGACAGATCTTATAAGAACTTTATTAATTAAAAATAATTTTATATGAAGAGATTTATCCCATAAATAGATATGAGTTTCATATTCACTAATCATTGTTCTAGTAAATTCTTGAAGAGTCTAATATCACCTTTCAAAAACACCGTTTTGTTAAGGTGTCCGAGGTGTAGGGAAATTGTGAGTATTGTTATAATGACCTGACCCTAGTTTCTCGGTGCTGCTGCCTTAATTCATTACATTGGAATGATTAAAAGACATTTTATCATGAAGGAACAAAGAGTTTAGTAGTATTGAAAAACTAGATACATACATTAGTTTGACATTACAACTTTAATGAAAAACAATATAGAAAGTCATTTCACAACATCTATAACTAATAGGTTATTCCTACATGTTATTCATAATATACATCTTCAGGTCATGTGAAAATCAAACATAAGGGGTGAGCTCAAATTCTCACTAGGTTTTTAAATACAGTGGAAGATATCATAAACATAATCATTAGGCATTGTGAATAACCAAAAACACATGTCTTTAAAAATAAACTTTGTACACATTATGGAAGGAATAAGAGATGAATAAATAATTCTATAATAAATCATAATCATGGGTATTATATTAGTTTAATGCCTTCATAAACTTTCAATTACTATTTTCATAATGGTGGAATTCATAATTCAAAACATCATAACCATAATGTCAATGCCTCTTGCAAAGACAAAAAATAACCACATTGTCAAGGCCTCATGCCAAGACCGTAGTTTGTCTCAATGAACCTACCGATGCATCGAGGGAATACATAGGGCCCCACCCCCAAATTAATAAGTCCAATCCATTCTTAATTTGAATGGGGATAAACATAATTAACATATACATTCATATTGAAACTAACATATGAAATGTAGACAACTTTCCCCAAATAAAAGGTATAAACACTAATCATTTGAAGTTGATTTCTGAAGGGTTTTAAGATAGCACATCCACATTAAAACTAATAATAAAACATTAAATTATATATAGTAGATTATATCATAAAATATTAATCCCAATAATAAATAAAAGTTGTAACACCCCATGATTTCCTACTATGTTATCTCTTTAATGTAATTTAATAACTTGCGCTACATGCAACACCGAGTTTGAGCGCACCACGACTTACTAAACTAGTTGTTCAAAAGTTTTTTATGAATAATATTAACTGAATTTTGAATTTTATATACACCATATAATTTTATAATCCATAATATGTGTTTCTGAGACATAATATATAATCAAATTCACTTTTTTTAGATAAATGATGTTTTTTAAGAAAATGAAATTTTACCACCTTTAAATGGAAAACCCTTTTTGAATCCAATATTTGATACTTTTATATATTAAATCTAACAAAATAAACGTATTCTTTAGAATCAGGACATATAAAATTTGTTTCGATAAGTTTTTGGTGTTTTTCTGAAAACATTCATATTTAGGTGAATAGTGAAAATTACTAAATTGTAATTGAAAACAAATTTTTCAATAAAAATAATCTAGAGTGTTAAATTATACATTTGAATGGGTTGGAAGTATAATTAGATTATATTTTTATCATTTAATAAAATTCAGGTCGTTATAAGTAATTTCACATTTAAATTTGACATAAACACATGACAATGTTTTGATAGTTTTTACTATTTAAAAACCCCACTTTTTGGTTTTGACAACTGGAATTAATTTTAAATTAACTAATGAAACTTATATGGCTTGAATTTGGTAAAATATAATTCATTTTTGAATTCATAATATCAGATTTTTCTTATGGTTATCTTAATGTATTTTTCAAAAAACATTCAATTTTTTATGAATAGTGAAAAACACTACGTTATTGTTTAAAACCATCTTTTTATTTAAATAATTTTTTATTTTATTTAAATTTATTTTAAGTAAAAATATATATATAATACATATATATGTTCAATTTATTTCATTGAAGTCATTTTATAATAAATCTATATGTAAAAATATTTATTGAACTTTTTAATGTCTTTTGCCTACATTCTAGGAACATTTGTAAATTTGAATAAAACCTAATTTTATTGCTTTTTGAATTGAATTTAAAAAATCCTAGAGTCATAGTTGACATTTTTATTTAACAGTTGGTTCAATAAGATAAAAATAGTTTTTGTTGAATAGTAAATTTTGACGTTTATTTACCACGGTTAAAAGTTAATAGTTTAATTAAAGGTACAAATGATATTATAATTACCCTAAAACATGTCCTAATTCTATTGGATAAGTGTATTTCGACCAAAAAAAACATAGGATTATAATATTATCCTTTTTGTCCACTTGGATTAGATTAGGACATTTATTATTATTTTATTTAAAAAACAGGTAAAACTGTAAAATTCAATGTTTACTAACTAAAATTTTTTTAATATAGGGTTATACATAAGATAAATTATAATATAAAAATTATTTATAAATATAAAAATATTTCCAACATAATGGTATTTAATTTATATTTTTTCGATATTAAAAAATATAATTTGTTTATGACACAATGATGATGAAGTAATTACTTTATCAGTGAAAGATTAAAATAATTTATATTATAAATATAAAAATAAATTTAAATTGAGACTTTTGATTCCATACACGAATTTTATAGATTAATATGACATGTTAGTTTTGATTAAATGAATTTTTTTCAAAGTAATAATGTTTTTATGAATTTCACAAAAACCAAATACTAAATAGTCTTAAAATTGACATAAATGAGTTTTTAAAACAAATACTATATTATTAAATGATATAATATTTATAAAAATATAAGGTTCAGGAAAAGGACTTTTATAATGATAAATATTTCATTAATTAACCTCTTGGGGTTCTCTTGGATTTTTATAGTATTTTTATTATCCATTTATTATAACAATATATGTGGACATGGTAAAAGTTAAACTATTTAACTAAGAGTTAAATCTAAAAGATAGGGTTAATAAGGTAACATAAACATGTCTAAACCTATTTTTTTAGAGTATTTCGACCCATACCCATCTTATCATCGATATACATTAATGTAGGACCATTAGAAACAGAAAAAAGTTTTATAATAAAAGAATATTTCAAACGTTTCCTAAAATGACCCTCACCTATCTTATAAAAGGTTATTTCCCCTTCTCTCATTGTCACACCTCCAAAGACATTTGGATCTTCCATCCCCTGCAAAATTCTCCTCAAAAATTCTCTAAATTAATCTTATAGGGCTTCCCTTGATAATATAGCCAACCTATGGAGCCCTTTTGTTCAAATAAAAAGGAAACACCCAAAGAAGAGGTAATTATTTTATCACCTCTTTCAAAGTTCATTTCTTATTCCACTTTCTCTTTATTTTTTATTTCCATACCAAAATAATAAATCCAATACCTTAGACATAATTTTATGTTATTATAAATATGGTACAACCATACTCATTATTATATCCATCCTATAAATGATAATGTCACCATGTGTGCGTACGTGCAGCTTAACATCTCCACATCATGGTGTAATTTGTTATTCAACACTATGTTATTTGGATGGATATAATGATGAGTAATATATATATATATATATTATTAAAATAACTCCAATTTCTATATAAAATTAATATACCATCCAATTCTACATATTTTAATTATTAAGAAAATGATATCTTCGCTCGCGTGTACGTAGGGCATAACGTCTCCACAACATGATTAGATTTATTGCTAGGTTCACCATTCAACGATGATTATAAAAATATATATTATTAATAAGTATTTAATATATGACATAATAATTCTTTTGGATATATATATATATATATATGTACTTACATATATCTTATTCACTTACTTTGGTTTAATACGATATGAAAATGAAAAAACTGGGTTTATGTGTACGTACGGCCTGCCTTCTCCATAAGTGTTGTTTTCCATTTCATATATCTATCCATTATAAATATTTATATTCTAAATATATATTATATATAAATCATTTTTTATATTCTAGATGTATTTAATTCATGATCTAAATGATATGATCAAGAATATCAAAAAAACATGTACGATCAAAAAAGAGATTATTTCCAGAAATGTTAATTTAACATGGAAATCATTATTAAATGGGCAGTATAAATTCATAAATGAATCATTTATGATATAATAAATATGAATATGTTTCTTTTATAATTTAATAACATACTCTGGTCATTATATAATAGGTTAAATGTACCCTATACCCAAAGAAAGTGTGAGGTAAGGGTTAATTCCTCAATCTCATTACTATATGAGGTTGTTTATGTGTATGTTTTTACTAGGACATATTTATTATCCATGTCATGTTTCATAAAAAAGTTTTCAAAAGGATTATTTTTAAGTTACTCTTAAAATAGAACATCATTTTAAATGTTTTAAAGGTATTATATTCTAAATCCTTCTCATTAATGTCCATGTTTTCAAAATGGCTTTAAGTATTTATTTATATGGAAATGAATGTTTTAAATAGTAAATTTCTTTAAAACATTTCAAATTGGTATGGGAAACATTGATTCAATAATATATTTCAAATGCATTCCTTTATAAATTTTTTGACTTTTAAATGATTTCTTGAAAAAATGGTATTTCACTCAAAGAGTTTAACTGGTCATTTCAATTATACCAACATCCTTTACTAGATATTATTCTTGATTGAGGTTTATTTATTATAATACAATCTTCCATATTGTATTTAATGAGTTATGATATGCTTTATTGTGGATGGGATATTTTTATACCATTCATGATTTGTGGCTAAAGTATTGAAATTTTGTATTCAAGTTTTAATTTGAATGTTTATGTTATGTTTCAACATTTTCATATGTGGAATGCAATGGACTTAGTAAGTGACGGGTGGGGTCCATTATATCCCCTCGAATCATCGATAGATTTCATGTGACAAACTAATGTCTTGGAATAAGGCCTTGAAAAAAAATTATTTGTAGTCCTAGCACAAGGCCTTGACTTTGTGGTAATGATGCTCGGAGTTAGGCATTCCCTCATTATGAAATTAATTATTAAACGGAATTATTTGACTAATAGAATATCCATGTGCATGTTTATATGGTAATGTTTGAATTATTTTCTCCCTATTATGTTCATGTTTTTGTTGAAAAAGCTGTTGTTTTTATTAAACACCTTTCCTTAAAAATTTTGTAGCTTTGGCTAAATTATTTACAATTACTCAGCATCTGAGCACACCCATTTCTTATGTTTTCTTTTCCTAAGAGTCCAAGAAGTGTATAATGTTTGATATTCAGGATTAATCTAGGGGAATAATGGCATTCTCGATAGATTATTTATGTTGTGTTTTATGTTTGAAAGTGTAATATAATGTTCATTTATGTAATCTATTTTCTAGAATACAAAACTGATCGGTCCTTCGGGGCATGATTCCTTGTAATAATTCCAATGTATTAAAATAATGCACTGGCTTCAGGTTTCTGGGATTGGGGCATTACAGTTGGTATCAGAGGATGTTTAGAATAATCCTTGGAAAATAGATTTAGAGAAACTCAGATTAGAGAACCTTACCCAAAGATAGACTTTGAGGATTCGTATATAATAACTTCCTAGAATTTTTGTAATGTAGAGATTTTGTGTATTTTTCTAGCAATACATCATTGTTTGGAGACAAGTGGGTAGAGGTGGCTCTGGAACAGATGTACCTAGGAGTGAAAACTTCAACAAGGAGTTTCATTCTTGACTCAAGGTATCCTGGTCCTTACTGCACTCTTGTTTAAAACACTCCCATGGGATATGATTAAGATAAGTCACATTTTCTCTAAAAGCCATTATTAAAGATTTAGTAATAAATACTTCCTCAAATAAAACATTTTTTATGATTATAGATTATATGCATAATAATTTTAACTTACATTTGGTATTTTACATGTTTTTAATTATGCATTTCAAATCATAAACTAACCTAGTCTATGCCATTGTTTAGAACTGTCACATAGTTGAAATAAAGAGAACTCCAACAATACACATGATCCATAGAGTAAGAAGGATCATATATTTCATGGTATTAATCCATCATTTAGAAGTTAAATAAACTCTAACGTATTCTCATCATATGCGGAAATAGTATCATGTGTTAATAAGATAAGAAAAGAATTATCTGATTCATATGGATTTTAAGGAAAGTAAGAGAATAAAATGATGGTAGAGAGAAATATGGATAAAGAGAACAGGGGAAATAAGTATTGTCCCATATGTGATAACTGTGGAAAGACTCACCTTGGTAAATGCTTGAAGGTAATGATAGTTTTTTATAAGTGTGGAAACAAAGAATACAATGTAGCGCTTGTAAGGGTAAGAAAATGTTTTCAAATGTACAATGATTCATCTAAAAGGATTTCTGACACTACACGAATCAATGTCCAAATTAACAGAGTATGCTAAAAATTATTCTATTGAATAATAAATAAGTAATAATAATACAACAGATGAAGTGGAATGACTAGTGTTCTTATTTTGTTATAAAATAATTATTTCATTTGAGTGTTGTATCAATGATTCAATTTTTATATGAACTATGTAAATTAATAAAGATTGTAATGTAGTACTATTTCATTGAGGATTTCAGATTATATCCATCCAATGGCCAGAAGGATTTCATTTTTATTGATTTTTTGATAATACAACTCTCAAGGGGTGAGGTGGAACCCTAACAAGGCCCATAGGTGTAAGTATTACATGGATCGTAGGTCTTAGGTGAATTCATTGCCCGTAGGATTCAAACATTACATACAACCCAAACTAACTACTTGGAACTGCTCTTCCCCTAGCATCTTCATCATCAAATCAGCTCTCCACATTTGCATGGTTGTTCGGCTAGGCATTCCCGTGCATGCACAGGCTTTTCCCAATGGAATGTGTCATACCCTCTCATTCATGAAATCCATTTAGCTTCTGTTGTGGTGAAATCTCTTTTTCTCATCCTCGTTGTAGAGCTTATTCCTTAAAGGACTTGGGGACCAAAACGGTGGCCTGAAAGCCCAAATGGGGGCATATTCCCTGCTGTTATAGTGCCAAACAGTTCCTACTATAGTACCTGCTACAATACTGCTATAGTACTTCTACATTACTGCTACAGTACCCGAAAATTATCCCTCCACCTAGATTTGATCCTGGGTCGCTTGGATGCACATATGGTGTCCTTACCAACTGGGCTAAGGCTCATGTGCTTGAGATTATATGGTTCTCAGAAAAGTGACTCATTAGAAAGTTAAAACTTTTATAAAATACATGTTTAAAGGAATGATAAAACTTAATATGGTTCTAATACTATGGTAGTGATTTTGGAATAAGATGTGATTGATTTGGAAAAATTATATTCAATATTCTTGACTACTATGAAATTAATTAATTGTTTGTTTATTTCATTATTATTGGAGTTTAAAAAAAATTTGGATATAAGGAGTATATACATTATTCAATATAGAATAAGGGAGAATGAATTTAATTAATACATTTTTATGGTAATTCATGGTGTTATCATGTTTTAAAATAAAACATGATGATGGTATTCACATGTTTTTATGTGGTAAAAGATATCTTCATTTTGTTTACCTTCCTTATAAATTTTTCACTGTGGGTTTGGACAGAAGTATATTGGATAATTCTAAAGGTTATAATGGAATATGTTTGACATTGAATACTATTATTAAGGTCAAATAATTTATTATGATTATTTTTGGATTGTTATAAAATGGACAACTTGGAGGTCTGGAGACAACCTGTCGCTTCAAGCAAGGTGCCGAGACTTAAACCTGCAACCGAAGGGCGATATGGGTGAATCACCTACCATTTGCCTACCTGATGTCCTAGTTTGTATAATGTATTTTTTTAAATATTATAACAAATGAATTGTAAATTTATTATTTTTAGAACCCTATACGATTTGGATAAATAAAATATTTTTTCGATCTTTTGGAGTGAAAGATGATTTTGTGGTAGGAATTAATTGAAGGATTAAACTCCAATTTTCAAGTATTATTTTATCTTATTCTATGAATAAATTAATTCATAAAAATTATGGAAGATATCTTAATTGAACAAATGTGTTATCCTAATACCTTATGTTTTTCTGAACCGATTATATTTTAAAATGTCATTGAATGGTGGCTTTGTGGCCCTCAATTTCACAGTTGTTTGTGATTGATGACCTCAATCACTCCCAATAAATATTTATGTTATCCTCCAATTATTTGTCTATAATTACCACCGATGTTCTAATAATCGAGATCATAATTTTGTGGTTACATTTTCATTTATCTATCCCTCTTATTAATACTAAATTTTATTAACCAAATTTTGATGTGGGTTTTCCACAAACATATTTTTCTATTTATAACCTTTTATTATCGAAGAAAAATTTACAATTGCGTGGATGAAATTTATTGAAGGAGGGTAGAATGTAAATCTCCAATATTTCATAGTATATTATCTCTTCAATGTATTTCAATAACAGTCCCTACACGAAACACCGAGTTCAAGAACACCATAACTTACCAAATAGCTGTTCAAAAAGCTGTAATGAATAGTATTTACTAAATTTTGAATTTCATATTCTACATAAAATGTTATAATTCATATTATGTGTTTCTTAGACATAATATAATAAAAAATTTTCTTTTTCAGATAGAAAAAGTATATTTCAGAAAATGCAATTTTACTGCGTTTTAGTGGGAAACCATTTTAAATCCAATATTTGACACTTTTATATAGTCAATTTGAGAAGATAAAATCATTATTTAGAATCGGGACATAAACATTTAGTTTCGATAAATTTTTGTTGTTTTTCCAATAACATTCATATTTTGGTGAATAATGAAAAATACTAAATTTTAATTGAAAATAACATTTTTAATCAAAATAATTTAGTGTAAAATTATAAATTTGAATGGTTTGGAAGTTTAATTAGATTATATTTTTATCATTTAATATAATTTAGATCATTATATGTAATTTCACATTTAAATTTTACATAATCACATGTCAGTCTTTTGATAGTTTTTACTTTAAAAAAACCCGCTTTTGGGTTTTGACAACAAGAATTAATTTTAAATTAATTAATTCAACTTCTATGTTTTTAATTTGGCATGATAGAAATAATTTTTGAATTCATAATATCAAAATTATCTTAGGGTGATTTTTTAGTATATTTCTAAAACATTCATATTTTTTATGAATAGTGAAAATCACTCCGTTATTGTTTAAAACCGACGTTTTATTTAAATAATTATCTATTTTATTTAAATTTATTTTAAGTAAAAATAGATATATTATATCTATATAAGATGAATTTAATTCATTGGAGTCATTTTTTTATAAAATTAGACGTATAAAATTTTAATTGAACTTTTTAGCATCTTTTACCCACCTTCTAGGAACATTTGTAAATTTGCATAAAATGTAATTTACCACTTCGGTGATTATTAACCTTGTTGAATATCCTTTTTCATTTTTATATTTTAATGTTTAATTTATCTTCTCCATATTATGTTTATATTTATGTTTAAAAGGATGTTTTTTATTACACATCATTCCTTAAAATTTTATAGCTTTTTCTAAATTATTTACCCTTAATATGCATATGATCTCACCCCTTTTTTATGTTTTTTTCCTAGTATTATAAAAAGTTTATTGTGTATTAAATTCATGGTTAATCTAGGTGGAAAATGATATTCTCAACGAATTTTTATGTAGTGTTTTATGTTTGAATGTGTAATGTAACGTTCATGTATGTAATCTATTTCCCAAGACTACTTAACTAATCGGTCCTTTTGGACTTGATTCATTTTAATCATGATAATTTATTGAAATAATGCCTCAGCTCCATGATTCTATGTTCAGGGTGTTACAATAATTAACAAGAGTGTTGAAATAGTTGAAGATACTCTTATAAATTCATCGAGTAATTCTTGAGATAAATACTCTTTTACATTGAAAATAATTCTTTTGGAAAAATCTTGGTATAAAACCAGAAGGTAAGTAATATACTATTTTAATAATAAAACATTTTATTTTATGAATGTAATGTTTTCTAAAAATATAATATAGTGTGCCCCTAAAAATAGATATGATTTTGAAAATTTCCCTTGAATCCGACTTGTATTTAAGGAGGAATTTTTAAATGATCCTTTTAAAACATATAACTCCCATTAAATGAAATTAAGATTATGGTTGGTAAAGATATATATAAAATTAAATATGAATTTATGAGTAGTATATATGAATAAATATGAATTTAATTTAGGTAATTAGAGAATAATATTAACTCGAATGAAAATGGAGGTTGGGGTAGAAAACCCTTACCTTAAGTCAGATGGTGGTCTTCATATGATCATAGTATCTTGGATAAAAAAATTAAATTCATCAATTAATATTCAAATAAAATCTAATTTATGTTATTTATTTATTATAGACTTATTAATTTCATTCATAGCTTTCTTGATGGCTTTATGAGTTTAAATTTTATTGTTTGGGAGTATTTTGTTTTGGTTTTCAAGACTGGCTTACTTATATACATGTAAGGATAAACATGTAAGATGAGAATGTATGTCCAGAATATAAGTTCAGTTTTATTTTATGACATAAATAATATGACAAGGATATAAAATTCATTTGGTTATTTGGAGTTTAGATGAATCATTATAAAAAAACATTAATGGAAATTGATCGGGGTAATTTGAAATTTTTGATCTGAACGAACTCATTTTGATTTATAAAATATTATAAACTGTAAAAAATATTCCACAACATTAAATAAGTTATAATACATATATTATAGTTTTTTTATAGCATAAAAATTGGCTCAAGACCATAATTTAATACGGTAATATAAATTGAAAACGTGTCATCCTCGAAGGTGATAAATTAACACATCTCGGATAGTGTTTTCATTTCTACTATAAAAGTAGGGGAAAGAAGAGATGATGATTAATTATTCCATTGTCATAAAAACTAATAGAAAATTTATGGTACATGATTTATCATAACATTTGGATGAAATAGGTGATAAAATAAAAAGAAATTAAAGGAACTCAAATTAAAAGAAATGAAAAGTAGAATTTACCTCTTGAAGATATCTTCCTTGAGAGACACTTTAGGGGAGATGTTTTTGTCCTTTTATGGTACCAAGGGATTATATATTTGACCAAGGATCATGGGAGGATATATTATCTGAATTTATACAAGTACCAAGTATTGAGAGGATTTAAGATAATAGGGAGTGATGGGTGGTTTTTATTGTGGAGGAGAGGAGGGGTTTTCCATTATTTTAATCATTATTTTATTATTTTAGTTCAAGACTATGAATAGTAGTGATTCTTGTCATTCAAACCAATAATAATTTAATGTGAGTTTGATTAAATGGTCATTTAAATCATCCATAACTCAGTCATGATGCATAAATTCATTTATTTATCATATTTATTAAATTATTGAATATCAATATTCACTAAAAAATAAAGTAGTTTGGAAAAATACCAAAAAATCACCCTAACAATTTTTGTATGTTTAGAATTAAAAAATGAACTTCATTTTCTCAAAATTATTTTATAAATAAATGAATTTTAATTTTTAAATAAAATCATAATTTCTTCAAAATATAATAATTTTATAAGTATAATTTGTTTTATATCTCCTTGAAAATTTAATGAATATCTCATTACATTTAAAACATAAGACAATAAAATAATAATATGATTTACTAATCATAAGGTTCATCTTACTATTTTTATTACTATTTACAATGGTATGTTACAATTCACCAAAAATTATGTCTGCCTTATCAGACTCTAAATATCTTACTATACATAACCCCATATGTTAGCTTTTCAAAATTATAATCACAGCGGTAGATAAATAATGTTTACTATATATGTTATAACAAAATGGTGTTTTTTAGAGGCTCAATATTTGATGAATTCAATATTAAATTTATTTATAAATCCTTGGGTTGTTACATTCTCCCCCCTTAAAAAATTTCATCCTCAAAATTACATGAATGATTCCTCAAAAAAATATTTGGGTAGTTCTTCATAATAATATCCCCATGCTCCCCTGTTGCTTATTCGATTCTATGATTTTTCCAATGTTCCTATACCAGCCATGTCATCAGATTCGTCACCCCATGTTCTTCAGTATCTAGAATCCAAATTGTCTCTTCACATCAAGATAAGTCAAGATACAATTTTATACCTTTAGAGGTTAGGACATGTGTTGGTTCTAGAATGTACATTCTCAATGATGAGATGTAGAACACATTGTGTACCTTAAAAAGACTTGGAGATGTGCCAATTGATAATCCATAACTCTAATTCTCTCTAGAATTTTAAATGGGCCTATGTACCTGGCGATCAATTTTCGTTCATTCAAAATCATATAACACCCTTCAATGGAGATACATTCAAGAAAACACTATCTCCCTCTTCAAATTAAAAACCCATCCTTTCATTATCAGAATATAACACTTTCCTACTTTGAGTTATTTTCTATTGGTTTGAATAGTCTTTACTTCTGTTGTTGTTTCCACCACAAGTTCAGGACCCACAAGATTCCTTTCACCGAATTCATCCCAAAATGTTGGTGTACGCCATCTCTTTCCATACAGTGCTTCATATGGTGCACTTTGAATGCTTGAATGGAAAATATTATTATTAGAAAAATCCTACAAAGGTAAATACTAATCCAACATACCTTGAAAATCAATTGAACAAGATCTCAACATGTCTTATAATGTTTTTATTCTCCTTTCGGATTTCCCATCAGTTTGAGGGTGATAAGAAGTCCTCAATCAAATCTCAATATCCATGGATTTATAAAGAATTTTCCTTCATTTTGATGTAAATTGAGGATCGCAATCAAACACTATTGAAAGTGGTTCTCCATGAAGTGTTAATACTTTATTGATATAGTGTCTTCCAAGGCGCATTAGTGTAATTTCCTCCTTTATATTGAGGAAATGTTTTGATGTCGTATGTTGATCCACAATTACCCATATTGTATCATTATATCACGGATTTCTGGGAAATATAGTGTAACAAATAAAAGGTAATGTCATCCCATTTTAATGTAAGAATATGTAGTGTCTGAATGACTCCTCTATGATATTGTCATTCGACCTTAACTTGTAGACAGACTAAACATCTTGATACATAATAAAGAATTTCCTACTTAATATTGTCCAACTAGAAATGTTCCTTCAAATATATAGACTTTATAGTGCTACCAAGGAGTATAGAGAAATTAATACTATCAGAATCATCTAATAACTCCATTTTTAGCTTGAGTATAGCTAGAACACAAAACCTCTTCCAAAATTTATGAATTATGTATTTATATATTAAGTCTTGAAATTTTTAGTCATCCACAACACTAATTTACATCTGAAGATTATCATCATGTGGATTTGAAATTTAATTATTTTCAATTAAAATGGTTGGGAAACCAATTGAAAAAGCAATTATGTTTGAGCTTATTTAATAATTACTATGTCCATCCTTATTAGTTCCATGAATATAGGATTCCTTTCAATCATCATTTTATTTAAAACTTCTTTATCCTTTCTACTCAATGCATCAACTGCATTATTTTCCTTTCTTGGGTGGTAGTGTATGGAACAATCACAATCCTTGTGTAGCTCAAACAATCACCATCACCTCATTTTGAGTTCTTTCTTTGAGAAGATATATTTCAAAATATTTTGATCCATATATAGCTCACTTATTTCACTATAGAGATAGTGTTGCCATATTTTTAGATAAATTATCATAGTAGCTAACTCAAGATCGTGAGGATGATAGTTTTTTCGAATAATTTTTAACTACCTTCATGCACAGGAAATAACTCTATCATTCTGCATAAAGACACAACCATTTCCTTTCTTTGATGCATTATTATATATTAAAAACCCATCATTCTATGATGGAAGAGATTGGATTAGCTAATTTTCTAATCTCCACTTTAATTTTTTGACACTTTCCTCACATTCTTCTATTCATAAAAACTTAACCCCTTTACGAGGAATCCTGGTTAACAGGTTGGCTAATCATGGAATGTTCTGAAGGAATTTCATATAGACACCTGTTAAACCAATAAAACTATGTACGTTGGTTATGATTTTTGGTGTATTCCATCCCTAAATAGCATTGTTTTCAAAAGATCAATATATATTCCATCCTCAGATATAATTTTTTCATAAAAAAACCCATTGAATCCATAATTCACACTTCTTAAACATCCCATATAATTCATTTCTTATAAGATTCTTCAAAATAATTTTCATGTGATTTTCATGATCTTTGTTGATTTTGGAGTATACCAAGATATAATCAATAAATACCAAAACAAATTTATCAAGATATTCCTTGAAAACCCTATTCATTATATCCATGAATATAGAGAGGGAATTATTTAGTCCAAAAGTAATTTCAATAAACTCATAATCCCCATACCTAGTTCAATATGATGTCTTTGAATATCTTTCTTCCTCACACACAACTGATTATATCCATAATGAAGGTAAATATTTGAAACATATTGGGATTCATAAAATTGATAAAATAAATCATCAATTCATGGTAGGGTATAATTTTTATTTATTATTATAGAATTGATCTCCCTATACTCAATTCACAACCTCAATGACCCATATTTCTTTTTAATGAAAAGAACAGGGGCTCCCCATGGAGAAACACTATAGAAAATAAATTCTTTGTCAATAAATTAATCTAGTTGTTTATTTAGTTCTACAAATTACACAGTTTTTATTCTATATGGTGTCTTTAATATAGGTCTTGAACCAAGAATTAAATCAATAGAGAACTCAACTTCCCGCTATAGAGGTTTTCTAGGTAAATCCTATTGAAACACACCAACATATTACTACACAATAGTTAGATCCTCTATTTGAACATTTATTTTCTCACCCATAGATATTATGTTCCATTCTTCCCTAATAATTGAATTCAGTAGAGCTACTATGGGTCAATCAAGAGGAGAATCATATGGTGAGGTTTCTACTCTAAAGATAAGTGATTCTACAACGTTCTCAAAAATTGTAACTTCCTTCTTATTATAATTGATTTTTTGAATCATAATTTGAAATCCAATCCATTCTAAGGATTATATCAAAGTTAATCATGGGTATCATGATATGGTTTTAAACTAATACATTTGTATTTTTCATTGAGAGAATTTATCGACACATATTTGTTTCAATGATACTTCCCTTAGGGGTTTTGAGTGACAAATCCTTTATTAAATAAAAATGGAAATATCTAATTTTCATGAAATAATTGTAATATATAAAATAATTTGACGATCCCAGGTCAAATAAATTATTGGATATATTTTGAGAAAAAATTAAAGTACCTTCCACCATATCATTATAAACTTCAACCTTTGTAGTTGTGATAATATAATCATGGCCTTTCTCCATTGGCATTTTCTAAGGCCCATTTCATTCACTCTTCAGAAAATTGTTAGCATAGTTCCCCATATACCTTCAATTATAGAATTAAACATTGATAACTTATTTTTTCCCTTACAATAACTGTTATGATGGCCTTTTTTCACACTTATTTCACATGCTTATTCCATTTATGAAGACACCAGTGTGTTTCCTTACAAAAGTATAACATGTTAGAATATTCAAATTTTTATTCTTCCATTTATACATTATATCCTCCACCACCCTCTTCGTATCTGATTTCCAATTAAATTAAAAAGAAATAGGGAATTATTTCCCTATCTTGATAAAATCTAAGACAATGTCTTCGTATAATGAAAAACATTTGGAGACTAGTTCCCTTCAGATGAATGGTTTTAAACAATCAATGAATTAATCAATCATGCTCATTAGATTACATATATAGTCTAAAACATTCCTTGATGACCATGTAAGGTTGGCTTAATAAACTATAACATTTTCATCCTCTTTATTTCTAAGACTCAATAATTTCATCTCCATATCCAATCATTGTTCATGAGGAAAATATTTTTCTAGGAAAATATCTTTGAAATCCCTCTATTACATTTCTTCTAATTCTCATCCTCCCTTGTGTTTTGAATTAATGACCACCACCGACCTATATCTATTGATAGATGATAAACCAGGATGACTACCTTAAATCTTTCATTAAATCCCAAAGAGAGAAATATTTCCTCTAAATAAATTATTCACTACTCTGCAACGAATGAGTTTTTATTTCCATTAAATAATGGAGGATGTTGTCGCATAAAGCATTCTAACATATATATTCCCCATTGTGGATCTAGATTCTATATAAAGGTATGTATATTGTTCATATCTAGAGTCAATTATCACAATATAGTTATTATTTTCTCAACACCTATCACAGCACCAGAGCCAACATCATTATCTTGCATCTAAGGAAAATCCCTACATAGGACACACACATTACTACAATTTCCATTTCCTCCTCTAGGATTCATATATAAATACAATAATATGATAGATTAGGTTATAAATCATAATATATAATCTCCACATAGAAAAATACTAAGCATAAATTTAATCCCTATACATTTCTAATCTCATAATCATTAACATGATTTCTTTGATGAAAAGATTACATTTAAATCCTTTCTAATGGATTGTAATGAAAATGTGAATTATCCAATGCATATCCCCAAGGAGTGTCAAACTGGGTGTGTGGTAAGGCCCATTTTCCTATTCCAGGATACCCCAGGTCAAGTCTAAAACATCATGTCGTAGTTTTTACTACTAAGTAAATCTTTTCAAGAACAACACCCACTTGTAGAATCCAGATAGGGATGAATTTAATAGAATTACAAACAAAATGCATTTCTTAAAAAAATTCAATGAAATTATTGTATGTTTATCCTCAAAGTATATCTTAGGGTCTTTTCCCAAATCTACATGTTATAAATATAGTTTCAAAATTTTATACTAAACATTATTTTATACCAACAATAAAGACCTCAACTGAGTTTCTTAAAGCTGGTGCCTTAAATTATTTACATTGAAATGATTAAAAGAAGTTAATATCCAAAATTAACAAATAGGTTTGTAGTATTGTAAAACCAAATACATACGTATGTTCAACATTACTATAAGAAATTAAATGACAATATATATAATCCCTTGACAATATCCATAACTTTTATGTTTTTAATGCATGTCATTCATAATATACCATTTCATATCCTATGAAAATAAAACATAATAAAGTGGTGACCTAAAATTACCATTAAGGGTAAGAAATAGATAATAATGTATCAATAAAAATAAACATTAGGAATGGTGAATAACTAAACATACATGCCTTTAAAAATAAACTATAAAACATTATAGCATGAACAAGAGCTAAATAAACAATGCCAAAATAAATCATAATCATCGGTATTCTACTAATCAAATAACCTCATGAACATTCAATTAAATGTTTTTAATGAGGGAATTAATATTTCTGGACATCCTAATCATACCTTCATGGCCTCGTTCCAAGACCATAAATAACCATTTTATCAAGGCCTCGTTCCAAGACCGTAGTTTGTCTCATTAGATATACTGATGCATTGAGGGGCTATAGTAGGACCCACCCATCACACACTCTGTCTAATTAATTCCTAATATTAATAGTGATATAAGAAAACAACATATACATTCATATTTGAACTAAAATATGAAATGTAGCTAACATTCCTCGAACATTAAGCATAAACACTAACAATTCAGATTAACTTGGTGAATGGTTTTAAGATAGAACATCCAAAATAAAAATAATCATAAACCATTCAATTAAATATGGTATATGTTATAATAAAATAATAATCCCAATAATACATAATAATCAATAATAGTGTTGAAATAGATGAAAATACTCTTATAAAATCATCGAGTAATTTTGAAGATAAATACACTTTTACTTTGAAAAGAATTTTTATTTTGGAAAAATATTATATAAAATGATAATTGAAGTAAGATCGTATTTTTATAATAAAATTACTGATTTTAGAAAGATAATTTTTTATAAAAACTTAATATAGAGTTCCCTTTGATGTAGGTAAGAATTTGAGAAATTCCCATGAATAGGGCTAGTTTTTTTCAGGAAGAATTTTCGAAAGATCCATTTAAAATATATAACTCCCAACAAATGAAAGAATTATTATTGTCAGTAGAAATATATATATATATAATTAAAACATAATTTATGGGGATTAAATGTGAATAAATATGATTTTAATTTAGGTAAGTATAGAATAAGAGTAATCCAAATGAAAATGGAGGTTCGGGTAGAAAACCCTTTACCATAAGTCGGATGGTGTTTTTCACATGATATTAATGTAAAAGATAACCTAATTAAATTAATTATTTAGTATTTATAGAAACTATTAATAATTTAATTGATATATTATATGATGATTAAGTTCATTTATTGCCTTCATGATTGGTATAAGTTGATCTATTCTATTATTTGGGAGCGTTTTCATCCACTGTATTCCAGATTGGTTTACTTGTATACATATAAGGATAAACATGTAAGATGAGAATAGTTGTATAGAATAAAATTTTTAGTTTATTTATTACCATCCAGAATATTACATGGTTATAAAATTAAATTAGTTATTGGGAGGAAAGATGATTCATTATATAAAACATTAATGATAATTGTTCGGGTTAATTGATGTTTTTTATCACAATAAACTAATTTTTATTTGAAAATTAATATCATTTGTAAAAAAATAATCCATAACCATAGATAAGTTATAATACATATATTATTTTTTGAATCAACCATAAAAATAGTTTTATTACTAGAATTGGAGACAATAATATAAATTGAAAACTCATCATCCATAAATGTGTTAAATTAACACATCTAAGATCGTTTTCATTTTTAGTATAAAATAATGGAAAATGAGAGAAGATGATGAATTATTCTAGTATAAAAACAAACATCTAGTACATTTAAGGTATTTTAGTTATCATATCTTTTTAATTATAGTAAGTGAGAAAAAAAATGAAATTAACTTGAAATAAAATAACTGAAAACAGGAATTTACCTCTTCAAGTTATCTACCATGAGAGGCACTATTAGGGAGAGGTTTTGGTCTTTTATGAGATAAAGGTAATCTGGACATGGGGTATTATGTTGGTTGTATATTTGATTAGAATTTAGACAAGTCACAATTTTTGAGTGTAGTGAAGAAAAGAGGGATTGTGGGGTGATTTTTATAGTGGAGGAGAGGAGGGTTTTCCCATTATTTAAATGATTATTTTATTATTTTGGCTCAAAACTATGAATAATTTTTATTATTTTAACTCAAAATTGCAATAAGTGAATTTTTATTTGAATCAATTTTCATTTTAATCATCCATGACTCAATCATGATTCAAAAATTCATTTATATAGCATATTTTTAAATTATCGAATTTAACTATTCACCAAAAATTCTTTTATTTTGGAAAATTAAAAAACAGCCAAACCATTTTTCAGCATGTAGAATTAGAAATTGAACTTAATTTTAACAAAATTATTCTTTAAATAAGTGAAATTTATTTTCTAAATAAAATAAAAATTTATTCAAAAAATAATAATTTTAAAACTATAATTCGTTTTACATCACCTTGAAAAATTAATCAAGATCTTAATACCTTATAAAATTAAGACAATATCATAATAATATGATTTAATATTAATAAAGTACATATTTATATTCATTTGGTTATGTTAGTATTCACCAAAAATTATGTTTGTTTTATCAGACTCTAAATATCTTACTAAACACAAGCTTGTATGTTTGTTTTTTGAAATTCAAATCACAGAGGTGGAAAATTTATTCTTACTATCTATGTTATAACCAAGTGTAGTTTTTTAGAGACTCAGTGTTTTATGAATTCAAAATTAATTTTATTTATAAATTTGTGGGGCGTTACAATATCAGTGTGGTAAGTAGATAGATTTTAATTGTTTATTATAAATCTCTTATCCATAATAACTTCTCAGGGCCATTATGGAAAGTCCACTAATGTCTTTGAAATATTTATTGTACTTAAAAAATAATAATTGTTCTTTAATTTTATGATAACGTAAAAGAACTAATGAATATCTTGGATAATTATAAACTATAAGACAAGAGTAATGTTTTACTACTAAATATGAAACTATATATGGTATAAATAAATCCATATAAACTAATTCATATGGTTGAGATGTGGTGACCTATTTCTTTGGTTTGAACAATATTTTCTGTTTCTTTCCTTTATGATTAGTATTACACATTTTATCTTTATGAAATTTTATCCATGGTAGATCCTTGATTAAACCTTTCTTAGGTATCCTTATAAGTTAGTATATATTGAAATTTATTAGTCTCATATTCCACAGTGAAGATTTTCTATGAATATTAAACAAACAAAAACATTTTGGGGAAAAATATAAATTTATGGTAAAAAAAATATTATTTCTAAAAGTAGTAAATACCTATATATTCATAGAATAAAAATTTTTACAAGAAAATTTCTCAAATTTCAAATTAAAATCATCATCACATAATTGATAAATACTAAAATAATTTTGTTTTAAAACATAAATAAATAAAACGTTATAAATACAGACAATTTTACAGTAACAAATTTTCCCATGACCAATGATTTTTCCTCTTGAATTGTCACCAAAAGTGACATGCCCACCATCATCTTTTTTATGGTTTTCAAATGGTGAGTAGTCTCTAATAATATGTCTAGAAAATATACTATCTAGCTACCATAGATTCTTACTAGAGATATATAATAATTTTTCATATAATCAATTAAATACAAATTGATATTGGTACACAGATCATTTTGTGTCCATACAAGTTAGCAATTAGATATTTTTGAATAAATTTTTTTTCCCAGGATTAATAGAAAATATATTTAGAAATAAAATCATTTTAAGGTCCAAAATTCATATAATTATTTCCAAAACATAAATAATTTTTATAAATAAAAGTTATATTTTGGTAAAGTTGAATAAAATAGTTTTTTTACAGTTTAATATTCTATCTAGGTTGAAAATCCAAACCAGTTCTTCTCATTGGTACAACCAAAATTCTTGAAATTTTGTTTATGGTTTCTATTATTCTAGTAAAACATTAATATCCCTTTTTAACTATTCCTTTACTATTTTCACATCAATATTATCTTTTAATATATTATCATTATTTTCTTTTTGTATGATAAGAGTATATTTTTCTAAAAAACATAACACATGATCCTTTTTCATATTATTATTTTTTTATTTTAGCACATTCATGGTATTTTCAAACATAGTAAAATATTTTTCTAATTATTCATTAGAAATTTTTGAATCATTATGAATATGATAAGAAATAGATGGTACCTTAGAGGTAGTATCCATAATGTATAGATTAGGTTTTTTATTCATACTTTCTTTGATTGAATATGATTCAAAATGCTTATCCTATGATAAACTCCAAGTTACTTTAATTTCTATTAAATATTATTTCTCCTTGTATTCATATTTATTTTTTTATTTGATATTCATATAGTTATCCTTTATGTGTCATTTTATTCTTCATTCATAATAGGTTATATCATTAGATGATTCATCCTTTTTCCAGTCTATATTCATATTCCCTCACTTATTATATTTTCCTATATAGTTAGAATTTCAGAAATAAGTATTCCTTTTGAATAACTTTGATAAAATTATGTCTAAAAGATTCATTTCTTAATCACATTCTATTCCATGTTCGTTTAAATGTATACTATTAGCTTTAACAACTTCTTTTAATCTTGAATGTAATGATTTAAATGTAACATATTTTCATTTTTTCACTATACACATTTTTACCTTCATCTATTTTTTATACATCATCAAATTCCAAATTAATAATTTAATTAGAAACATATCGATGTCGCATGACTCTCAAATAGAAATTGTGATACCTCTGCATATATCAATTAAATATCTTAGGATCCTCATTACATGATATTTTTATACCATTAATTTTATATGTGTGATCATTTTGTTTCTGTTCTCACTGAACCTATGAAATATGAACTAAATAAATTCATCGGATTTCTTCTTAAATTTTTTATTTTTAAAATTATATATATATTTAGATTAATTTCATTAACATTAAATTTCATTAATGAGTTGTATAAAGACTATCCCAAATAAGATAAGAAGTATCTTAAGAATATATTATATTAAATTCAACCTCTCCTAAAGAAAAAGTTCATTAATTAATAGCTTTTTAATTACAATAATAATCATATTTTTTTGGAGAATCCAATTCCTTAATATAAGTTTTTGGTGTCTCATATTTATCGAAATAGATCCCTAAATATTAAACTCATACTCTCATGATGGATTTTCAAATTTATTTTTCCTTTTTCATAATTTTTTCCATTAATATATGGAGTTATTTTTTTTTCACAGCCTTCATACTTAGCATTCATAATTATATATTATAAAACATAAATAGGATCCTAATAAAAATTTAGCAATTTTTAATCTAATGACATAGGATTAAAAGTTACTCCTAAACCAAATTTTAGTTAGAGTGGGAAACTTGAGAGGGTTGGGGTGAATGGCCATCCTTGGGTTGATTTTGGGACCCCATGGAGCCAATTGTAAGTCATAATGACTAATTATATTAATTAAGTTAAAGTAAATAAAAAATGATATAAGCATATATCTTTTAGTAAACCAATTTTTACATAGGGTAATATATGTTATATCTTAGACTATAAATATTAATTAGAAAGATAAAAATATTTCCTACATAATGGTATTTTCTTTATAATTTTTAGGCATTGAATAATTAAATTTGTTTATGAAAAATGATGATGCGGTGTTTTCCTTATTAATGAAAGAATCAAATAAATGGTATTATAGATGATAAAATTAATATAATTTGAATTTTTTTCATCCCATACATGAATTTCATGGTTACTGTGACATGTTAGAATTTATTAAATGATTTTTTTCAAGTAATAATGTTGTTAGTAATTTAACAAAAAAACAAAATAGCAAATAGTTTCAAAACTGACATAAAAGAGTTTTTAAAACAAATTATATTATGAATTGATATTTTATTCCTATAAATCTAAGGAACATACAAAGGTCTTAAATATTATTATATATGTCATTAATGAACCACTTGAAATTTTCTTGTAAGTTTATGGTATGTTTATTAACAATATAATATAAAAATACAAAAAGACATGGTAAATGTCAAACTAATTAACTAAGAGTTAAATCTTGAAGATACAGTTAATATAGTGACCCAAACCTGTCTAAAACATATTGGTTGAGATTTTTTCGACCCATACCCACCTTAGAATCAAAATAAATAATTCTGGATCCATTAAAAGCCGAAAATTATTTTATTATAAAATAATATTTCAATCTTTTCCAAAGGTACCCCTCACCCCTATTATAAAAGGGAACTTCCTCTTATCTCAAATCTACACCTTCAAAGCCATTTGGATCTACCAAACCCCACCCAAATATCCTATCAACTGTCTTTCCTTCATCCTAGAGGCCATACCTTAGTCACACAGCCATCCTATGGTGCCCTTTTGATCAAATCAAAAAGAAGAACCCGGAAAGAGGAAAATATTTAATCACCTCTTTCAAGTTCTTTTCGTCTTCCACTTTCTCTTTATTTGTTGTTTCCATTCTAAAATAATAAATACATTTTTTTATAAATAATAATATGTTATTATAAAAATGTTACAACCATATTCATTTTTTTACCCATCCTAGGAATGACATGTTACCATATGTGCGTATGTGCGGCTTACCGTCTCCACGTCATGGTGTAGTTTGTTATTCAAACACATCATCATTTGGAAGGGTATAATAATGAGTATAAATGATGTAAATAATAAATATAACAAGATAATGGTTCTTTATATACAATATACCATCCAATTATATATGATTTTAATATCAAAAAATGATAATGTTGCTCGAGCGTACATACGGATTACCATCTCCAAGAACTTGATGAGATTCATTCCCTATCGTTTCCATTCAAGAATAATTTTAATTTGATGATTAAAAATAATTTGTAAAGACTTAATATCATTATGAATATGAATAATATACATCATATCCTCAATAAAAAATACTTACGTAACAAAGTATATAAAGGAAAATGAATCAGTTAACACCTAAAACGATGATACTACTAAAATATTATGAATAGAGGAATATTAGAAGATCATATATTATATCAAATTATGTATATGGTTCATTTATAATTTAATAAAATTTATTTAACCATTATATTGTAGTTTAACCTACCCCCGATCAAGGAAATGAACAATGTAAGGGTTAATTCTACAATCTCTTCTTTATCTGAGGTTGTTTATACGTAATTATATACTGGGACCTCTTTATCACCCACATCCATGTTTCATAAAATGTATTTCAAGAAATTTTTACTATTCACTATAAAATGGTTTAATTTCATTTATACCCTTATTTGACATAATATGTTTTTGAAAGTAATCTTTTTGTCATTTTCCGAACAAGGTACTTTATAACCATTTCAACAAAATTAAGGTAAGAATGTTTTTTTAACTTATACGGAGGGTGTGACCATTTTATGTTGTTATAACATCATCGAAGCTTCCCTTACAATCTTATAAGAATATTTTAAAAATAAATTTTACTTTATAATTATGTGACTCTTCAATGATTTGAAAATACAAAGAGATATTTCACTCTAATAGTTTTTATTTCATCTATGTCAACATCCTTTGATGGATTTTAAGCTTATTTGAAGTTGATTTGTTATGATACAAAACCTCAATATTGTATTTAAGCGGTTGTGATATGTTTGAATATGGATGTGTTATTTTTACACCATTCATGGTTTATGGATAATGTGTTGACATTTCATATTCTAGTTTTAATACGAATGTTTATGGTGTGTTTAAAACTTTTTATTAAGATGAATGTATTGGACTAGTATGTTCTAGGTTGGGGATCAGAAAAAGTAAGACCTCCGGGTTGGGGTCCAGTTATATTAGACCCCCGTGGATTGATTCGGGTTATATAGGCTCTCCAGAATTGGGTAAAGTTATAGAGTCTCTCCGGGATGGAGTCAGGTTATAAGGGCTCTCCGGGTTGGGGTCCGGTTACAGTTAGACCCTAGGTCCTCGCTTGAGGCCTTGACACAGAAATTAAAGTCAGGTACTATACATTCCCTCATTATTAAATTAGTTTTTACATGTGATTATTCAACTAGTAGATTATATATGTGCATGTTTATATGGTAATTTTTGATTTATTTTTTCCATATTATGTTCAAGTTTATGTATAAAAAGGTTGTGGTTCTTATTACACTTCTTACCTTAAAAGTTTATAGATTCCACTATATTATTTGTCCTTACTGATCATCTGAGCTAACCCCTTTCTTATGTTTTATTTTCCCATGATCCCAAGAAGTGTTTTATGTTTGAGATGCAGGGTTAATATAAGGGACTAATGGAGTCCTCAAATAACTATCCAAGCTATATTTTATGTTTTAAATTGTAATGTGAAGTTCATGTAGGTAATCTATTTTCCAAGAATGCTAAACTGATCGATCCTTTGAGACTTGATTCCTTGTAATCATGCCAATGTATTAAAATAATAAACACACTTTGGGTAACTAGGTTCGGGGCGTTACAGTTGGTATTAGAGGAAGGTTAGTACAATCCTTAGAAACTAGATTTAGATAAACTCTAATTATAGCACATTACCCTAAGATAGACTTTGAGAATTAGTATAGAAGAACATCCTAGAATTTTTGTATTGTAGATATTTTTTGAGTTTTTCAAGAAATACATCCTTTTTTGGATACGATCAAGTAGAGGCGTATCTGGCATAGATGTACCTATGGGGTAAAACCTGAAAACGTTGGTTTGAGCTAGACTCGAACGGAAACTGGTCCACGACAACAGGTCATTCTGCACTCTTGGTTACGACACTCCCAGGTTATATGCTTAGGATAATTCCCATTTTAATTAAAAACCATTATGAAGGGTTTATGAGTATATAATTCCTCAAATAAATAAATTTTTTTAATTATGGATTATATCCATAAACATTTCAATTCATGTTAAGTGTTTTACAAGTATGGAATTACATATTTCGATTCATAATCTAATCTAGTTTATTCCATTATTTATAAATGGCCCCTAGTGGAAGCAATGGAAACTCAATCAATTCATGTAATCCATGTAGGTATTTACCACCTACACAAGATAATTATAGCGGAGCTGGTGATGCAACTGGTGTTGATCAGCTTATCGCCATACTGGGACAACTCACTCAGGTTATGAATAACAACCTTACCCGTATGGAGTACACCTGGTCCACAATGTGGAGGATCAATGTTAGACCTCTTCATGAGGCAACAACCATCAAAATTAAATGGGAGAAAAAATCCATTGGTAGATTATCAATGAACAAGTTCCTTAGAGAAAATATTTCATGCTTTGGGGAGCAGCGAAAGGGAAAAAGTTGTCATTGTATTTTATCGCCTCACTGGAGATGCTGATCAATGGGGGTCATTAATTCAAAACACAAAGGAAGATGAAGAATTATAAAGTATGTAATTGAAGTATATTAATGATATTTTATTATAAAAATACCTTCCTCATGACCATCGAGCAGATATAGAAATGAAATTTCTAGGTCTGAGGAAAAAAGAGGATGAGAATGTTGCAAAGTATGAGGATAACATTACAATGTTAGCAAGGCATATAATAGATTATATATGTATCCCAAGGAGAAATACTGATCTTTTCTTTGATGCGTTTAAACCATTTCACCGTCAAGCATTAGTCTCACAATCCTTCTCTTCATATGAAGATATTGTATCATGTGCTATCAAGAAAGATAAGGAATTCTATAAGTCATACAACAATAAAGTAAATCAAGAGAAGAAGAAAACGGTGGAGAAAAGGATAGATAAAGGGGAAAAGGGAAAGAAGGATTTTCCACTTTGTGATAATTGTGGGAAGAAACACCCCGGTACTTGCCTAAAAATAACGGTAGTCTGTTAAAAGTGTGGTGAAAAAGTCCACCAAGCTCATGATTGCAAGGGAAAGAAAGTTGATGTAAATGTTGAATGATAAAATTATAGAGAAATGGGGCATTATGAAAATTAATTTCCAAAGTGCCAAGGTAACATACCTCAGAAAATGCCAAGGGAGTAAGTCCAAGCTTATGATGTCACGATAGTTGGAGTGGAATAATTAATGTATTTGTGTTTTTGGATTCCTGAATTATATTTTGGTTATAAGAATAATGTGATATATATATAAGGATTGTACTACAATACTTGTTGTTTTCATTAAGGTATTAATATGATTAAGGTAATCATATTTTCGGAATGTGATAATAATAAAAAAATTACTTTGTTTGGGGAATTTGATGTTGATTTTGGAATTTAAAGACCTTTTTGAGAGAGTTTGGACAGAGGAATTGTGGATAACTATAAAGGTTAGAATAGATTAAGTTGAATTTTGATTAGTATTTTTTAAGGTTAAAACATTTCTTAAGATTATTTTTGTAATATTATAATACTATAGTTTTAGGAAAAGAACAAAAAGTAGGTTGGTTGATAACCCGTCGGATCGGACAAAGCTCCAGGAATCGAACCCACAACCAAAATGCGACAAGGCATTATTACCTACCACTAGCCAAAAGGAAGTCCCTGGTTATTACAAAATAGTTTTCATCATTTAAATTGTATATGTTAACATTTGAAACCTTATACTATTAGGATAAATATATTATTTTTGAGTTCTATTATCTTTTTAGAGTCAAATATGAGTTTTTGGTATAAATTAGTTGAAGGATGAAACTCTACTTTTCAGGTATTTATATATATATATATATATATATTCTCTTATTCTATGAAGAAATTAATTCCTAAATTTTGGGAAGTCATATTAAAACCAAAAATGTGTTATCTTAATACCCTATGTTTTGTTGAAATCATGTTATTTTAAATCATCATAGATTGATGGCTTTTGAGGTCCTCAATTATACACTTTTTGTGATTGATGACATCAATCACTCGCTATGAAAATTTATGTTTTTCCTCTAATTTCATGTCAATAATTTCCACCAATATTCTCTTATATGAAACCCTAATCTGGTGGTGACTTCCTTATTTTCCTTTCCCCCTAATTAAAACTAAATTTTATTATCCCTATTTCCGATGTGGGTTTTCCACAGAGGTATTTTCTATTTTAAAACATTATTTTCAAAGAACAATTTCAAATTGAAAGGATGAAATTTATTGAGGGAAGGGATAATGTAACACCCCAATCTTCCACAGTACGTTTCCTTTTGAATAATGCAATAACTTGCATCTTACACAACTTCGAGATTCTAACACACCGCGACCAATCAAACTAGCTGTTATGAATAGTAATACCCAATTTTTGAAATTTTATCTTTAAGAATGGACTTCATTTTTGGATTTGGAATACCAAAATTATCTTACGGTGAATTTTTGGAATTTTTCTGAAAACATTCAATTTTTTGTGAATAGTCAAAATTCTAAAATTTAATAAAAAAATATTTTTTAATAAAAATAATTTCTACTGATAAGTTATACTATTGAGTGGTTTTTAATTATAATTAGATTATATTTTTACCATATAATCCAATGTTGGTCATTGGAAATAATTTCACATTTAAACTATACAAATGAATGTGTCAATCTTTTGATAGTTATTATTTCTTAAAAACACGTTTTTTGTTTTGACAATGGGAATTAATTTTAAATTAATTTCTACCACTTCTGTATTTTGAATTTCGAAAAATGGATTTCATATTTATAACCAGGAGTTCCAAATTTTTTAAATATGTAACTTTTATTTTTAGACATTTTGAATAATTACTTCGGTAAATATTTTATTTACCATGGTTAAAGGGTAAATCTGGTAAATAAGGGTAAAAAAATAATATTATAATAATATTAAATTACCCTAACTCATTTTCTAACCATATTGGATGATACTTGTCTTACCATGGGTGTAACAACCCGAGATTTTATAAGATACATTCTTTTTAATTTCATTAATATCTTCTATTATACGACACACCAAGATTATCTTTTGCTATACACAACACCGTATTAGCTTGCAGTATATGAAACACTTTTCTTGGCTCTTGTTACACACAATTGTCAAGTTCGTTTGATAGAAGTTATTCTACGCAACATTGAGTGTATATATATATATATATTCAATGTATAAATAAAATATGTTTGGATTCTATTATACGCAACAACAAAGGAGTTGTGCACTACACGCAACCCGGACTTGGCTTGCATTACACGCAATCACGACCTTCCTCGATAGCGTGTGTTATACGCAATACCATGATTTACTAAACAACAATATATTATTATCATATTGTTATGAACTAGCTATTATGAATAGTGTTAACTACATTTTGAATTTTATAACATTATTATTCATCTTAGACATTTTCTAGAACATGGTATAAGAACAAAATAAATATTTCAGGTAAAATAATTATTTTTCAAAAAATGCAGTTTTGTCGCCTTTTGATGGCGCACCCACATTAAATCTCGTTTTTGCATGTTTATATGTTCAATTTTACAAAATAAAATTCTTCATTTGAATCAGGATATAAAAATTTACATTAGATAAAGTTTTGATATTTTTCCGATAACTTTCATATTTTAATGAATAGTAAACACACGATATATTTTAATTAAAAACAACTTTTTTTCATCGTAATATCTTATGTGGTTAAATTATAATATTTAATGGTTTTAAAGTATAAATAGAATATATTTTTACCATTTAATATAATGTATGTCATTAGCGTTGATTTTACCATGAATTTGTAGGTTTAATCAATTCAATCTTTTGCAATTTTTTAAAGAAAAACCCATTTTCTTTCAACAACGGGATTAATTTTAATTTAATTTCTGCATATTTTGTGTTTTGAATTTGGAAAAATGGATTCCATATTTGGAATCAGTGGGTCCAAATTATGTTAATAAGCTACTTTTTATTTTTGGGCATTGTGAATAGTAACTAAGGTAAATTTTATATACTATAGTTAAAGGTAAATCGGGTAATTAAGGGTAAATATAAGATTATAAGATTACCCTAACACATGAAAAAATCATATTAGATGGCTACAAGTAGAGACATATAACCTAAGGGTCGTATTAGATTCATTTTATGGACTTTGTTCCATGATAATAATTTAATTATTATTAAAACCAAAGAATGTGACAACATGACACTTTTTTAAATCTTATAAGTATAATAAATTTAATTTAGTGATAAAATTCATGAAACTTCAAACATGAATAGTCTCCATAAATCTAATACAATTATATACATCATAGGAATTTATTTAGAATTTTTAGGAATTAAATAAATATCATTTATTATGACACAAAGATGATGCAGTAATTGTATTATTAATGAAATATTTATATAATGGATGTTATAAATGCCAAAATAAATGTAATTTGAGACTTTTTATGACTTACATTTATTTTATAGGTTACTATGACATGTTATTGTTGATATAAGTAACTTTTTTCGAACGTATCATTCTGTTATGAATTTCATAAAAATCATGTACCAAATAGTGTCAAAATTGACATAAATTAGCTTTTAAAACAAATATTATATTATTAAATGTTATTTAATTCCTAAAAATCTTAGGTTCGGCAGAATGACTTAGATAAGGATATATATATTAATAATAAACAACTTGGGGTTCGTTTGGCTTGTTATGGTAAGTTTATTAACCATATAGTGTAAGAAAACAAAAAGACACGGTAAAAGTTAAATTATTTAACTTAGAGTTAAATCTAATTGATAAGGTTAAAATAATAACCTAAAATTGTCTAAATCCTATTGTAAGAGAGGATTTCGACCCATACCCACTTTATCTTCTAAATAAGACCATTTGGAACCATTATAAACAAAATTGGACCTTAATATAAATTAATATTTTGAGATTTTCCTAAGGTGCCCCTCTCCTCCCTTATAAAAGGGCACCTCCTCCCTCTCCTCCTCACACCAATTTGAGCATTCAAGCTCGGAAAACCCCTGCCAAAATAACTTCTAAACTTCCCTAGTATCATCCTATAGGTCCTGGTCTTCATCAAAGACCATACATAGTAATTTAAGTGGAGGTTATGTGAAGGCGCGTCAAAAAGAGGTAATATCCATTACCGATCTTTTTCAATTTCATTCTTCTTAAACATCTTCTTATTTAGTTGTTTCATTATTAAGTAATAACATAAGTATTTCTTATATACTGATATGTTATTATAAATATGAAAAAACTCTAATTAACCTTCTATCCATCCTACGGAAAAAGTAAATCACCGCGCGTGCGTACGTACGGAATACCATCTCCACGACGTAGTGTAATCTATTTTCTGCCACCACCTTAATTGGAAGGGTATAATGGTGTAATTAGTAACTATATATGATTATTAGAAATTGATATTTATACTGAAATAGTATACATACACTTCAACCCAATTCCATGATGATGGGAACGATATCATCGCTCGTGCGTACGTATGGACTACCGTATCCACGACGCGATGAGATTCATTATCCATGTTAACCATTCCAGAATGATTATAAAGTTTATATAATGAATAATAATGAAATATATGACATGTTAAATCTACTGGATTTATGTATATATATATTTATGTCATCTACTTACTTCCATTCAAGACAATAAGGAAAGGAAAACAGTGTTCATGCGTACGTACGGACTACCGTCTCCATGAACGGTGTGTTTCATTTCATTTATCTATCTATTATATATATATACTGAATATATATGATATATAAATCATGTTTTATATTCTTTAAGTAATTAAATCATGATATAAGTAATAATAATGTCAATAACAACAAGTCCAAACACCTACGATAAATGAAAAGATTTTACCCAAAACGCTTCTTTAACATGGAAATTACAAAAGAACGGGTAATATAAAGTCATAAGTGAACCATATATGATATTATAATAATGAATATGATTCTTTAATAAGTTAATGACATTATTTAAATCATTATAATGGAGTTTCGGATACGTACAAAGCATATCGGACATAAGGTAAGGGAAATATCACAATCTCATTTTTATCCGAGATTGTTTAAACTTTGGTATTTACGGGGGTGTATTTTATCATCCACATCCATGTTTCCTCAATATTTAATATTATTTCCATCCACCTACAATTTTTTTAATCCAATTTTGCACTTCGGTGAGTTTTTAGTAAAAGATATGAAAGGAATCTTTTGTCATTTTTCATATGAGGTACTTTTTGACTTTTCCGACAAAAGTACGAGAAGAATGTTTTCTTTTAACTTATACGGCATGAATGGATTTTTAAAACATTATTTCCAAGAATATTACTTTACAAGTTTTCAAGTTTATTTTTAATCAAGTTCTTTTAGTTTAAAATTGTATGACATGTTAAGAAAGGAAAAATGTTTTTGAAGTATAAAGGATATTTTCCTCAAGAATGGAGTTCAAGTGTTTTATCAAAATTATTTTCCATATAAGATAATAAAGGGTTCTGTTTTTATCCCTATTATTATATTGATTTGATTATGTTGTGATGGGATTATTTTTATGAATTCCTTTATCTTATATGAATTGTTTTATGATGTCACGATGTTTAAGATTCCCATTTTTATTACATTGGTTATGCAATAATGTATGATTTATGATTTTGTGGCACACATAAGAATGGTATCATTATGAGATGGGTGGGACCTATATCTCCCTCAAATTAATTGGGTAAAGATTTTATATCTCATGAGATATACATGGCTAGAACGGTAGGTTATACCGGTTCAGTGAAACAGGACTGAAATGAGGTTGAATTGGTTCAGAAATGGACTTTGTCCACTAATATTGTCTTGGCAATGAGTCTACACTAATAAGATATGATTCTCTATGATTATGTGTGTATTCCACAAAGTTTAATGTTTTATGTTATGATTATTGTGATTACATTTCACTGCCATGATTTATGCCATGTTATGAAATTATACTCTCTTTTGCAGGTTAAGATTTCCAAAATGTTATGTTCTTATGAATATGATGTGGTTGATATTTATTTTATTTAAACTTACTGAGCATTTGATCTCACCCTTTTATGTTTTCTTTTCCCCAGGATATAAAGAAAGGTTTTAGGTAAAAAAAGAAGATCTTTATGGGAGATGTTGAAGATCATTCACCACGATTAGTAGATTATATTCCGAGTTTCCAAAGACACTAAACTTTTACGATCCTTGTGTGTGTATTTTTGTAATGTACTATGTATTCCGCAAAAGTAATTTAATGTCCATGTACGTCAGGATTCGGGTCTCTACAGTTGGTATCAGAGGAAAAGATTAGTCAACCTTTGGAAACTAGGATGCGAAAACATTAGTGAGATCCCTAGAGATATTTCTAAGGTATGTCTAGGGATGTCCCCAAGGATAAGTATACGTATAGGATATAGTCCTAGAACTATGGTAACAATATTATATTAGACAAAAGATGTTAGATATTGAATTTAATCCCCCTTTATTATGATTTTTCCCTCTCACACTACTCTTTTCAGGTTTTAGGAAATGGCTGGAAACAAGATGATTCACGATAATAGAGGATATCATGGAAAATTGAATGATATTATTCATGATAAACCAAATGAAATGGGATTTTGAAGTCCAAACATCATTATTATGCCGAATAATAAATCTCATAATATGATCAATAAAGTAAAATTTGGTAAGATTCCTGACTCGGCTAATAAGAGAAAGCTGGAGTTTCATTATGATCATATAGGAAAGAAAGTTCAATTTCCCCTATGTAAATAATGTGGGAAGAGGCATCAAGGAGAATGTTTCAAAGGAAGTGGAAGATGCTTTGTGTGTGGAAATGAATCACACAAAGCCAGTAAGTGCAAAGGAAAAGGTTCAGTTAACACCAGGGATGAGGATAATGGTATTGCTACGACATCAACAATGGTTAAATGTTTTAAATGTGGAATGTACGGGCATTATGCAAACCAATTCCCTAAGGGAAAGTCTCATGAAGAGAATCAGTATGGTCGTATGGGTAGTATTTATGTGGATGATGATGAAGAGACTACAAATGATATGTGAGATGAAAGAATTGTTGAAGCTCAGTCAATTGTTTAAGAATGTAGTGGAATGATTACATGTTTATCATGTGTAATGTTGTATAAGTAATCTCATGGTACTATGGAATAAAGATACATCTAAGGATTGTTACACTGTTGTCTTTCCTTGAGTTTTGAATGTGTATGATTAATGGTATTAGTATCCATGAAAGGTTATTCAGATATTTTTGGAATGTAGATGATATGAGAATAATGAAGGGATAAGGAGAAAATTAAATGTTTGATAGTATTCATGAGCTCATGATTGATATAAGCAGAAGGTTATATCATGGTTTGAGTATATATAATTTTGAGGATTTTGGTATGTGGAAAGAGTTAACGTTTAACTGCATTCATTTTTTTCACTAAGGTTCAATGGGTATTCAAGAGAATACATGATTAAGGCCTTTGAATGTTTAGAATGTGACCAACTAGACATATCTTATGATATATGGGGATCAATGATGGTATTAAATCTCTGCTAATCATTTTCACTATATTATGAGAGTGGACTGAAGTATTATGGATAAGCCTAAAGATAGGAATAGATTATGTTGGACATAAGATAGTATTGTTTAAGTATAGAAGTTTTTCGATATTTTTGATGGGATGTTATAGTAATATAGCTTTAGAAAAAGGACAAATTGCAAGACGGGCGACAACCCATCGCGTCAGACAAGGCTGTGGGAATCGAAACAAGAACTGAAGTGCGAGTGGCCTTTATCGCTTACCACTGGCCTACAGGAAGTCCCTGGTTTGTAGAAAATAGTTTTATTTTATTAGGCGTTATGGTATATGAAGTATAAGTTCATTTTTGGAATCGTATACGATTAACTTCACTATAGATGGTCTTATGTATTTTGAAACCTTTTGTTTGAGACAGATGTAATGACCCATCATTCTATCACAAGATCTGCTAACACCTCACGAATGACAAATTAAACCTCATTTCTTTAAGAGATGAAGTAGAAATTGTCCAAAGAATGACAAACGGTGAGACTGTACCAAAATCACGAAAGTATTTTTCTAATTCCAATTTCATCAAATTTAGGGAAATGATCTTGAAAAACCAAAAAAGATGTCCTACTGCCCTTATATCCGAATAATCAGATGGTACCTTAGATAATCACATATCTATGGCTTTGTGATTGTTGGCTTTTTCATAGCCATGTTCTCTACCACTCTCCATCAGAACATGATGGTTAGATTTCTCTTCCATATCCATATTTTCACCTATGTGGAAACCCAGTGATTAGTTTTTTTGGGTAACCATTACGTTTCGTACTTTTGTTTTTAAAGATTGGTTTTGGTATTCCTTTTTACGATGTGGGTTTCTATTAAAGAAACTTTATAATAGTAAACCATTTATAACCCCGACGAATTTCGAGGGAGAAATTCATTTTAAGGGGGGTAGAATGTAACAACCTGAGATTTTATAAGATACATTCATTTTAATTTCATTCATATCATCTATTTTATGACACACAAATATTATCTCTTGAATACGCAACACCGTATTAGCTTGCAGTATATGCAACACTTTTCTTGGCTCTTATTACACACAATTTTCAAGTTTGTTTGATAGAAGTTATTCAATGCAAAATTGAGTTTATATATATATATATATTCAATGTATAAATAAAATATGGTTGGATTCTATTATACACAACAACAAAGGAGTTGTGCACTACATGCAACCCTGACTTTTCTTGCAATACACGCAATCACGACCTTCCTCGATAGCATGTGTTGTACGCAATACCGGGATTTACAAATCATCGATATGTTATTATAATATTGTTATGAACTAGCCGTTATTAATAGTGTTAACTAAATTTTTAATTTTATAAAATTATTATTCATCTTACACATTTTCTATAACATGGTATAAGAACAAAATAAATTTTTCAGGTAAAATAAGTATTTTTAAAAAAATGCCGTTTTGCCACCTTTTGACGGAGCGCCCACTTTAAATCTAGTTTTTGACATGTTTATAAGTTCAATTTGACAAAATAAAATTCTTATTTTGAATTAGGATATAAAAATTTACATTAGATAAGGTTTTGATATTTTTTCCGATAACATTCATATTTTAATGAATAGTAAAAACACGCTATATTTTAATTAAAAACAAATTTTTTCATCGTAATATCTTATGTGGTTAAATTATAATATTGAATGGTTTTAAAGTATAAATAGAATATATTTTTACCATTTAATAAAATGTATGTCATTAGCATTGATTTTACCTTGAATTCGTATGTTAAATCAATTCAATCTTTTGCAATGTTTTAAAGAAAAACCCATTTTCTTTGGACAACGAGATTAATTTTAATTTAATTTCTGCATCTTTTTTGTTTTGAATTTGGAAAAATTAATTCCATATTTGGAATCAGTGGGTCCAAATTATTTTAATAAGCTACTTTTTATTTTTGGGCATTGTGAATAGAAACTACGGTAAATTTTATTTACTATAGTTAAAGAAAAATCGGGTAATTAAGGGTAACTATAATATAATAAAATTACCCTAACACTTGGAAAAATCCTATTGGATGGCTAAACGTAGACCCATATAACCTAAGTGTCGGATTAGATTCATTTTATGGACTTTTTTTCCATGAAAATAATTTAATTATTATTAAAACCAAAGAATGTGACAACATGTCACTTTCTTAAATCTTGTTAGTATAATAATTTTAATTTAGTGATAAACATCATGAATCTTAGAACATGAATAGTCTCCTGAAATCCAATAAAATTATATACATCATAGGAATTTATTTAGAATTCTTAGGGATTAAATAATTATCATTTATTATGACACAAAGATGATGCAGTAATTGTCTTATTAATGAAATAAGGATATAATTGATGTTATAAATTCCCAAATAAATGTAATTTGAGACTTTTTATGACTTAAATTAAATTTATAGGTTACTATGACATGGTATTGTTGATATAAGTAACGTGTCTCTAACTTATCATTCTTTTATGAATTTTATAAAAATCATGTACCAAAGAGTGTCAAAATTGACATAAATTAGTTTTTAAAACAAATATTCTATTATTAAATGCTATTTATTTCTTAAAAATCAAAGGCTCAGAAAAATGACCTAGATAAGGATATATATATTATTAATAAACATCTTGGGGTTCGTTTGTCTTGTTATGGTATGTTTATTAACCATATATTGTATGAAAACAAAAAGACACGGTAAAAGTTAAATTATTTAACTTAGAGTTAAATCTAATTGATAAGGTTAAAATAATAAACTAAACTTGTCTAAATCCTATTGGATGAGAGTATTGAGAACCATCTACAATTTATCGTCTAAATATGACCCTTTTTAACCATTATTAACCGAATTTGACCTTAATATAAAATAATATTTTGTGATTTTCCTAAGGTGCCCCTCTCCTCCCTTATAAAAGGGCACCTCCTCCCTCTCCTCCTCACACCAATTAGAGCATTCAAGCTCAAACAAACCCTGCCAAAATATCTTCTCCACTTCCCTAGTATCATCCTAGAGGTCCTGGTCATCTTCAAAGACCATCCTTAGTTCTTTAAGTGGAGGTTAAGTGAAGGCGCGTCAAAAAGAGGTAATATCCATTACCGATCTTTTTCAATTTCTTTCTTCTTCAAAATCTTCGTATTTAGTTGTTTCATGATAAAGTAATAACATAAGTATTTCTTATTTACTGATATGTTATTATAAATATGAAACAACTCTAATTAACCTTCTATCCATCCTACGGAAAAGGAAATCACCGCGCGTGCGTAAGTACGGAATACCGTCTCCACGCCGTGGTGTAATCTATTTTCCGCAACCACCTTAATTGTGTGGGTATAATGGTGGAATGAGATAATATATATGATTATTATAAAGTTATATTGTTACTTAAATAGTATACATGCACTTAAACTCAATTCCACGACCATGGGAACGATATCATCGCTCGTGCGTATGTACGGACTACCGTCTCCACGACGCGATAAGATTCATTATCCATGTTAACCATCCAGAATGATTATAAAGTATATATAATGAATAATAATGAAATATATTACATTGTAAATATACTGGATTTATTTATATATATATGTATGTCATCTACTTACTTTCATTCAAGGCAATAAGGAAAGGAAAACAGCGTTCATGCGTACGTACGGACTACCGTCTCCATGAACGGTGTGTTTCATTTCATTTATCTATCTATTATATATATATATACTGAATATATATGATATATAAATCATGTTTTATATTCTCTAAGTCATTAAATCAAGATATAAGTAATAATAATGTCATGAACAATAATTCCAAACACCTACGATAAATGAAACGATTTTACCCAAAACGCTTTTTTAACATGGAATTTACAAAAGAACAGGTAATATAAAGTCATAAGTGAACCATATATGATATCATAACAATGAATATGATTCTGTAATAAGTTAATGACATTATTTAAATCATTATACAGTAGGTTCGGTTACGTACAAAGAATATCAGACATAAGGTAAGGGAAATATCACAATCTCATTTTAATCTGACATTGTTTATACTTTGGTATTTACTGGGGTGTATTTTTTCATCAACAACCATTTTTCCTCAATATGTAATATTATTTCCATCCACCTACAATTGTTTAAATCCAATTTTACCCTTCGGTGAGTTTTTAGTAAAATATATGGAAGGAATCTTTTGTCGTTTTTCGTACGAGGTACTTTTTGACTTTTCCGACAAAAGTACGAGAAGATTGTTTTCTTTTATCTTATACGGCATGAATGGATTTTTAAAACATTATTTCCAAAAAGATTCCTTTACAATTTTTCAAGTTAATTTTTAATCAACTTCTTTTAGTTTAAAATTGTATGACATGTTAAGAAAGGAAAAATGTTTTTGAGGTAGAAAAGATATTTTCCTCAAGAATGGAGTTCAAGTGTTTTATCAAAATTATTTTCCATCTAAGATAATAAAGGGTTCTGTTTTTATCCCTATTATTACATTTATTTGATTATGTTGTGATGAGATTATTTTGATGAATTCCTTTATCTTATATGAATTGTTTTATGATGTCAAGATGTTTATGATTCCCATTTTTATTACATGGGTTATGCAATGATGTATGATTTATGATTTTGTGGCACACATAAGAATGGTATCATTATGAGATGGGTGGGACATATATCTCCATCCAATTCATTGGTTAAATATTTTATATCTCATTAGATTGACATGGCTGGAATGGTAGGTTATACCGGTTCAGTGAAACAGGATTGAAACGAGTGTGACTTGGTTCAGAAATGGACTTTGTCCACTAATATAGTCTTGTCAATGAGTCTACACTAATAAGATATGATTATCTATGATTATGTGTGTATGCCACAAAGTTTAATGTTTTATGTTATTATTATTGTGATTTCATTTCACTTCCATGATTTATCCCATGTTATGAAATTATACTCTCCTTTGCAGGTTAAGATTTCCAAAATGTTATGTTCTTATGAATATGATGTGGTTGATATTTATTTTATTTAAACTTACTGAGCATTTGAGCTCACCCTTTTATGTTTTCTTTTCCCCAGGATATAAAGAAAGGTTTTAGGTAAAAAAAGAAGATCTTTATGGGAGATGTTTAAGATCATTCACCACGATTAGAAATTTATATTCCGAGTTTCCAAAGACACTAAACTTTTACGATCCTTGTGTGTGTATTTGTGTTATGTACTAAGTATTCCGTAAAAGTAATGTAATGTCCATGTACGTCATGCTTCGGGTCTCTACAATGGCCATCCATGGATTTATTTTGGGACCCCATGGATCAACTCGTATGTGATAATGACACTTTATATTAATTAAGTTAAAGTAAATACAAAAATGGCATAAAAATATATCTTTTTGTAAAAAAAATTCCATAGGGTTATATATATTATCTCTCTGACTATAAATATTATTTAAAAATATAATAAGATTTACTACATAATTGTATTTTATTTATAATGTTTAGACATTGAATAATTAAATTTATTTATGACACAATGAAGATGCAGTATTTTCCTTATGAATGAAAGAATCAAATAAATGGTATTATAGGTGTCAAAATAAATATAATTTGCAAATTTTGATGCCATAAACGAATTATATAGGTTAATGTGACTTGTCAGGATTGATTAAATGATATTTTCAAAGTAATATTTCTATTAGAAAATTAACAAAAAACAAAATAGAAAATATTGTCAAAATTGACATAAAAGAGTTTTTAAAACAAATATTATATTATTAATTTATATTATTTGCCTAAAAATATAAGGTTCGGAAAAAGGACTTAAATAATATTATATAAGCCATTAATGAATCACTTGAGTTTCTTATGGAAGATTATAGTACATTTATAAACCATATAATATAAAACTACAAAGAGACATGGTAATTGTCAAACTAATTAACTAAGAGTTAAATCTAGAAGACAAGGTTAATATAGTGACCCAAACCTGTCTAAAACCTTTTGGTTGAGTGATTTTCGACCCATCCCAACCTTATAATTGAAATAAATTATTTTGGAGCCATTATAAAACGAAAATTATTTTATTATAAAAAATATTTCAATCTTTTCCTAAGGTGCCCCACACCCCTCTTATAAAAGGGAACTTCCCCTTCACTCAATTACACACCTTGAAAGTCATTTGGCTCGGCCAAAACCTTCCCTAATATCCTTTAAACTATCCTCCCTTAATGCTAGAGGCCTTCCTTTAGTCATAAATCTATCTTGTGGAGCCCTTTTGATCAAATCATAAGGAATAAACCTGAAGAAGATGTAAATATTTCATCACCTCTTTCAAGTTCATTTCTTCTTCCACTTCCTCTTTATTTGTTGTTTCCATTCTAAAATAATAAATCCATTATCTTCTATATATTGTGATTTTATTGTAAAATGGTACAACCATATTCATTATTTTATCCATCCTAGGAATGACATGTCACCATATCTGTGTACGTACGGCTTACCGTCTCACATCATGGTGTACTTTGTTATTCAAACACTCATCATTTTGATGGGTTTAATAATGAGTATAAATGATTTAAATAATAAATACATCATGATAATGAATCTGTATATATGATATACCATCCATTTATATACTATTTTAATACCAAAAGAAAGATATTGTCACTCGTGTGTACGTACGGATTACCATCTCCACGAACGTGATGAGATTCATTCCCTATAGTATCCATTCAAGACTAATTTTCATTTGATGATTAAAAATAATTTTTAAAGACTCTATATAATTCTGAATATGAATAGGATACATCATATCCATAATAAAAATAACTTATGTAACAAATCATTTAAAGGAAAACGAATCAGTTAACACCATAAATGATGATACTACTAAAATATCATTTACAGAGAAATATTAGATGATCATATATGATATCATATTAATTTATATGGTTCTTGTATAATTTAATAACAACGATTTCACCATTAAAAGGAGTTTTCCCTACCCTCGACCAAGGAAAAGAACATGGTAAGGTTTAATTCTACAATCTCTTCATTATCTGAGGTTGTTTATATGTAATTATCTACTGGGACCTTTTTATCATCCACATCCATGTTTCTTAAAATGTATTTAAAAACATTTATACTATTTACTAGATAATGGGTTAAAGTCATTTATACCATTATTTGACCTTATATATTTTTTAAAGGAATCTTTCTATCATTTTCCAAACAAGGTAATTTATAACCATTTCGAAAAAATTAAGGAAAGAACGTTTTTTTAACTTATATGGTGGGTGAAACTATTTTCCTCCATTATAACATCATCAAATCTTCCCTTACAAACATATAAGAATATTTTCAAAATAAAAGTTTTCTTTATAATTTTTTTAAACATAAATGATTTTAAATTAGAAAGAGATATTTCTCTCAAATATTTTTTAATTCATCTACGTCAAAATCCTTTGATGGATTTTAAACTTATTTGAGGTTGATTTGGTATGATACAGAACATCAATATTGAATTAAAGGTGTTGTGATATGTTTGACTGTGGATGATTTATTTTTACACCATTCATGGTTTATGGATAAGTTATTGACATTTTGTATGTTAGTTTTAATATGAATGTTTATGATATGATTAAACCATTTCGTAATTTGAATGTATTGGAAAAATATGTTCCGGGTTGGGGAAGGGTAAAAGTAGGCCCTTCGGGTTGGGGTCCGGTTACAACAGGCCCTCCGGGATGGAGTCTGATTACAGAGGCTCTCTATGTTGGGGTCCGATTATAGTTAGCCACTAGATCCTCTCACGAGGCCTTAACACATGAATTAAAGTTCGTTACTATAAATTCCCTTACTATGAAATTAGTTATTACATGCTATTATTCGACTAGTAGAATATCCATGTGCATGTTTATATGGTAATGTTTGATTTATTTTTTCCGTATTATGTTTATGTTTATGTTAAAAAAGGATGTGGTTTTTATTACTCATCATTGTTATAAAAGTTTATAGCTTCCGCTAAATTATTTACCCTTACTGACCATATGAGCTCACCCCTTTCTCATGTTTTATTTTCCCAGGATCCCATGTAGTGTTTTATATTTGAGTTGCAGGGTTAATCTAAGGGACTAATGGAATCCTCAAAGAAATATACAAGCTATATTTTATGTTTGAAATTGTGATGTGAAGTTCATGTATGTAATTTATTTTCCAAAAATGCTAAACTGATCAGTCCTTTGAGACTTGATTGCTTGTAATCAATTCAATGTGTTCAAATAATGAACCGACTCTGGGTAACTAGTGTCGGGGCACTAAAATATTACCAATTGAAGATGAAGAAGAAAGGTATTCCCAAGACTAACATTTGAATGAGTTATGGACACTAAGTGTTCATAGTTTTTCCCTTAAAACAGAGTAATGCTCCAGAAATTTTCATGGAATTAATGAATAGAATCTTTAGATTTTACTTCGACATATTTGTGGTTATATTTTAAAAAGATATTATAATATACTCTAACATCAAAGAGGAACCTTATGAGCATGTGAATATTATACTAAATAATTTTATTAGGTAAAACCTATATGAAAATTACAGTAAATGGATGTTCTAGCTGGAGGAAGTATCATCCATAGGGCATGTAATAACCAGCAAAGGGATATCTATAGACCCTGCTAAAACAAAGGCATTTCAAGAGTTACCTAGACCAGAATATATAATAGATATCCATATTTTCCATAGCCATGTTGGGTTTCACTGAGGATTTGTGAATGAGTTATCATGATTTTAAAACCCATTAACAAATTTTACTTGGAATGGAGTAATGACTATCTGGACCAGTGAATGTGATGACTGCTTCAAAGTGTCGAAAAGAAGGCTTATCACAAAACCAGTACTCACAATACCACCAATTGGGGAACTATTTATGGTACACAGTGATACATCAATGATGTTAATAGGTTTTGAACTGATGAAAAATGAGAAAGTGATAACTTTTACCACATGGAAATTGAAAATTCCAGTGAAAAACTATCCCACACATGTTCTAGAGTTGATGGCAATAATCATTGCATTGAATGTCTGGAAAAATTATATCTCTAAGGAGAATTTGAAGATATATAATGATTATACGATCATAAATATATATTCCCACATAAGGATCTTAATAAGTTCCTGTGAAGTAGTTATATCTCATCATGGATTATGAATTCTCAATCCACTACCATCATAGAAAAGAAAGTAATATGTAATATTCTTGAAGTATAAATCATATTGTAACTTTACCAATGATGATAATGGAGAGGGATGAAATATTCTTAGACCTACAAAGGCTGGACATAGGAATCATTAAGGAAGTAACATCATCAATACTTTCTAAAATTATTGTTCTACCCTCCCTTATAGATAAAATAAATGATTCCCAATGAAATTATGAGGAGATTCAAAAAAAGGTGGAATCTATTTGAAATGGGAAATCATCATTGTTCAACATTGATAAGGAAGGTTTCATAAGATATGGGTTTTGACTATGTGTTCCATCCAATCCAATGGAAAAGAATGATCTTATGAATGATTCACATAGATAAAATTTCTGGATTCACCCAGGAAGCACAAAGAAATATCGAGATATCTAAGAGCACTATTTGATGGAAAATATTAAGAAGGAGAATATTAAATATACATCAATGTTCTTGGTATGATAGTAAGTGACGTCTGAAAGAAAAAATCCTAAGGGGTTGATGCAACCATTACCCATACCGAAAAGGAAATGGGAAAACATCATTATGGATTTCTTCACTATACTTTTGAAGAAATCCAGAATAAATAATGATATATCAGTCATTGTGTATCTTCTTACAAATACAACTCACTTTATCTTAATTTGAGAGGACGTTTCAATTGATCATGTTCCATGAAAATACATCAAATAATTAGTGAGGTTGTATTGAGTACCACTATCTCATGTATTTGCTTGAGATTTGAGATTTATCTCTATGTTTTGGAAATGTCATCAACAAGTTCTAAACACTGAGCTGAATATCAGTACGGCTTATCTCCCTCAAACTAATGGCCAATCTGAGCATACAATTTAGACATTGGAATACATGTTATTAGCATGCTCTATGGACTTAAATGGATTATGGGACCAATATCTACCAATTTTTGTGTTCTCTTACAACAACGTTTTCCTCTCAAGAATCCAAATCACTCCATATAAAGCCCTTTATAGAAAAAGATGCAAAAAACCAATATACTGTGATGAAGTTAGAGAACATAAGCTTCTAGAACCTACAATGGTCAAATAAATGATTGAAAAGGTGAAAACATTCAGAAGTATATCATGGAAACACAAAGTTGACAAAAGATCTATGTTGGGAATAGTCAAATATACCTGTAGATTTAGGTTAGAGATATGGTATTCCTCCACATATCGCCATAGAAGAGGATCATGAGATTTGGGAAGAAAAGAAAGTTCAGTCCCATGAACATCATCTCCTTAGAGATTCTTAATAGTGTCAGAGCTATAACCTATCAACTAGAACTTACACCATCCATGTATCATGTACATGAAGCATTTCATGTATCCCAATTGAGGAAGTAAATATCATATCCTTCACATGTACTAAATTTATATGTGGTATAGTTGGAAATTGATATCTCTTATGATGAGATGTTAGTGAAGATCTTGGATTATAGAGATAATGTTCTACACAATAGGACTTCTCAACTAGTCAAAGTACTATAGAGGAACGATATGAACAAAGGCGAAACATAGGAACCGAAGGAAGTGATCAAGGGGAGAACCCATAACTTGTTTTCACTATTATATTTAAAATGAAATTTTGAGGGATAAATTTCATAAGGGGTAAAATGTAACATTCAATAATTTAATCAGTCAAATTTCCCTTCTTATAATTATGTTATATAGTATAAAATGAATACATAACCTATAGAACCCAATAAGTATAATATTTTCAAAAATTATGAATCAAATATGTGGTATTTATAAAAATTAAGGAACCAATACAAATGGTATAGTAACTTGGACATTGGTATAGTAATGTGAACATTAGGAATAGTAAACCTTCAAATAGAATATTAACCTCACCTATGAAAGTATAATTTATATGTAGGTATCTTATGAGTGAATATATTATATATTTATAACTTTTCATAATTAAATAAATGTTTCAAAATTGATAAATTAAGTGTATGTATTTTTGGGCATTATAAATGTTTATTTTAAATTTTTTAATTAATATAATGATTAAAAAGAAAATTTATTTTCATTAAATAGATTTATAAATTAATATTTTAATTTATTATGATTATAATATAATTTAATGTGACCTTAATTAATTTTACAATGTGTCATAAAATCAGTTATAATTTTAAAATACGTATTTTTTTAAATAAATGGTGATTTTAATTAAAAATTAAAATTTCCATATTTACAAAATTATTTTCATAAAATCTATTCTTTTTTTAATTCTGCATATCAACAAATGGTTCTAGGGAATTTTTGGTATTTATCTAAAATAGTTACAATTTTGGTGAATGGTGAAATACGAAAATGTATGGTATTTAATAAATACATTAATTATTGAGTCATGAATGATATTTGGATTTGGTAAGTACCCATTGGTTCAGAAATTCCTAAAAAATTTATTTTATTTTAGTCCCAAGAATCATCAATACTGATTGTCTTGAGCCAAAATACTAAATAAATGAATAAAATAATCAAAAACACCCCTCTATTCCCACTATAAATATCACCCCTTTCCACCTACTATCCTCACACATTAAAAGACTTGTATTGTTTTTATATTCTTACACATTACATTCCCAATCACATTATCAAAGATTTTGTTTTTCTCAACTCACCAAAAGACCATTTCCAAATGCTTTAAGGTGGTTCTCAAGGATACGACACTCAAGAGGAAAACCCTTCATCTTTCTCTTTTATTTTATTTTCTTTTATTACCCTTACCACACCTCTCCTATATAAAGTGACATGATAAATAAATTATCATATATATATACTTGAATTTTAATATGTTAATTGTATATCCATCAACAAATATCTTCTCTTCCATTTTTATCATAAAAATGAAAAACAAAATCATCCATGATGTGATGATTCACCACTTTAAGGGATGAATGTTTTAAATTATATATTTATGACTTCTTGTATAAAAGAAAACACATTATAATGGCTACAAATTATTTTAAAATTTATATTAAAACTTTTTTTGTTTTGGAATTAATACATACACATAATATTAAATAATAAAACAAAACTAGTTCATAATGATTGAAAATTCACTAAAATAAACTAATTTTCATCATTACATTTTAATCTAATGAATCAATATAATATCTGAAAAATGATATATAGGACCATTTAAAATTATGTAGGTTCATAAATATCATATACATAGACTTATTGGGTTTTTCATTTATTATACAAGAACTCCCATAATAAAACTCGAAGGAACGGATCATAAAATATTGAAACGAACACCCCCGTAAGGATGAAATTGAATCTTATTACACAATGAAATATCCATAAATAAACTTAATAAAATTATAGTAAATAAAATACATGCTTAATTGGTTATGAATTAATTAATTAATATATCATATGTTATTATCCCGGACATTATTTACAAATGTATGACACTTTCAGACATAAGGTAAGGAATTCTCTCCGAACCATAATTTTTTCCATCAAGTTACACTATCTCTCTAATTAACCCAATAAAATTATTAAATAATCTTATGTAATCCCCATTAAATATATTTTTATGTTCTATAAATATTTACCTAGCTCTATTATTTTTTCTTTTATTGGGAAATACATATTATACAAGGATCCCTCTTTAATCCCTCTCGATAAGTAAGCCCGGTTAAAGGGAAAAGTCCAATTTCTTATCCATTTTCAAGTACAATACACAATATGTGTTAATCCATTAATTGTTTTCTAAAATAACCCTTTTTATCATAAAAACACTTAATTTATTTCTGGTTTTATACAAATAAAATATTCATTTCCCTCTTTGAATACTATTTAATATTTTCTCTTAAAATGCACTAAAGTGGCTCATTTAAAAAGATTATTGAACAGTATTTTTACTTTTTTTCAATTAAATTGGAAATAATTTGTCATTATATATTCCAAATTTACCTTATTATTCTCCATGTATGTTTTAAATCCATTCTTTATTAGACATCATAATTATACGAACATTGTTTCTGCATTATAACAATATTATTATACCCATTTATTTACATGGGTAATCCTTATGTTTATACATTAAGTTTGATTCCTCACGTAGAAAACATATGAATGAAAACTTTATTATGGGTTCACTCATATAGTTATCCAATGAATTGAGTAATTTTTATTCTCATGAGACATATTTTTGGTATAGGAAGTAAACTAAATTCCTTTATGGGACTTTGTCAACAATGTGATATAGTCTTAGATGTTATCCATGACTCATGTTTATGTCATGGTATATATTGCTACCACATTACTATTTTTTCATGATTACATGAACCCATGTTCCATAAGTTATGATTCCATATGTTAATTCATGTTCTATTACTTTTTATTACATCATATTCTTCATTATAACTAATGTGATATGCTTTATTTCTATGTTTATTCCTTTATTGTGATTTTTAGCACATCACTTTGTTCATGTATTACATATGTTATCCTATGAATATCTATGATCTTAGTAAAAGATAGGATCTCATTATGGTTAATTAATATAAATATTTTTTGTTCCGGTTCCTTGTTTTCAGTTTTGTGAACTTAATCCTCCAATAACACTAGGATTTATTATCCTTTGATTATTTTTTATCGTTAATTATTCTTAAAATTGTGCAAAAACATATATAAAATGATTCGGTCTCTATAAGTGAGATTGATTATAACTTACCATACACTAATGTATGGTAAGAAAAATAATGTTATTTATATCCTAGAGGTTATACATTATTCACGCATCTTAAACATTAGTTAATTTTGGGATATCTAATTTGGAAAGGTCATGTTCACTTATAATAACTGTTACTAGACATCTATGATAATGGGTCCCTTTTATTATTTTTATGGTCACTTGTGCATGTCTCTTATTTGTTGAGAATGGGTGGGCGAAGCCTCTATAGTGGGACTGAGTCTTGTTTAGGAGATGTCAAAGAGGATCTAGGATACACATCCACACTTAGTTATAGCTCAATGTTGATAGAAATCATATGTAGGTCATTAAAATCAACCTTGGGAGTTTTTTATTAACAAACTTGTTTTCTTGAATGTTTTTCCTCATTCGAGTCACTGTCATCTTGGGAAATAAGATTAGTTTCCTTTGAGATATGATGGACCATTTGATATCATTGAGAATCTTGTACAGGTATCTTATTGGTCATTATTACTAGCTTATTATATAGTTTTGTATGATGTTTTCCACATAACATGTGTCAATAATTACCACCCTAATCCATCCCATATTTTGTGTTGGGTGTAGATTGAGTTGCATACAAATGTGTCTATTGTGGATAATCCTGTGGAGATCATTGATTCTCAAATTAATGTCTTGTACGAGAGTTTTATTCTACTAGTCAAAGTGCAGTGGTCACATATTTCAGATACATGTGAGACATTGGAGCATGAATCACAGGTGATGGATAGTTGGTCACACCTATTTCATGAGAATCCATCCCCTACATGACGTTATTGGAATTTACAGTCTTATAGTGGGGATACTTGTAAAATTATTGTTATGGTATAAACTATTTTTAATGGTTGTGGTTTTTACATTACTTTTTTGGAGTAATAGAGTTAATGTGGGAGTTTTATAGGGAAATTGGGATAGGCGTTGGCTATAGAACTAGTTCACATTATGAAGGGTATATTCACAATGTAAAATTCTTTATGGGTATAAATCATTATTTGGTTTCATTTTTTGAAATTTTTTTATGATGTGAATTGTTTTCATACCGTGAATGGGTCTTCTGGGTTTAATTAACTGAGGAGACACATTTTTTGGAATGAATGAAAATCGATGGATTTACATTGTAAATTGATGGCTCGTGATGTGAACTATTTATTCTTAATGAGTTTTATTCAATAATTGTATATAGATCCTCTCATTAAACATGTTATTCATCTATCAAACCCTGTGGATACCACATGTGTTTTTGGGTGGTGTCAACACTTCTGAACTTCTCATTTTGGTGCCTTGAACTCAAAATTGGTTGGATACTCTACATTCAGTACGTAAGATCATATTATTATCATATTATTTGATTCTATTATATTTGGAAGTAGTTTTGGGATGGGTTTATGGGATCTATGATGATATTATTATTCTTGTTCTTTAGTCAATTCTTCATCCATTGTGTGATTATCTTCCGGAGGCCAAATAATGTGTTGGTTGTGGTGTGACATGATAGTTTCTCTAGGTATTTGTAGATATAACTTTTCCACAAACAATTTTTTATGAAATTCAATTATAGGTTGTGATAATTATCATTAGGTACTCTATAAATTTGTCTTATATTAAATCCCTTTCCACTCTTAGTGTGTGGATCCCATCAAAGTTTGTGCACGACTAGAGTTTTATGTAAGTTCTTCCATATCTAGCCTACGGAATTTGAACTGTAATTAAACTAGGTTTTATAAAATATTTTATAAATTAATTGGAATGATTATTTTTGTTAGTTTATTTTTGTTTTTAAATGGGCTTTTTAGAAAATATGGGCTTCCCCATGATTTGGTAAGACAAAAGTGTTTTTCAAGGAATTGTGAAATGAATTGTGAAATGGATTTTCAAAGAAATATTTTGACTAATAATGTTATTTTGGGAATGTTTTATTAAATGTGAAAAACCCTTTTAAATTGATTTGATATATGATGAAAATGGGAGACATGGGTACCTAGGTGTATGGTTTAGTATTGGACATTTTCCATTGAATTTGTTAGAAAGTTCACATTGGTTGATTATTTATTGACCCAGATCATATACGTATAGGCCCAAATAAATAGTTGATATTTTAGGAGATTCACTTTTTGGGGTGTTCTTATATTTCCAACATTTTGATACATGAGTTTTAGGAAATTGAGTGTGCCCTAGTCTTTAACTATTTTTTATGGTTCAAATGATCTATCTGTCCCAGTCTTTATAATCCTAGGCTAGTTTTTACCATTGTTATTTTTATTGTTATTTTTTCGATTTGATGTACCAGATTTGATAAATTTCGATAGTTTTTTATATTTATTCTTTGAAACGATTTTTTATAGCTTGTTTTGGAACTATGGAAAATAAAGGGGAAACTGTGTACTATGATTTTGATATAAAAAAAGTTATTTTCTTACCATGACTTTTTTTTATAAAAACTAATCATATTGGGATAACTATATATATACTTGATATGTAAAACCTAGTTAGGATCCTACTAAGCCTATTTAACTCCTAACATACACATTCTCTTAGGGATGTGTATAATGTTTATTGAATTTTGATTTTGGTAATGGAAAGGTATCGTAGTGAGGCAGTGGGGTTTATATTATCTTTGTGTGGGTAATTGGTGGTGGGATGGTGTGACATTTCCCACATATCACATAAATTAGTTGTTTTTAGTTTTAATTTACTTTTTTGGTTGTTCTACGTGTACCTTTTATTTTTATTTATCTAGATTTTTGGGTTGTACCACTACCATTATCATTTTTTGGTTATGATATATATTGCTTCTAGTATTTATCAAATAGATTCTATTCATTGTATATATATATATATATTCCCTGTATCTTGTTTCTAGTTGAGTGAAATCATTCTATCCAGTTATTTTTTGATGCCTGAGTTCTAGTTACCAGCCCATAGGGATCAGGAACACCCTTTGGGTCAGTGGCGTATCAGTTTGGGTACCAGTTTAGAGGTTCTCCTAGGTTTTCTCATTATATAGATTAACTAAAATTATATAATAGCCTATAAAATAATTCAATGGTGAATGTTTATATGATTATATTGGAATTATAAAATATGGGGAAAATGTAATTCATGCAGTTACCTTTATTGAAAAAATATTATTATGTCAACAAACGAATTAGAATTTTATTTCATGTAGACTTTGGTTATCATGTACTATTGTTATGTCAAGAATTTAGTTATTAATAATATGACATGTGGTGGATAATAATTATTATATATAATATATAATCTACATTTCAATCTAAATATATGTATTTTATATTGTGGTTAATAATTTCGAAAATATTGTTTAATTATTTATCACATGAAGTAGATAATAATATTTGATAATCTGTAATATTACCATAAGAAAGAGGAAAAAAATAATTTCATTTTTTATAATAATGATAATTATTATGGAAATTTTCTAGTGTCGAGAGAGAAATAATTTCATGTCATTGCCTAATTAATATTTTATAAAATCAAAATTATAGCAATATATGGTGTTGAACTACTTAAATAATTCTGATGAGAATTATTTTATAAATATTTATATTATAAAAATAGAAATAGATATTGATGAAAGTGGTATTATTGTTATTATTTTGATAAAATAAATATTATCACATGCATAAGACATTATTAATCCTTATAGATGATTATCACATGATTGTAAAAAAAATTTGAAATGTAAATACTATGAGATATATAAATAATAATATAAATTTTTGAGGTATTTAGGATGTGTGATCTCATGATTTTTATGTATAAGTGTTTGTCATCAGTTATTTAGTACATAGTGTGATAAATAAAGTTATATTTGTTATAAATGGTTTATATGCTAAGATATTCAATAAAAACATAATGTTTGTAATTTTATGTTTATAATTAAAAGGAACATTGAATTCACATTAGTTTTTTTGACATATAAAAGATAAGATTAAGGTGGGACACCAATTTAATTATATAATATTTACTATTGGAAATTTAAATAGATGATTATTTTATAATTCATGATTTAGTGATAAGACAATTAATGATGGTAATAATATATTTATGATTTATTAAATCATTTATTTTGGGATGAGAGATCCCATTACTATTTTTAAAGGTTATAATTTTATTGATTTTTTCATAGTTTCCTTTGAAATTATGTGTGTAGATTACATTTAAAATTTATTTATTCTCAATGGATTTAGAGACATCATATGATTCAATGAAAACCTTGTGTGGTTGGAATACATAATGAGTAATGTGTTGGGATGTTGAAGGTTGTGATTATAAAATGAGGTGTTGGATATGATGGTGGTGGTTGAATAAGGTTTCAGATATGATGATGATATTGGAATGAGATTCCATATATAATATAATGTTTATTTTTGTTGGGAATGACACCGAGGTGGTTGGGATGAATCCATAGTGGGGTATTTCCATTGATTCTTACTTCTTACTTGGTGCATTTTTGATGAATCTAGGGATAAATGTTATTTATATGATTATATTACAATTATAGGATGTAGTTCTATACTATTAACTATGAGTTTATATTTTATTTACTGTCCTAGAGTACTGTATTTTCATCAAATAATATTTAAATAATGAAATAATGTTCTTTGTTCTTGGTGATTTCAAATAATGATGAAATAATTGATAATACAAAAAAATAATTAATAGTGGTGTTAGAACATGGATTAAAAAATTAAAATGTTAGTCTTGGAAATTATAATGGTAATAATTAATTAATTAGAATGAATATTGATGCCAATATTATTATTTGAATCCTTGGACATTGTAATTGTAGTAGGGAGTCATATGTGATGTCTGTGAGGGATGAGTCTAAGTCTAGGTAGATGGCAATAGTCTGGTTGTGAGCTTTATATATATGATATATGATTATTTTCATATACAACCAGACCCAGTTTAGTAGGGTTACAGACACATAGTAGACTCTAGGAGGTTTTTTCTTAACATAATGGTAGGTGAGGAATAGATGCCCCCCTCTTTCCCTACTCTCTTATCCTGGTGGTACTATGGTATCGTATGTATGATGGTAATCATTCCCCATATATGTGTGTTGAGGTTTGTAATGACTTTTTGTTATTTTAAACACATGTATATCTAGATATAGTATCCTATGGATTTATATAGGTTTATCATGTATGGGTTGTTGGTGGTTAAGGTATAATATAAAACATACGAGTTGTGGTGGCTCCTAAAAACTACTCTGTTAGTATTTAGTGATGTGTAATGGGATGATGAGATGATGTGATGCACTGGAATCATAATTTGTAATGGGATGATGTGGTAAATATGATGCATGATATGATACATTAGACCAAGTGTCTTTAGACTGGTCTTCTATTAAAGAGGGATGGCATAGGATATATGACATTAGAGTAGAGTGGAAAACTGGTGGGGAAGTGGTAACAAAGTACCATAATTAGAAAATATATTGGATATTATGTTTTATTTTATTTAAATTCTTAGTGAGGGATATATGTTAAGGTGGTAAAATAAGAGTAAACTTGTTTAGGTGGTGATTCATTTGCATTTTTTATACATTGCGATTTAGTATGCTTCTATCAAATTTTTCAAAAGAGGTTTTAGGGGGTATCCTACTGAGTATTCATTGTATGCTCACCCTACATTTATGCGAACTTTTTATTAGTTCAACATGATCTGATTGTTGATCAAGATAGAAGATGCTAGTTTTGGGAGTTTTTTAGGGGATTTTGGAGCTTCACCATCATTGTCGATGATATTTTTTAGTATTTTTAGATGTTTCAGTTGTACATCATTACATTCATATATTGATATTTCCACTTTATTTATTACAAGAAGATGTTTTTTGGGTTTCCATTTTATCTCTTATTAATTAAATCTATATAGAGGGTAACACCTCACATTGGTGGGATTTATATACCCTCCATTCTAGTTTCCAATATGTGGCCTATTGAAGGTGGAATTAAGGTTTCGTTATCTCTATTTATTCATTAACAAATTAGGTGGGGTACCTTTAGAGGGAGTGGTGATGAATGAGTGGTAATATAGGTGAAACTTGAGAGATAAGATGAATTTTATATTGATATTATATCTAGGATTCATGGGTTGGTCGGGAAATATTTTTAGATGGGATTGGTATGAGCTATAAACAAGGGAGACTGTCTAGGACATGATATTTTAGGAACCCATAGGATCTGACACAAGGACCTTCAATTTTATTGGATATGATAAGTGAAATGATGATTCTTACGAACAGGAGACCTAGGAAATGATCATGCATCGTGCTTTAATGTGAATGTGTTTGAATGGGTTGGAAAAATAGAAAATTGGTTAAAATAATTAATTAATTTACCTTAAATAGTATATGTCTTGGCTTAAGAGACCATCATGTTTGTCTTTTGTTGGAGTATATGCATTTATAAAAATCCATTTGGTTCATTATAAAGATATTAAGCAAGATGTGTCAGAAAATCAATTCAAAGTGGAGGAAAATGATGAAAAAATCTAGTGGAGGAAACTCTGAGTGATTCAATTCCAGAGTCAGAATAAGTCCAAGGTTTCTATTATAGATTGTGGGACGGATTTTTGGTTCGATGATGAAGTGATAAATTTTCATTTGTATCGTTATTAGAGTTATCACTAATATTTGTTTTTTATTATACTATAAAAGAAATGTCCATTTTGGTGGCCTTTATTCCTTATAGTTTTTTAGGAGTTGGCTATTTTGTGGTGGAAGTCCTAAGATCAGTTTTTTGGGTGATTTTATTACATAAAATATATTTTTTTATAATAATATTTCCCCTTTTTTAGGATTCTAAATACCTTCTCATTACATGTAGTGATACCATTAAATATTATTATTTATCTAATACCCTTCAGTTGTTAGCCCCTTGAAGTGAATTTCTAGTTTTATCATTATTTTTCAATTATTATACCATCAGAATGCGTGTAGGGAAAATTCCCCATCCACTTGATTGAAACTCACCTATTAAATCCTTGATCCCTAATTTTTGTACCACATAAAACTTAACTTACCAACCTAGACATATTTTCCTTCATAGATGGAAGGTATGACTAATTCCCTGGGCCTGGTGTTTAGATAGAGGCATTGTTTGGGGAAAGAGTTTCTTGGAGCTTATTCATATTATTTAATAGCTTTATCCTCTATATTTATGATGTAAATATATATTATATGGGAGGGGATCTAATCATAATTTTCATGTCAAACTCCTAACTTGATCCAGATGATATGGGCCCTCTTCAGAGAAATGAGAATACAGTTTGTTTATCTTTAATTTATTTTCTGCCTATTGTTAGACTAATTACAATCACTATTGTAAATTAAATTCTTGTTTGATATGGGATGTGCAAGTAAATTTGTTAACAATGTGATTGTGGCCTTATCTTATTACATCCCTAAAAGTTATTTTCTTGGTAATGTGTGATATGCCCTCAAGCGTATGAAAAAATGGAAGAATTCACACATCATGACATGTTATTTTTTATGATATGTTTTAACACCATTTGGGTGAATTAGTTCCACCAAAATTGGACAATATCATAGTATAGTTGATGGGTTCCTTGAATTTTTGTAATCTTAAAATATTTTCTCTATTAATGTAAGTCCATGTGTTGCTTAAAAAATATTATGTGGTGTTAATTTAAAACCCTTTAATGTAATGAATTTCACCTATGGTAAATAGTAAATTGAATGTTAAATCCCTATATATTTATCATGATCATGTATGAGGTAAATAATTTTTATCTAACAAACAATTGAAATGTTTTTAAACTAGAAAAACTGAATTTTTCTAACCTCATTTTTTTATGCATGTCATATGTTAATTTTGATTTCCCCATGTTTGGATCATATGCGTGTTAATTTTAACTAGGTTACGATAATAGTATAATTGTGTTAGTTTAATGAAAAATAATTGGAAGAAATGATGTTTTAAATTTATCATAATCAATTCACTAACATGAAACAAGTTTTAAATATAAGTGGTAGGTGGATAAATCAACTTCTATATTTCTAATAAATTGAATTGAATAATTTATTTACTAGTTAGGTTTGTTTAATCACAAAAAATGATTTTGGAAAAAATAATTATTTATAATAACATGTTTTATAAAATAAAAAATTCAATTCTTCCATGAAACATTAATTTATTTGAAATTGTTTTTACAAAAATAGTTAATGATTTTTTAAAAAAAGTCTTTTGATAAATAAATTATAATAAAGAGGGATAAAATTATTTACATTTAATTTTTTTTAAACCATGTAGATTTTCAAAAACAATAGGCTTATTGAAAATATTTTATCAACATGTTTTTGAAAATTTAACGAGATTTAATAAGAAATACTTGGAAAAAAATGTATGTTTTGAAATCCTTACGCATTAAGGACTTAATTAATTGTTGTGAGTAAAATAACTAAATTAGTTAACAAATTAGTATTTAAGAATGAGTTTTTACACTGATAATTACCTTTTAATTTCAGAAAGTTCATAATAATTATAAATTAAATACACTAAAATGATAAATTAAAATAAATCATGTATATATTTTAATTTTGTGGCAAGATTAAGTAAACTTATTGAAGTGAATGTTATAATAAGGATTCCTCCTAAATAAAGTTCAATAATTTCATTTTTTTTTCTCTATGAACTATTTATTTTTGGATGTGTTTCATTATATACTTTTATTATTTTAATATCAATTTATTATATATGTATTTCTTTCTGGGTTTGTTATGACTATCTATTTGACCGTAATTTGGAATGAGGGTCTTAGAGGAGTACTCGGTATCCTAAGTTGTTTACTTCATTTTACAATTGAGATATAGAATATATTATCATTTTTATATATGATATTGATCTTATTCCTTCATTCAATATCTTGTTAATGATCATGTTCTTATTTGATTGGTATCTCCTCTTGGATATTGTTTTGAGTGTTTTTAAAAGTGATGAAAATCATTACACATTTCTACTCCAGAGTGGTATTAGTTTTCCTAATATATTGGGATTATTGAAAGATACATCATGGTATGGTTATATTATTTAACCATAATTTTCTATATATCAATATTTTTTAATTATTAAGAATGATAATTGTTTCATAGGTATCTAATATAAGAGTTCTGATTTTCCAAGTCCTTCCGTTGTTATTATTGGGTGTCCAGTAGTACAAGGGTACTTTCATAAATTTTAAAAGATTCTTTCGTAAATTAATTTATAGTTTTTAAACTATATTATATTATTTGGATAATTTAATTGGGAGTTATTTAGGTGATAATAAATCTTTATCATATTTATTTATAAGTTTTTATAAGTGAAAATTTAATATTTATAAAGTTACTTCTTCCCTTACGCAAGTCCTTGGTTATGTGTAAGGGTAATGATATGAGAACATTTCAATGACATAATTAATAGTAAATGGAATTTTACCCTTCCTACATAAGCTAAATACATGATTTTTTTAACCGTATTTAAAGGTCAGATAAATCCTTCTATTTTATATAAAGGTAACAATGAGATCATTTGAGTTGTATAAGGTTAAACTCACAATTTCATTAATTATGTAAGGGTAAGTCTCAATTATCCTAAATCACTTATGTTTTATTAAATGATCATAAATTTTGATTAACAGTCATCTCTTTATATATAATGGTGATCCAACATTTAGAAAACCTATGTATGTGTAATCGGATAGTTGTGTAAGGGTAACCTAAGGTTCCTTATGATCATATAATGGTGGTTATCAATATGTATAATGGTAAATTTGTTTTAATATATGATATTGAACGGTCATACCTAACTCACATAAGGATATCTGGGGGTTTTCAATACCTTAATAAGGGTAACACTGACATTCTGAGGGTTATATATGGGTAAACAACCATTGCATAAGGATATAAAGAATTTTCCATCATTGTATAATGTTTATCACTTTTTTTAATGGTAATGTATGGGTAAAACAATTTCCCTCACACAATAACTAGGAGATACATAATGATAAAACCATTTTAGACATATACAATTCCATTTTTGAGGAAAAGTGATTTTTATCTCTATTTTTCATTTTCTTTTTCAAAAACAAGTTGATAATGTGTTTTTTAAATTTTCAATGTTAAAAATCAGAGAATAAATTTTTTTGACTTGATTGAAATTATATATTAGGTTTTAAAAGGTTTTAATTTGATTTAAATAAAATTTTGAGTCAAACGGGAATTAAATGATGAATTAGTAGAAATTTTGATGGATTTTATTTAATATCAATATATAGATGTCTTCTATTCATAAAAACATTTTCGTTCTATTTTGTTGGTATCTCCTTATTTCTGTTGATTTTTGGAGATCCATATCCTTAATGTTTGATATTCTCAAGAATTATGTGAAATCATATATGGATTATCCTACGTCCAAAGATATTTTTTCCTAGTTAATGAAATATTTATCACCCCACTATTTTAGTTGTAGTGACTTACAAGATAAAAACACTAAGTAGAGGATTTGATACTTCTCATTTTTCATATTTTGAAAATATGAAAACAATATGCTTTATAATGGTACATTTATGTGAATGTGATTGAGCATAATCATATAATAATCTATAAAATAATCACATGATTAATGTTTATTTGATAATATGTGAATAATAAATGGGGGGAATTGATGTAGTATAATTTTGGGATGAAATATTATTATTTCAGTAAATGAGTTAGAATTGTTTTTCTATAGATTATGGTTATAATGTTACAATTTTTATTTTATAAATTTAATTAGGAATATTATTACATGTGGTGGATAATAACGATTATTTTATAATCTGTATATGACATGTTGGAATAAATAAATTTATATATATTTAACAATTTAAAAAAATGGAGTATAACGATTTATCAAATGAAATAGATAATAATATTTGATAATCTATAATATTTTTGTAGGAAATAGAAAATAAATAATTTCATGATGTATACCATTATTATGGGAATTATCCCTAAAATTGGGAGATAAATTATATCATTTCATTGTCAAATTAGTACTTGATAGTATCAAAATGACCGAAATTAATGGTTTTAAACTACTTAAATAATATTAATGAGAGGTATTATATCAATTTTTACATTAAAAAATATAATAGATATTTTTTCATTTGTTATTAATGTTGTTATTTTTATAAAAAAATATTATCTCATGAAAAAAAATTTATTTATTAAAGAATATTATCTCATAATTGTAAAAAATTAGATTGAAATATTATAGTATATGAAAATATTTATATTCATGTGTGAAATATTATAATGTGTGATCATATTATTTTAAGCTATATATTTTTATTGACGATGATATTTACTAGATAGTGTGATATCTATTGTAATAGTTTGTAATCATGGTTGATATGATTGCATATTAAATAAACACTGGTGATTATTATTTTTAATAAATGAGGCGTGTGGAATTACAATTATGTTTGTTGATATATAGTATTAAATCATAAGGATGAATCAAAAAATTAATTAATATATATTTATACATGGAAATTTCCATGGTTAATTATACTAGGATTTAAGATTTATTGAATAGTTATTTAAATAAGTTAATAAAAAATTAATTTATTATGAAATCATTAATTTTAAGTTGAGTCATCCAATCATTTATTTTTTAAGGGTAGAATTTCATATTTGATTATCCATAGTTTCTTTTGAAATTTTTTGTGTATAAGAAAATTAATATATATTTATGCTCTTTGTATATATACCTAGGATATGATGGAATTACAACCTTGTAGGGTTGGAACTCTTGATGAGTAATGGGTGGGGATTCTTGAGGCTATGATGGTAGAATAAGGTTCTGGTTATGATGATGATGGTGGGATGAGGTGATCGATATGATGATGGTGGTGGCATGGGGTGCTGAATATGATTAGATGTGAAGTGGTATTGGGGAAGAATGAGGGGAGGTTGAGAATGATTTAGAGTGGGGATTTATCATTGATGACTACTTCTTGATTGATTTATGTTTCATGGCCCAAAAACCAGATTTTTTTATATTATCATTTTCTAGCTATGGGATATTGTTTTAATCTATGAACTATGAGTGAAACATTTTATTTATAACATAGGTTGGTCCCCAGTGTAGCTAGATGTTTATGAAATTATATTTTACTAATTAAAGAATGGGTCTGACTCTTGGTGGTTTCTAATGATGATGGAATACCTGAGAATATAATAAAATATATAATTAAGATATTGGAAACTGGATACGAAGATTAGAAAGTTAAATTGGAAATGATAATGGTAATAATTAAATTATATTTAATTAAAATAAATCATAATTCTTGAATAATTATTCGATACATTGATCACAGAAGTGATATCTTGGAGTCCTATGTGATGTTAGAAACAAATGAGTCTATGGATACGTAGATTCCCATAGTGTGGTTGTGAGATTTATATATATATCTTAAGTTTTTTTATATGATACCCCACCAATACTGGATGGGTGTCGGATGCCAAGTAGATTCTAGGAGGGTGTTTTCCCCAACAATATAATTAGAGTGTAAAGGATGTTTGAGTCCCCCCTCATGCATCACTCTCTTCTCCTGGTAGTATCATGTACGGGTTTTATAGTGGTTAAATTTCCCCAAATATGCATGTATAAGTATGTAATGGCTTTTGAGAATTTTTTTGAATTTTTTTCACCAGATATAGTATACTATGGGTTATTATAGGTTTATCTTATAAGGGTTGTGATGGATTAAGGAATAATACACAATATAAAGGACCTTAGAAACTACTCGGTTATTATTTAGAAATGTGGCAAGGGATGGTGAGGTGATTTGATACATGGGGTTCATGGTATGTGATGAGATTATTTGATTGATGGGATGCATGATATGATAATTTAGCCAAGATGTATTTCGTTTGGTTTTATTTTGGAGAGAGATGGATCGAAATATACGATGATGGGGTAGAGGATAAAACCAGTGCAGAAGTGGTAGCGGGGTACCTTCATTTTACATGATATTGGAAATTATATTATTACTTGTTTGAGATACATGGTGAGTGATCCATAGTAAGTATGGTAAAGGCATAGTAAAATCAGTTATGTGATGATTTTTTTGATTTTTTATTCCATGTTCTTTAGTATGTTTCTGTCACATTTTTTTGATAGGTTTTATTGAGGATCCTACTATGTATACTTGTTAAAATAACTCTGTGTTTATATAAAGTGTTCATTTTCATAAAAATCTATTTGGTGATCGATATAGATGATACTAGTTTTAGGATTTATTCAAGGGTTGTTGGAGCTTCATGGTCACTCTCAGTGTTTCATTTTAGTGTTTTTATTTATTTCTATTTTATGTCATTACGTTCATGTATTTATATTTCTTCTTTATTTATTATGATAATGAGTTATTTGGGGGTTTTCTCATATTATCCCTTATTCCTTAATTCTTTATAGAGCATAATTCCTCCCATAAATGTGATTTATATAGTTTTAGTGTTAGTCTCCATCTTATGGACTACTGGAGGAGATATTTGGGAATAATTATCTCTACTCATTTATTCCTAACCCTGGTGGGGTATATATAGAGGGAGGGGGTCATGAAAATGGAACTCAGTTTGGTGGTGATAGACTATATTTATGGTCAACTCTCTGTTTAATTCATGTTAAATACTTTTCCAAAACATTGAGGTGAACCTTGAATCTCAATCAGATACAATAGACAGTTGTGTTCCATGTAGACTCACCACTTCTCTAAAAAATTTCTTTATATGATGATTAAGTGATAATTCCTCATGCATAGTGATAAAGTGAGTAATTATTATGAGATGGACTGCTACCAAACCTATGGAATCATTTCCTTGGGATAACATTAAATGTTTCATGAAAATATATATGGTGATGTTCTCCCATTTCCATAAAGGTATGAGTAATGGTTGCATCATTCCCTTGGATTTTTTTCTTTCTTCCTTCACTTGATGACATACCAGGAACATTGATGTATATTCTATAATTTTGTTCTTCATATTTTCCAAAAAATAGTATACTTTGAGATCCCTATTCTTCATTTAGGTCCATGGATGGAATGATAATATCAATGTAATATCATATTACAAGATTTTATATAATCTATGATCCCTTTTTATTATTCTTTTGTCAGGACTTATTACATGTTGTTTTGGGAGAATTTAGGGAATTTTGGATTCTTTTGAGGTTATGTAGGGTTAGCGTATGGTTAGGGAGATACTATGTACATTGTCTTAGAAAACCATGATCCCATTGATGGTTCTCTATTGGGGCACAAGGTTTGTTGAAACCATGTGGCCACACCCTCTAAACTGTGATGATTGGACAGATGTAATTTTCATGGTTTTTGTATGGTTAATCAAACCATGCACCCAGTAAGGAGAAACCATACACCCCATATAGCTGGGGTTCATAGCTTGGATGCATAGTTTGTTTAACCTTGCACCCTTGTCCAGCAAACCATATATATGGGATTTTAATACCCTAAAAAGTTATTCAAAATTCATGAACCACTCATTTAAGACTCCTAATCCCTTCATTCAACTCTGATATGTATTCCTTGGTTTTAGAAGCTCTCAGGAAGTTGTTTTGGATCTTCAAACCCCTTATCTTGTGAGATTGAAGCATGGTTGATCTCATTTAATATCCTCCATGTTAGTGGATCTCCTATTGTGTAGATTCTTATATTATTTATTTATATGCTCTTTATATTCTTATGGATAATCATTTAATTGATAGATCTCAACACCATTTTATTGGATCTCGATTCCATGTTCTGTTCTTAGATCATTCAGGTCATCATTCTTCATTGTTGAGTCCTGTTGTGTTTGTTGATTTCTAGATCATTGATTTATAGTTATTGAGTTCCATAATTATTTTCCCTATTTTAGAAACCATTTTTTTCATGATTAAATTGAAATGATTTTTTCACTGATTTATAAACATTAATTTTAGATGGTTGTAGAAATTGAGAGAAAACCAAATTTTAATGTAATTGAAATAATGGGATGGATTTATGAAAAAATGATGTCTTGAGTTATAAATCATTATTGATGAAAATATTTGATGTTGATCTTCAGAAAATGGAATAAATTGAAAAGTGATTTCAAATGTCATTAAATGACGAAATAATTTGATTTGAATTTGGAATGGAAAACATGTTGAAAACTAGAATTGGGAAATAGAATTTTAAAATGTTTTAAAATTATTGATTTCTAATTTGATTCAGTGATTGTTTGACACAAATGTTATCCTAGGTATTTCATGGTAACATGGAAAATCATGCTAGAAAATTGACTACCTAGCAATTGATTGATGATGATAAATATAAATAAACAAAATATGGATTGACTTCCAATAATGGGTTCACATGTTAGGTTGTATACTACCCTTGATGGGTTACACTTTTTTGTGTATTTGTATGTGCACACCCAGCCTGATCCATGAACATAATGATTTTTGTAAGGATCCTATTACTTGATAAACTGAGTAACCATATGGATTTTGTACATGGTGATGTTATTTATTATGATTTGTTGATTTGAGAAACATATAATTGATTATTTAATTGTTATATTTATGTCAAATGATATATCTAAACTATTTTATATAATATGTTCATTTAAACCTTTTTGAAAGTTTTTTTGATATATCTTCAATATGTTTGTAATGAAATTGTGTTTTGGTTTTAAATATGTAAAATGTAATTAAATTCCTTGTTCTACTTAAATTAATATCATTAATGGTGAATTTTTATGGTATTTATTATTGAAGACATGGTGATACCCTATTAGGATTAATATCTCATACCCCACATTTTCCATCTATAGTTTGTAGATTTTTTATGCTAGGTCTCAGAAAATTTAATGTTCCACTTATAAGATATGGATGTTCTTGATTATTTTGATTGGGGATTTTTTGTGGTGATTAATTGTGATTTTATACACTTTCTCTATGGAATGTTTCATTTTTCATGTTGTTAGATTCTAAGTACTTAGATCTACAAATAATTTGGGGTTTTTATAAATTTTTTTCTCGTACATTCTCATTTTTCAAGTGTTTATAATACAAAATTATATCTTTTGTCTACCACTATTTTTTGGAGAATTTGTTCTCTGTTTTTTCAAGAATTATGGTAGGCTCTAGTCTCCAACATTTATGGATTGGGAATACCCTTCGTGCAATGTCAGTGTTGTCTTTGGTATCATAGTTCTTGGGTATCTGGGATGGTTCAAGAAAAATTGGTATTAATGGGACTTTAAGAGTCTTTCTTTAATGCCAGTATGTGTTTTAGGATGTCTTGCCGAGATTTAGAGGCAGTTATGAGAAAGTTCTTTGAAAAATATCATCGTAATGATCCTTAAGTCACCATGGGAGTTTAGGTAAAGGCATATTGAGGAATAGTTTTATCTTATTATTGTTTTATTCCTTTTTTTATTTGTATAAGTTGATATAAAAATCATGATATGTTGTCTTATAGAATTTTCTTCCCATTCCTATTTATTGATTTGTTAATCTAAGTAATCTTATGATGTCTTCGTGTTTTTCTATTGATGTTTTCTACTAGCATGCATTTAAAAAGATTTTTGTATAGGCTCCAGGATGTTGTTAATGGTGATCCATAGTGTCAATATCCTATCAGAGAATAAAATATTATTGAGATTGTTTTGTGTGTTTCCAAATATTTGGGACATATATATACACCCATTATCATTCAAACTATGGCTCTAGAAACATAGCGGGATGAATCTCAGAATCAAGCTCAATATTTTATTCTCTAGAATATATCAACATTACAAGGCTCTAAAAATCCTCCAAGGGTTGAGGATTGATGAAGAAAGATATTGATTTTATTTTATTTCATAGAAACACTTAAACTGATTAATGTGAAATGTGTCACATTCAAGCTATAAGGACCTAGCATGATTTTATGGGATTCGATGCTAACATCAAAAAATAATTGGGGTTTAGAGTATATATAATTTAAATTAATTTACATTGATAAGTTTTATCTAGAGTCTCTTATGTTGTATATGTTTATATAGATTTTCAACTACCATCATGATAACTGGAACGTGATTAATATTTTGAACCGCTTCACCAAGCTTGTGTAGTTCTCAACTGAGATTTTATCAAATGAGAAGATAATGAAATGATGGATTAATATTTGTCTCTAACACAATATCTATTCACATGTCTTCTTACAAAATCTCTCTATATAAGATGATGTATTGGAATGGTTTTTGACGGTTGATATTGGTCTGTCCAGTAATTCAGGGTTAAAGGGAATTCCTTTTTCTCCCAATGGTGGTTCTATGAGTTCCAATAAAGGTAAGAGGAAGTGTGATGAGTCTCATGGTGGTTATCCATTATAGGAATCCTCTATAACTCCTCTAGTTCCCTAAATAGTCCCATTAAATGTTTTATAGTGTGTCAGGGTTGTTAATTGTATGTATGTTTTTACTTAGAAGACAAAGAACTATGTTATTGGGATCCCTTAAGACACATATAGAAAATTTTCCATTTCTTTTCTACCCCACATAGTGGAACATGAGCTTCATAACATAAAATTATTATGGTAAAATCAAATTCTTAGAAATATAAGGGGTTATAGCTACAGACATCTATAATGGAGCTTCATGACTTAGTGGAAGATTCTCTAGAGGAAGCTGATATAGGTCCAGCAATTTTGAGAAGTTCTATCACCATAGATTCATCCGTAGTGACTAATTTATTTGATACAAGTGCATCTAATTCATTTATATAAACTCATATTTTGAAATATATAATCCTTCAAATGATTATTTTGTCTTATGTGATAGATATTACTACACCACTTTGAATGAATAGAGTGTAGGTTCTATATTTTCCTTCTTGTGTTTTCTCTTTATCAGAGATTAAAATTATTTGGTATTTTCTGTTTTTAAAAATTAAACCTCTTCATGTCAGTTTTCGGACGTATTAAATCATTACTAATAAGTCCTAAATTGACTTCTATATTTTCCAGGTATGCTTTATTATTCCTGATTGGGTTTTTCATATATTTAATGGAGTATAGGACTCAAGGTTGAGTAGAGACAGACCTTCTTATCTACAGTTGGGGAATATAATATATGTGTTTGATTTTTTATTTAGAGTGGTAATATTTGAGTGATAATATCCCTCTAGTCTTCATCATGTTTCTCAATGTCTTTCCTTCTGATTTAATTGGTTTTCCATTGGTATGATAGGTAGAGTGATCTATTGATTTCGTGACAGGTACTCAAATGGTATCTATTACTTCTTACTAAATGGAACTAGAAGAAATAATATATTTGATGCCTAAATTGGTTTTCTTTCTTGAGAAAGGATTTATATACTAATGATTGTCATCTTGGTGGTGCATGTTCTCTATTATAATAAATAAGATGGAAAAATTTTCCTTTCTGTTGATTACGAGAAGATAAATCATGTTATATTAAAGAACAAGTATCTATTTCCTGGTATTTGTGATATGTTGAACAAATTGAGAGAAGAAAAGTGGTTTATGAATATTTATCCTTGATATATTTATAACCTGGTGAGAATAAAATAATATAACATTTAAAATACTACCTTCAGGAGCATGTATGGTCACTTTGAGTATATTTCCATTCTATTTGGTCTAACAAATTCTCCTTCAGTCTTTGTTAATTTTATGAACAAGATATTCCACCAGTATTTTAATGTGTTTATTGCAGTCTTTGTGGATGAAATCTTAGTTTAGTCTTAGTCCCATGAAGATCATGTGCCTTATCTGAGAGCAGTTATGGAAATTTTGGGAAATCACCAACTATATTCCATGATATCTAAATGTAATCTAAGGATTTGGGAAGTGAATTTCTTGGGTCATGTAGTCTTGGAACATATTATTTTGGGTGATCATGACAATTTTAAATTATATATGACATTGGTACAACCTCATAATGTTTTCAAGACATAAAGAAACTTTGTCTTGGCAGTGTATTACCACATCCTTTTGAAAGATTACATGAAGTTGAGCTATGTGGTGTTTTGTGACACAGAAAGTTCAAGATTGGGTTGTGTTCTTATGTAGGGTGATCACAAAGTCACCTATAGATCTGGAAATCTTAGGCCACATGAAAAGAATTATCAAACCTATGAAATTTTTTATCCCAAATAGGTTCAATACCCTAAGAGGGGGGAATCTGAGCATGACATATTAAAACAACATCCCCTTCTGATCTTTTATTATAATTAAAAAAATCTCTTGTGTCCTTTTACCATGTGTGAATGGAAATTATAGAATACATGAGACAAAATAATTTTACTTGTTTCACCGGCACTAGGATACATCCAAGGACACCTATTTACCAAATCCATTATAGTTAAATACTATTAAAAACGTCAGAGAAGCCTATCTATACCTCTTTTTTTACAACCAGTTACAATTTGAATGTTCACTACTCTCTCAACAGAATTGTGCTCAATGCTCTTTCATAATATTTTTTTATGATAACTTGAATAAATATTCTTTGAAAACCTATTTAGTTCATCCATAAGTTCTATATTCATCCCCCCTTTACCACATTATTACATTGAAAATCCGTATAGGTTCACATAATTATGTCTTCCACACAACCTTTTCATGGGTTTCACGCAGGTTTACCAACTTGCGCACAACATTTATTTTTTGGTACGAAACTCCATATTGCATGAAACATTTCTGATTGTTATAAAACTCCAACTTTTGGGAAACTTTTTTATTGTCATAGAGGTAATTTGGTCTTATAAGAAAACATAATTTTTCTAAACACATCTAATATATCTTTCTTCATGTAATAAATAGATTCATGAATCTCTTTCAGGATTCAGAGCCCTGATATTCTCTAAGGGTTGAGATCCTCAAATGAGAGGGGTAGATATGTATTTATAGACATTACCAACCACGCATGAAACATCATTTCATCCATCCAACCTTACTAAAAACTTCATTTAATAGATTAAAATCACATTTTGACAACACTTTGGCATGAAAAATCATCACTCTTTTGTTGGAATGCACAACAATTCCTATGTCTCACAACCCCATCTTTTTCAAAATTTCAGACCTTTCATGCAACACTACCATTTTCCATATTTTGATGTGATGATATAAAATCTTCACTTGTGCGTAACTTTATGAAACCACTTTACCCTTATGTAAAACATTTAATATTTACATGAAAAAACATCCATTTCCAAAAACATTCATTTTTTATCGTCCAAATATTTAGACCCCAAATATTTGGGAAACACATTGAAATAGTTCCACCATGCACATATATCTCTTTATACCACTTATAGAGCTTATATTACTATGTTTGGGGCTTTGTTAGTATAACTATTAAATAATCATGTTGGAACTCCACAACTAATCATTTCAACCTTATTTTTCACCATATAAACTACCCAAAAACATTACAAAGTTACCTTGAGGGATTCTTTCCCCAAAACCTTGAACTCACAGTCATTATGTATGTGAATAAGAGTTGGAAAAATTACCTTCATTGAGAGAAGTTAACCTTGTTTTCTGAACACAAAATACTGATTTATATCTTCTCTCATAAATATTTGAACCTTTTACAGAAGTGTTGGGTAGAGTTTATGCAGTATTTTTACTTCGACATTGTCTACTACATAGGGAAGGTAAATGACATTATTTATTCCTTTAGAATGAATCTTATAACCCTTACTATGAAATAATAGTCATAAGAGTATAACTCGATATATATTTCTTCACAGTTTCATATAGGAGTTTGGGAAACATGCTCCAAGGTTTCCTTCGCTATTGTTTAGTTGACCTCCAATCATCTTAAGATGATTCATCAAGAATGAAAAATTGATTATGAATTTTTCAGCATTAGGGACTTTCCTTATTGTGGGTAGATAATTAGATAATTTTCATTATCTTCTAAGGTTTTCCTATGTTTCCAAAACTAGTATGTTGTACATCTTCCAATGAGAAAAGATATGATTGAGGATTTCCATAATTCATAGTGGGTTGTGAACCCTAAAACCAAAATGATGTTTTATAATTTGATTTGATGATTCTATTTTCCAGGCATGAGACAGGACATCAATTTTTTTTCATTCTTATACCTATCAGTATGTTAAAGATAATCACAAAATACCTTTAGGTTTACTTCAACGACTTCTAATTCCTAATTGGAAATGGAATGATATCTCTACGGACTTTGTATTTGGGTATCCATATACCCCTAGAAAGAATAATGAAATATGAGTTGTGATAAATCAGTTGATAAAATCGGCTATCTTTATGCCCATTTGAGATACAAACAATGTTTAAGAGTTGGGAAATCTCTTTGTGAAAGTGATTTTTAATTTTCCTGGAGTTTCATATGTTATAATCTCTGGTAGATATCCCCATTTTACCTCTTGTTTTTTTCTAATACTTTAGGAGGTGATGGGTTCTCAGGTTCATTTGAGTTGATCATACCATCCATAGATAGATGTCCAGATAGAGAGAGATTTACAGATTTCTGAGGATATGATTCATTCAATTTTTCTTGACATTGGTGGAGCTTGGTATGATCAATTAGGACTATTTCATTTTTCTTATAAAAATAGTTACCAGTCTGTAATCAAAATGAATCCTTTTGAGTCCTTTTTTAATAGGTCATGTAAATCTCAGGTGTATTTCTCAGAGATTGGTGAAACATCCTTAGCTCAACTGACCATGGTTCAAGAGATAATAATAAAAATAAGTTCGATTCATTAAATAATTTTGCAGAAACATTGCTAATAAAATCTTATGTTGACCATCTTAGGTGACCATTGGATTTCATAGTTTGTGTCTATGTTTTCATGAGAGTTTAAAATCATTTGGTTCATCGACAACTTTGGAGTCAATTGATGCTTTCCAATCATTTTGTGGGAAGTATTGAGGTTGTTTGGAATGTGGAGGAAGTGTATTATCATATAAAACATCCACTATAGTTGACACTGATACATATTGGGTTCCATGTTTCACAGTTTAATAAGCATCTTTCTAACCCATCTTATGTCTTGTGCTAGAATAATATTGATGTTGATCCTGATTTATCTATGATTGAGAATGTGTAGGGTCCTGAAAAATCCGTGATGGAGAATGGTGATCCCCTTTAACTGAAGGGATATTCTGCCCAATTTCCCCTTAAAAGGATTGGGAAAATGTGGACAATACTCAAGGATGGTGAAGGAGGAATCTGTCTGCGGACCGGTCTAATGTTAACAACACATGGCCGGTTCCGCGAAGCGTCCCTCCTCTGCGGACCATCTTCGTTCACGAAATAGAGGCGGAGATCCTCCGCGGGCGCAAAGCGGGGTGGGTACCAATCCGATTCACCATTATAAACAGCCCCAGCCGTGAGTCGTGTCAGCTGTCCCGAACCACCTACGCTGTCATTCATGAAATGGAGGCGGAACCCTCTGCGGCCGCGAAGCACTCCCCTCGTTCGGTTCGCGGGTGGGGGGGGGGAGCGCTGAATGCCCACCGCAAATTATGGATTGACCAAGTCATCCGTGAACCGGGTTTTCGGTCATGGGCCTCCGAAAAAGGTGCGGCATGACCATAGATACATCTCTTCTTCCACTATATAATAGGAGACTGAGGGGGAAGAGGAAGGGGATTCAGATTCGGAGAAAGGGGACGGAGAGGAGATCGGTCAGATTCGGGTGGAAGGATTTCAAAGGAAGGTTTAGGATTTCAAAAGTTCCAGGTTGTGAACAAGAGCAGGTATGAACCTTGGAACGAACTAATAAGGAACTGAAAACACATAATAATTTTATGAGCCGCGAACTCAAAATAACATAAAAAGAGATGACCTCGAACCATATCCCCTCCGCAGACTAGGAAGTTTATGCCTCTTTTCTGATTCGTCGCACTGCGTAGCACCCTCCTACGCGGGCAAAGCCACGACTAATGAACCCTCAACCAGTGCTTCCCTTGGCCACTGATACACGTGTGGAACCCTTCGGGTACAAATATTATACGTGGGATGAACCCGAAGTCGGGAACCCTTTTGGTTCGTGGGATTCCAATCAATCTGCAGACCCTCCAAGTTCGCAGACGGCCTCTCAGTCCGCGGACCACCCTGGTTCGCGGACGACCTCTCAGTCCACGGACCACCGTGGTTCGCGGATGGCCTCTCAGTCTGTGGACCACCCTGGTTTGCTGGTGGCCTCTCAGTCCGCGGACCACCCTGGTTCATGAGCGACCTTTCAGTCTGCGGACCACCCTGGTTCACGGACGGCCTCTCCAGCCACGTAGCACTTCCCAATGCGAAGGTATCCACCATCCATACCCATGTGTGGTCTGCCAAAATCTTCAGAGTTCCCATTCCCTGGGCCACATAAGATCCTCCTGATCCGGCCTGATCCTTCATGACTCCTTCACTGGCATACTCATCAGCCCCGAGCCGAGGCCTCCACTAGAGCCACCAGATCTTTTTGGTGTAACCCTCAGGCACATCAGAGCGCCGTTTTGAGTTCACAAACCCATGGTAAATAAGGGATAAGGGATTTCACCGACCCTTGGGCTGATTCTCGAAGCATGCCTGGGTTCACATTCCCAAGGTAATGCGGGGTCTGATCCCGGGAGACCCCTTTCTGCCTCTACTCGCCAGGATGCGGGACTGCACGCTTCGGCGGTCTGGCACTTCTCCCTTCCCCAGAGAGGGGGTAGCATACCCATCTGAAGGCATCTGTCCCCATACTCCTCGGTAATTCCCCGAGCACTTTCGCTAGGAACAAGAGAGGTGACAGGCACATGATCACCCCTTTCCCTCTCCCATTGTGCTTTTTCTCTATGGGCGTCCAACCCGGAGTAAGCCCCGACTTTATGGGCCACCCTCATGTATAAGCCACACTCCACCACTCACGGATTCACCATTCACGACGTGATCCTCTGGTCCCTTCTGCCTCTTGTTTCTCACATCGAGCATGACTCACGTGGGTTTAGAGTTAGCATTGACCATGACATCTTCATCTAGGCCTCCTCAGAGTGTAATCCCCAATCCATCACCTTGGGCCTCCTCTGAGTGTAAGCCCCAATCCATCACCATGGGCCTCCTCAGATTGTAAGACCCAATCCATCACCCTGGGTTTCCTTAGAGCGTAAGTCCCAATCCATTCGAACTACGTGGAATTTGATCCATGCCCCCTAGGCAGGGTACGTAGGAAGCCCCCCTGAGATTCAAGCCCTATCACAATCAGACCCCTGGTTCCACCTTCACATCGGTTATCCAAAACATTGATTCGAACTACATGGACATTGATCCCTATCCCCATGTTAGGGTACGTAGGAAGCCTCCATGATGTTCAAGCCCAACAACCAGTCGATCCGACTATCTTCACATTGGTTCACCGCGCTACTCCTAGTTCCTCCTCAATGAGTTACGACTCCACAGGGTAATTAATACAATGAGGGATGGTAAACCTCAGGCATAAATGATTATGAACCCCTGCATTCAGCTGACCATTTACAACTAAGAGAAATCTGTGGATACAATTCTTGGGTATAAACCAAAGATTCGCAAACATTTGAATATGTCTGAAATCAATTAGAGAGTCCAGAATTAGGAAATAATTCCCCCCAAAAGGGTGTGATGAGCCTGAATTCTCATCCTCTCGACCAATGTGAGTTCTTAAGTGTCGCTGGTCAGACCATCTGACGAACACATACCTTTGGAAAGCAGGTCCACGCGTCATCGGATACGGAACAGTTGGGTGTTTCGAGACCAACCAGAAAGAAAAATGGTGAAGCCAACGTGAATATTTAACCAAGAATGATGGATTTAACTTAATCCCACCCTGTTCCCCCTTTTACTCACATGGAGGGCCAAGAAAGGTCATTAACTATGCATGGGATCATGAGATGCTGCTTTGATGGGTTTGCTGCTTGTATTTGCTAAATTTTTTTGCATGTACTGCCTTCAGAACTCCCTTTGATTCAATGGAATCCTGAAGGAACTCCCAAGTGTGTTCTTCCAACTACGTAATGACATGACTTCCTCACCTATAGAGGACCCCGCCACCCACCCAGCGTCTTCAACGCTGGGTCTCGGACGCGCTGATCTGAGAGTACCACATGAATGGTACTCTCCCAATGGTGGAGGCGGCCATGCACACCCTCCAATCTTCCGGACCTCACTGGTCGGCTGCCCAGCAGCGGCTGCAAAGGCAGATCTAGACATCCCGTGTTTCTGTCTCCAACCATTTCAGGAGCCTATCCCTGGAACGGGACAATGCATACCCCCTTACCTTAGGGAGGCAGATGAGGTCGACATTGAGGACTTCATCCCCACCAAACGGGGGTTCCGCTCCGAGTCCCCCACCGACAGACGTCATCATGGTCACGCCATGATTCAACATCCTCATGCCGAGGAGGATGTCTCCACGAGGATTCAGGACCATGCTCCCCGAGCTCCGGCCCCTCGGACCGCCTGACGAGGGTGGAAGACGTACAATCAGGGACTGGTCATAACCCTGGTCCCTGAGGAGGAGCTCCACTTCCGATCCATGGAGATGTACCACGAACAGGCACCGACACTTGTTTACTCCTCCTGATCCCACCATCCAGACATGGTGGCATCATACAAGCCGGTGCGCATCCCCGCTGAGCTCCATCAATCTCGTCACTCAAAGAGGATGGCACTTACCAGGAGGGAACCTCTCCCTGCCCAGGGTCATGAAGCCCACAAACCTATTGTGGTGGAAACTCAGTGCTTGTAGGACCATCTCCTAGCAGTTTCTTCTGACGCCCTCCATCCTGATATGGTGGCGATCAACATAGACCGCCACCCAGATGTGGCGGCATATCATAGGTGGTCACGTCTCCCTGCCAACAAAGACCACCAACTTGATACGGTGGGAAGATAATATATGCAGGACCAGCTCCCTGCGGATGCAAGTAAAGTCTGCCATCCCGATGTGGCAGCAAATAGAGAGATAAATCGGCGTATCCCAGTACAGGGTAAGATTCATTCACCTACCCCGACACAGGAGAATTGTCATTACCCACTGACCACTGGAGGACCAGAGCAGGATATTCCTACTCCGATACTGGAATGGGCCTTCATACTCGATCCAGCCAAATATGTCTCTCTACATATCCTAGAAATGATGGAGTAGTAGGTATCAATCACAGATCATATCATGCAGACTTTCCAGAATGTAATTGCATCAGTAGAAATAGTAAGGACTCGGGCATGTGAGCCCATCTCCCTAATTGAGGCAACTCATCTAAGAGACAAGATAGTTGCCTCGGAGCAAATCTGCATCCCTGCTTCTTCCTAGGTGGGTCGTCGGCCATACTCCGCGATGCAAGGGCAACCGGATCGAGCAGCTTCACACGTTCCAACTAGGGTACACTCGTCCATCATGGTGGATGCTCCAAAGCAGGCATATATCCATGCCAAAAGTCAAGATGTTCATCGGCGTATCCCATCAGCATCATGGGACCCAATTAGACAAGGGCCAAAAGGTGAAGGTCGTTGTCAATAGCAAACTGTCCCCGCTGCCCTTAAAATAGCGCCCCGAACATGCCAAAGGCAGCCGTAAAATAAAGAGGGAGTTCATGAATCTGCTCTGATGGAAGCTGGGGTTCCCAATACTGCTAACCACACATCAAAGGCTCAAAACCCTGCCCATCCATTACCATGTTATGGGCGTGGAAATAGCAGTTGTGATGGTCATGCCCATAATGTTTCTACGAGCACCTATGAAGGTCATCCCCAGAGCACCTGTGGGGGCCTCCCCTGCAGGAATATAACAATCGACCATGAGGGATTCTCTTTTAATGAAATTCATGAAAACCCTCCACCTGGCCATAAGATTGAGCCGCAAGAAGGTCCTCCACTTTCTGTGGTCCACCCTGAATTTCCTCCCCGGGGTATATGCTGAAAACACTCTCCAAGCAGTGGGACAAGAGATTATGACACTAGTACTCGCTATAATAGGCGCAACTGTGGAGGCACTCCCCACAGTTATGTCTCTTCATGACAAGAAGGCCCTCCCATTATCGTGGCATTCCCTGAAGGTCCTCCCTAGAGGTTAATCTGCAACGAAACTCTGTGCAGTCGGGCATCAGATCACAGTGGTATTCCTCTCCACCATGATAACGGAGGTCCTCCCCATTGAGACTTCAAGAAACGAGAAGGACCAACCCTCATTGCGGTACATTCTCGAGGCCCTCCCTAGGGTGTATACCGCAGATATTCTCCCTAAGGTAGCAGTAATGGTAGTCCTCTCCATTGTCGCAGCTGGGATGGTAGTCCTCGCCACCGCGGCTGCCATTGCAAATGTCCTCCTTGCATTGGCCCCAAGCAACAAGAAGCTCCTCCCCTTGTCATAGTGTGCCATGAAGGTCCTCCCCATGATGAAAATTGAACTTCAATCCATGATGGTCATCCTCACCATGTTGGCAGTGGTTGCGATGATCTGCCTCATAACGATGCTATGCAGCCAGAAGGTCCTCCCCTTTCTGCAACGCGTCTTGGAGGTCCTCCCCCGGGTGTGCACTGCAAAATACCTCTATGAAGTGAGGCCTCAAGCAGTAATGGTAGTACTTTCCATTATGGTCACCATTGCAAAGGTCCTCCCTGTGATGACATATCATATTGACAGGAAGGTCCTCCCCCTAATAAATCAAGCACAGAAAAGCCCTCGTATGTCGAGGCACTCAGAAGGACGGGATCAAGAATGTCAGATACCCAGTTAGTCACCGACGACATCCTTCTATAATCAGGAGATATTACATGGCTGTGTTCATCCTCTAAACCACCTTGGAATCTCCCACATAATGATTCAGCACCTACTGGTCCCACTGCCTCCGACTACATTGGTAGCGAGCGTCTCAGTTGGGCTGACCAGGTAGAGGATTCAATAGCGGAGGAGTATGACGATATGATGCACCTAAGGAAACGACTGACCAAGGATGATATACCAGTTATGTTTTCGCCTACGACCACCTATCAGTTCAATATACCCAGAGATTTTTTTGAAGAATGTGTGCACGACATCAACGATAATATATGGAAAACCCTCTGCCGACTGAAATCAAGCTCTCTACCCTATGACGGGTATATAGACAACGTCAAGACAATAGGGGACCTCTTGCATCATGTCGACCTAGAAGCTCTTCCTTCATCACGGAAACAGCAACCATAGAGGCGTAAAGGAGACATGAAGATAGCTTGCCTCTGTGTGCTGCACCAGCTACGCTGCCTCATCGGTGATGCTCCGACGGGAGTCCTTATCAGGGGATGGGGAGAACATGGAGCTTTTCATTTTACTCTACTCCCCAGCTAGAAGAACCCGTTTTTCATGGTGTCTTGCAACGTCATCATGTCAAAACAGAAATTGAGTGGTCTCTCTATTCAAGAAAGTCATCACACCCAGCAGATCCACGCGTTGAGTAAGTCCCAGAAGCGTCAGGCCCGACGGGAACGAGATATTCAAGAACTCCTGAATTCGGCCACCAAGAGCATACAACAGGCCTCTCACCTAAGAGAGGCGAATCAGCAATCTTTTCTTGCCTCCCTAAGAGGGATTGATTCACAGAAGAACTAAGAACCAAATCTAGTTCACCCCTGAATGGGGGCATGCAAGATCAGGCAGGTAGCGATAGACGCAACCACTACCGCAATCCATGGTCAACCCCATCCTTCAGGGCTAGGGGCATTTTTAACAACAAATTCCCCTATAAGACCAATAAAATCGGGAAGAGAGTCGATGTCCCAGGAACGGAGCCAACCCCAGCCCTCAGGGTTGGGGGCATTATTACCCCCTCAATAACAAGCTCCCCCATGAGAGTCTGTATTCTCTCGTCTAGGGAGGAAAATAAGAAGTGGAGGTTCATATCCTATCTCATCATTTGAATCATCATCCCCTCCGAGAGGAAGTCGCACCGTAAGGTCGCATCAAAGAACTCTCTGTGTTACCCTTCGTCAAGAAGTCCTAAGGCAATCCCAGGTTACAAAAGGGAAGGCCAGCAAAAGACGAGGTGGATCCTATTCCCATTTGGAAGATGAAATATTCTCCACCCAGCAATATGCATCTATCAATGTCATATAGGTTAACCCCACGGGTGACACCAGAGGTATTGAAAATCAGGAGGGATCAGGAGATGATAGTTCCAGTCACGCTGTAACTCACAACGATCTACCAGGTGTGCACACCCAGAACCAGAGGGCTGCCCTAAATATGGTCGTCCTTCCAGGAAACCCTCCTGTGCCTACCATGAGAGCTTCCAGCAAGGATAAGAACAAAGGATTGGTTACCCTAAACCCACCTCCTTCTCTCGAAAAAGATGAGCCACTCACACTCGAAGAGAGATTTGCTCGACAGGAAGAGGAGATGAAAGAATTGAGGCGGATTAACACCGAGCTACTCCAAAGGAGCCGCCTTATCGAAAGTGTGTCCTAGGAGGAGCCACATCATGCACTCCCAACAAGTTCCCCTCAAAGACTAAGGTTTTCCCCGGCAGACGAAATTTGGCCAGGGCTCCCATCAAACGAGGTTCTCGGCCCGTCCAACTACCTAAACGTAGAATCAGATGAATACCAAGGATTTCCTCCTCTTAGTAAGAAACCAGAGAGAGTACACCTGAAACCTCCGAAGGTGCCACTAATGGAACACACACCCCTAGTGTCGGACAATCCAGATCCTCAGGAAATGACTCGGGTTACGCCTTCCCAGGACCGGGCCCAACAGGATGTAAACCAGGGTCTCACCAACACCGTCGAGGCACTAATAGATCGATTGAAAGCAATTGAAGGTCAACGTGCTCCGATGTTTCCAGAGTGGAAACCCAACCCGGATTGGGTGAGCAACACACCACCTCCACCCAATTTTGGGAGCCCTGTATTCCCTATCTTAAATGGATCAGGTGATCCAGAATAGAATTTGATGCACTACGTATCCTATTGTGACCGTGTGATGGGAAATCTGCAGCTACAAGAAGAAATAAAACTCAGTTGCTTCATACAGACCTTGCAAGGAACTGCCCTTGTCTGGTATATGATTCTGCCAGCCCAGTCAATAAAGAGCTGGGAATACCTTCGGCACTAGTTCCTACTCTACATCATCTCAACATTGCCTAAACCAACAGTCAGCGACCTCATGAACTGCAAGCAGAGGTAGAATGAGAGGGTCTTAGATTTCATCGCCAGATGGAAATGTCAAACCTATTCCCTGAATAGGTCAATTCCTCTAGATGATATGCTAGCCATATGCATTGATAATCTTCGAGATGAGATGCGAACACTACTCATACCAGTGGAGTGCACCACTAGCTTCCGCCTTCTCTCGGCTATTTCCTAGAGAATTGATGACTCCCTGCAGTGACCTAATTCGAAGTCTCGAATAGCCTCACAGTCTCCAGCAAAAAGAGCCCCTAGAGCTGAAGAGTCTACTGTCACATTCAATCTGTCCCATGTGCCCCCTCCACCACTCAGGAACCCACCAAATCGTCAAGGGCTTACTTCATATCAATGGCTGTCGCCGCCTAAATGAGACTATCAGCAAGGATCGAAGTGGAACCAGTCTGAAGAACGAAGACAAAAATTATACTCATTCCAAGATGATCAAATATGCTGCTACTTCATTGCCGCCATGAATTGCAACTTTCTCCGCCTCCCGGAGACGAGGAAACCTAATGAGGTTGGTCGTGATGATAGGCTAGATTACTGCACCTACCATCGGATGTTGGGGAACAATATCCGAGAATGCTTCATCTTCAAATACCTCCTGCAGAGGATGGTATACTCCGGACAGGTCGAGCTGGTACCACCCCCAACACATGTGGCATATATCTCTTCCATCGACTCCGACAAAGAGGAGGGGTGGCATAAAGTCACCAGCACGAAGGGGTAGAAATTTGAAAACTAGATGACTCGGAAGACAATCAACGGATCCCAGGGCATACAACGAGCTCAATTACAGCAGCCAGTATTGCCACCAACATCCCCTGAATCCACAGAGCCAACAGTATCAACCTCACAACCCTCCATGAGCCGGTCATCCGGGCATAATCGAAGAAGGGGGAAACAATCGCAAGAGGATCAGTTCGCGATAGGGCCAAAGTTAGTCCCGACCATGGCAGATTATATGCCCTCCAATTTGGTGCCACGGGCACCGACCCTCCAAACGGCAACATCAGGGGAAACTGACCAGGTTGACCTGTCATAGGATGAAGAGCCAATCTTTGGTTCTATTAACGTCATCCATCGTATGGAATCATTCCCTGATGAAGGGTATGGTTATGAACCCGAGTGCCCTGCACGAGGAGCAGGGAGGAGGAATCAGAGAGGTAGGGGATACCAGGGGAGGCGCAGCCGCAGCCAAAACCAACCCTACAGTTGGACCCTGGCCCATACCGTTAGTATCACAGAAACCCGTGGGATAACCCTTCAACAGACTCAGCAGGAGAAAGAATTCCCTTCCACCTCAACAAGCAGCCACTCTGGACCTATTATTCTATGATACCCACCAGAAGAGGAACAAGTGTCTGGCCACCTAGTGCACACAAAAAGATCGACCGGGACAAGTCTTCAAAATGCGAGAACGCCATAGATATCCGACCCTGCATCCGGTCCCTCGTCGTCAAATGTTCCAGCCCCTAAATCACCCGCTAAGACTCTCTTGCCAACAGAGAAATGTCGGCTGCTGGAGGAGAAATACGATATCCGTATGTAGCTGGCATCTGTACCAGCCAGGATATCAATCCTAGATGCCATAAGATTATCAGCAGTCCTCAGGGAGGTGCTTATAAAAGCTTTGATCATCCCCTAGGAGTTTCATGTCGAGGTAGCTGCTGCCGAAAATTACCGGACGGAGACCGACCTAGCTGAATGCAATGTGGTGATTTCCTTCACTGATTTGGATGAAGATTCCATCATGCAAGGACACATTAGACCACTATATGTGTCAGGCACACTAAATGGTATTGATATCCAGAAATTATTTATAGAAAATGGCTTTGGAGTTAACATCCTTCCCCTACGGACACTCTGTAAGTTGGGCTACAGTGTGGATGACCTAATTCCCTCGGCCACAACTCTGTTGGGTTATGAAAAGAGTGAGTAGAAACCAATCAGAAAAATTAATCTAAAGACCCTTTTTGGTGACATGGTAGCCTACACAGAATTGTTGGTGGTCCAATAGAGCATAACATTCGATGCCCCACTGGGATGTTCGTGGCTCCATAAGCACATGGTCATTCCTTCATCCTACCACCAGTGTATCAAGTACTGCGTCAATGGAAAAAAGTGGAACATTGCACACCAACAAGGCCACTTTCGAGCTCTCCGACTCACATTACATTGACACTGGGTTCTATGAGAAAAATAAAAAGAATCCATTGGTTGATGGTGTCGACTGGATCCCCACTCCAAATGGCCTGGAAATTATTCCCGATAACCCCCTCAGGAAGCTTGTTAGAGAATATGTCCTGCCCATCGACCATGTCGAGAGTAGGAGTTCAAGTATGGACATGCACTCGGATCTCCTCATTACTTCTGCCACGATGGCTGAGCATGACAATGCGGTAACGTCCGCCAACCCTCGAATTGGCGATGAATACTCAACTGGGGATACACAAGATGCCTCTCCCTCAAACTCTCGAAGGCTCAGGGAAATAAACCTGGGTACCGAGGAAGATCTGAGGCCTACTCTCATTAGTACATCCATGTCCCCCGAGCAGAACGAGGTATATACCTCTTTCTTGAGGCAACATCGGGATGTTTTTGCCTGGAATTACACAGAATTGCTGGGACTCGATCCCGAAGTGGCGATGCATCACCTGGGTCTTCCAAAAGACCACCAGGGCTATAAACAGGCCTCCATAAAGACGCATCCCTCACTTGCCGCCAAAATAGAGGCTGATGTCGATAATATCATTAAATAAGGATTCATTCGGGAGGTCCAGAACCCAATTTGGTTGGACAAAATCTTCCCTGTCAGGACAAATAATGGACAAATCCACATCTGCATTGACTTCAGAGATCTCAATCGGCATTGTCTGAAAGATGATTTCCCGGTCCCGATCACCGAATTATTAATCGATGTGATGGCCGGGTACAAGGCTCTATCTTAAATGGACGACTATTATGGATATAATCAAATTAGTATGCCCTGAGAAGACGAAGAAGCCACTGTCTTCAGGGCCCCTCAAGGGGTATTCTGTTATAGGGTCATGCCCTCTGGTCTCAATAATGTTGGCGCCACATATCAGAATGCCATGCATTGGATCTTTAAACCATTCCTGGGGAAATTCGTTGAATTTTACGTGGATGACCTGGTGGTAAAGTCCAGACAGTGCTCAGATCACCTGTTAGACCTTGATACCATCTTCAACAAACTCTGACATCATAGATTGAAGATAAACCCCTTAAAATGCGCCTTTGGGGTTACCACAGGGAAATTCCTTGGCATTGGCATACACCATCGTGGCATCGAATTCGACCCTGAGAAGACAAAGGCTATACTTGGATTACCACCTCCCCGAAATCTCACCGAGTTGAGGGGATTCCAAGGACACCTGTCCTATATTAGGCGGTTCATAGCCAACCTGGCAGGAAAATGTTTTCCCTTCACCAGGTTAACGAATAAGGGGGTCACCTACCAATGGACGGATGACTTCCAAGAGGCGTTCGACAACTTGAAGAAGTACCTCTAAATCCCACCAGTGCTCATGCCCCTAGTTGAAGGAAGACCTCTCATCTTGTATGTGACAACCTTAGAGTGATCACTGGGAGCCTTCCTCGCACAAAATAATGAAGCGGGCAGTGAAAAAAGTCTCTATTACCTCAGCCAAACCATGATTGATGCTGAGAATCGATAATCAAATACTGAGAAGAGTAGTTTAGCCTTGGTATTCGTAGTTCAAAAGATGTGACATTATCTGCAGCATCATGAAGTCCATTTGATCTCGTGGAGTAACCCGCTCAAGTACATCCTCAACTTCCGGATGCTAACCAGACACCTATCTCGATGGTCAGTCATCCTGCAACAGTTTGACATCCGGTTTGTGCCTCAAAAATCCACCAAGGGTCAGGCATTAGAAAACTTTCTGGCAGATCACTTTTTGACAGTGACCACGGCACCAGACACCGAGCTACCTGATGAAGACATATTCTCGAATCGAGAGGAATTCCCAGCATTGGAAATGTACTTCGACAGAGCATCCTGATGCCCAACCGGGAAGAGGATGGAGGATCCTAGATTCACCGAAGTGGGTTTGGGAAAAATACTTGTGTCCCCAAAAAAGGCAGTCTTTCCATATTCCTTCCTCCTATCAGAAGGATGTATGAACAATGAAGAGAAATATCAAGCTCTCATTTCAGGCTTGTAACTCACACTCCAGGCACAAGTACAACACCTTAAGGTAAAAGGTGACTCAGAATTGGTCATCAAACAAGTAAATGGTGAATATGCTATTAAAAAGGATTAGATGATACTCTTGTTTGACCATGTCGAAGGGATTAATGGCAGAATTCTCCACAGAACCAAAATTGACCTATATTCCCCAGTCTCAAAACACTCAGGCTGATGCATTAGCCAACGCGGCCACAGCCCTAGCTAACCCAGGCCAGGATGAAATGTTTATCAGTATTACTCACTGTCGAATGGTATTTCCATTTATTTAGAACAAGATGGATGAAATCCACGAAGTCAGTCCAGTACCCAAGCCATATTCTCCTGCCACAGGCTAGATGACCCTCATTGCAAACTACCTTCAATGGAGATAGCTTCCATCAGACAGGGCTGAACGAGAGCAAATACGGATAAGGGAAATCAACTTTGTCCTATATAGCGGTGCAGGTTAGCAAGAGGTCCTCTAAAAAAGAGGCCTTGATGGAGTGCTCCTCAGATGAATTGATGGAGAAGAAACTATTGTTGTAATGAATGAAGTACATGTCAGAGCGTGTGGAGCACATCAATCGAGGACCAATCATTCCCATCAGGTTCGAAGGCTTGGGTACTACTGGCCTATATTGGCACGAGACTGTGAGGGTTTTACCGCAAAATGAAACTAAATCCAGATTCATGCCATCTTCATACACCAACCACCGGAGTTAGTTCATCAAGCTAAGTATTCCTGGCCGTTTTCCATCTGGGGGATAGACGCAGTGGGACCATATCCTCCCGCCACGGCCAAACAGCTGAAGTATATACTCACGACAACCAAATTCTTTTCCAAATGGGAAGAATCCATACAACTCAAGGAAGTCAGGGAAAAAATATTTTCATCTTTATGGATACCAATATCATCACCATATTTGGTGTCCCTCATACCATACTGACGGACAACGACACCATCTTCTACTCTACAGAATTTGAGAAACTATACCACGAGTATGGTATCAAGGCAAACCACTCATCCCGCTACCATGCAGTAGCCAACGGACAGATAGAGGCTTTCAATAAGACCCTGTCTAACATTCTCCAGAAAATGGTGGACAAAGACAAGAATTCATGGCCGTAGAAACTCCTCCATGCATTGGGGGATTATCAAACCACAGCCCGCACCGCTACTCGGGCCACCCTGTACTCATTTGTGTACGGCACAGAGGTGGTCCTGCACATTGAAATCCAACTTCCCTTACTCTGTGTTGCCATCTGTGATCAATTATCCGATGATGAGCATTCAAAAAACTACTAGGTGAATTGGAACAGCTAGACGAGAAGCGGTTGCACACTTTGCACCATATGGAGGTGTACCAAAACCAGATCGCACGAGCCTTCAAAAAAAAGGTTCATCTTTGGGCTTTCATGGAAATGGAATTAGTGTTGGTCCTTCGGACACCAATGATACATGGCATGAAGCCTCCAAAGGTAGATCCCAATTAGGAGGGACTATATGTTGTACACAAGGTCTACTCAAATGGAGCATATACCCTGATCTCCCTGCACTGAAAATTTACAACCGCTCCTACAAATGCGAGATTCCTGAAGAAGTATTTCGGATAATAACTAAGGGTGTACTATTCATCGTCCAAGCTGCATGACGATAAACTACCATGCACCCAATGGTGCAAATTGTATGACCTTAAACTAATTGAATCTCATCCTCACCGCATGACGTTAAACTGCATGGAGTACGTCCTCACCGCATGATGTTAAACTGCATGGAGTTCATCCTTATCGAACAACGTTAAACTGCACGGAATCTAATAATACCCCTCGTCCTGACCACATGAGGTTAAAATATTTGGATCTCGTCCTTACCGCACGACGTTAAACTACACAGATAATAAATGTTAAAAATGCCTTCTGCCCTCGTGTATGGACCAGACCTGCACGGGGTGTATTCCTCGTCCTCACCTCATGATGTTAAACAGGACAGATTTCAGAGAACTACGTATGGCTTCATTCCTGCCCTTAGAGGATATGTAGTGACGCCGGGATCCCCTATCCTAGCCCATCCACTCCCAAATAAATGTTAAAAATACCTTCTTCCCCCCGTGTACAGACCAGAATTGCACGGGGTGTATCTCTTGTCCGCACCACATGACGTTAAACTACACAGACAAGAAGTTTTAACAATACCCCTCTCCCCCTGTGTACGGACCAGCCCTGCATGAGGTGTACTTCATCCAGATAACTATGTGTGGCTTGATTCCTACCCTCACATGATACGTAGTGATTCTAGGGTTCCTCGTCCTAGCCTAGCCCCCTGAATACAAGATAAAAATGCCCTTTCCCCCCATGTATGGACCACATCGGCATGGGGTGTACTTCTCGTCCTTACCGCACGACGTAAAACTGCGCAGATAGTAAGATTTAAAAATGCTCCCTTTTCCCTGTGTATGGGCTAGACCTGCACCGGGTTTGTTTTTGCATCCTTGTCGCACGATGCTAAACAGCAAGGGAAATAATGTTAAAAATACCCCCTTCCCACGTGTATGGACCAGACCTGCATGGGGTGTATACCTCATCCTTATCGCATGACATTAAACAACAAGGACATTGTCCTCACAACATGATGTTAAACTGCACGGATTTCGTCGTGACCCACCCAAGACACATGGCGATACGAGATGGAGATACTCCTTGCACATTTGGATGCATCCTCTCCATACATCAGACTCCACGACCCGGATAATTATGGATCTTCATAACCACTCATGGCCATCGGAAGGGGAATGTCATCAAACTGTGGACACCTTTGCATGACTATGCATACCATGCCCTCAGTGGCTCTGCATAATGATAGCCCCTGTCTTGTCTACCAAAGGCAAGATTTCCACAGGAGACACTCTTCATAGCTCCGTACACTTATCGGACTTAGAGCCCCCATACCATACCTCCTGATCCAGAAGTTTATGGCGATGTAGTTTACAAGTTCCTCCCCTCTCCAAATCCAAGTGTTTCCAGGTTATCCCTACCTGGATAGCCTATGTGTCCACCGGTGGTTCACATAGTGACATGCATCAATGAACATCAATCCAGCACTTGGCTACTTTGACTCAACGAACAATTGTAGTGAAGATGCTTCTTGTATACTCGGATACAATTATCCCCACAAGCCTAACTCTGCACTATGAGCGACCTCAGATCCTCATAATTGTTCAAGTCCATCGGAAGTGGAAATTCATCGACACAAGGACACCATTGTACGATCAGGCATACCATGCCCTCAACGGATCTGCATAATGATAGCCCCTAGATCATCCATCAAAGGTATGATTTCCTTGGGCGATACTCTTCTTAGCTCCATATGCTTAGTGGCCTCATAGTCCCCATGCAACACCTTTGGATCCTAAAAAACCCAAAGTTTCATTTTACAACCTTCATCCCCCACATTTTCCAATTATATCAGAACCTGTTGACCCAGTTATCCTTTGAGTGACTGCAGTAATAGTCACCCAATGGTCCGAGCTATATAACCACGAAACTAGGTGTACCTCGTCCTTACCACATGACGTTAAACAGCATGGAGTAAAGGTAATGCCAAATCTCAAAATAAATAAGCGCAGGGAGCAATCTAAGCTTTAACAGCAACTAGGGATGAGTATGCTCGACATGTTCAAACATTTCATTCCCCGATGACAGACTTCGTGTCCAGGACAATTGCGGATCATCATAACCATTCATGGACATTTTAAGTGTAAATTCATTGATCCAGATAAACCTTTTCATGACTATTCATACCATGCCCTTAGCAACTCTGCATATTGATATCCCATGGCCCGTCTACCGAAGGCAATATTTACCCGGGCGATACTCTTCCTAGCTCTGTATGCTTACCGGCTCCAGACCCTCCATGCCATCTCTCCTATTCCATGAAGCCTCGGAACCATGATTTACACCATCAACCCCCTCCACATCTTGGACATGCTAGGATACTTGGGATTATTTACATTCTAATAAAGAGTGGCCTTTTTAACTACGTCCTTGCCGCATGATGTCAAACGACATGGAGCACATCTTGGCCACTTGGCGTAAGGTTGATAAAAACCAAGCATTAAACATCCAGGGGAATTCCTCCAACAAAAATCATTTTCACTGGTTTAATAATGCTCCACGTCCTCACCGCACGATGTTAAATTGAACGGTCAATCATTCTTACTGCATGACGTTAAATTGAACATCTTTGGAAAAAGAAAGAAAAATTCCCCTCATCCTCGCTACATGACATTAAACTGCACATCATTCTTTAATAATGCTCTTTGCCTTTACCTCATGGCTCTAAACTGCATGGTCAAACCCGTCACGGGTTCAGTATGGAATGAAGGATTTTCTTTGTCCTTCAGTTCACGGGTCGGATCGGCACAAGCCACCGTCTCACACTCATGTGAGAAGGGATTACTTCACCCATTCTCAAGAAGTTCATTCTAGATTTTCCCCCATATCCAGGAACACTCTCATCATAAACCATACTTTGTACTCAGAAAAATCCGGACTCTCATAAGCCACCCCTCGTGGTCCCAAATCTCAAACATCCCTGAAGTTGCTTGGTTATCAGGCGAATACAATCATTGACCTAAGGAAACCTTTGCATGACTATGCATACCATGCCCTCAGCGGCTCTACATATTGATCTCCCCTGGACCATCTACCAAAGGTATGATTTCCTTAGGCAATTCTTCTCTCCATACGCCTCTTGGCCTCTGAGCCCCCTTGAATATCTTGGGATTCGAAAACCCTCTGAGTAAAAGTTTACCAACCTCTTTCACAAACCTGCCTGAATATGGTGGAACATCTCTAACAAGGTTACCGAGGACCAGGAGAATTCATTCCATTCCAGATGATGTCCCAGCTACATGACTTTAAACTGTGCCATGCCCCAACTGTCCTTTATTCTAGATAGATGCATAGGACATGAACATTGCATCCACACTCCGGATTGATATAGACGTTCTGAAAACCATTCAGACATCACATACCATTTCCAAGCCACCCCCGGTGGTTCTCATAATTCTCAAATACACCCATGGTGGTTTCTATAATCGGGACTTTCATGAAGTCCTATGGCCATCAGAAATGGAGAGCCATTGACTTAAGGACACCTTTCCATAACTATGCATACCATGCCCTCGGCGGCTCTGCATATTGATCTCTCCTGGCCTTTCTACCAAATCCAAGATTTCCTTAGGCAATGCTCCTCCTTCCTATGTATGCCAACGCGAATCACATGCCTTCAGACATTCCCTACGTGTTGTTCAAATTTAAACATGCTCCCTCCACATGCGTCTAAAGGACACTGAGATATCTTTTTGTCAACCAAACCCCATTTGGGACCTTGACCCACCATATTTGGTCAAAGCTTTTCAACCCAAAACATCATTAATGATAGTCTTGATGGTGGGACTTTAAACCACCAAAGAAAAGAGGCACAAATCCTGTTAGGCTGAAAACCCGAAAAGGGTGACCCATGAAAAATTCAGGCAATACCCGCTGGGTTCACACTAAATGAGCCCAGGAAAAATTAGGGCATTAAAATAAAAACAAAAAATTTGTAGGATTTTTCTACAAAACCCTTGGAATTGTCAAACATTGCTCGTTGGACCCCATGGTCTAGGAAAAATATAGAGTTTGTTTTCCGGAGTTATGATTAACTCTGATTTAGTGTGATTTTATTTACACAACAATTGTTCTAGTAATAATCAAATTTTACAACGACATGAAATTGACAGAGATTGTATTTCATTCGAAAAAAAAGAAAGGACTTCCACAAGATGGGGTCTATCCATCACTAAAAAATATGGGAGATGTGTAAGTAAAACGGAGAGTACATGTGTGGCTCTGATAGTCATAAAGGATCCTGACTCGCTCTCTCCATCAAATCAGCGACCGTGCGGCAGAGGTCGTTGCAAGACTGTTCCAACATGGCCTTCTCCCTAGCATCAACCTCAGCCACCAGATGAGTATGATCCTCTATTTTTTGGAGATCAATGATCCCTTTTCTGGTGGCTTTGAGATGTCCAGTCATAGCTGACAACTGGTTCCTCAGCATCGATTCTCGTTCTTCACATTCATGCAACTCAGAGGATAGGACGACCGCCTGATCTCAAGAGATCACCTCCAGTGCTATCAGTTGATGAAGCTATATCATTGCTTCCTCCAGGGCTTAGGTCCTAAAATGAGTGATAGAAAAGTGATCAAGTTTGCTTTCACTAGTAGTAGCTTACTCGCGAGCCATGACAACTTGGAAAGCAAGAGAATGGAACTGCCTATAGCAAAGCCACCCAACCCCAAAACCGGGAAGAGCTGTCGAAGAGCTTCGGTCTTAGTTTCCATATTAGCTAGAGGCGTTTCAGAAAAAATCTCCCAAATATGATGCCAGGCCCACCTTTTCACCGCCCGGTGGTCCGCCATGACACAAGGATATTTGGTATCATCTTTGGATTGCACAAGAACGAAATCTGGCATTGCAACCAGTGCAGGCATGTGCTCGCTAGAAGTTGGTTCTGAAGATGGAAATTCTGGAGTCTCTAACCCTGGTTCAGTCGTGGGGATCATGTTTCAAAGCCCGGTATCAACTGGAGTAACTTTCGGGATTGTCTCGCTGGGACCCGGAACCACAGGGTCATCCTCATCCATGTCCATGAAAGATGAACTTGTCTGAACTTTAGCCACCGCAGGACTGGGAGAGGAATATCCCCTGAGCCACTTTGATAGATGAGCCATCAGTCGATCCTCCCTTATAGCTAATGAGGAAGGTGGAGTAGACGCAACAGCCACAGTACCTCCAGATTTTGGAACCTACTGGACGACCTTCCCTAGGATACCATCGGGATAGTATTTTTCACACGCCTTTGCATACTCCATTGAATGGCCGGCGGCCGGCCCCACGACAGGTAGGGGAATGCTCGTGTCAGATCCCTCCCGCGTCAGCATCAACCACCATTGATGAAGTATGGCCGAGTGCGGCCCTCAATCCTGAGGAGGGGGGTGGGAAACATGGACTTGCATGCATCCAAACTGGCGAGAGAAATGATATGGGACATACAGCTCGCCCAGAGAAACCCTGTTGATCCGCGCAGATAGAAATTTGTCCCACAGAGAGATCATGTAAGAACACTCCTCCAAGCTCCCCCAGAGGATGTCAACTAAGGCACCAGAAGGGGTGGGGTAGGGATTGAACGAAAATTGGGAAAAGTTTCTCAGAACCTCGAGGACTTCACCAGAGTTGAGGGATTTCAAGCGAACTCCAGCTATATCAAGCATGGTAGGCTGAAAAGTAGGAAGTGGGATGACCGTGTTGTGATGATAATCATAACAACGACAATGATCCACTACCAATCCATACAAAAATTGAAATCGCCCACTCAGAAGAAAGGGTGAACCGCCCTTTTTCATGTGACCCAGCAGTTCATAAATACGAGCCAATGTGGGCACAAATAAATTCACAAGGCGGCCCTCTGCCAGCTCAACTACCATCATCAGGGTGCAAGCTCTGATGCCTTTATTAATATCCCGAGAAGGGAATAACCACCCGCTCAAGATCATAGAAAACAAACCTGCCATCTGGATCATAGGAGGCACACTGGAGCACACCTCATAACCCCATGAAAGGTTGCCGCCCGCCTCCAGAAATGCCCAGTAGGAACCTGAGGAGGTTCGTGACTGTTGTGAAAGATGAGTCCTGGGGCGCTTGATCTTCGTCAGAGGACCAGTGGTGTTGAGAAATAACCCTATCCATGTACTATAGGGAATAAGAGAGTGGGCACGCAAGGCCTGACCCAGTGATTCCTCCTCCATAACCAACAGATCTCTCACCAATAATGGCACTTGTTCGACGTCGTACAATGCGTCAGGGGCAGGCAGAAATTCTTCATACATTTCACTGATAATCGAGAGCCCTCCAAATTGATGTATATCCCACAGACTAGTGCCAACTACACCATGGGCAAGGTGGAAAGTATTAGTGATTGAACACCATTGAATGAGTAGGTCTGGAAGAACCATGGATGGTGGGTAAATAGACAATTGGGATGTCCACCTAGGAATCCACCCCACATCAGGATCTACTTGAGCAAGGTTGATAATAGAAGGGTAACTCTTGAAGACAGCTTCCTGAGAAAACGTTTGGGCGTTCTGATCACTTTGGGTCCAAGTAGAGCCTCTCAAAATAAAGGCGTATTTCTGGTCAGAGTCAGAAACCATCTCCCCCGATTGGGTAAGGTTCGCCTGAACAGACTTGGATAATGGTTCCAAGAAAAGAGAAGGAAGACATGAGAATGTTGGGGGAATAAGGACATTGTCTTGAAGACCGAATCCACTAATTAGAAGCTGATTTGATAGTGGATAATCCAGGAGCTTAAGAGGGAGCATGTTTTTTAAGACACCATCGTCAGGAATGATGGACTGACTATGGTCCTCCTGGATGTTCTCCGCTCTGTGAATCATAGCTAAACATCTCCTTGAACCAATTGGGTGAGGCTCTGCAGTAGGCCTCGGTGCAGAATCAGGGGGAACCATATTTTCTCCCAGCACGATGAGAGCCAACAAGAGGTTAGTCTGGAATTAAATTTTTTCGGACAAAAATACCAAACATATGGCTGAGGATTATTTGAGTAGCATTCATAGTAATGTTCGCAAGGAGACCTCAAAGGATGGTTCACGATGATAGCATCCCACGAACCAGCCCTTCGTGAAAGTAGTCCGCAAAACCCTGGCCCGCGGAGTGTTGGCCAGGAAACCATAGACCAGGTTGCTCCATGGAATTTCAATCCTGAATTTCAGTGGTTAAGTTCAAAATACTTAGAAAATTTTAAAGTTCATGAGATTTTAAACTGCAGAGCATCAAAACTGCGGAGCATCAAAACCGTGGGGAATCGAAACCACGGAGCAGTGAAACCGCGGAGCATCGAATCCGCGGAGCATCGAAACCGCAGAGCACCAAAAACATGAAGTGAGTTCCTACACGTCCCATCATAACGTACTATTTAATTAATTAAAAGTGTTAGTTCGCTACTAGGAAACTGATACGTGGATGAAGAACAACGTGAATGAGAAATTGTTCGTGGAAGTAGCATCCGGTTTGCAGACAAAGAATTTCGTGAAGGAACATGCATGCACACGCAAAAAAGCTCTGGTTTCGCAAAGATTCTGATAAAGAAAAAATGAAGGGGCCCTCGTATTTATAGGTATGGTCCCCTACCAGGTCCACCTCTCTACTGAAAAATACCTGAGTTTCAGGACCATTCTGCATCGGAATAGCCTCCTCTTCATTCCGATCAGACCCCATTTCGATGGGGGGAATTTATAGGGTCCTGAAAAATCCGTGAAGGATAATGGTCATCCCCTTTAACTGAATGAAGATTCTTCCCAATTTCCCCTCAAAAGGATTGGAAAATGTGGACAATACTCAATGATGGTGATAGAGGAAACGGTCCACAGACCGGTCTAATGTTAACGACGCATGGCCAGTTCCGCAAAGTGTCCCTCCTTCGTGGACCGTCCTCATTCGCAAAATAGATGTGGAGGTCCTCCACGGGCGCAAAGTAGGGCATGCACCAATCCAATTCACCGTCATGAACCACCCTAGTCATGAGCCGTGTCAGTCAACCCGAACCGCCTCTGCTGTCGTTCGCGAAATGGAGGCGGAACCCTTCGCAGCTGCGAAGCACTCCCCTCATTCGGTTCGGGGGGGGGGGGGGAAGCGCTAAATGCCCACCGCGAATTACGTATTGACCAAGTCATCCGTGAAACGGGTTTTCGGTCATGAGCCTCCGCAAAAGGTGTCGCATGACCAAGATGCATCTCTTCCCCCACTTTATAAAAGGAGACTGAGGGGAAATAGGAAGGGGATTCAGATTTGGAGAAAGGGGATAGAGAAGATATAGGTCGGATTCGGGTGGAAGGATTTCAAAGGAAGGATTAGGATGTTGAAAGTTCCAGTTCGCGAACTAGAGCAGGTATGAACCTGGGAATGAACTAATAAGGAACTGAATACACATAATAATTTGGTGAGCCACAGACTCAAAATAACATGAAAAGAGGAGACCGGGAACCATAGCACCTCCACGGATGCACTCCCCACGGACTAGGGAGTTTATGCCCATTTTCCGATTCGTCGCACCGCATAGCACCCTCCAATGCGGGCAAAGCCTCGACTGACGAACCCCCGACCGGCACCGCCCTTGGCCGTCGCTGCTCGCGTGGAACCCTTTGCGTATCAATATTGTACGCAGGCTGAACCTGAAGCTATGAACCCTCCCGGTTCACGGGATTCCAATCAATCCGCAGAGCCTCTTGGTTCGCGGACGACCTATCATTCCACGGACCACCCTGGTTCGCGAACAGCCTCTCATTCCGCGGACCCCCTGGTTCGCGGACGGCCTCTCAGTCCGTGGACCACCCTGGTTCATGGGCGGCCTCTCATTCCGCGGACGACCCTAGTTCATGGGCGGCCTCTCAGTCCATGGACCTCCTTGGTTCGTGGACGGCCACTCCAGCCTCGTAGCGCTTCCCTATGCGAAGGGCAGCACCACCCATACCCCTGTGTGGTCTGCCAAAACCTTCAGAGTTCCCATTCCCTGAGCCACATAAGATCCTCCCGATCTGGCATAATCCTCTGTGACCCCTTCACTGGCCTACTCATCACCCCCGAGCCGAGGCCTCCACCTGAGCCACTGAATCTGTGTGGTGTAACCCTCAGGCGCATCAGCACGTTGTTTTGAGTTCACATACCCATGGTAAACAGGGGCGAAGGGGTTTCCCCGACCCTTGGGTGGATTCCCAAATCATGCCAGGGATCAAATTTCCACGGTAATGTGGGGTCTGAGATTAGAAGACCCCTTTCTGCCTCTACTCGCCATGATAGGGGATTGCACGCTTCGGCGGTCGGGCACTTCTCCCCTCCCTAGAGAGGGGGAGGTATACCTATTCGAAGGCAGCCATCCCCATACACCTCAGTTCTTCCCCGGGCACTTCCCTGGGGAACAAGAGAGGTGACGGGCACAAGATCACCCCTTTCCCTCTCCCGCTGCACTTTGATTCCATGGGCATCCAACTCGGAGTAAGCCCTGACATTATGGGCCGTCCTCTTGCAGAATCCCCATGCCACCTCTCACGGACGCACCTTTCGCGACGCGATACTCTTGTCCCTCCTTCCTCTTGTTTCTCACACCGAGCATGACTCACGTGGGCTTAGAGTAAGCATCGACCATGACATCCTCTTCTGGGCCTCCTTAGAGTGTAAGCCCCAATCCATCACCCCAGGCTTCCTTAGAGCATAAGTCCCAAGCCATTCGAACTACGTGGACTTTGATCCCTGTCCCCTAGGCAGAGTACGTAGGAAACCTCCCTGATGTTCAAGACTGGTCACAATTGGACCCCCAGGTCCACATTCACGTCGGTTCTCCGACACCCCGATTCAAACTACGTGGACTTTGATCCCTATCCCCTAGGCAGGGTACATAGGAAGCCTCCATGAGGTTCAATCCCAACAACCGGTCGATATGACTATCTTCACATCCATTCACCATGAAACTCCTAGTGACAAATCAATGAGTTCTAAATCCACAGGGTCATTAATCCAACGAGAAATGGTAAACATCGGGCAGAAATTATTCCGAACCCCTTCGTTCAGCTGACCATTTCCAACCACGATAAATCTGTGGATACTATGCTTGGGTATAAACCAATGATTTGCGAACATATGAATACGTCTTAAATCTATAAGAGAGTCCCGGAACATGCAATAATTCCCCCCAATACGGGTGTGATGAGCCTGACTTCCCATCCTCTCGACTAATGTGAGTTCCTAAGCATCGCTGGTTAGACCATCCGGCGAATTACTACCTTTGGAATGTAGGTCCACACGCCATCGGATACAAAACCGTTGGTCATTTCGAGACTGACCCGAAACAGCATGCAATCAGGATTTTTTATTCTGAGATAAAGGTGATTCAAGGGGGGATGACAACTATGGTACATGTTACATGGTATCATGGTTCTGATTCTCATTAAATATGGGAGTGGGAAGAACTTATGGGAGTGCAGTGGCATCATACCTTTTATATGGATATATCATGATAGGATTTCTATGGATAGAAATATTTTATCGTGGGGAGGTTATAACATCATGTTACTTATTTTATGATAATCCTAGAACCTTTTTGATAATTATTTTTTTGGGAATTGGTACTAGTAATTTTTTGAGGAATTTGGATAATTTTGGCGGCCTTATAAGTGGTGCACGGTAGGAACATAGTTTGGGAAAACAATGTGGTTTGTCCTAGAAAATCGTGCTCCATTCAGTGGTTCTCTAGAGGTGGTGTATGGTTTCTCAAAATAGTGAAGACAAAAATTCCAAACTATATGGACCTCGATAGGGGTATTTTATATGGTTGGTTCATGGATAATCAAACCATGTGCCCAATTAGTATAAATCATGCACCCAAATAGTAGGGGCTTATTGTTAGGGTTTGTTATTTGATTAACCATGTGGCCCTGAGCAGAAAACCATGCACACTAGTTTTTAATTCCATAAAATTTTATTTAAAGGTTGTAACCCCTATTTAATACCCTTAATCCCTCCATTAATCACTAAAATGGTTTCTTTGGATTTGGAGGCTCACAATAAGTGGTTTGGTCTCCTCAACCCACTTATCTTGGGGGATCAAATAATGGTTGATCTTGTTTAATCTCATCCATATAAGTGGATTCCCTCTTGTTTTGTTTCTTATATGATATATTTTCCTCCTCATAGTTTGATGGATCATAATTTAATTTATGGATATAAATTTTGTTTGATTAGATCTCGATTCTTGGTTGTGTTTTAAGATCTTCCATGCCTTTTATTCTTTGTGGATGAGTCGCATTGTGGGTATTGATTTCCAGATCATTGATTTAATTGTTGTTGGTTCCATAATCCCATTTCCCTACACTTGAAACCATTTATTTCATGATTAAATTTAAATTAGTTTTTAATTCATTCAAAAAATGGATTTGAGATGATCTAATCTTTGATTTGATATGGGTATGGAAATTGAGGAAAACCCCAATTTCAACGGAATTAAAATTGTGGGGTGGAATTATGAAAAATGACGGATTGGGTAATAAATTATTTTAATGAAATGATTTGATGTTTATCATGATAAAATTTAATAAATTTAATAGTTATTTGAAATGCAATGAAATAATGACAACTTATGATTTTTTTTAAATGGAAAAGGAATGTTAAAAACTAGAATTCAAAAATTTTACTTTAAAATGATTCATTACTAATTTGATTGGTTTTTTTTGAAGCACATGATATTATGGGTATATATTAGTAACTGGGAAAATAATTCTAGGAACTTGACTCCCTAGAAATAGATTAATAATGAAAACTATTACAAATACAAATATATCATGACTACCCATAATAGGTTCCCCTATTAAGGTATAGACTACCTTGATTGGTTCCCATTTTTGGGTGTATTTTTTTGTGCACACCAAAATTCATCCATGATCACAATGTGATGTGTGATGATCCTATGTCCTGTTGAAATGACTTATAATGAGGCTTTTATAGATGGTTTTTATATTTATTATGAGTTTCTAATTTGATATAGAGGCCATTGATTTATTGAAATTCATATTCATTCCAACTAATTTTTATAAATGGTTTTACATAAATTGATCATTTAAGACTATTTGATAGTTTCATTGATATATCTTCCATATATTTTAAATGAAATCATGTTTTTATTTTAAATATAAAAAATGATATATCATTAATTGTTTTATTTAAATGGATATAATGAATGGTAAATTTTTCTGGTATTGTATATAAATCACTTGGTGAGACCCTACTGAGATTTATATCTCACACCATATATTTTCCTTCGAGTATATATATATTTTCTTACGATAGGTCCAAGAAAAGATAAAGTGCCACTTAGAGGTGATAGATGTCATTTATCCTTTAGATTATGGAGTGTTAGAGGTGACCGGTGGAGACTTTATCCACTTATTTCATTGGATTTTTGAGATTTCATATTTTTAGATAATGGGTACTTTGTTATTGTAATTATTTGGGTTTTTTCAAACCTTTTGTTTCTGGTACTTTATCATTTTTGGAGTTTTTATAATATTGACTTGTATCTTTTGTTTTCTTCTGTTTTGTGGAAAATTCATTACCTCATTTATCAGGCATGATTCTGGATGCTTGTTTCCAACTTGTAGGGATCAGGAAAGCCCTTTGTACTAAGTCAGTGATAGCTTGGGTATCAGTGTACCATGGTATCCATGCTGGTTTATGATAGTCAATCTATGTGTGTCATTCAATTGGTCCATCTATAACTCATTATTTTATTATACACATAGTCATCAAAAAAATATCACAACTCTTTTATTATTGTTGAAATCAGTGGATTTCCTATTTCTTATAGCATCCACCATCTTTTGTATCTACATTTCATCCCTCTAATATTCCTTAATATCTTCCAGAATAGATGGCTGGAAATTATTTGAGTATGTTAAGGTGATTTTTTTTCTTTAATGATTCCAATATCCATGTTTTCTTATCTATAAAGACTGGATCCTTCTTGATCCTAATCATGGATAAGGACACCATATCTTTTCTACATAGAACATCCACATATTTATTATCCATTCCATGATGATAATGATTGATCAATAATAATCCTTGATTAGATCTTAACACCTACATTGGAAGATGCTGATAAGATTTTATTCGAATCTATACTCAAGAAACTAATGATCCATATATATTTAACCGTTCACCCCCACAGAGATAATTCTTATGAATCTTCAAGGAAAATATTACTACCCCAAACTCCAAATAATTTGTTATTTAATTCTTCTCATGAATAATCAATTGTATATAGTCTTCGAGAGTCTCATTATTTTTTTTCATGATAATGTATCCTAAAATTTTATTTTCAAACATCATTTTATATCACAAATCCTTATCAATAGGTGGGTCATGTGAGTACAGGTGTAGTGATTAGCCTCTTATTCATCTTTTAGAATATTGTTTAGCACCCATTAAAGTAAAATGGTTAGTGGGTTTTAAAATAAATAAAATTTACTCAAAAATAATAGATAATACCCACCTTGTCCAAGTGAACTATTAATCATTATTTTAGACTTTTCATTGGTCTATTACATTACTAACCATTTCTTCAAAGGATCTATAGATATCACCATTCTTGTTATAAAATAACCCAATAATGATACTTTCTCAATTGCAAACTCACATTTATTAAAATTTTCATATAACTTATCAACTCTCAAATACAGCATCACATTACCCATTTTATTCTCATATTCCCCCATGATTTTAAGGTTTATAATAATTTCATTTATAAATAATACCAAAAAATAATTAAGGGGAACATATAAATACTATATTAATAAAGTTCATGAATATTGTTAGAGAAATGGTTATTTTAGAGGGAATTACTATACAATAATAGTGTTCATGAAATAAATAAAAATAATTCTTGGGAATGTCCTCATTATTTACCATTAAGTAATGATATCCTCACTAAAGTTTCACATTAAAGAAGTACTAGGACCAACATAATAGATTGGAAAATTCATCAATTTTTGGTAGAGGAAACTTATTTTATGTTAGGATTTTTTTGACTTCAAAATAATCAATGTAGAGGTTTATTAATAAATCATTCTTCTTGAAAAATAGGACAAATTACCCTCATGTAGAATCCATTGGGTGTATGAAATCCTTGTCTAAATTCTCTTGTAGTTACTTCTTTAATTCATCCAGTTTAATTGAGGCCATTCTTTAATGATTTTTTAAAACAGGTTGAGATTTAGGTATAAATTCCATTGATAGTTTAACCACTTGGTCATGAAGAACACTTTTAAACTATTCAAGGAATACATTATTATATTCACTGATAAAAGGCATGTCTTGTATGATGATCCTCTACATTGTCTCAATGATTTGAAATATATATGAATTTTCATATGTAAACAATATATATGCTTGAGGGTAAGTTTTCAAATGCGATTCATCCTCCTATTTATATTTATATAGAATTAGAAGATTATTTGGGACATGGAAAGTGATTTCCTTCTCTAAAAAAATTATGTTGGCCCTATATAAGGACAAGAAATCCAAGATCAGTGTATAAATTAATTCACCAAAAGAGAGTATGATAAATTTCTTAGGATATTTAGCCCATAAATACTGAGTGAGGAAGAGTTATATTCTTGGTATGTAATAATTTTTATGTTTGTTGTTTTCATTGATAACTCCACCACAATGTTTTGCATTGGCATGTGAATAGTTTAACCAAAATTCCATGATATGAAGAAATTCATGAAACTAGAATAGAATAGTTTTTTATCTATTTTGGAAAGAATAACTAGAATACTTTTCACTATTTTATTGTTAAGATGCACACCAGTAGTGGTGTTAGAATAATCCCATACATGATATCTTAAAATGGGAGATTATTTTCATTATTAATCTTTAACAACCCTTGGATTATGGAATTGGATTTTATATTGTATATGTTCCTTATATTTGAAACATTAGACCACAGGCTGAGGATTCATCAGATCCTTCTTTTCCTCTACCACATTAGTGGGCTTCTTTATCTCCCTTTGATGTTCATTAGCTCTATGTTCAACTCTTCCATACTTAAATCATATTATTATTCACATAGTGTAGTTTCTTGGAATATTATTTCCACACATAGGTAATGGGGTAGTTGTATTTTCTTCCCTTTGTGATATTTATCCATTGATCATCCTGAATTAAACTCCCTTCTCAGCTTCTTATCTCTTGAACCATGAGACCATTTATAATCTCCAATCTGCATCTCAAAATTAAAGGCACAGTTAATAATCTCATTACATCTATAAATGTATTAAATATCTAAATAATATTTAACACTCATCGTTATCCCACTAAATAAGTGTTCTACATTGCATTGGGGTTCGATTAAGAAGCCAAAGGCATACTGTAAATGACTTTTAAGTTTACCATATAATACCCAATTGAATCTCATACATTTTTCTTGAGTCTAATAATTCCCTCTACAGTTTAACATTGATAGTGTGAGGAAAATATTTATTGAAAAATATATTTTTATTCCTTCCCATTAGATGGATTTGATGTATTACTTGGTCTTTGTATTCTTGATTAGTGTCCGCCAATAATAAAATTCCCCTTCCAAGCATTAAACATGAAATATAAATTTCTCTTTCTCATATTACTAGAGGACAAATAATATCTTATAAATGGAAATAATCCATTATACTATGATTAGGGGATCTAAATATTTACTGAAATAAAGAGGCCTTTATCACATAAAGGACTCAACAAAAAATTTCCCTTTCTTATGGGAATGAGATTTTCCAAAAGACTTAAGATATATTTCACAACCCAAATCGGTTGAGAATGTACTTCCATGATGTTCTTCACTATAGCTCCCATCATTTTAGGCATAAAATTTGGGAAATCATCACATTTCCTATCACACATTGACCTGACTAATTTATTATTTTTAATTACTTTAATTATTATTGTGGGATTAAGACATTTTATTCACTATTGCATAGTCATCCTATGTGGTTAGGGGTAACTATGTGGTGCCTACATGGATGATTGGGTGTGTTCGAGTTATGGCACCCGACTCACGTGCAGTTTATAGAACAGCGTGGAATGCGTGTGAATTGACCCTCCAAGTGGGTAGTACTGGTTAGCATAGTTCGGGCACAGTTTTCGCAACCGTGTGTCATACTGTATGCGAGCAATGAAACTGCCCCGGTATTCGAAATAAATTAATTAATTAATTTAAATTGTAAATGAAAATAATAAATAAACAAAATAAGGTAGCATAAATTATATTAAATAGAACTTTATAAAATTTTAAATAATAATATTATTTTTATTTTTATTAATAATATTGTTATTATTATTATTATTATTATTTATTATTATTTTAACATAAAATGAAAAAAAAATTATGAAACCCTAATCTACCTGTACTCAGCGCCCCCACCCTTTCCCCTCTCCTCCTACCCACAACGACACCCCACCCCCTCTGCGCGAACCCTGTGCCCAGCCAACCTCGCCTCTCACATACATCGCATCTCCCTCACCTTACCACCCTTGTCCTTGACACACCCCGGCAGCAGCCCCGTCACCTCTGGCCCCCTCTGCACACCCAGCCTTCGGCTCCTGCACCATCCACCCTCTAGGTCCCTCGCCTCCCTAGCCTGCTGTGTGACCCTCCACCCCAAGATGCCTACTTGCGTTGGATCTAGTAGACCCCACTCCCCCTTCCACAATCTAGCCCCCAGCCACCCAGCCTACCTCTTCTCATTGGTCCTTGCTACTCCCTATTTCTCTCCTTCTCCAGTCGTCGAACCTCCTACATAGCGGAATTGCACTTAAATCTCGTAGTCCTCACCTTCTTTATCACAGCAACCTACACCTGGCCTCACCTCAGCTCATTCCAACATCCCCAACACCAGCCTTCCCTCACCTCATGCCTTCTGAACTATCTCGTTCCCTTTGACAAACCAACCCCCCCCCCCACCATATCGGTGTCCTTTATGGATCCCGGTAGCTCCTTGGCGTCCTTCAGAGGCGGTACGACCCTCCCAGTCAGCTCCCATTCCATCTTTTCTCACTCATCTAGCCTCCACCACCATCGTTGTAGGTGTGTTCTACTTCGATTATTTATTTCTCCCTTTTTGATAGATTTCCAGTGGCTATGGTTCATGATATGGGGTTTGGTTTTGAGGGTTTTCATTTGATTAACATGATTATAGTTCTTTCTTGACTAGCAATGGTGCGGTTGAGGTATGAACAAAGAATAGTAACAGTTTCATGTTGGAATTATCTTTCTGCCTTGGTTCCAAGTGCATTGAGTGTTGCTGCATGTTTTCGAGTGTGTTTTCCTTGTTTGATGACTTCCAAGTACGTTTCCCTATATATTAGCCTTTAAATTAAAGAATTGTTGATATCTTGTTTTTCGAACTTTTATTAAATACTCGTTATTAATTTATGGATTTAAGACTATTTTCTTGTCTTGAAATAAAGTAAGACCCTTTCTATTTGAATTGCATGAAGATTTTTTGTTAAATGTTCTTACTAAACATTTGATGAAATTCCCCATTGGAACCATAAAATGTGCTTTGAATTTATAGTGGCGATTTAAGTTTCTTAAATGGGTTTCCAAGTGCGTTTAGATTTCAACGTAATGGGGTGTGTTGCTTCTTTTGGAAATGATTTATTGTTAAATGAATTTGTATGTCCCGTTTGTCCAGGTTTATGTAAAATAAAGTTTTTCATTGATTTACAAATGTTTTTCTAAATGATTTGATAAATGTCATATTGGTGCATTGGAAAAGGCCCATTTGGCACTTTTGAATGGTTACTTAGGGAATTCCTCTCTTGGGTTGGGTCTCTTACCTCATCGTTTGATCATTAGATGGGAGAGTCCTCGGTATGGGACCTTCCTTGTATAATTTTTATATTAAGGCAAAGACTCCCCTTGAGGTGGCAGGGGTGGTGCTGTGTTTTGTGGTGTGTTCGGTTATATATATGTGGCATGTTATTTGAAATGTATGGAACACCCTCTTGAGTACTATATATGGGAACCTGTCATACTAAAGAGGTTTATTGATAATGATTATTGCACTAGTTTATATTATGCACTGGCTCGTGGCCCATAGTAGAGAGGTGTTATTTTATTCTTGTTATGGGATTGGGCCCCTCGATCAGGCAAGGAAGGGTGATGATCGGGTGTTAGGGAATTATGACATCATCGAGAGTAGGCATGCATTCAGGATGAGTCACATGTATTAGTACGTTCCTGTTCTCCTCTGAGTTCTTAGGATTTCCCATGTTCCATAGACACTAGTACAGTTAGTATCGTGGCCCTCCCTATATGTAGTGATACACATTGTTCTTAGTTTTGGTGTTTTCTTTTAAAATTGTAAATGTGTGGTAGTTAAAGATCTTTTCATGAAAAATGTTTTAAATGAACAATCACTCATTCCATTGACAGTAATATGAAAAATGAATGATTCATTTTTTTTCTCCTTTTCATTCCTCCTCATGTGCCTTATTTTAAACATGAGGGTAATTGATTAAGATTGTGATTTGTTTACTTTAAAAATGAAACATGTAGAAAATTATATATTTATAGATTGTATTTCAAACCAAAAATCATGGTTTTCTTTATTTTAAGAATTTTCATTGGTATTAGATTAGTTGATCCTACATACTGAGTTTTAATACTCATGGCTATAGTGTTTTCTTGTATTTATTTTCACCTGCAGGCTCCAGTTTTGGTCTGGATTTCTTTGAGCAACATTTGGTTCATTACTGGAGAGTAACCTATTAGGTTACATGGATTTTTAGACGTTGAAAAGTTCGACGTGTTGTTCATCATCCTTTTCTTTTCATGTTTTTTATTTATTTTGTGATGTTCTATAAGTTTCTATTGTTAGGTATATCTGTCTTTATGGGACAAATCATTCCCAAAGATTAAATTTTGATGTCTTTCACTAGTTTTCATCCCCTGGGGATCAGGAACACCCCTCGGTCCATGTTGTGGACTGGGTCTGGTGACCGGTTCAGGGTCGACCCATGTTGGTTCGTGACAAAATGGTATCAAAGGGAGGTTCTTGTTATTTGGGGTGTTTGGTAGAAAGAGATTAGGACTGTCAGGACTCGAGAGGTAGGTATTAAAAGTAAATCATGAACCCATACCTATTCTGAACCACGAGTCGCCAGGGGTAGTCCGGAAATTGAGTCCTAGTCTCGTTATGATTTGTTTTGGATTTAGGGATGACAACGGAGTCAGGACAATGTTACGTAGTGACCTCACATGGAGTAGTGACCCACGTGGAGTCTGATTGCATGGTTGAGCTTCTTCTAGTCGTTTAATATTTCTTGGGGCGTGGCTCACTACCATGTCACCAAGTGAATAAAAACTGCTACTTCCTCATCCTGATTGTTTGTTGTATGTTGTGTTTTGTTTTTGTTTTGATTGACGTAACCATGTTTTGAAAATGAAATAGGGAAATGATTTATGAAAAAATTGAATTTGGTTTGAAAAGTGGGTTTGGTATTTTGAAAGTGGCCTTTAAAGAAGTTGGTTTTGAAATCTAAAATAGAAAAGGGAATTTTGTGTTGTGTTTGTATATGTTTGGTTTTAGAGAATGTTATTTTTGGGTGAAAGATATTTCATTGATGTTTCTTCAGTTCTATATTGATTTTGGATTTGTCTTTTATATGTTGTTCAAAAAATGCCACCCAAAAAATTCCTTAAGGTTTCTAATAATTCATTCCCTGTTTTTATCCTTCTCGGGAATTATTTGTACTAAATGGGGATCAAGGTCAGTTAAAGGTAGTTATGTGGTTTGAAGTGGTCGATTGTGCTTTTAGGATGTTGGGAACTCTAGTTTGTTAGATGTAGAGTTGTCTTGTGATTATTTGAGTGTCTGGCTTTAGTTAAATGGTTGTTGATTTCCCCACTATCAATGCATGCTGGGATGATGTGGGATGTATTTAAATCGCTCTTTTTTAATGGTTTATACCTGAATAAGTGAAGGCAAAGAAAAGGTAAGAGCTCATGTATATTCAAAAAGGCCAATAGATGGTGAAGGGATATGTTGACCATTTAAAAGAGCATGTGTCATTTTCTCTTGAAGTAGCGTCGTAGGAATTGATAATGACTTCCCTCTTCATTTGGGGTCTTTGTCTAGAGATCTAGGAGTGGGTCCTACCTTCTAGGCACCATCATTTTGATAATTTAGTGGATGAGGCATTTTTAGGTGAGTTGGTCTCTGGAGCGCAAATGATTGGAAATTCAGCGTACCGAGTTGCTCAAGAAGGTTCCCTATCTGGCGTGAATGGTGTGCCAGATGGACCTTTTTCTAAAGAGTTTTCTTTAGTGGTTTTGGCTTCTTATTCATTGAACCATTTAGTGGTGTGCCACTATTGTTGCCGGTTTGGGCACGTGAAGTTGTCATGTCGCATCGATCCGAAGACGTGCCATCATTCTGGATGTCTGGGTCACCTAGAGAAGTTCTACAGGAAGCATCATCAGAAGAAGGTGTTGTGACTGAAGGATTCCAATGCCTGATTTTGTGGTAGGAGATGCTTTATCCATCATATCCCTAGCCACAGGCCTTTGGGTGAAGCTCGCGTGCAGTTAGGAGTTATCAGTGGTGTGGACCCTCGATTCAGGATTTGTATTCCGTGTTTGTAGTGGAACATATAAATCCTTTTCATTTTTAATTTTCTATTATTGATGTTTTTAAGTTGTTGTATGTTCATTATTTTATCATGGAGTTATAACAGACATGTTATATAGTAATCCAAATAGTTTTATTTTCTTCGGATCATGGATTTTTGAATCCTGTTCTTTTCTTAATAGTGTGTTTGGACCCTATACGGGTTGACCTTGGTTTAGTAGTGTTTGTTTGGAGATATAAGTTCATGCGAAGGAGTTAAGGCTTGTTGTTATACTCGGGTTCACTATTTAGGTTAATTTATTCTTAGGTGTATTTCACTAGTACTCGTAGTTTTGGTCCTGGTCGAGTGTTACAATTTTTAGTTGAGGTGTTGTTCGGTCGTACAATAGAAGATAGTTTGGATTGGTTCGGAGTTCTCGTGGAGGACCCCTTTATCGGGGTGGTATGTTTGGGTGTTACATTTCTACCCAAGTAGATTTTGTGTGGTGGGGAGAACCCCATTGTGTTCTCCCCTAAACCTAGGGCTTCAGTTTTCTCTTGAATCGGTCAGGTGTGACCTGTGTAGGGTAAGGTCATCCCAAGATTCTCAGTTTTATTTGGTTCATATGGTTCTGTTCGGGTGTGGATTCATTTCTTGACCAACGTACGGATTTGTGACTTTCTGGGAGTAGAAAGTGTCTGTGGTGGGGAGAATTTTCACACCCCGACCTGACTGATTTATTATTTTTAATTACTTTAATTATAATTTTGGGTTTCGGAATTTATTTCTACTATTCCACAGTCATCCTGTGTGGTTAGGGGAAACTACACAGTACCCACATGGATTCCTGGGTGTGTGAAGTTATGATGGATGCATCACGCAGAGTTGATAGAACCATGTGGAAAGCATGTAACATGACCCTACAAGCAGGTAGTACCAGGGAGCACAATTCAGGCGCAGTTTGATCAACCATGCATCAGACTATAAGCGAGCAATGAAACTATCTCGCTATTCGAAATAAATAAATGAATAAATTTTAATCATAAATGAAATAAATAAATAAAATAAAATAAACTAGGTTAACTTAAATTAAACAGAATTTTATAAAATGTTTAATAATAATAATAATATAATTTTTAATAATAATATTGTTGTTGTTGTTATTATTATTATTATTATTATATAAAATGAAAAAAATATGAAACCTGAATCTACTCGCAGCCGGCGCCCCGACCATTTCCCCTATCCTCCTACCTGCGACGCTCCGCCCTGCGTGAACCTTGTGCCCAGCCAACCTGGCCTTCTGCCTGCGCCCCGCCTCCCTCACCATTCCACCCTCACCCATGACATGCCCCGGTGGCATCCCAGACAACTATGTCCCCTCCGTACACCTGAAATTCGTCTCCTGTGTCAGTCACCCTCACAGCCCCGGCCTGTAGCGCAACCCACCAGCCCAAGCCACCTCCTTTTGCCGACTCTAGCAGACCCTGCTCCCCCTACTGTGATCCGACCCCCATCCACATAGACAACCTCCACCAGTAGGCCCTTTCTTCTCCCTATTTCTCCCATCCTCCAGCCACTGAACCTCCTGTTCAGCGGCGTTGCGCTTTGACCCCATCGCCCTCACCTTCTTCATCCAGGACACCTGCACCCGGCCTCACCTCGGCTCGTTCCAACATCCCCAATGTCGGCATGCCCTCACATCGCGCTTTTTGACCCATCGTGTTCCCTTCAACTATCTGCACACCCTTCCCGGAAGTGCGCCCCCCTGCCGGTGACCTTTCTGGAACCCCTCAGCTCCTCTCTGTCCTTCTGAGGAAGAACATCCAGCCCCATGGGCTCACATTCCATCTTTTCTCACTCATCCAGCCTCCAGCACCATCACCTTTGGTGAGTTTTAATCCGATTATTTATTTATCCCTTTTTGGTAGATTTGCAGCACCTATGGTACATTATTTGGAGTTTGTTTTTTATTTTTTGCATTCGACACACATGATTATAGTATTTTCTTGACCCAAAAAGGTGTGGTTGAGGTGAAAATGAAGATTCACATCATTTTTAGGTTGGAATCATCTTTCTACCTTGGTTCCAAGTGCTATGACTGTTGTTGCGTGTTTATGGTGTGTATTGTATTTAGGCCATGACTTCCAAATAGATTTCCCACTCCATTAGCCTTTAAATTAATGAATTATTGATTTCTGGTTTTTAAACTTTTATTACATTATAGTTATTAATAAAAGTATTTAAGGATAGTTTATTGTTGTGAAATAAATTATGAACCTTTCCATTTTAATTTCATAAAGTTCTTTTGTTAAATGTGCTTACAAAGTGTTTGATGAAATTCCCCTTTGGCCCATGAAAATGATTTTCATATTTAAAGTGGTGAATTGAGTTTTTTAAATGGATTTCCAAGTGTGTCTTGTTTCTAAAGTAATGCCATGTGTTGATTCTTTTGGAAATTATTTAGTGTAAATTGATTGTTTAAGGATTGTTTGGATAGGTTTATATAAAATGAAGTTTTCCTTTTCTCTGGAAATGGTTTTCTAAAAGATTTGAAAAATGATAGACTGTTGCATATGTAAAGGCCCAATTAGTACTTTTGAATGGTTATTTGGGGAAAAACCATCTTGGGATGGGTATCTTGCCTCATCATTTGATCATGATAACGGAGAGCCCTCAGCATGGTACCTTCCTTGTATAAATATTATATTAACGTAAAGACTACCCTTGAGGTGGACGAGGTGGTTCTAAGTTGTGTGGTGTGTTCGGTTATATATATGTGGCTTGTTAATTTAAATGTATGGTACACCCTATTGAGAACTATATATTGGAACCTGGCATAGAAAACATGTTTACTGAGAATAAATGGTGCACAAGTTTAGATTATGCACTGGCTAGTGGCCCATAGAAAATAGGTTTTTTTATTTCTATGGGATTGGGACCCTTGATCATCCCAGGTAGGGAGACGATTAGGAGTTAGGGTGTTTTGATTTCATCGAGAGAAGGCATGCCTTCAAGATGAGTCACATGTACTAGTACATTCTGTTTCTCCTCTGAGTTCCTAGGATTTCATGTGATCCTTTGACACTAGTATAGTTAGTACAGTTGACCTCACTTATATAATAATACCCATTATTCCTAGTTTTTGGGTTTTCTTGTAAAATTTACGATGTGTGGTTGTTAAAGATCTTTTCAAGTAAAATGTTTTAAATGAAAAACCACTCTTTCCTCTGAAAACATTATGAAAAATGAATGATTCCATTTTGGTATCCTTTTCTTTCCTCCTCTTGTACCTTATTTTTAACTTGAGGGCAATAGATTATGATTGGGATTTTTTTACCATAAAAATGAAATGTGTAGAAAATTCTATATTTACAGATAGTATTTCAAACCTGAAATAAATTTTTCATTATTTAAAGAATGTTCATTTGGATAATATCTGTCAGGCCTACCTACTGAGTTTTAATACTCATGCTTATTGTGTTTTCCTCTTTTCATTTTCACCTGCATGCTCTAGTTATAGTTTGGATCACTTTGAGATATATTTGGTTCAGTACTAAAGAGTACCCCATGGGGTTACGTGGAGTTTTATATGTTGACAGGTTAGTCGTGTGGTTGATCATCCTTTACTTTACTTGTCGTTTATTTATATTTCAATGTTATATTTGTTTATACGATTTAGTGTTTTTGTTTTTATGTGAAAAATTATTCCCAATGATTAAATTTTGATGCCAAACACTAGTTTCCTACTCGTGGGGATCTGGAATGCCCCTCGGGCCATGTTGCAGACCAGCTCGGGTGACTGGTTCAGGGTCGACCCATGTTGGTTTGTGACATTTACCATAACAATGGATATTTGAATTATTTATCCTATTTAATTCCATTAAATAGAATAAATTAAAAATTTTATGGTAATAATTAAAATATTAAGCATGTAAAAGGGTACATATAAATTTATAAGGAGAAAATCATAATTAATATTTGTAACCTTACATATGAATATCAAGGTTTTAATCTAGTTTATCAATGTTTATTTTCCTTTTATGTTCTATAACATAACTATTAATATATTACATCATCAAATTCCATAAAAATATATTCAATCCTTCATAACATTTCTTAAAGAGCATGTAAATTAACTAAACCATATCCATTGGGTGTGTCAAACCAGGTGTATAGTTAGGTACACTTACTGTACACTATGAAAAGATTGAGTTAATAAAAAACCATCTTCTTTTAGTTTTATTAATTTTAGGAGCTTGTATTCCATATCCCACATCCAATTATTTGTATCTTTATAGAGATCTTATTTTGGGGATACTACAAGCTCTAAATTATCCAAAAATACAGAATGTTTTGTTATATTTAGAATTATACAAAAGGTTTTTCACAAATACTTTCTATTCCTAATGCATAAAAATTACTATTCTTTGATATGATACCTAATATAGAATATTGAGTCACTCATGAATTTTATTTCATGATTTTTAACATAACGTTCCATAAAATACAACCCATAAATTTAGTGACCTAATGAGTTTGGGATATTAGATACATAAAAATCAACTAACATATATACCACAACGCCTTTATTTAATTATCCATAATTTGACCCTAAATCCCATTAAACATATATTTCTATATAAAATACCCTAGGAAAATAAATAAATGAAAAGGGTGAGACATATATCCTTGTAAGGAAATAATTAGAGTAATAATTTACGATATGTAATACATACAATACAGTGGGAATATCATGATAACATAAAATAGAAGGATAATAAATTTTTACATGAAACCATTGAATGAAGAAGATTATATCATTGGATCATGACATCATATGAATTTTTAAACAATATAAAATAAGAAATTATAGCATAATTCAAGGCTTATTTCTAAGACAATGTAACATAGTGTGTTAGGTCCACTGCCCAAAAACCATACAAGGTATTTCATGAGATTAAAATGTTACCCAATGCATTGGGATGATGTATAATTATGGTCCAACCAATAAAATTCAAAATATTTACATGAATATATGATATTCATATAGAAGTTATACATAATTCATAAGCATTAGAAAAAACCATAAAAAAGTAATTGGAATCATGTTCTATGAATAAGTCATAACCAAATTGCATATCATTTAGATTCCTATAAAGGGGGGATTAATGCATAGTTGGACGTTCATAACTAATTAAAGTAACATAGGTCATAAAATTTATGCTTAGGTGATGAAAGGTTTTATGAAATGAGTGGTGAGTAAGATTAGAACGGTTCCTCTTAAATTTGTTTTTAAGAAAAGGGTAAATATTATTCAATGTTTGTAAGTGAATAATATTTTCCTTAAAAATAGATTTAAATAGAAATATTTCCCATAATATATAAAATATTTTAATCAATAAATAAAGGGTACCATCATCAAAATTTTGGTATATGAAAAGGAATAGTGAATTATAAAGTTTCTTTTAATTGGGTTTTCTTTAGAGATATGGTTGAGAAGGAAACATAGAAACATGTATTTCCCCTACAATTAAATATAATGTAAACAAGTTATATATTTATTAGAAATAGATATATAATATATAAAAAGTGTTTTAGAATAATGGATAAGGAATGTATGGAAAATAAATATAAAGTGTGACACAAAAGTAAAGAAGGGGTTTGGCATGAACCCTTAACTTCGGTTCCAACTCACTTAGTTTTTGTGACTAATCTCATGAATAATAAAATTATTTTTATTAAATACATTTATATGATAATTTTTTATGTATATTTTATTTTTAAAACTTCATTGTTTATTATATTTTCATAATTTATTACATAATATTTTGTTCATATCGAACACTTGCGGTTGTTCAGTTAAATTATTCAAAACTGTTTCAGTACATTGATCATGGTGATATGTTTGCTCAGATACTTCCATAATGTATATAATTTTATACTTTTTAATCATTTATTATAAATTAAAATTATATTTTTATAGTTCAATGGGTTTTATAAAATTAAATAATAACAAATAAATGTATCTCAGTATGCTCATTTTGGATAGTTAAAGTCAATATATCAATTATTTGTTATTATCATTAATATAACACACAGACTATCATTAAAGAATATTAATTATTCTTTATATATTGTTTTTATTAATTAAATACATTTTTATAACCATCCATGCCATTAATTTATGAAAATAAAATAATCCATCCATGGAGGTGATGAATCAAACATAATATAGGTGACCTTTTTATTTGAGAATGTAACATACAATATTTTAAGGTGTGATATTTTCATGTTTATGTGTGTATTTATAGGTTTGGATCTTTTTTAAAACTAATTTTTGGTATTTTCTACATTATAATTTGACGTCGTAAGACACATGTTCGGAAAAAATGTGGCTCTAGGCAGAAGATATGAAAATAGATTTTGGTAAAAAAATAATATTGCCCGTAAATTCATATTTTCCACCTTAAATTATTTTTACACTATAAAAACATCCTTTACTCCAAAAAATCATCACCCAATATAAATTTATCCATCAGTGATATATCTTTCATCAAAAACACATTATGGGGTGTTTACATCATTAGTCTGTTATTTATGATGTAAATCCCTTTGGACTAATAGGTTTTATCGCATTGCACAACTAAATTATTCTTATTCATAGTTCCACCCTCCTCTCTCAATAACAAGGTAGTTACAGGTGATTTTGAGTGTCGTTGATAATTTTATTTCATTTCATTCGCCACTCCATCTTTGTGGTGGTTTCATCGCTTCATTCTAGGTAAGTAGCCATTTTCCATATTCATCAACATTTTTCTGAGAAACAACATTGCACTATGTTTTTGGATTCCTCAACCTTGTGGTGAATTTTTGTTGATCTTTTCTATATATATTGTTCAATCATCTTTCTTGGGTCATTCCTTGTTGGTTGTAGGACGGAAAGTGCATATTATTTGTGGTATTTTGCTATTTATCCTCTAAAACATCTTATTTTTTGTAGAATATGATTATAACATGTGTGAATCAATTTTAGGGCCTCTGTTTTTTTATTTTTATTACGTCCAATGATGGTGGATCCCATTGTGGGCATCAATGACTTCTGTTAGATGTAGGTGGTTCTGTCTCTACCCTTAGCTGAATTAATAATGTTTTTTCGTGCTTTATTACTTATTTTATAAATAAATTTGATTGATATTGGTGTTTTTGTAAATGTATATTAAAAAAAGATGGTTTTCTTTTTGTTTTAGTGAAGTAAAATGGGAATTTTTAATGTATTGGGAAATGGGTTTTCAAATCAATGTAGAGAAACGAAAAATGATCTATTGAAATTGATTGTAAAAAATCTATTTTTGATGTAATTTTTTAAATTTATCACATGGGATTCCTTAGGTACTTAGGTGGAAGGTGTAGCATAGGTCCATCATCATTTATATCATCAGCGGGTTCACTCATGGGGTGTTCCTCGAATCCATAGACATGTTGTTTTAGGAACAGGATTTGATACGATCAGTAGGCTCACTCATGGGGTGTTACTAAGATCCCAAGGCATGTTGTTCTAGGGAATTGAATTGATACTATCAATGGGTTCACTATTGGGGTTTACCTTTCTTCCATAGGACTTTTTTTCAAGGTGATTAATTGTGCACTAGTCATTAATTATGGTATGAATAGTCTACTATCCTAACCTATTGTGATCATTGACATTATTTACCTATCCTTTGTCTTATTATTGTTTTGGATTTGATATAACTCTATTAAATTTGATAAAAGTATATAGAAATCATGATTTGATACTTTTTTGTCTGACTTATTTTGAAACTGTAGGAAAAGGAAAATATCAAATATGATTTTCATATAAAATTATTTATCATTTTTATGACATTTTTTCATTAAAATGAGAATATTTGAATTTTTTATGTTGAAAATTAATATATAACACTAGGGTGGGATCCTACAGATCATTTTTAGAGCACACCATGTATGCCTCTTTAGTGGTGTGTATAACTGGTTATGTCTTTTAATTTAGGAAATGATAGTGTTCCATAATTAGGCGACAAGGTTTCTGTTAGCCAGTTTGGGGTAGATAGTGGGGAGATTATGGGATGTTTCCCACAACATCACATGGATTAGTTAGTTTCTATTCTAGTTTTAATTTTCTATTGGAATTTATCTTCATACATTTTTATGATTTCTTTGATTTGTATCACTTCTATTATTTTATTTTAGTTATGGAATATAATTTTTTTAGTTATTATTCTATTTTTTATTCAAACTATGTGTATCCACTCCATGTAATTTGCCTTAGGTTGGTTGATATCATTCCATATAGTTATTTTTGATGACCTGGTGATAGTCACCAACTCATGGGGATTAGGAATGGAATTTGGGTATGTAGTGGATTGGGTAGGATTCTAGTTAGTGAGGGCACATCAGGTTAGTTCATTAAAATTTGGTTCCATGTGATTTTATTCTCATTCTTGAGATGTTGGTACAAATATGATAGGTTTTTTGGGACTTGGTAAGTATGCTATGGTGAGTTCTTGGGAATTTATTTCCATATAGATACTAAAGTAACCATTGGTTGTTGGGATGTGTGTCTCATGTGTTGGGTTCTTGATCTTAATCTTAGTTTTTTCATATTTTTTTCTGGGTTGATCTATGATTGACCTATTTTCAAATCATTTCATCTATTTTTGGTGGGTAGAGATGTGCCACTAAGACATCTCCCAAAGGATACACAGGAGGGTTAATTGGATTCCCCTGATGGGAATATAGCTCTAGATTAGAATGATATAGAGGCTACCATGTGATAAGCATGTGATATATACCAAAATGTATGGAAACTCTAGAACATAGTTTTTTGATATAAAACCAAAAGTTAAAGGAGAAAGGGATTGATCATAGGTGTATTTATGTGAGAAACCACCTTCCTTTAATGGTATGAGTGAACCTCGAGAGGTGGTGGACTAGATGGATAAGATCATTTAGATCTTCAACTTCCTGGATACACTTAGGGATATTAAAGTTATGTGAAAATAATTCAGACTTGAGGGTCTAAGAAAGTGATTGTGGGATTCCATGGTATATGTAGGCATGTGGTATTACATTATAAGGGTTCAAGAAACTATTCTTATAGTAGTTCTCTGTATAGTCTCTATTTATTGGAAATTATTTAGAGTTTATATATTTATATAAGTGATAGAATTCTATGATGGGGCATGCTAATAGTTTTGTGGTGATGGTTTATTTTTTTCTAGTGTCTCTAATGGGTGATTAGTAGAAAACATAGAAGTACCTAAATTTTTGGTGATTAGATATTATATTTAAGGTATTTATTTTTAATAGTTCAACATATGTAGGGACATTAGATAGATTTATGATGATAGTAATTAACACGACATGAATGATTACCTATTCATCCCCTTCTTTACCACCCAATGGTAGCATCAGGGGAGGACAAGAAAACATGAAGTGGAATAATCATTGGGGAAGTGGTGGAGTTAGTTAGCAACCACAAGCCTCCTTTACAACTTCATTTGTATTCAATTGTATTCCACTAACATTCTATAAGTGTGTAATCGTTGGGAACAGCCAACTATATCATTATGAATTTTTGAAGATGTGAAATGGTTATGGCTGCTAGGACCATCTACAATAATTCTTTTAGGATACATCAACACCTCATTATGGCCAGCGATAATATACTCCAAGGCCCACTCCAGCATAATCAGAAGCTTCAAATTCTGTAGGGATCTAGAAAAATCATTAGAATTGAATCACATTTACACAATTAATGAGTTTATAGAAATGTCTGATGCAGGTCCAACAATAGTGAGAGGTACTGAATTTATTCCATCCTATACATTGAATACATTATTTGATACAAGTTCCTCCCACTCATTTATATCCACCCATTTTTTATGTTTTGAAAAATCAAATGGAATGCGTGACATTTTTCTAGGTGTAATGGACACCTCTATGGAAGAAGAGATACAGTGGTTCGGGTGACCATCCATTTCTTTATCGGTATCTAATGCAGAGTTATTATGGGATATCATTGTTATTGATCTAGATTTTTTTTATTTCATCATTTGGATGGATTGGATCAATATTTATTATGATGAAGTTGATTTCAATCATTGGGTTTCAACATTCCTCGAAACATATTATACCTCTTGTGTTTTTATGGGAGATAGGGATCTGAGTTCTAGTATAATAGGACCTTCTAACCTAGTGATCATAATTTTTTTCTATTTTACAGTCGATCCGACTATCATTTCTTCTATTGGTGATATTATTGTGGTTTTCTAGTACTTTCATAACATTTTCCCAAATACTTATTTAGTATTATTCTAGGGAGTGTGGTATATTTTCTGATCTATCTGGTTTCATTTATGCAGCCTATCATGATACCTCCTTATTTCCGAACATCAATGGATTTGAAATAGATCATTATCTAGTTGGAAGATCAGATTGCAAAGGGTTTTGTTTTCCCAAGTGTTTCATCTTGGGAATCCCTGGTTCTATTTTACAAGAAGGCATATGGTTCAATTCAATTTTTTATGGATTATCATAAGTTGAACCAGGTTATAGTTAATAATAAGTATCATTTACCCCATGTGGATAACTTTTCTAATTAGTTAAAGGGGTTGAAGGGGTTTTTGAAGATTTAATTTCGGTCAGGTTATCATCATATTATGGTTTGGGAGTCTTATATACTAAAGATATATTTTATAATTAGTTATGGGCTTTACAAATATATTGGTATTCCTTTTGGTCTAACTAATACTCCCATGGTTTTTATGGATATGATAACCCAAATATTACATCATTATCTTGAAACATTTTTCATTATGCGTGTAGTTAATATTTTGGATTATTCAATTTCTAAGAATGAGTATGAGAATTGTATGAGTTTTGTTTTTATAGATCCTAAGATGTCATTATATGTATTGAAAGATTTAGAAATTAAAATTTTAGATCCCAGAATTGAATTTATTAGTTAACATGATTTCCAAATGTGGATAATCATTTGATCCTAAGAAGGAGAAGTTTGTACTGTCATGGGATGAGCCAGGAAACATCTTTGAGATTTGGTGCTTCCTTGTCCTTACTAGTAAATATCATCGATTCAAAAAGGATTTTTCAAATTTGGTGTTACGCATGATTTATCTTACCAAGAATAGAGTGAGGTTCACATGGGATGAAAAATGATATTATATTTTTATGAGTTGAAAAAGATTATGATATCAACTCTAATTTTGATCTTAATTGAGTCTGGTAAGTGGTACGTGGTAATTGGGATACTTCTAGTGGTGGTTTGGGTTTTTTTATACATTATAATCATGTTGTGTCTTATGGATCTATTCAACTTTAACAACTTGATAAAAATTACCTCACTCATGATTTGGATATTATTGTAGGTATGCATGCGCTAAACTGTTGGAGACATTATCATTTTGGGTAGAGATTCATAGAATTTTCTGACCATAAGAGACTGAGTTGTATATTTTCATATAAAGACATGAATCTTATATATATGTGTGGGGGTGTAATACCTTCCTATGTTTGGCTTTGACATCACTTACACCCTATGTAAGTGGAATATTATTATAGATTTTGTATGTAGGAAAGTTCCATTGTAGACTATTCTTTAATAGAAGAATGAGGGGAACCTAATGGGACTCTTCATTCAGTTGTATCAAAATAAATAGGAGGATTATTTTGGAATGGTTATGACTATTTCTTAGTTATCATTGTCTCTCCTTGAGTATATTCTATATATTCTATATAATTATGATGTGTTTATTGTAATTAGAGAAACCCCTAATGGTGGGTAGACCATTTCCGGTCGGTCTCTTCCTTCTGATTGCATTCTCTACTTTGGGGATTAGTTTGTGATCCCAGAATCTATGAGGAGCTTAATTTTTATGACTATAAATGTTTTTGCAGTCTACTATTTTAGTCACTATGAAGTCATATTATGACATGATACAATGTTTTGGTTTTCAAGGTACGATTTGAAACATTATAGATTATATATCCCATTATTACACCTACCAACAGGTAAAGAGAGAGAATCTGAATCCTTCTGGTTTTCACTAGCCTATTTTTTTCTAGTTTGGAAATGGGATGAGGTGTCCATGGACATATTTCTTGGTTTACCATAGACTCCCTGAGGGGGAAATTCTATTGAGGTGGTAGATGATCAATTGAAGAAATCATTACTTTTCATTTTTATCAGGGAAACCACTAAGGTTGATGATATTAGTAATCAATATGTGTATGATTTAATTTGTCTACATGGTGTTCCCTTTTCTATAAAATTATATAGGGATCATAGTTTCAACTATCTTCTTTTTAGGAATCTCTAAGAGGCGATGGGGACTTATGTTCAGTTGGGTTCAAATTACCATCCACAGAATAACAGTTATAAGGAGCATCAAATTCATATCCTAGAGGATATTATTCATGTATTCATTTGGGATTCATATGGATCATGGGATATCCATTTTGGAGTATTTTAATTTTCATATAAGATAAGATATTAGTTTTTGACTAGGATGAGGCCCTTTGAGGATTTTCATGGCATCCCATGCAAATCACCTCTTTGTTGGGAAGAGTTAGTTGAAGCCTCTCTTGTGGGACTAAGTCTAATTTAGGAGACATTGATGAGGAATCTAGATATGTTTCAACATATGATTATAGTGTAGAGTTAGTAAAAATTCTATATAGATCATCAACACCATACTTTAGAGTATTAAATAGGTAACCAGGTTTTTTAATAGTATCTCTTCAATTAGGTCCCCAACAGCTTATGAAATTGGGAAAGTTGGATATGGGATATGTTGGATTGTTTTAGGTCACTGAGCAGCTAGGGAAGGTTTCATATTGGTTGGAAATTATACTTTAGTTGATATGTATTCACTATGTTTTCTACAAATCTCACCTCATAATGTATCATCACGATCCCTCTAACATTTTGAGTTAGGAATACATTGAGTTGGAGGTATATGTTTTAGTTATGGATAAACTATATGAGATCATTTATTCGTAGGTGAAATCCTATTTGGGGAAGTGAATCTAATTGGTTATAGTGATATGGTGACACAAATCAGATTCTCATGAGACTTGGAAACATGAATGATTGGTCAGGGAGAAGTGGCCTCACCTCTTTCTAGAGATCCCTTCTTTCACATGACATATTAGGGATATAAAGTCCTATGGTGCGAAGATTGTAACATCCTAGATTTTTATGTATGATATTTTGATATTGAAGACTACATTTTTGGGTTTTTGAGGGATAAATTATTGTTTTTTGGAGCTTCTATAGAATATTGGTCTGGTACTACCTGCAGTACGATTTTACACCATAAAACACATTTTCGGCATAAATGTGTCACTAGGCATAAGCAGCGATAATGTTTTAGGATGTAACTACCTTACTGGTTATAAATTCATATTTTACACCATAAATTAGTTTTAAATCATAAGAACCTATTTTATACTATAGAATCATATTTTGAAATAAATTCATCCTAGGGAAATGTGTTTTTCACCATAAACTTATTATGGGGATGTTATACAATAATTATCTTATTTAAAATGTAAATCCCTTAGTAATAGTAGGTTTTATCACATTACACACATGAAGTTTTACTTATTCATCATCAATACCTCTGCTCTCGAATCCTAGGTAGTTCCATGATATTTTTGGTGTCACCACTCCGTCTGGATTTCTTCATTTGAAGAAAAATATTTGTGGTGGGTGCATCAATTCTCTATGAATAAGAATCCTTTATTATTATCCATTTACATTTGTCATGAAAAAAGTGATTCACAATGATTGTATGATCATCAATCTTTTTGTGATGTTTTTTATCCTTTCTAGACTCATTGTGTGATATTATTCTAGGGGTATTATTTGTTAGTTACGGTGTTTTAGGTTCATGTTATTTGGTGTATGTTATTATCTATCTACTCCATCATCTATTTTATTATAATTTGATTCTATGATATTGGAATAAATTATAGGTCCTACTTTATGGTCTTTTCATTCCTTCTAGTGCTGGTGGATCTAGTTGGGAGTGTGTGTGACCCAAATTTAATAACAGTTGTTCTATCTATGCACATTATTGAATGAATCATGATTTATCTAGTTATATAAATTATTTTATTAACGAATTATAATTATTTTTTTGTGTATATAAATGGATTTGAAATTAAATATTTTTTTCCCTTGGTTTTGGTAAAGGAAATTAGATGTCTACGAAAAATTATAAAATGGGTTTTCAGAGATGGTTGGATAAAATAAAAAGGGTAATTTGAAATTGTTTGTGAAATGAACTTTTGAAATGATTCTGTAAATGAATCACATGGGAATCCTTAGGTACTTATGTGGAAGGTGTATCTTTGGTTCATCATTCATTATATCACAAGAGGGTTTACTCATGGGGTGTTCCTTTAATCCCTAGTCATTTTGTTTTGGGGACGTGATTTGACACTATTGTGGGTTCATTCATTGAATGTATCTCTACTCCTTAGGCCCTTTGTTCTAGGGTCTTTATTTGACACAATTGTGGGGTTTACTCCTGGGGTGATCCTATGCTCTATTTTATTTTTGTTTTAGGGGCTTGTGTATTCTATAATCAATGAATTTGGTATGAGTATTCTGTTATTCTAACTTGCTGTGATAATTGGTATGATTAACCTATACATTGGATTTTTATTGTCATATATTTGATATATCTATATTTACTTTCATAAATGTTTATAGGAATTAATCTTTAAAACTATTTTCCCCGGCATTCTTTGGAATTATTGGAAATGGGAAATATTTACCATGCTTTTGATATAAACAGATTTTCCATTTATCATGCCATGTTTTCTTTAAAATGGGAATATTAGGATTTTTTATATAGAGACTTGATAAAGAACACCAGGTTGGGGTCTTCTATGCCTATTTAGCTCACACCTTGAACACCCCTCCAACAGTGTGCAGACTTGGTAATATCTTTTGATGTAGGAAAAGGAAATACATCAAAACGAGGCTGTAATATTTTTGTCACTCAGGATCAGGTAACTGGTTGTGTGATGATGAGATGTTTCCCATATCATGACATATAGTTTTTAGTTTCTATTTTAGTTTGAATTATTTTTTTGGACTTTTTCTTCATGTTTATTTTGATTTCTTTGAGTTCTATCTCTTCTGTTTTCTTCTTTTAGTTATGGAAAATAATTTTCTAGAAATAATTATACTATTTATTTATGTTGTGTGTATGTATTTCATGTTATATACTTTAGGTTCTTTGAAATTATTCATTATGATTCTTTTTATCCTTGGGTGCTAGTTTCCAGCCCGTGGGGATCAAGAATACGCTTTGGGTATGTAGAGGACCAGGTTAGGTGTTTGTTAGTGATGACACCCCGAATTGGTTCGTTATATAAAATAATAGATCATAGGAGGTTAAATAAATTATATTCCAATAACCTGATAAAATTTTATTATATTTATGATACTGATTTCATTTTAAGAGTTTGAATGGAATATATTTTGAGGTAGAAAAGGAAATGAATTTAAAAGAGACCAGTTAATAATATTACCTATTCTTTTGGATATCCTCTATTAGATTACAAATTTATGTTCATCAAATTATTTTTTGGTGACAAAAAGGATTCTAGGATGTGATAATAGTTTTTGGGAGTGATTTGGGAAGATTTTGGTCCTGTTAAGGGTTTATAAATGGTGTGGTAAAGGGTGATATTTATAAGGGGAGTAGAGAGATTTTTTAGAATAAAATAATACAATAAAATATTATAACATGAAATTGTGGAACAAGATGTGACATAACAGTAAATAGATTTTGAATATATATTATAGGGTATAATAAACTATTTATATAATTTCTAAAAACCTCAGAAATTCATTCATACATAATATTTCAAAATTCCGAACTTATAAATTGTTTCATTATTCCCATAAAATTATTTTCTTTTTCAAAAAAAAATTATCAGCCAATGTTAATTTTGACAAGATAATTCCAAAAATGAAATCTGTTCTTTGAAAATAATATTCTAAATTTTAGAAAATTAATTTAAAATTAAATCCATATTTTTTGAAATAAACGAATTTTTAGGACATTATAATCATTCAAATCATTTGAAAAATTACTTATAGATTCATAAAATTATATTATAGTTTTGATAAAGGTATATAATGTACTCTAAAAATATTTTATTAAAATAAACCCTAAAATTTTATATAAAACTATTTTATTTATATTTTTAAATTTATCATCAAAATGTTATTTTTTTGAAAAGAAACCTTATATATTTTATTGAAAATATAGTTGTACATTATTTGTTTCAATCGTTTATTTATTCATATTTAATAGGTTTATTTAACATCAGTTCAATTTATTTTATTTATTAAGATAAAAAAATATATTATTTTATTATTATATATGTCAATTTACTATTATAATGGTCTTTGTTCTATTCAAAATAGGCAGGTTACTATTTCAATAGTCATATTATTTTTCTTATATATTTACATACCTCCAATTATCATCCTTAATCATTCACTCCAATACCTCCTAGGATTATATATTCTTTATTTTAAAAAAAATAAGAAAAGTCACTAATGTTTTTTTATCTTTTTTACAGTATTTTTTAGGGGTGTGATTATTCTAGTGAACCATAGTGATACAATTTTTTTAATTCCCCTTATTTTATTATTTTTATTGTGCCATTATATCACTTTGGATTTTTATGGCTAAATTTATTCTCTATATATAATGTTCAAAAATAATATAATAATATTTTTATGTTTATTGTGTTGTTATTGTATTTTATATTATATTTAATTCCCAAATATGATACACATGTATATTTAAAAGGGAAATTTCACCCATAAAACCACACATCACTACAATGGTATTCATTATATTTATATCATGTTGATTTTATATATTATTTATCGTTGTATCTTAGATGTAATTACTTTTTATGACTCTAATGTTGATATAATGATTATATTATTTATATTTTATTTATTAACGTACTGAGTGTATAGTCTCATCATGTTACTCATATAATCTTACTGTTAGTCGAAAACCATTGGCGTATGGGGAGGTGTGTCAAAGGTCTTATGTAAATCTAGATAAAGTATCATATGGGTGATTTTATTCAGGGAAACACTAGGTGGTATAAGATAATTTTTTTGGTCGATTTACTATTTTTGTATTGTATTTGGTGGTGTGATTTTTTTTTTGAGATTTGGAAGGACCTTATACTTGGGTGTAACTGACCCTTATATAAATATAGTATATGCTATTAGAGGTGTAGGGTTGTTTTTCATTATTTCACGCTATTATGATTGATATGTTGATTCACGAATGATATTATGGGAGTGTTGTTTTTTATGGATTTACTCTTAGACCAAATTGGTAAGAGAGTGTGAGTTTCTGCATCATAAAGACACATAGTTATACCTATACGTGTTCATGGATAATTTTTATTAAAAATTGTTTTCTAAAATAGGAAAATTATTTTATAAAAATTTTAAAAGTGAAAAATTATAATTTTATGGAATGATATTTTGTTAATTAAATCCTAAAAAATAGATTATTTAGTCTTTCCTAAAATTCGAATTTTTCATTCCTTGATAATTTGGATTTTGTAGTTATTTTCATGTATTTTATTGATGTGACTACTATTATTATTATAATATATAAAGTCCATATCGTAGATAGGTCTTGGTGTGAGGTACCTTATGATTGGTTCTAAGTGGGAGTGTGTGGTGCCGGTATGAGAGATTTTAGTTGATGTGATTCCATTGAGTGGGTTGAGATGGTAGTGGTGATTCCAATGTCGGATTATGATGTGAATCTATCTTGAGTGAGTATATAGGGGCCTTTGGGGTAAGGTTAATTTTTATTTAATATGGGATAGTGGTTATCTAGGGATAATATGGGCTGCTGGATCCTCATTTATTTTAATTGGAAAATTAGTGAGTTTTTTATTATGCTAAGTGTGTTGGGTGATGTGACCTATGTTGAGGGAAGCACGGTTAGATTCTTGGATGTTAGAGTGATGGTCGAGTTTAGTGGTTTCAAGTATAGTATTTTATTAGGAGTAAATTTGGTATTATGAAATTAGAAGCATTGTGGATTTATCTTGAGGGTCATTCTATCTTTGTTGAATTAGGTAGATGGAGGTTGGATCATGGATTCAGTTTGGAAACAAGAGTTATGTTTTTTTAAATCTTGAGAATTAGCAATCTATAAAAGGCATAAGGGGTTAATAAAATATTATATGTAAAATGATTATAAAAGTATATTTGGAAAATTCATTAGTTTTTTGCTGTGAGGATTCACGGAATGTTGGGATCTTGTGTAGTAATTGGGCTCAGAATGAATTGATGGGTTATTTGATGATAACCAAAAGGATAGTAAATCATTATTTAAAATCATTTACCATTAGTAAATTTCTCCAAAAATTTATTTTCAGGAAATGAAACATCTCTAATGGGGAGTTCCTACGTGAAACTTCTCTGGAAGTTGGAGTGTTTGGAATCATTAGAACACTCTTTGGTGAATTCCAGAAGAGGAAGATAGAGGTGTATTATTTGGGTTACCAAATAAATACTATCATATTCTTGGAGGATTTGGTGATAGAAATGTGAACCATGGGAGAATCTGTGGTGGGGAAGGTTGGATTGGTAGAGGGTTGGTGGTTAATTTAAATGGTTCAAAAATATAAATCAGGCTTCCATGCATGGATTCTTTCCCATTTATAATGGTTTATAAATAAGGAAACTCTTAAAAAGAGTTTGTTATGACCTTTTTATGTATTTTCAGGAACTCTACAAGAGATATATGCTATAATCAAGAAGGTTTATTTGGAAATATCGGATAAGGTTTGGGAGACTTTGTGATGAATTCAGTTTAGTTCCACAGAAGAAGTATATAGGCCCTTTCGAGATAAAGTGCATTTTTCATCAGCTATGAAAACCATGGGGAAAATATATCATGTGAAATAAATTTAGGGACCTTTGATATCAACATACCAAATGGAAATATTTGTGTGTTATATTTGATGAGTTTTAGAAATTAAGGCTCATGTGAAGGAAATCCTAAAAAGACAATAATGTTTTTATATAGTTGTATCAGTGGGATGATGGTGTGGGAAATTCTATGGTGTGGAGTGTACATCCAGTCTATTAGTGTGAAAATCATATGTTGGGTCAGTGGTGGTCAGTTTTGGGGTTGTGTCTTATAGGGTGTATATGGTAGGTCTATGATTTTAGTGATTATTGCAATAGAGGTATTTGAGGAATATATAGTTCTAGGACTAGGCTAGTTTTGGAGGGTCTTCTATAATGGTGGTTACTATCAGAAAATTTTGAGATAGGGAGTTGATGTGTTTCAGTGAATGATTTACTTATATATTATGTGTTCCATATTATAATTTGGATGAGGATTTATATTTTGGATTGTATGTTGGAATCATGGTGGGGTGATATCAGTTTTAAGAAAATTGGAGGATGGAAGAGTTGAAAAGTGTATTTATGTGCGATTGAGTTTAGCTAATTAGTTTTGGAATTAGATACTATTGTTCCACTAGGATTAGTGAAACCACACTGATACTGGATTGAATCCATTTAAATTCATTATTATTAATAAAAAAATTTACCCCTATTTACCTCTATACCTATTAGATGAATGGATATCTTACTCTGTTATATTATTTAGTTTGGATGCATGAAATTATAAATAGTAAACCCAATAACACGTAACATAAGGATTTGATAACAGATTTCACCTCCAATGTGGATGACTATATCCCTAGTGTGTGGTGGTTGTTATCCCAATCACATGAAACCCCTTCGTTGTTAACAAAATTAAGGTTATAAAATGTTATATCCTTAAAAATATAAACCTAGAACTTTTAGGTATAATGAAAGAATCAACCTACTGTTTTATACTCTAGAACTAACCAGGTATTTATATATAAATATTATATTTTTCAAGAACCTCCTTGATGTGTGATAAAAATGGTATAAAATGTATCTCTTGAAATTAAAAATTCAATCTCCTTCCTCATATGTGAAGTTATATTTATTTTTTCCTCACACATCAATCCTCTGGGTTTTCTTAATCCTATTTCTTCTTTATGATATATCAATATCATATAATAGTATAATTTAGAATGTATGTACATTAACAGATATATAAGAATGTTGGAATCTCTCTCCCTTTTTCTTATTCTTCTTAAAAGCACAAGAAATAATTTTCCATAATATTTTCAAATGCATCCTTTTCTTCAAATCATTGAGATGTTTAGGATCATACCAAACTGGTCTCTCTATTTTGATCATCAAGTATATGAAATTATTTTAATTTATTAATTATTGTTATCTTATATATTCCACTCCTTATATTCTCATTTATATTCGAATAAACTCCCAAGGATAACTTTTACATATTTTAATATGGAAATTCATTAATCTCTGCACCATGCTCTCCTCACAATAACATTTATATGTCATATTCCAATCTATGTAATATTATTCTCAATATTAAATTCATGAATTCTTAAACAAAAAGGATCAATTATATCTATTTACAAATTAACCTTATAAACATTAAAATATAATAAAAATTAATATTTAAATTTTAAATTTATAATTTTCCAAAAATCTCAGCCTCTTTTTCCAATCATGGTTTTTATCATTAAGTATGATCTATATTATTATAGCTACAATTATCTATAATGTCTACATAAGATACTCTATTAGTGCATGCCTACATGAATGAATAGTTTCCATGTAATACCTTGATATTTTAAAATATATATTTCATTATATAAATTTTAAATTATTCAATAGCTTGATTGACCATCAACACAAATAATGAAAAAAACCACTATATATTATAATATATAAATTAAATTGAAAGATATAAACAGAATTATTCATATTTTGAAAAATATATGCAAGGTTTTAAAATAATTGAAACATATTTATTAATTCATTCTAAATAAATATATAATTTTTATGAAATTAATTTTATGATTCACAAATATTTTTTATTCAAAAATAGTTTTTATTTTATTTTATGCATGGAAATTGTAATTAATTTATTACATTTTTTGAAATCATATTTTTGTAAATGAATATCATTTTTTAATTTGAAAAATATGGAATATATATTCAATAAAATATTTCAAAATTCATTTAATGGTTTTTACAAGGCATGTGATGAAATTATATTATATTTTATTCTTAAAAATCCATTTTTCTAAAACATGTTTTCATTACGGTTTGAGTTATTATTAAAATTAAATTATACGACTTATAGAAATTTAATCGAGTAAAATGGATTCAAAATTTTGAATCAGAATAAATAATTTAATTTGTAGTTGCAACTTAATTTTTTTCATAATAAATAGTAAAAATGGTAAAATTTTGTTACCACAGTTAAGGTTGAAACATGTTTACTTAGGGATAAACCGAAGGAAAAGGTTATAAATGATAGCCACACCAATCAAGTTATTGTTGGTTGAAGATATTTCAAAATTATATTATATAAAATTCAAATTATTTTATATTTGGATCCAATTTCACAATAAAGTGACCTTGTATCATTAACATATTTTATGAAATTCCATGTGTCTCCCTCCACTCAATAATAAAGGAGAACCTATTATCCTCCATTTTAATTAACTTTAAGAATTATATATTATAAATTACTAGATCAAAAACCGACCTAGATTCTTTTCCTTCATCCTAGAGCTGCTAGTTATCTCTTTATACCAATCCTTTAAGGATTAAGTTATATGCCAAAGGAGTTCTCTCAAAGAAGAGGTATAAATCTTAATCGATCTCTTTAAATTTTATTTATTCTTATATTACCATTAACATGTTTTATGCATAAAAATTTAATGAATAATGTATAATAAATATAATTAGATATTATTATTAATATTTCACAACCGTTTATCGTCTCTTCCCCATGAATTGTGAAATTAGGTTATCTTATTTGCATATATGTAGACTACAACCACCTTGTAAAGATACAATTCATTCACCAAATCCATCATTAATGGTTAGTAATAATGAAGGATTTAATTTATATATATTATATTTAAATATAATTCTATAATTATAATATATTATCTACCTTTTTACCATCCCAGATGGCGTAAAACGATTACATCGTTCGTGCATACATGTGGACTACCACCTCTACAAATGACGTGATCAAATTTTCATTAATTCTTTAGTTGGATAGAAATAATGAATCATTTAATGAATATCTATGTTATTTTTGAAATATTAATGATTATATTAAATTAAATTATTATTTACCTTTTTTCATCCATTTAAATATGGAAACATCACTCGTGCGTACATACAGACAACCGTCTCCAAGTAGTAATGACATTCTTTTTTAATAACTGATTCATATGAATGGTTGTAAATATATATACATAATTAATATATATGACATTAATAGATATATTAAAATTATTAATATAAAAAATATATCATCAATTTTTATGTACCAAGACTATCGAACCAAAACTTTCATGAAAAACAAAATAGTTAAAACCAGAAATGATGGCAAAAATGAAATATTGTTAGTGAATAGGTAATAAAATTTTATAATTAGACCATATCTGATATTATAAGTATTTATATAGTTTTAATATATTTATAATAAATATAAATTTCTTATAAATTATTTTAGATAACATATAAAGAAATTCATATGGATGGTAAGGGTTCATTATCTCAATTTTGTTTCATTGAGACATGTTTGATGTTATGCACCTATTTTGGATTATGTGGGGTATATAATAATATTTTGAAATATTATATCATGTATACTTCTTAATTAATGTAATTTAATATTATAATTAAAATTATTTTATCTAATCTTATTTAATTGGAAATTTACCATAGTGGTAAGGGTTTACCATCTCAAATTGTATTCTTTGGGACACATGTCATGTTATAAACTTATATTACTTTATAAGGGGTATATACTAACTATATGATAGTTTAGATCATTAATATCCTCGTGTCAATGGAATTTAAAGTTTCATTTTAATTTATCACTTTCATTGTACTAGTGACTCAAAATTTACCAATGTAATAAGGGTTTTATATTACAGTCTTATTGTTACCAGGATTGTTTATGCGTAAATTTATGGTGTTAAAATTTTGTGATATATCGCTACCAAATATTACATATTTTCTTCCCATATATTTATTCATGTATTTCACATGTTTTAATTTCATTTTCCTCTTAATAACTACCTAATATAACTAAAAAATATTTTTAAGGAAATTTGATTATATTTATCTCTTTGGTCAAGGATATTTTCTCCCATGTCCATATTTTATTTTAATTTTTTAAACAAAATGTTATTTTTATTCACCAAATACACATTAAATTCATTTTTAACAATGTTTTAATTTATATAAAAATATCTAAAAGGAATTTTATTTCCATTTTTAAAATGTGGTACTTTTGACTTTTTCATTAAAAATGTGAAATAAATATTTATTTTAACTTACACTGCATGAAAATTTTTTCCCACCAACACAATTACTATTTTCATTGAATATTACATTACATGTTTCCATTTATCTTAAAATGGACATGATTTCATTAATATTTTATATTATTTTATATTTTAAATATGTTATTTCCATATGAAAAGGGAATTTTCCTCAAAAAACATTCCAGAAATATTTTAAAGGTATTTTCATTAATAACAACATCCTTTGATGTTTCCTTTTATTTAGGTGGGATATGATCCAATGTTAATATATTTATTCCTTCTCTTGAAGGTTTTTGATAAAAATGATGAAATATTTATAAAAGAATTACTTCCATTGGTTATTATATGATTAAATGATAAATTTTTTATGATCTTCAAAAAATCATATATATGGATTGTGATTATTTGATCGGTGATCTTGATATAGATCATGATTAAGGGTGGGTCAGTTATAGAACTCCAATGCATTGGGTAATGAATGCATAGTTGAGAAACTCCAAAAAGATAACAGATTTTGAAAACTCTTTAGTTATTATATAGTTAACTATATAAAAGTTACTTCTAATATAATATTAGAAATGACTGAGTAAAAAGTTCCATTATGAGACTTTTTCAATAATGATAATCTTGGGATTGAACCATGAATAAGAATGTGATATTGCTTTCATATATATATGCTAGAAACTTATGTATTATAATCATGATATGTTCATATATATCATGTTAGATTATTGATGATTTATCACACTTATCAATTATGACCAATTTCATGATAATACCTTATTCCATGATTTATGATTAAATATATTTGACTAATAGGGTAGGATTATTGTAAGTTATGATCATTTAATCATACAATAGTTTTTTTACTCTCACTTATGAACATTGATTGATATGTTTTTTTAACCCATAAAGATCATACTATATCAATATTACTTATATTACATTTCCTCGGGATATGAGGAATGTTTTAGGTTTGATAGGTTTAATAAGGATGGTAGTTATGAAAACCATATGGGGAGAATATGTATATCTTTTGTGTACACATTATTTATTTATCCATATTTCTAAATACATTAAAACATGATGGTTCTATAATGGATCATATTAAAATGTATTGATTATTAATCTAATAATATTTCATATATATTTATGAAAAATATTGGTTCAATACAATTGATATCAGAGTGATATTAAGTTTGTTTCAGAAACTGGGATGAGAAAACATTAGAAACAACCCTTAGAATAAGACTAATTATAGGAGAACATATTATGTAATATTAATGAAAGATTTTTTACTTTACCAAAAAATATATCTTTTTCTAGATATTATCAAGGGGATAAGGTTTTTTCATAGATACACCTAGGGGTAACAACTTTGAATGTTGTAGGTTATGTATTAATTAAATTGTCAATGGTGTGATATGGGTGGTATTGTCTCTTCAAACCTATATAGAAACTCCTATAGTATTTTATTAGGTTAATTAAAAAAATATTTATAAAAAAATTTAATTAATTTCTATAGATTATGACTGCATATAACATTAACTAAGATTAATGTGACATATTTTGAAAAGAAGTTTTCTTGAATTAGAAATCCAATAAATTATTTTCATGATTATAATATGTCCCACTATATTTATGTTTTCTCATACATATTTTTTTTTGTTTTAGTCGATGTATATAACATTAAGAAACCATTTTAATAGTGAAATGGTATTGAAAATAATATGATTATTCTCCAATCCAACCAAATAAAATGGGATATTGATTGAGGTTGTTTGTTATTATTACTAACTATCTATCTAGATATATGATTGAAATCCTAAACATAGGTGACTTTATAAATGAACCAAATAATGGGAAAATATTATTTCCTGAAGACCATGGAGGAAAAATGTTTTTTCTTTCTACATGTTGAAAATGTGGGAAGAAACGCCTTAGGAAATATCTTAAAGGAATTGTAAGATGTCTTTGTTTTGGAAAAGGAGGAACAATAAAAACTAATTTCCGAAGAAAATTGAAATGTTTGATTAAAAAAATATGTTTGAGAAATGGTTTACATATGGCACCAGATAAGGTTGAATGTTTTAAATGTGGAAATAATATGCATTATAAATATTTATGTCCTAGTGGAAAATCTTTAGTAGAGGATCATCAAGGTTATATGGGTAAAAGTATTATTACTGATGATAAAGAGAATATGAATGACATATACAAGTTTTTAATTATTTTAATGGTATTTTTATGATAAAAATTCATAAAAATGATCAAATTTATGTTGAAATATATTAAAATATGTTTCATATTTCATATGGTAGGAATAAATAATTAATGAATAAGATGATGGAGCCTATTTAATTATTTAAGATGGAAGTGGAATGCCTGGAGTGTTTATTTAAGGGTATTATAGAATTATATTGTAAAAGTGTTTGATAAATGATATTATGGTTATAAGAATCATGAAACATCTATGTATTTTCTTGTAGTAGTTTTTCTTTATGGATTTTCATGAAATATTAAAGGGAACTAATAACATAGAAAAATGATGTAGTGGTAAGTTGATATTATTAAAAAACACATGATTGTGGGATAGATAACACTTTATATGTTTTTGATATTTAGATAATAATTTTGCTTGGAATAAAGAGATTACAAATATTTATAATGTTATTTATATAATAATTTTAACCTTGAAATTTATTATGGATTTGATAAAAATGTTATTTATATTATATTTGAAAATATTTATTGAATTTTTTGGATTTATGGAATATATTCAATAAACTATGATTTTATTAGATGAATAAGGATAGATTTTCTTATTTTTAAGCATATATATTTTCATTGAGGTGGTATAGTGATTCAGATTATTAATATATTTTAAGAGAATATATCATCAAGGTATTCACATGTTTGGTATGTATAATTAAGAGTTATTTTTTGTTTCTTGGGAGTTAAAGTTTTGTTTTTTTATAAATATAGTGAAATTTTAATGAAAATTGGTTTTTGAATTTAGTAAAATATATTTTAGAGGATTAAATGTTTAAATATTTATTAAATTGTTTAAAATGAATTTTTTTTGTTATTATTGAGGTTTTAGAGATTAATGTACTATTTAATCCAATGAATTCTTATCCATTTTGGAGAACCTATTCAAAAAATTTTGTTTCTGGTAAATAAATATAGATATAAGGAATGAAGTTTCATATTTTTATGGATCTTATGAACCATTAAAATATAATTTTAGGGCTCTGAGAATCATAAATGTTTCTAGAATATTCGTTTTTTTGGAGAAAGAGATGAGAAAAAAGTTGTAATTGATTAATTCCTAGAAAAATGATAGCATTGTCCTAATGAAATGGATAGAATTATAGAAATTTTATTTTCTCGTTTTGTATGGTAAAATAATTCGTTATGTTTGGGAAAAATGTACTGGAAAAAAAATCTCTTCCCATTTTATAGTTATTTCTGATGAATTGATTTTCGTTTTAACCCCTCACTATTTTATGGTTTTTTAGTCATTCAATTTATCATGAACATGTTTTATTTTACTATATATTATTCTATTGACATTATCTTCCCCTCTATCTATATATATTCATTTCCTACAAATGTTACCCTTATATGGGAACACAATTGTCTATTTTTAGGTAAAAATTATATTTCTCAATTCTCTATTTCATAGAATGTTTCATTATCATTTTTTATGATATGGGATTTAAAAAAATTGTGTTTTAGAATATTAAAAACTTGATTATAAAGATAAAAATTTCATGTTCATAGTTTATTTATGGGGTGTATAATATCGCAATATTTTAGAATATATTTCCCTTTAAATAAATTTTTAGTGTTCGATAACTTACTTGACACAAAACATTTATCATAAAATGAACCAGGATATATTATAACCTTGAAATTAAAAAGATGTGTATTTAAAGTAATAGTATTATTATTAAATTATGTTTAAATTTTTATGAAAATAAAATATATTGATTAATTCAAAATAATTATGTACAGAAATTTTAGTTAAATCATGTTCTCTTTACGAAAACATTCTTTCTCCAAAAATTGTTTTTTTACATTTCATGCATGGAAAGTAAAATTAGTTTATAAATTTATTTAAAAAATTAATAATGGATTTAGTTTATCAAATAAACATTTCAATATCATATTATGGTGATTTTTTAGGATTTTTATACAAAGTTTTATATTTCGGTGAATAATGAAAATTAAAGATTTTTGTTAAAATAATAATGTATTTTCAATAATAATTACCATTATCTATTGAAATTGGTATTAAAGGAAAAAATATCCCTTTGTTAATTAAAAATAATTTAATTAATTATATATTAATGATCATTATTCTGGATTTCGTTATAAGTTCATTTTTGGGCTGAAAAACACATTTTTCTAAAAAAAATTATGGGTGCAATGTTTTTTATGTAAATAAATTAAATTAATATCTATTTATTATAGTTTTAATTAAATTTATGGATTATATATTCAATAAAATATTTTAACATTCATTTTAGGTTTTTTAATAGTCATGGAATGAATGTAAATTCAGTTTTATGCTTAAAAATGTAGTATTCTAAAACAGATTCTCATTGTGGTTTGTGAAATTATTTAAAATTAAATTATTAAATATAAATAATTTTAATCTATTAAAATGTATTATATATTTTTAATCATTATAATAAATATAATTTAATATTTTCATCTTAATTTTTGGTCCTAATGAATAGTGAAAAGAATAAAATTTTGTTACCATGGTTAACGTTCAAATTAGATTACAATGGGGTTAAACCCAGAGATTAGGGTTTTAAAGTCACCCATACCTATCTAATTATTATTTGTTGAAGACATTTTAACATTTTATTATATTCCATTATAATTATTTGACATTTTTAGCCACTTAAATATTAAAGTGACCTTATATCATTTAAATCCATTAAGAAATTCAATGTGTCCCACTCCCCTCACTTTTATAAGGGAACATATTCTCCTACATTATTAACAAAATTTGAGCCTTATATATCGACTAATGCCTACTATAAAACCTTAATAAATTAATTTCTTTCATATTATACATTTTTTTCTTCTTCATAGATCAGTCCCTCATGGCTTATGGTGTAAGACAAAGGAGTTATCTCATAGAAGTTGTATAAATCTTAACTGAGCACTTTCAATTTTATTTCTTCTTATAATTCCCTTATAATTTTTTATCCAGAAATAAATGATTAATATAGTGTCATAAATATACTTATGTTTTATTATGATGGTGGAAAAACTATTTCCCACCTCTTCTTCATCAAATGGGAAATGATAGTATCGCTCGTGTATAGGAGTAGAGTACCGCCTCAATATAGTGATATTATTCATTTTCCATATTCATATTTCATGGTTGGTTATTTTGATGTATTTAATTTATATATATTATATTAATAAAAAAATTATTTTCCTATTATTATAATATCTTATCTACCTTCTTACCATTCCATATGTTGGAAAACGATGATGTCCTTCAAGCATACATATGGACTTCCACCTCCACGTAGTGATGTGATTTGTTTAGAATTTACACTTTAGTTATATCAGAAAAAGATTATATTTATTTAATATATATGATATATTGATTATTTTGTAATTTAAAATTATTATTTACCTTTATTTAATTCCATCCATCAAAATATGGAAACGTCACTCATGTGTATGTATGGGATGTTATATCCACAAAGCAATGTAATACATTTTTTAGCAATGCTTTATAGAAATTGTTATTAATATGTATATAATGAATATGTATGATATTTATATCAATAGTAAAAAAATTAATATACTGTAACCATTATTAATGTTTTAGGACTATGACTTTCAAACCAAAACAATCATGAAAAATGATGTGTTTAACACCTGAAATGATGATAATAATGAAACATTGTTAATGAATGGGGGATAAAATATTACAAGTTGAAAATATATGATATTATATATATATCTATTTGTTTATGGTATATAATTATAATAAATATAAATTCATTATACCAGAGGTTATAGAACTTACAATGAAAGTCAAACATATGATAAAGGTTATCTGTCTCAATTTTGTTATGTTGATAAAAGATTAATATTATGCACCTATTTATGATTACGAGGTTTATATAAAAATAATTTGGTATATTATATGACAAATAGTTCTTAATTAATTGTATTTAAATTTATAATTAAAATTATTTCCTCCTAGGGATTTTGATTCAAAAGTTACCAAAGTGGTATAGGTTTACTGTCACAAATTGTCTTATTTGGATCATATGACATGTTATACACCTATACTATTTTATGAGGTGTATATACTAGATATTTGATATGTTTTATCATGAATATAATTATGTTAATTTTAATTAAATTATCATTTTATGTTATTACTTTAATGGTACTTATGACTCTAATGTTTCCAAAACAGTAAGGGTTTTATGTTACAATCTCATTTTTACAAAGATTGTTGATTGTAAAATTTCAAATTACGAAATTATGTTCTCTATCTCTAATTGATATTACATGTTTTCTTCTCCTTGGTTTATTCACCGCAATTACATTTTTTAGTATCATATTACTCGCTTTAAGTACTTAACTGACCAAATGATTATTTTTAATGAAAATTAGCTTTATTTCTCTCTTCTAACAGAAATATTTTCTTCTATATCCATATTTTCTTTAAAATGTTTTCTTGAAGTTTTTTACTATTATAAAAATATTTTTAAAATATATTTTTACCCATCATTATCTTTCTATAAATATTATTAACAATAATTTTCTCTTCATTTTCCAAATGTGTTACTTCGGACCATTTTACAAAAAAATTAATGGAAACCTTTTTTAACATGTAACACATGACCATTTTTTCCAACTATAATGAATTATCTTTAATTTGAATATTAGTTTATAATTTTAATTGTTTATTATAACATACTGTCTTATTATTGATGTACATGATGTTTTTAGTTAATAAAATTCTCCATTCCTCTCATATTTTATGTGAGATATGGGTGTTTTGAAGTCAGTTTTAAGTGACCAAGGAGTGTGGGTTTTGAAGGTGGAGGAATCTGAGAAAGAATGCCTTTTTAGGGGATAGAATACTTTCGTAGGATATCCCCTAGAATCCCTGGGAAAATCCATTGGTGTTCTAGTGGTTCTGTATAGATCCAAATACCCCATTGGCTTTCTAGTGATGTTGTTAAAACCCAAGTGGTTCTACCAGGAACACTGTCCAACTAGTACACCCAGTCTAATGATGAAATTAATTCACCCCATAGATTTTAAATTCAAATGGATTGACCCCTTATATATTGTTAAATTCATACCCAAACCCCTATTTCTAATTATATACATCTCCCCTTAGGTCTTAAAACGTACCATTTATCTTCCCTTGATTCCTAAAAATTTTTATGATCTTATAGTGTTTGAATGTTCAGTTTTCTATAAATATATAAAAAGGTCATCTTTTTTATCATGAGAAGAGAATATATCCAATATATATATATATTTTATATGATGATCTTATGGTGTTATATCCCTTTTTTGGAAGATAGGTGGTGGATATAACATATTGACAACCCTTATTTTTATGATCATGATCTAACATTAAAAACATATATTCTTTTGGTAAAGAAAAACTATATAATTTACCTAAAACCATGGTTTTCAAAATCATGGCAGCTAGAGCCATTGAAATAATCAATCTCAATTTCAATTTTTTAATAAATGGAAATATTTCATGTATATCCATCATTTAAATCATGTAAATTTCGTGCTAAAAAACGGTTTAATCATGGAAATTGGATCCTAAGTCCGTGATTAAAACTATGGATCTAGGTAATCTATAGCCATGGTTCCATATATGGAAATTGAAATCTATATCCATGGATTGACCATGGAAATTACACCATAATACCATAGTTAAAACCATTTATGTAATTAATATATATCCATGGTTTGAACATTAATAATTTCATGCTATAGCCATCGTTTAACCATGGAAATTGGAGGCCACATTCATAGTTTTAACCATGGATATATTCTCCATAAGACATAAAAAATTAAAGTGAAGTGTATAACTGTAACACACAACATAATTCCAACATTTAAGAAAAATCCATATAAATATACACACAAGAAAAAATTATCTCATAAAAATGCACATTAGATGATCCAATAAATGAAATGTATGAAAAATGATTATGAAATTAAAAAAACTGTTCAACTTGACTTGTTGATAAAATCTAAAGTAAAAATAAGAGAAGACTCACATTATAGTGAATGCATTATTCGTCCCTAATCTTTAAGACCCCACTAGGATCACCTTCATCATGTTAAACCTCATTATATTTGACAAAGGAATTTACTATCCAATAGTACACATGATCTCCATCCTTGAAATGAAAGTATGATGATGTGTATACTATAATTCTTAAATTCCTATTCTAATATATTTGGTATTTATTCATTAAGTGGTGGTAGTTATGTTAAAAAATGATCATCTTCAGCATCATGGAACTATGGCAATATCATGAAAGAATTATGCCCCTAATTGAAACAGTTCTACTGAATGGGTATTTCATTTTAGTTATAGGAAATACATAACAAGAAATTAACCTATAAATACTTTTGTGTTATGATTTGTTACATAATTTCATTATTCATCCACATACACTAAATCATTAAGGATATAATATATACTACCACACCCAAATAATTTAAATAGTTAAACATAAATCAATTGTAATTGATACATATCAATACATAAGCAATGAAAATGAATCTCGTCAAATTATCCATGATATTCAATGTTTTTAAATATTTTTGAATACATGTACATGTTAGAAATGTTTGAATTGAATCATCTAGTTTTCTCCAAGCTAATGGATGAGAGAAAATTACTCCAAAAATTTTATTTTCTATTGGTTTCATAATATTCATTCATTTTCTATATTTATAGATAGATTTCATCTTTGAAAGCAAGAATTATATCAAATTAAAATAGATTCTATAATAAAATCACAAATACAAAGGATTTAATAACATATTTGTCTAGATTACATCTTGTGGGCTTTATGGGGATATATTTAAATATCTATGTATATTAGATACTTCCGATTATACCAAACATGTCTTGTTAAATCAATTATTATTAGATGTGGTTTCTTTTTTACCACGTCCATTATTCCTAAATAAAATTTTCCATGAATAACTACATTGAGAATCTCTAAATCCCCTTAATTTCCATTTAATACATGGATAACCTAGTTCCATTTTCAATTCTATAGATATGACAGATTTAAAAACACTGGATGTACAGTATCTACTTGACTCAACATTTTTACTCACTTGTGGTTTATAATAACTTTCACAAAATTAAAAACTCATTCTGGTCCATATATATTATCTCAATTGGTATGTTTGTTTGGTTGTTGATATAAAAAGATATAAATTAATAATATTTAAGATAATAATTAGTAACATCCAATGAAATAATGGCTAAAGATGAGAACAAGGAAGATTAATTTAATTGAACCACATTCCATGATAACAACATGATGACCATGGAATTATTTCATCAGGGATTGGTTGAATAAAGAATAAAGGAAATTGTTTCATGTTTTTTAATGACTAGGAAATAATGAGGATTATATTTTATTATCAATGTAAATGAGATCAGAGGGAGAATACGAAGGTTTTGGTTGGAAAAAAAATCCATCATGAGATGAATGGAACACATGGGAAGACATTTCTATAATAGAGGGATTGTTAAGGTTCATCCTAGAATAACTTAAATGAAGAATGATAAATATGATGTGATTATTGATGTGTGATTGAGTCTATACTTTTGGAGTGATCTACACTGAATAATGTATCATGGATATGTAACATGATGATTATGCATCATTTTATGGATATTTCACGTGCATATGGAGTTTAACATGAAATTTTAGGTGGTGAAGAGGATATTCCATTTGGGAAGCCACTATTTATGGAAAAGTATTTTCTATTTGAGAAGAATAATAATATTAATATGTTTCATGATATTAAAATATTTATAAAAGATGTAAATTCAATTGGTGTACTCTAAATGAATATGTATAAATATGTGAAAGTGAAATAATATTGTTTCTAGATCGTAAGATAGAATGTGAACTTGTTGACAATGAGATTTTTTATAGGGGTTTTATTTTCATGATGTAAGAGGATAACATCTAGAGGATTTATTAGTTAAACTATATGAGAAAACACTATATATGTGAAGATGCATGTATACTAAAAATTGACATGAATTTGAGGTTCTTAATATATATTAAATATATGTAATATTATTTGGAACTTATATAGAGGTGTTTAGATCACAAATTACTATGTATGTTTAAATAACAAATATGTTTTATTGCATCACATTTCAATTATAGTGAAAAGGATGAATTTTTGGTTCATCATGGAGATTAATCTAAATTTTCTTTATATTTAATGACATGTAGTGACAGAATTAAAAAACTAATATTCTAATAAAAGTAATAATTTAGAGGGTAAAACACTCCAAACAATATATAAATGAAACATAAAAAAAATAGTGGGAAAAGTATGGAATGTAACAAATCAATTGGGTTCCTATTAAGTTATGTAATAATAAAATTTTATTAAACGAATAATATTTATGTTACTATCATTATAAATTATTTTATTTTAACCCAAATAGACAAAATGATCAATACCATAATACAACATTAAGAATATATTAGATTGAACCTCTTCGTTCTAGGAGATTAAAGTAGAAGGAACATAGGTTAGGGTTTCTTCAATAAAAATATTCGACGATCAAGCCCATATCCTCTAGCTCATATAGGTTATAGCAGTATATAACAGCAAACATATCATCCAGTTTACGAGCTAACACGTAGGGTTCAGACCAAACAAACACGGCCCAGACCCTCCGCTATCTTTCTATCCATGCACCTCCATGGAACACTGTCGGCGTAGTGGCACTGACCGGCTATGAAAAAGGAAATTCATTGAATTACATCACAAGAGGATATCATGGCACAAAGTTGTGTGGTCATTGGAATGGCCATCACCGGCCGACCATGGAGGAGGTGTGGCATGCTGTCGCGCGCCGCCGGTGAGGAGAGGGTCACGGATTGTTAGTCGCGGTGGACAGAGGAGGGGGATGACACATAGTTTGGCCACAAAAGGAGATGTGGTGTGACCAGTGCTCCACTAGCGAGCGGGGTGGAGGAACGACCAGATCACCACCAGTGAGAAGAATTCACGGCCGAATCCACGATGAAGGTAGAACCCGCGCCTCCAGCATGTTCTGTGGTGACTGGGTGGTGCCCACGTGGCGCCCCCGCTTCAAAAACCGAACGGCCTCCTTTTTGTTTGGGGGTTTGGGAGACCAGGGGTAATACCCACCCCCCTCGCTAGCTCCTTAAGACAATGGATGGACCACCCCTTGCGTGTCGCGCCCTACGCGGCCAGGCTGCCCCTTGCAAGGTGCACCCTACGTGGGTCGGGCCACCACCCTTGTGGGGCGCCATATGCGGTCCACCCATTGCGGGATTGGACACAGTTGTGGGACATCCCCATGTATGTTGGGTCAAGCCCCCTATGGCTCAGCCTAGATCGGGTCAGGATGGGTAAGTCTGACCAGGTCGAACTGGACCAAGGCCCAAAAACACTTAAAGAGCCATATCCTGAGAACCAGACATCCATTTGATGAACAGTCTACGGCATTGGGATCCTTGGATCGAGATGGTACTTTTATTATAATTCTCATGAGTTTTGTAGATAGTTGTAGTATGTATTGGTGGGATTGAACCTGAATCCAACCGGGTCCTCGGAGCTAAAACGAGTATAACTCACATACCATTTTTCCGATTGACGCACCGTCTGTCGCGTTAGAACCCTTTCGATATGGTGGTCGTTTATCTTACCTATTATTGGATCATAGTGGTGGCTTAGGATCAACAAATATTTCGAGGGGAAGAAACTAAGGAACTCGAGAACACCATGTGCAAGGAATCCGGTGGCTGGAATTGAGGCTGAGGATGGAGGTAAATCATACGAAGGTTAGTACCAAACGATCTTGTGTGGGTAAGAACTGATCCTTTGTTGGTCAGATCCAATGTGGGTTAGTGCTTAGCAATCTTGTGTGACTTGGGGATTATGGATCATGTGTGGGTAAGATCATATGTGGTTCAGTGCTCCGCAATCCTGTGTGGGTCAATGCATATCGATCCTGTGTGGCTTAGATCCTATATGGGGCATTGTGGAGGTTAGTACCTATTGACTCTAGGTGAGTCAGATCCAATTTTGATTATTTTAGGAGTTAGTACCTATCGATCATGTGTGGGTCAGAATCCATATGGTCAGAAGCAGTGCCTCTTGACAGAATAAGATTATCTAGCTTCGGGACTAATCATTTGTACTTATTTACTTCACCAATACCTCATGTGAGCTGAGTCCTTTATCATTGTGTTGATATCTTCATGGTGATACATGTGTGGTAATTTTATCTTCATGGTCATACCTGTGTGGTACTTTTACCTTCATAGTGATATCTTCATAGTGATACCTATGTGGTACTGTGACCTTTGTGGTGATATTTTCGTGGTGTTGCCTGTGTGGTAATTTTACCTTCTTGGTGTTATCATTATAGTGTTAACTATTTGTTATTTTTACCTTTATGGTGTTACCTTTGAGATATTCCTCCCTCTTGTATGAGAAGAGTATATCTTTATGACTTTGGTATATTTATGTGAATATACATCAATAGATTTGTCGACAACTTCATGCTTTGTGATTGAGCTTTGCTTTGTAGTTTTTCCTTCGTGTAACTTTAGAAGACCTACGGGGTCTCGGGGTCCCTACAGAGTATCGTTATACTCACCCCTACATGGGCTTCACCCGCACATTATTGTGTCTTGTGAAGATGACGTATATCATTGATTGAGATTTTAGGGAGCTGGGAATAGGCGGTACGTGGAGGAGAGAGGAGAATGTGGAGTGTTGTGGAGGTGATCTATACCTACCCTTTAGGTTGGATCCTTAGAGGACAACCCAAGAGTTGTTTTCCCTTTTTCAGTTGTATTGTACCATTTAGTTCTACACGTACATTTACAGTTGGGCTTGTATTTCAACCCCTTTACTTTCAGCACTCTTTTTACTATAGAAGTTTACATAGTGGTTTCTTCTTGTCATGTTATTGGACTGTGTGTCTATATAGGGTAAAAAGGAAATGCCTTCCCGTTTTAGGGATATGCCTTTCCAGTGCTAGTCTCCAGCCCCTGGCTTATGGAAGGTAGGCTTGGGGTAGTCATGGCACAGACCCTAAGGGACGGGTCATGATAGCTCAACATGATTATCCCTCTTAAACACTAATTTCCACATGGGTAATTGATCATTTAATAAATTGGTGGTTTTCCACTTTTTCATCAATATCAATACAATTTTCATGGTGCTAAAACATAACTAAATTATGGAAATAAAAATGATATTCAATTTTACCCATATTTCAAAATAGAATACATCCTTTTGATGCTTTATCATAGAAATTAAAACACAAAATATTGTTAACAAAATTTTGAATGTACAATACAGAAGGCCGGTGCATTATTGCAGTTCGATATCAATAAATTTTTTTTAACAAAAAACAAGTCTCAACATGAACATTAACAAAATCATAATATAAATAGATTACATTACAAACAAGATAGATTTAACATTTTTTGTAACTGTATTTTATCGTGAAAATACTTCTAAAAAATACAAAAATAACCAATACATAAAAATTTCAATAATTTTTCTTATAATTAAATTCAAAAATTGAGCATAATTGAAAAAGAAAATCCGCTGAAGTTGAATATTTAAAACCATTACCAAGATCCTAGTCTAAAATAACATCTCAGTAAAAGATCAATCACTCTGGTTGGACAACATAGAATCTATATTTGGTTAAATGGTTTGAAATATTCTTATAAGCACAAAATCAATATCGTAACAATTTTTAAACATTTTTACCATATAGGTTTTCCACATTCAATTCAAATAAAAGACTAGATCAGAAAAACAATATCATGAAACGGTAGAAAATTAAAACCTATTTGGATGTTGTTAAATGCTTCCACCAATAAAAATTCTAGGGGTCATTTATTAAGCATAAAGATTTAAAAAAAGATCAAATAGTGATACTATTATGTCAAAATAAAAGATTAACATGTATAATATCAATAAAAGTTAAATTCTATATTCATTAAATGAATAATGAAAAATACATGTCAAAATAACAACTTATACATTATAAACATGACATTAAAATAGATATAGTAAATTAAACTAGTAAAGTAGTTGTTTTTAGAATACCAGCATATACATAACCATTACAAGTAACAAGAACATTAATGGAATTGAACATTGAATCATTGCATAAAATAATGGGAAATTTATAAAAATGAAATGTATGATGCTAAATGATTTTTAAGAATTAGAAGTATGAAAACTAAACTTTTGATATCGTAAATAAATTTTTTAATTATTTAAACTACTATATTTAAATTATTTTTAAATCTCTAAACATGAAAGATTGTTTTTATAATTCATTAAATATATAACTAACAGTGTTCATAGATTTTTTCATCGACATATCATATTAATTTTTATGTAAGAATATAAATGATCATGTAAATCACTTATTACAGCTTGAATAAGAATTTAAACCAAAAAGAATGTTCTTATTTCTATAGGGAAGTCAATTAAATTTTAATTTTTTTGAGATCCAAATTATTTTCAAAAACATGAACAAAAAAATTATAAACAACTAAAAAAATGTATAATAAGAAGGATAATACATTAATATTACCTATGGTCCTATGAATTCATCCATTGAATTTCATCCTTCTATCTTGATGAAAATAATCATTTTTCCACAATTGAAGCTTCTTTAAAAAGAAGTATACATGACTTTAATAATAATAATTAAATTCAATTAGAAATGATATCATAACATAAATGAAAAAGGTAATTGATGTGGTCCCAAATAAAAAAATAATTTGAATAATTGGTAAACTAAACCGAAATAAAACTGAAAATTAATTATTATAAGTGAACTATATATGTATAGAAACTGAAAGTGCATTAATTTTAACGTTCATTATAAATTTATAAAAATAATAATGTAATTCCCAAAAAGATCGATTACCTTCTGGTCCAATTATTTTTTACCAATGAACTACACAACTCAACCCACCATAAGCCACATGTAAGTGACCATTAGTATATCTCAAATGTAACACGATACGGTTAATGATAAAAAACTCATACATCACAAAAAACACAACATATTACATCATTTCTTTCGCATGAAAATTCATGTTTTCATTTTATCCCTTATTCATAGAATGTCAAAAAATCATGAAAATACAAATCCTTTCTCTATATTAAAGATCATAATTTCTACAACCCTATACCCATAAATACCACTAACAATGTATCAATATCCCATATTTCATTCCAAGGTTAATTACCTAACTATTACCAATTTATTCTTCCTATGTAACCATTTAATGATTCATTTCTAGCTTTATCACATTTAAATTCATCATGTAAATCAAACCTTAACTGACTCAGTTAAAGAAAATCATCACATATTCAGGATTAACATACATTGGACATGAATTCACCCTTAAAATCAATAACATATTTCTCTTAAAAAAATCCATGAATGTAGAAAATCGTTTAAATGATATTAATCTTATGTATTGGAAAAAATGAAAAATGATCAAACTACACCCCATTTATAAAACCACCTACCCAACCCCCTTCTCACTCACATCACTAAAATGTTTCCAATACTATTAGAAATGATTCTTGATGTGAAACAATAAATCAAATTAATAACATGATAACAATAACTATTATTTCATTGATGAAAAAAGTAAAAAAACTAGTTTTTGGATTTTAAAAAAATAGAATATGATCAATTTTATAAAAATTCATATACAATGTTTTATTAATTAATGAAGTTATATAAACATGCAATATCAAAACCAAAAGTCCCTTCAATTAAAAAATCATATTTAAACATAAAAATAAATGAATTTATTACCTTTTAAGAAGAAGTTAAAGTTCATTTATAAATAAGACATTGGAAATATAAACAGATCTTTTTCCATTACAACATTTCATCTCTAACCATTGTTAAGACCATTCAGGTTATAATGACAACCATTTTTCCTATTTCCATGTTCAATAAAATATATATCATTAATTTTTTCCCACATAAGATGGATATTTTTTATACAAAATAATGAAGAAACTATAGTAAAAAGTGATAGAATGAACCCAAACAGTGAAGGACCTAGTAGTAGTAATTTCCCTCTTAAAAGATCTCTATTCATATGTAAGAATAATTGCATATTAAAATCAAAAAAATTAACCCATCACTAACCTTTTCAATAACATTTATTAATAGCGGATTACATTACTAGAAATAAAGAATAAATGTAGAGTATAAATGAAATAAAATAGAAATTTAAGGATAAAAAATGAAATTAAAAAAATTTAAAAGTATAGAATAATTATTTCATAAGAATTTTTAAATCCATTATCACCTTCGCTAGGCCTCTCCCATTTTTTCCTCAAAAATACATTTCCCCCACAAATTTCCAAAAAGAGAGGAAATATGAAGGTGTAAATTAATATAATTAAGACATGAAAATTATAAAATCTAAATTATTTTAAATATAATACATAGAAATCATGAGAATTCATTAGATTTCATGATAGAAAATTTTATAATTTAAGAAAAAACATATAGTGTATAACATGAAAATAAAGAATTATAAGACTCAAAAATAAAATGGACAATAAAATATGTAGATGTGTGTCTGTACATATCATATAGAAAAGTTATAGATATATTCATAAAATTTATATATGTAATGCATAGAGAACACACACACACACATATTTATATATTTTCAAATAAATTATATATAAAATGAACATATATATGGAAAATATATAATTTCTATTCATATATAGATCATATATATGTTTTTATACAAAAAAAATCATAATTTTTTATATATATATATATATATTAAATGTGTTCTGTATATGTTTATATATATAACATATGTGTGTTTTCATTATATAAAAAATGTATATATGTTTCATTTATTTACAGATCATATGTATGTTTTAATTTTGTACACAATATATATATGTTTTATATATAAAGAATTCACAATCTAAAATAACATGGGAAGGATCCGAAAAAATAACCTCATAAATGAAATTATAGAATTCCAAAATTTGATTAATTTTTTTTAGAATTCTAGAAAAAAACCCAATCACACATAAAACAAAGTAAAACAATTCTGTTTAAAATATCCAATTTATTAATGGAATATAATCAGATTAAAATTATGTGTGGGAGATTAAAATAATACAGTAATGAATGATAAAGATTAAAAATACATAGAGATTAAATGTATATATGGAGATTGATAATTATAATCAAATTAAAAAAATATTTGGATGTTAACATTTTGGGAGTATGTTTTCAATAGAAAATATATGTGAGTAAAAATTTTCACATAATCATACAAATGATGGAAATGAAATAAAAATATACATAGATAAAATTAATATAACTTTATAAATGTTTCATGTGTTAAATGTATTCAATGTGAGTATTCAATATAAAATAACTAGTTGAAATATTTTATAATTATAATCGTAATACTATAATATTAATGAAAATTTTAATAATCATACCTTTATGACCTTGAAATCCAAGTACGTAACCATTTGATATGACATGTCTACCTGATGAGGTATATTTAGTAGAACGTCAAGATGTTTACATAAAGTGGTAATAGTTGTATGTTTATGTAATTTTATTTTCATGATATATATTGTGAAACTAATATTATGAAGGATGATTATTTTGGAAATTTATAAAGTGCATACTATATAAAACAACTGTGAAAAAATAAATACATGTGTAAAATTTGATTATCATTTTGGGACTAACTTGATGAATAAACAAACTATATGTATTTAAGATAAACATAGAATATATTCTGAATAATAAAATAATATTTCATGTATTCAAAAAGAATGAATATTTTATATATTTAGATAAAAAAACAAGTATTTTGAAATATAATGCATATTAAATGCTCCATATATTTAAAAAACTTATATATTTATAAATAGAATGAATATTACATAAATAGAATGCATATTACATAAACAGAATTCATATTTCATAAAAAATGAATAATTCATTTTTCATATTTCAGAATTAATATTGAATATATTCATAACACATTTTTTGTATTCCATATATTTAAATTGCATATGAGATATATTGATACATATTCCTATAATGAGAACATAATATATACAAAATGTAATTACAGGGGGTTAACAGCAGGAAACCATGACCTTGAACTACATTTACAGTAATTGTTATAGGTTCCTCAGGTGAATCCTATTCTTTGAATAATGTTGCTGCTAATAAACTGTTAATCCATGGAACATGAGAAATATAAATCACATCACCTCATGAACTAATCCAAAAATGACCAATTAAGTCGACTTTATGTTATGGAATAGTGAAATTATTAAGTAAGTGAACCCACCAAATGGTATTCTAATTTCAAATATCTTCATCACTGTAAAAGATAATATATAATTGACATATAAAAGGAAAAACTTTTCATAAGAAAATATATCTCACGTAAAAAAGTGTTTCAAATAAAATTATTTTAAAAAGTAAAAAATGCATAATAAAATATTCATATTTTCCAAATTCATGTTTGGTATATATGTGGTGAATGTATTACTGAATATATGATATTGATTCAACAAAAATATTTTATTTCATAGATGAAAAAATTATAGGTTTCAATGAACATATGAAAAGTTTAGAAACTGGCGAAAAGCACACTTGATTGTTACCATCACATAAAATCAAATTCATGGATGGAAATAGATAAATGAATGTAATAGAATAATGAATGATTGAAATAATATTTCAAGTATAATTGATATTGGTGATCCCATTTTGCGAGATTGACTTCTTAATAATCATAAACAATAAACATCCATATTTCTAAAAGTACTAATCATAGTAAACAATAGAAAATGAAAATATTGTTTCAAATTGGGAATTCTAAAATCATAGAAAACCAAATGGATACTGACCAGAAACTGATGGGTATTAAAGGATTGTAGATATAGAGATTAGAAAGAGGAGTGGGAGATTCATTGGTGGAGGCTAGGAGATGCGGGAGCTGAGGTGGAAGTAGTGTCATGGTCAAATTCCTAGAGGAGGAGGTCGGAAGATGAGGAGACGAGGGCTAGGAGGCTGAGGCTGGTAGATGTAGAAGTGGGAGGATTCGTTAATGGGAATTTTTAGTTCATTACAATAGAAGATGATCATGAGGATGTGGGGAGGATGTGTTGGATCCATGTAAGTGGGGAGGTCAGGTGGCCACATCAAATATGTGTCGAAGGAGGAGGATCACCACGAGTAGATTTATGGAGGTTATGGCTCAATATCAAGGATTAAATCACAAATAAAGAGAATTTTTAGAGGATTTCTTAATCACTAACTGGGTGGGAGGGATCAAATTAGAGGGATATATATTGATAGTTGTTTTCAAAATTTCAAATAAACCTTGGTTTCAGATCACCCATTACCACATTATTGATAAACCTTTAAAATAGAATAAAATAAATAGGGTATTTTTGTAGTTGTGTATATTTATGAATCATCATCCTAAAACTCTTATAAATGGAATATTGATGACAAAACCATAATATATTTCCATTTTATGGAAGACTGGTGGAGGTTTCTATGTGTCAATGAATTCAAATGGTCTGATCATGATTCCTAAAGGATGATGGAAGGTCCTAGGTAAGTTTCATTAGACTGATCACCTTAAGATCATCTTCTTCTTGAATATCATATTGATTACATTTTCTGTTTATAGATTGATGATGTATTGATGATCAATGGTGAGACCCATGTTCCTTTTCAATAATAAATGATTAACTCATGATTGTTTCTTTGATCTATGATAGATATAGTGAATTGGAATTCCTTACTTCGATATACATTAGAATGATTCAGTTGATAGAATCTTTATGGTATGTGATTCTAGAATCACCATATTAATAAGTAATATACTTGATATTATTCTTTAAAAATATTTCTTAAATTAACTATAACCTGGAATAGGAATTATTGATGTGTGAGATCATTCTCCTTGTGAGTGAAACGTGGTTAAATCGTTCATAATTGATGAACATTGGAGTTATTCATTAACAATATTGAGGTAAGAATTTCATTACCATTTTAGGGATCTTGTAAACACAAGTTACCTTAGTATGATTCATGTGATTTAATTTTTTTTATAACCATGATTGATTTTGAATGAATGTGGGTATGTGTAGCAAGTGTTACTCATTAATTATGCCAGATGATATGAGTATTTCTGGATTATCTTGTTCTATTCATGGTTTTGATCACATATTGTTATTTTCGTACTATTATATTCTCAGGATGATATTTTATTCTTTTCTTGTTTTATTTACCATGTAAATTTCCTTTACTTTTCTTTATATGTTTGTCTTGGAACATGTGTTAGGTGAAACATTGTGATATGATTACCCCTTTTAAGGGGATCATGCACAAATAGTGGTGCTGACAGTGGTGGAACCTTACATAGGGTCAAAACATGTCAACCATGTCTCCCAGCTAGAACTTGATGCCTTGAGGATATTGGGTAATGTTTTGGAGATCAATTCCATATTGATACTGCGTAATATTATTCACTTGATTTCCTAAGTATTATATGTATCATATTTTATGTCCTTGTGGATAGCCATTGGAAAATTCTAATATTCATTATGATTATATTTCTAGAATGGATCCAAAGCATGTATGGTTGTGAATTATGATGGCTCGATTATAACATGTGTTCTTAGTATATGTTTTTTTTATTTCTTGAAATTTTATTATTATCCTTTCAAACACTTATTATACATGACTACACTTGTTATACCTATGAATACTTGATAAAGATGAATTGGTACTATCTTATTAGGTTTTAATAATCACACCCTATACAGGAAATTTCGGTGCATGTGCAGACTTCATGTATATGGATTTGATTAAGGGAAAGGGTTCCATAGTAGATAGTTGATATTGGGAGAATAATGTTGGTTGTGGTATCGAGACATACTCTAGAGTAAACCATATTGTTTCTAATATTCATCTTTAACTTATGATATTGTTTGGGTTGCCATACTAGCATCCCGGTTATTTTACCTATATGAATTGTGTTCAATCAATACTGTTTCTTCATATTGCAGTGATTAATTTTTAATATTGTTTTATTTTTATTTATTATGATTGTATGTGAAAAGATACTGGGGGTATATTCTCCCCACATATGACATTCGTACCCTCACTGCTTGTTAATAACCACTTTCATATGGGGACAGGCACATGAGTTCATGTGGCTCTCTAACAATGACATGGTGGTTTGGGTCAGGGAATTAAAATATGGAATTAGAGGAAAATTTTATTGTTTTATTTTTGTCTAATCTAGGACATAATATAAAGGAGATAGTTTGTTTTGGTCGTAAGAAGGGTAGTTTCCATGTGCATGTCTATCTCATTTATAACAGAACATCGAGTAGTCATTGTTGGGATTGATATTATATTTTTATGGGATTTTAGGTCTGTCTATGCATCATGAGTAAGAACGTAGGATCACATAACATATATATACACATTAGTTTTTTTTTTTTTTACTAGTTCTTTAATTAAATGAATTTATTTTTTCTATCTATTTGAGATATACTTTTATATTTCTATTATGGGATATATCGAATTACCTGTTGATGTGATATATCCATGATGGAATTAATTATTATAACCTAGTAATAATGTTTTTTATATATATGACTATGACCACTTTATAGGGATGGATAATATTGGTTAATGTTAAGCGGGTTGTACCTTAGGTTCTGGGTCTCCTCCTACAAGAAACTTTGTGTGATGTCATGGACTAGTTATGATCTAACTACAAGATGTTAAAATGTTTCTTTATTGTTATATAAGATGATAGATCATATAATATGGATAGGACCACCAACTTATGTGGATCGGTATGCTTATGTTAGGGAGGATTCCCTTGTTCCACCACATGATGTACGATAGGGTACAACAAAGCACCCCTGCTCACCTGCTCTATTAGTTCATAGAGTATGCCCACCTCAGTTTGCATCGCCCTTAATTATTCTTTACTATGGTGGAGGGGCCTTAAGGACCACGGTCAACTACACCAGATACTTCTAGATACATCATCCATAATCCTTTTAGGGAACTATGGGACCATAGGATGTTATATGTTGGTTATATATCATTGAGGGTATCATTGAACTCATCAAGGAACCAGTAGATAGGAAGGTGAAGCAAGATCAATTATTTCTACAGGGTCCTACCAAGAATGTGTTGGATCATGACCAGACATTGGTCGACATGAGGTTCTCATGTGGGAGGCCTTCAAGGACTTATTCATTGTGGTGTTTTTCCCCAAAATTCTAAATCATTATAGGTCATTGGAAAATATGAATCTATAATCAAGTTCCATGAATGTTCTCATATAACTCTCTTTCATTAATTCCCTTAATTTTTCTCTTCTCATGGAAACAAACAAGGCACAATAGGATTGGAATTTCATGATTAGTGTCTATCCTAACATTAGATGATAGGTTCATAGATTTTACCTGATGATATACCCAAAGGTTTTGTGTAAGGCATTGACTATAGAGATGATCCTAATGAGGATTGTCTAGTTGTACATATTATAACTCGTAGTACTTAGGTAGGTGGAACTCCAACTACTATGATAAAAATCTTCTCAAGTGGTAGAAATAGGAAGACGATATATATTTATCAAAGTGTTTGTATGTAGGTAGAGTGTAGTATGACTTCATCAGCCCCTTCAAGAAGAGTACCATATTGATTTAACAGTGGGACGGTCAGAAATTATTACATGTTCTTCACAACACCTAAAATCATGTGTTAACAATGTGAAAAGTTAGGGAATCATCCAAAGTTTTTTTATAGGTAATTAAGGTTTAGTTTTTTCAAAGGAGTAGGAGGAACAAGATCTATGACCTAAGGATCTAGTTGGGGTCCTCAGTAGAAATCGAATATGATAAAAACTCACGAAACTCATGTACATTGGGGATATGTTTGTGGAGTTGAGGAGATCCGAGTTTATACGGTCGATCATAAAACAGTAGATGGTGGTGATGGATTTTCTACTATTCGAGGTACAATATTGATCTCCTCTACTTTTTCGACCACTTTTCATGATATAGGTGATTCTCATTCATTCATACCTGCACTAGTTGTCACTGGACATGACATACCAATTGATTTTTCTTTTGATCTATTATACCTTTATACACAATTGGCTAAAAAAGGGATCATCTTTTGCAAGGCCTAGATATTCCTATATTTATTATCTATTATTTAAATCTATGGGATTTATTCTAGAGATGATGATCTGTGACCTGATACATGGCTTGGACTTTTTGACCATATCTTGAGATAATATTGATTTATATAAGAGATGAGTATCATTTACATCACCCAAATGAGAAATGTTCTTGATAACTGATGAATGGAAGTTGGGAGAAGGTAGAGTCGGTTCACACATTAGCCAGTTTGGGAAAATCATTCTACAGATTTCATGATTAGATCTCTCGAAAGAATCAATGATATCACCTCATATTTTTCTCAAGTTATGGGTCACTATGAAGACATATCTTTTGACAACATCATAGTACATATCCCTAATATAAGAGTTATGTTTGAGAAAGAACTAATTATAGGTTTATAAACCATTTAAACGCCCATTTATTGTATGGTTAGGATCAAGATAAAGGAGGTCAAGGTTAAACTTAAGGATATTGAGTAGAAGGTATTTATCAATTCGAGTACATCACCATGGGGTGCACTTATTTTGTTTACTAAGAAGAAGAATGTCCATATTTAAAAATAAAAATATTAATGAATGAAAAATTATGTGATGGTGAATAAAAAATATATCTTTCCCATGATTGATCATAATTTTGATGGGTTATGCATATCTCAGTGGTTATCAAAGATTAATATTTGATCACGATATCATTAGTTCATGGTTATTGGGTTGTGTAACCTAAATATGGAATTTTGAAGAATTAATTGGCTATATTAGAACTTAGTTATGTCGTTTTCATTGAAAAATGCACTGATAGTGTTCTTGGATCTCATGAATAAAATATTCCACCCATAGCTTGAATAATTAATCATGGTGGTTGTCAAACACATCCCCATATACTCACAAACCGTAAAGTAGATGGCCAAACATATCATGACAGTCTTGAGAAAGAAAAAATCAATATTATTGTAAGATTTTGACGTGTGACTTTTTAATATTGGTGGTAAATTTTCTGGGGTATGTGATTTTTTATACCGGTATATCTATAGAGATAGATAAAGTTAAGGTAGTGTTGTCCTGACCATGTATGTGGGATGTGTTCAAGATTAGGAAATTTCTGGGTTAATATAGATACTATCAATGATTAATCCAGTAATCCTCCCATTTATTAGTGTCCATGAATTGACTAATGAATAAGAGAGTTACATTTTAGTGTTCAAACATTCATGAAGATGCATTTCTTGAGATGAAAATGAGGTTTACTAAAACACTATTATTGATCCAACCTAGTCCAATAATTGTATATGTTGTTTACAAAGAGGTATAAGGAGTTGGTTTTGGGGTAGTACTAATGTAATGGGAGAATGTTTTATTTTATGGTTCTAATCTACTATGAACTCAAGAGTGTAAATATCCCACTCATGACCTAGAACTAATAGCAGCGGATTATGCCCTGATATTTTATCAACACTATCACATTAGTGAGAGTTTAATTATTTACATAGGCCCTAAGAGCCTCTTATATATATTCCTATAGAATGGCTTGAATATGAGAAAGTGATTCTAGGTAGTGTGACTAAAGGGGTTTTATTTCTAGATGTAATGTGACGAAAATAATGTTAAAATCATTTTATATGATCTTACCCATAAGATGGATATGGATTATGAGCTTGGGGAATAACCTTCGGAGGAGTAGTATTGTCCGATGTTCTTGTTGACCAATTATGGGATGGATACATCAGAAGACCAGGGATCAATGATGTTTCTCCCAAAGAGATCATGTATTCTCTTGTGGGATAGGTTATGGTTGGTCAGGAATCTAACCCTGAGTGTACTATGATGTGGGAATATCTAATGGGATGTGATATGATACGTGGGTGGTTATTTAATGGTGATGATCCTCATATATCAGTGACTTTCAGTTCTGGGTTTCATCAGGAAAGAGTTTATGGGAGACTTCAATACCTATAGATAGGTGGTACATCCTAGAGTAAAAAAATATGAATTTTAACACCCCAAGATTTTATGGTATGCCTCCTTTTTTATAGTTATTTTTCTCGATATCTTATATTGTACATGACACAAATGTTATACGAATCCATGGTATACTATTAATATTATTATTTAAAATTCAGTTATCTCATAGCCATTAAATTAGTGCTTATTAATAGGACTAAATATCATATTAAAATATATTATTGAATTCATTGGATACCAAATAATTAAAAAAATATATAACCGAATTTAATATAAAAGAAATGTTTTTATAAAAACTATTATTATGTGCCTAAGGTGTTTAATCCTAATAAATTAATTTAATTACTATATGTGAAAGATATTAATTAAAATAATATTTAATATATTCAAAAACATTCATCCTATTTGTTTTCTATACATGATAGAAAAATAAATACATTTTTTATGCATAAAATTTAATATTTTTATAAAGGTATTTTTGCCTCCTTCTAATGGAGCACTTGTTTTAAATATAGTTTTTAAAATTTTTAAAATTTTATTTTACAGAATTTTTTTTAATGTCTAATAAAAAAATCAACTTTGGTTTAATTTTTTGTATTTTTCTGATATGTTTAATAATTTGATGAATAGTAAAAAAATATTGCATTTTAATTGGAAGTAGTTTTTGCATCTTAATAATTGATGGGGATAAGTTATATTTTTTTGGTTTTAAATTATAAATAGATAATTTTTTTATCATTTAATCTAATTTTGGCCATTTTAATCAATTTCACATTGAATTTGGACGTAATGAAATTTCAATTTTTATAATTTTTTCACCTGGAAAACTTGTTTTCTCATTCCGTCAATGGAATTAATTTTAAAATAATTAATATAAATTATTTATTTTGAATTTTGAAAAATGGATTCCATATTTGTAATCAGTTATACCAGATTATTATATTTGGTTTCTTTTATTTTTTATTATTATGAATAGTATCTTTAGTAATTTTTTTATTAATAGAGTTAAATATAAATCGATTATTTAAGGGTACAAGTACTATTATAAATATAATAAAGTTAACCTAACACTGGTATATACTTCATTTTATGAGTTTTATCTACAAAAATATTCCTTTGTCCAAGATTATAACATTTGTAAGTCACCTGGATCAGTGTATGGCATTTAGTATATTTTATTTAAATAAATGTTAAAAATGTTTCACCCATGTATTTAATAAATATAAAATATTTAATATTGGGTTATATAGAATATAAATTAGACTCTAAATATTCATTTTAAATATAAAAGGTTTATCTTCATCATAACAATTTATTTTAAATTTTTAAGAAATAAATAATTGTTTTTAAGGATTATACAATGATGATGTAGTAACTTTTAATTAATCGAAACATAAAATAAATGATATTAAAAATATTAAAATAAATATAATTTTAAATAATTAATGACATAAAAAAAATTTATATATAACTTTTATATGTTATGGATATATCCTGAGACAGACAGATAGTCTGAGAAGATGATTTGTATATTGGAGTATATGATTTGATCTTGCATCCTATATTTTAGTGAATAATTGGATGATTGTATTTCCTTGGTTTATTTTTCATAGAAGAAAAGTTAACAATATTAGATATGAATGGAACCTTAATAGGATCTTTACAGGAGACAATGTCGTTCACCACTTTGTTGGCTTGACGATGGCATTCCATCAGTTGTGGGACACAGTATAGTTCAAGAGAACTCTGAAAGAGTAAATTTGATTTGAAATAGGTTGATCATAGATTAATGTATAAAAATATCTTAATATGGCCATTAGAGGTGTACTCTATAGCTTTATATTAGATATTATGTTTTATTGGGAATGACTCATCAGTTATACCGAAAACCTCTAAGGAGGAAAGGAATGTTATCCCCAAGTTATGTTGGACCCTTCAAGATCATGATCGAGTTGAGATAATGGTGTAATATCTAGATATTCTGTATAATTACCAATGTATACATGATGTGTTTTATGTATCTCAACTCTCATGGTACATACCCAATTCCTCTCATGTCGTCGACTGTGAGAATATTGAGCTGGACCCTGATGCATCACGTGACGAGTGGTCACTGTGTATTTTAAACTGGATTGATAAAGTCCTTCAAGGAAATATGTTACCACTCGTACAAGATCTATGGAATCATAGAAGGATTCAATATAATACATCACAGAGGGATACTAATGTTCTAGTTTTGTGGATGTAGTTGTTTGAGTAGAAATATTAAAGGTTTTACTAGAGGGAGATAAGTTATTAGAGGGAGAAAATGTTAACATCATCACTTTGTTTTGATAAATAAAAAGTTTTGAGTGAATTAAAATCTTCGTACATTTAGTTTTTTCCATAGATATTGGTGTTTAAAGGACATTTTCAAGTAGCTAATGAGTCTGAGTTTTGAAGGTAGAGGAGTATAAGATCACATGGATTTACAGTGGTCGGAAGACTACCATTCGCTAGACGGTTTGGTTCTAGTGGGTCTTATATGGTGTTAAACACCACATGATAGCACATGGGGTATGAATTCCGCTAGTGGTGACATTGTCCCACTGGTGATTACCATCGAGTAGATAGTTCACCCAGTCTAAATGTGAAATTAATCCACCCTATGAGTTTTAATTTAACATAGTTTGACACCATGTTAAATATACAATTCATACCCAAACTACCCTATTTCGAATTAGATACAAGTCCCCTTGTCTCTTGAGTACTCCCATTAATCTCCTATTTCTTCATCAAATTTTGACCAATATAGTTGCATTTGAATTGTGATAATTCTCTAGATATATGAAAATTTACTTTACTTATGGTTATATGAGCATGGATCTATGTTGAATCTATGTTTTCTATGATAATCCATTGGTTTATTGTCCCTTTATTTCATGATTACAGTTGATATAATGGGTAGATAATGATTCTTTCAAGACCCAACCTAATATGGGGCTCATTAAGTAACTACCCCAAGCCCGCCGCTATAGGCTATGGGGTGGTGATAATCCCTGAAGTCATAAATAATCTAAGGGTGTCCATTTCCTATGTATTTGTACATACACACATAGCCTACTCATTGAAAAGTTATATAGGGATAGCGTAAAAATGAAACACTACTATAAAGTAAACCAAACATACATAAAAATATAGACAATACAAATTTATTATAGTTTAAACTGTAATAAAATTTGAAAAAGTACAAACCCAACTAGATATTTATCCCAAACTAAAAGAAAAATGGAAAAGTAAACACAAGAGAAATATCATCTCCTAAATCCCAAACTACCACCTACATTCATTGTCCAAGCACCCAATATCACTAATCTCAAAATATAGTAATTTTCGACCTATATTTAATCAATATAATACATGATGCATGCGGGAAAATCACATGTAGAGGTGAGTATATACACACCCAATAGGAAACCCTAAAAGGTAAAGGGGAGAAGTACGAAATACAACAGGAAAATAAATACGGATGAAACATATAGTGAAAGAGAACAGTTCGACCCAAAAAAGAGTGAATGCAAGATCATCCAAGCCCAAGGGGATAAAAATGGTGAGTAGATAAACTACCCTTGGAGTCTTCACCACCTGTAGTATGAGAGAAAACTCATCCAACATCGAAAGGCTAAACACATAAAGCGTGTGGCATACCATGTGTGTCTTCACCTATCCTAGATAGAGATTAACCAAATCCAATGTGTGGATACAATGATATAGATATATATATATATATATATATATTCTTAGTTAATGAATCCCAAATGAGATAGTAAGGAGATATTCATCTCACAGCTCATCTCATAAGAAGAGTGTCCAATAGTTCCAAAATTCCATCAACACTACCAAAAATATCACGCATCTTCCCAAAAGGTATCCATAAAAGTATAAACCTTCCACGTAACTATGCCACAAAACCAAGTGGCCACAAACTCAAAGTAGAGGACCCATGCCCTGGTGCATCCGGGGGGTTCCACTGTAATCATCGAGGAACCATGCCCTAATACCATAGGAAGGTGCCACTTAGAAGATCGAGGGACTAATCCCAGCCTAACTAGAGGGTAAAACTCAATGTCATTGAGGACCCACAGCCTGCTCCGTAAGAGGTCTCCACTCAGATGGTTGAGGACTCATTCCTAGCCCTGCTGGAGGGTTCCAGACTAAGTCATTAAGGACTCATACCCTTCCCCACAGTACGGTGCCACTCTTAACGTCGAGGACTAATTACCAACCCTACTGAAGGGGGGAAATCTAAGTCATTGAAGACCTTCTCCTTATCTGAAAGGGGGTTCCTCTTGAAGAAGCCAATAGTGATCATGTTTGATCACTTTCTTTATCATGTGTCACCTAAGTAAGTGTCATTCCTATAACATTTCACATTGTATCTCCAAATCTGCAACTGAGGGAACCATCATGTTTTTTATGTGGAAAAACACTTAGGATAGGCTACTCACAAGCCAAAATCCAAGTTCAAACAATGTTGATAAAGATGATTGACGTTTTTTTCAAAAGAGGTCAAGGGGTAGACAACATGTAAGGGGAACCACATGGCTTCATACCATGGTCTAGTACACTCAATTTCAGTGGAAAACACAGCATGTCTAGGCTAACCTCGACCAGGTCATGTCTAGTTTGTTGTGTCCATATGTCGTGTCCATGTATCGTGCCCTATTTTTATGTAAATAGGTACATTGAGTTATCCTAGCCATTTATATCCACATGGATTCCTACCAATGTGATCTATCACATGGGTTCCATCCATGGAAGGGTTGTAAGTAATGTTGAAGGAATAAATATCATGTTATCCTTAAAATTTATCAAACCCAATCCACCATCATTTAGTGGAGCTACACTCCATGTATTCATCCTTGAAAATGGAATGTAGTTGGATTTTTTTATAGATTTTCATATCCAAACAACACACATTTAATCTTCCCAAACTATCATAGTTCAATCCTTTAATCCATCTAAATCTTACAGATCTAGCCAAAAATCATGGTTATGGGCCATTGTTCCTAGGAAAATGGTATTTGTTCTTCATTGGGGTTTCACAATGAATTCTTCATGCTATTGTTCCTTCAACAGTAAATCCATTGATTTCAAATCCCCAAAATTTGAACCCATATTGTTTGATCTTCCCAAATCAATGTTCTTCTATTCAATCCATCCTTATTTTTTTGATGTTTTGTTGATCCAGTGGTTTGATCGAGGTTAGTACCACCCATAAATTGTTAAACCTGGGCCAAGGGGTCCAACCTGGGAAGAACACAAAGAAATGTGATATAAAAGAACTAATAACCAATGTTTATACATCATTGGACAACAGTTATTGTCCAACGATCAAGAACTATGATACCAGGGTTAGAAATCTTTGAAATAATTTATTAAATCTGTTACATAGGTTCATGCAAAGGCCAAAACTAGTGAATAACAAAGAACAAGGGTAGATCAACACAATTATTTTATAAAAGGGTGTAATAACACCAAAATAAGAGTCATACCTTGAATAGATGTATATTATTGAGTAAGAACACAACTGCCAATGATTTGAGGGGATTCATTTCATTCATTGCCTCTCAATCTAATCTGATCTGAAGTTTTATCATTATCCAATTTAATCCACCAATGGAGGATGATGGAAAAGATCTGTATTTATTCCAGTGTTTATGCCGCTAACCCTAGATAAATCATTTTATCGATAATGTTATAGAGTTTTTTTGTGCTGAAATGAATTAATTAACTGATTTAATAATTAATTAATTCAGTTAAAGTACATCAAACAAGTGAGGGTTCTGAACATCCAACTATATCCCATTTTATTTTATTATTAGGTTAAACATTTTGGTCTATTAACAATAGTGGTATTGGATTTCTAATAAAATATATAATATAAGAGTTATCCCATTTTCATGGAGGTATCTTGTGTGTACAATATAAAATATTTTTAATATTTTTATAAAATTATCTTCAGGAACACTTATCCTTGGAATCTTATGTTATATCAGTTCCTAACTATTGAAATATATATTGAAATATTCCAAAGTTTTACAGGGAAACAAATCGGGTCTCTATATCAATCCATCATTCAATCATTTCATTCTTAAAATGAATAATATGAAAACAAATCAATATATTGAGCCCACACATGGCTCTCCCACCACCAAGACCTATCCTAACTATTCCCATTCTACCACAAAACACAGACAAAGGGGATGGTTTGTACATGAAAAGTCATATCCTACCAATCCTCAATCGCTACTGGGTGCTATGCAATGGTGGATCCATCCTCGATGTCTATTTCACCCCGGTCAACAATGTGTGTGGGGTCATGAAAATATCTTCTCAAATGAGACACATGGTAGATTTCATGACCTGCTACATCTATGAGGGTTTGGTGAGCCAATATAAAACTTCACCAACCCTCTCCATGATATCAAATAACCCAATGAACTTCAGGGATATCTTGCCTCCTTGACCAAACCCCTACAATAATCATAGTGGGGATACTATCATGAAAACATGGTCTCTCTACATGAACTCAAAGGGCCTATGATATCAATATATGTAATATTTCTATCTTCTCTGGGTCATCCTCATCTACTCATGGATGACTCGGACTTTCTCTGTCGTCACTGGAACCATCTCTAGGCCCATAATAGCTGATTCAAAAATCACTATCCAGCACAAGGGTGACATACAGGGTCACCCATATGGGGCCTCAAAAGGTTCCTTACTAATGGTAGAGTGGTAGTTGTTTTCGTACACAAACTCTACTATGGGAAGGTGATCCTCCTTACTCTGGTCAAATTCTAACTTGAAATCCTTTAGTATATACTTCAACACATGGATAATTCAATTGGTCTTCACATTAGTCTGTGGGTAAAAGGCTATATTCATCTGCATTTGGGTCTTGAAGTTCTCCTGAAGACCTCTCCATAATCAGGATGTAAACTATGAAATATGATTGGATACAATAATCTATATAACCCCATGAAGGCAAATGATCTCTTATACATACAATTTCCCCAAAATATCCACCAAAATATTCTCCCTAATAGTAAGGAAGTAGACCGAATTCTTAAGCCCATCAACTATAACCTAGATTAAAATGACCAATACATTACATACATTGTTAATACTTCAAAATTGAAGCATACTTATTACAACATATAACAAAACCACGAAAGGACCATATAGGTATAGTGTCTTTAGAAACTGGGAAACATAAACAACTGGTTCATAAAGCGTCTACACTGTCTCCCATTTATTTCATCATATCTATAGTACCTTTTGGCATATCTTACTTAATAACCTTATTCCTGACCTGGGGAAAGAAAACATACAAAAGGGTGAGCTCAAATGCTCAGTAAGGGTAAAAAAAGAAATATCAATCACATCATATTCATAAGAACATAACTTTTGGAAATATTAACCTGCAAAAGAGAGCATAATTTCATAACATGGGATAAATCATAGTAGTGAAATGGAATCCCAATAATCATAACATAAAACATGAAACTTTGTGTCATACACACATAATCATAGAGAATCATTTCTTATTAGTCAAGACACATTTCCATGACTATCTTAGTGGACAAAGTCCATTTCTGAACTGAGTTCACTCCTCGTTTCATCCCTATTTCACTGAACTGGTATAACCTACCATTACAGCCATGTCTATCTCATGAGATATAAAATCATTACCCATGGCATTGGAGGGAGATATAGGTCCCACCCATCTCATAATGATACCATTCTTATGTGTGCCACAAAATCATAAATCATACATCATTGCATAACCCATGTAATAAAAATGGTATTCTTAAACAACATGACATCATAAAACAATTCATATAAGATAAAGGAATTCATAAAAATAATTCCATCACAACATAATCAAATCTATGTAATAATAGGGATATAAACAGAACCCCATATTATCTAAGATGGAAAATAATTTTGATAAAACACTTGAACTCTATTCTTGAGGAAAATATCCTTTCGACTTCAAAAACACTTTTCCTTTCTTAACATGTCATTCAATTCTAAACTAAAATAAGTTGATTAAAAATAAACTTGAAAACTTGTAAGGTAATCTTCTTGGAAATAATGTTTTAAAAATCCTTTCATGCCGTATAAGTTAAAAAAACATTCTTCTCGTACTTTTTTTGGAAAAGACAAAAAGGTACCTCGTACGAAAAACGACAAAATATTCCTATCATATCTTTTACAAAAAACTCAAAGAAGGGTAAAATTGGATATAAACATTTGTATAAGGATTTAAATATTACATATTGAGGAAACATGGATGTGGATGATAAAATGCACCCCAGTAAATTCCAAAGTATAAACAATCTCAGATAAAAATGAGATTGTGAAATTTCCCTTACCATGGGTTCGTTTTTCTTCGTAAGTGTCCAAACCTCCTGTATAATGATTTAAATAATGTTATTAACTTATTCAAGAATAATACATATTTTTATAATATCATATATGGTCATATTATTAGCTTCTTAGTAGTAATATTTCATTGCTACTTGTTATTCGGGTGCTTATAACATTTTGTTCTTATGCGTGTCTTGTCGAATAAGTTATTATTCTTCTCTTTAGGTTATAGATACCTCATTTCCGGAATGGTATTAGTGTAATATATATCATATTAATTCATTCAATCCATTTATATAATCATTATGAAATGATGATCATGTAGAATGAGTCGCATCACATCGTGGATACGGTATTTCTTACGTAGGCACGAGTGATGATATCGTTCCTATGATCGTGGAATTGTATTGGAGTGTATTTATACTATTTCAGAATCAATATCACTTTATAATAGTCATATATAGTCATTATTTACACAATTATACCCAACCAAGTAAGGTGGTGGTGGAAAATAGATTACACCACGGCGTGGAGACGATATTCCGGACGTACGCACGCGCTGTGATTTCTTTTTCTGTAGGATGGATAGATAGTGAAATAGGGTTTTTTCATTTTTATAATAACATATCAGTTTATGATTGATACTGATGTTATTACTTCATAATGAAACAACTAAAAAAGAAGAAGTGGAATAAGAAATAAAGATGAATGAATCGGTAACGGACATTACCTCTTCTTTGAAGTGCTTCTTTGAGACCTTCTTTTAGGGCACTACAATTGGTCTTTCAAGAAGGCCAGGACCTCTAATATGTCTCTAGGGAAGTGGAGAGGAGGAATTGTCAGGGCTTGGCCGAGCATGAAGGATCAATGTGGTGTGAGGAAGAGGGGGAGGAGTTGCCCTTTTATAAGGGGGGAGAGGGGCTCCTTTTGGAAAACTAAAAATATTATTTTATTATAAAGTCATGTTCGGTTTTAAATAGCTCCAAATTGATATATTTAGAATATAAGGTGGGGATGGGTCGAAATCCTCTCATCAAATAGAATTTAAAAAAGTTTAGGTATCAATTTTAACCTTATCATTTAGATTTAACATTAAGTTGGATAATTTAACTTTTACCGTGTCTTCTTGTTTTCTCGCACTATAAGGTTAATAAACATACTATATAAAGCCAAACGAACCCCAAGTTGTTTAATACTAATATATATAACCTTATCTAAGTCATTTGGACTAACCTTAGATTTTTAGGAATAAAATAACAATTAATAATATAATATTTTTTTAAAATTTATTTTATGTCAATTTTGACACTATTTAGTAATTGATTTTTGTGAAAATCATAACAGAATGATTAGTTCGAAAATATTTAAGTAAACATATAATTACATGTCATATTAACCTATAAAATTATTTTAATTCATAAAAAGTCTCAAATTACATTTATTTGGGTATTTATAAGATCAATTATGTCAATATTTCATTAATAAGATAATTACTGCATCATCGTTTTGTCATATATAAATTAAATTATTTAATGTCTAAAATTTAAAAATAATATACCATTATGTAGGAATGATTTTTAGCTTTATAATAAATATTTATAATCAAATTTATCTTATGTATAACCCCATATTAAAAATTATTTACTTATTAAACATTGATTTTATCTATTTAACCCTTCTTAAAATAAATTAATAATAAATGTCCTAATCTAATACAAGTGGGCCTAAATGATCATATTTTATTCCTATGGTTGTTTTTGGTCGAATTAAACTTGTCCAATAGAATTAGGACATTTTTTAGGGTAATAATAATATCATTTTTACCCTTAATTACCCTATTTACTTTTAACCGTGGTAAATAAAAGTAAAAAGTTATTATTCACCAAAAATTATTTTCATCTCATTGAACCACATTTTAGTCCTTGATATTAACCGTGTCTCGCTGATTTTTGAAATTCCACTCACAGAAGCGGTAAGATTAAGTTTTATGAAAAATTCAGTTTTTTTAACTACCACTTAGTGGTTTCACTATTCATCAAAAATTGAATGTATTCATAAAAATACCAAAATTTCACCCTAGGATAATTTTGATATTCCGAATCCAAAAATGAAGTCGATTTTTGAAAAATAAAAATTATAAAATTTTAAAAAGTGGTTATTACTATTCATAATGGCTAGTTTTAATAATATTTTAATACCATATCATTGTTTACTGAAACTCAGTATTCCGTATGACACAAGATATCGAGGAAGGCCGTGATTGCGTGTAAATCTAGCCAAGATAGTGTTGTGTGTAGTAAGAGATTCCTTTGATGATTTATAAAAAGAAAATATTTCTCATAAAAGTCTCGGGCGTTACATTCTACCCCCCTTAAAATGAATTTCGCCCTCGAAGTTCGTTACTTTGTCACAAACAGATGAGGATACCTCTCCCTCATAATATCCTCAAGATCCCATTTAGCTTCATCTAATTGGTGGTTCCTCCATAAAACTTTCACCAAGCGAGTGATCTTGTTTCGTAGGACTTTTTCGCTACGATCTAGAATCTCTATCAACTGTTCTTCATAAGAAAGATCTTGCTCCAACGGTACAACTTCTAAGCTGAGTACATGTGAAGGATCAGGTATGTACTTTCTCAGGAGAGATACATGGAACATGTCGTGTACTTGAGAGAGATTCGGTGGAAGCGCCAATAGGTATGCTACCTTCCCGACATGATCCATTATTTCGAAAGGACCGATATATCTAGGGCTCAACTTCCCCTTCTTCCCAAATCTCATGACTCTCTTCCAGGGAGATATTCGTAAGAACACTTTATCACCCACTTCAAACTCTAGGTCTTTTCTTCGGTTGTTGGAATATTTTTTCTGTCGACTCTGAATTGCTCTTATGTATTGTTGAATAGATCTGACATTTTCTAGCATTTCATCAACGAGATCAGGTCCTAATAGCTTTCTTTCCCCAACTTTATCCCAACAAGTTGGAGTCCTGCAATTCTTTCCATAGAGTGTTTCATAAGGATCCATCTGAATACTGGAGTGAAATATATTATTATAAGAAAATTCCACCAAAGGAAGGTGTTGATCCCAACCACCTTTGAAATCCATAGAGCAAGCTCTCAACATATCTTCTAGGGTTGGAATTGTTCTCTCAGACTGACCATCTGTCTGAGGATGATAAGCAGTGCTAAAACTCAACTCTGTATCCAGAGTACGCTGAAGACTTCGCCATAACTTCGAGGTAAATCTCAGATCCCGATTAAATATAATAGAAAGTGGTACTCCATGCAATTTTACCACTTCCTTTACATATATCCTGGAAAGCTGATCCAGAGAGAAATCCTCTCTAATAGCAATGAAGTGTGCAGACTTGGTATGACGATCAACTATGACCCAGATAGCAATATTGCCTTTGGATGTTTTAGGAAGTCCTGTGACAAAGTCCATAGTGATGTTCTCCCATTTCCATTCAGGTATGGGTAATGGTTGTAACATCCCCTTAGACTTCTGTCTATCGGTTTTAACATGCTGACAAACCAAGCATCGAGAGACATATTTAGCAACATCTCTTTTCATGCCATCCCACAAGAAGTACTCTTTCAGGTCCATATACATCTTCGTGCTTCTAGGATGAATAGAGAATAAAGAACTATGAGCCTCATCCAGTAGCTCCTTCTTTAATTCCGAGATGGGAGGAACACAAACCCGATTCCTGAACTTTTTTATCCCATCACAATCAAGGTTGAATTCAGGAACATTTCTTACCTTCTTTTGTAACTCGACATCTTCTTTATATTCCTCTTTAATCATAACATGTATAGATGGTTGATCATTTATTTGAGAAAGATAAGAATTTTCCCCTTCCATTATAATTCCAAGATCCATCCTTTTTAAATCCATAAATATTGGATCTTTTGTGATCCTCATCATGGATAAACTGGCATGGTATTGTCGACTTAATGCGTCTTCCACAATGTTTGCGTTCCCAGGGTGGTAATGGATTGAGCAGTCATAATCCTTAATCAGCTCCAACCATCTTCTTTGATGCATATTCAGCTCCTTTTGTGTGAAAATATATTTTAAACTTTTATGATCAGTATAAATATCACACCTTTCACCATAAAGATAATGCGTCCAAATCTTTAATGCAAAGATTACCGCAGCTAACTCCAAATCATGTGTTGGGTAATTTTGCTCATGTATTTTCAACTGTCATGAGGCATAATCTATCACCATATCATTTTGCATAAGAACACAGCCCAATCCCTTTATGGATGCATCACTATAGATCACAAACCTTTCTCCACTACAAGTTAGTGTGAGCACGGGTGCACTGGATAACCTTCTTTTCAACTCCTTGAAATTCTCTTCACATTCCTCCATCCAAACAAACTTAACTCCTTTCCGAGTCAACATGGTGAGTGGATTAGATAATCGTGAAAAATCTTTCACAAAACGTCGATAATATCCAGCCAAACCAAGAAAACTTCGGATCTCATTTACTGTTGTTGGTCTCGACCATCTTTTGATAACCTCTGTTTTTTTCTAGATCCACAGATATCCCCTCTTTTGAGATTATGTGACCCAAAAATGAAACTTTTTGAAGCCAAAATTCACACTTGGTAAATTTGGCATAAAGATTCTCCTTTCACAGGGTCTTTAATATAATTCTCAAGTGATCTTCATGTTCTTCCTTTCTCTTTGAATAGAAAAGAATATCTTCTATAAAGACTACCACAAATTGATCAAGATAGTCTCTAAAGACTCTATTCATCAGATCCATGAAGATAGCAGGGGCATTAGTAAGACCAAATGGCATCACTATAAATTCATAGTGTCCATAACTTGTACGGAAAGCCTTCTTTGGTATATCCTCCCTTTTGACCCTTAATTGATGATACCCTGAACGATGATCAATGTTGGAAAAGTATTGAGCTCCGCATAGTTGTTCAAATAAGTCATCATTACGTGGGGGAGGATATTTGTTCTTGATAGTGATCTTGTTAAGTTATCGATAATCAATGTAGAGTCTCATTGATCCATCTTTCTTTTTAACAAATAGAACAGGTGCTCCCCATGGTGATGCACTAGGGCGTAAGAATCCCTTATCAAGATTCTCTTGGAGTTACTTCTTCAATTCCTGCAACTCAATTGGGGCCATTCTATAAGGTGTCTTTGAAATAGGCAAAACACTCGGTATGAGTTCTATTGAAAACTCAAATTCACGATTTGGTGGAAGTCCCAATAATTCCTCTGGAAAGTCATCATCAAACTCCCGTACAATAGGAATATTCTTAATCGTGAGTTTCTCACCAACCATTTGAGATAAATAACCTTCATTTAGTGGAATCAGGACCCATAAGATGGAATAAATTTCCACTAGAAGGTTATTTTCATCCTTGCATCAATAGAAGACCATAGATTGATCTGGAATATGAAATATGGCTTCCCTTATTTGGAAATTGATATGAGATCTATATAAAGAAAGCCAATCCATGCCAATAATCACATCAAATTACACTATAGGAAGGATCACAAGATTTGAAGGAAGCACTTTCCCACAATCTTTGATCGGAGAAGAATTATAAACTTTTGATGCGACTGTTGTGCCATTAGGTGTTGTCACAGTTAACTCAACATCTAATTTTTGAGGCAATACGGTGATACCCTTAGAAAATTCTTCAGAAATAAAAGAGTGGGAGGATCCAGAGTCAAATAAAACATTTTCTACTTTAGAGTGGATGGTATGTGTAACTTTCACCACATCGTTATCGTACTCGAAATCACTGATAGAAATTGCATGTGACTTTCCTTTGTCTTTAGCCTTAAGAGTTTGTTGACATCGACCATCATCATCAACCCTTGGATTAGGGCATTTATTGGCATAATGTCCCATCTCCTTGAACATGAAACATTGAAGTGTAGTAGGTTCATTTTATGTATCCCTTCCTTTGTTTGCATCATTAGACATCTTCTTCCCATCATCGCGGAATTCAAATGCCCGATGACCTTACATTCCACATTTGGAACATTTACTTGTCCCATTATGACAACTCCCTCTATGTTTCATTCCACACTTTGAGAATAAGGGAAAGCTGATGTTTTTTTCAGTGTGCTCCTTAGATTGTGGTTTGAATTACATTTTCCTCTTCTTATCAAACCCATATGACTGATGGGTTACTCCAATTCCATATCAACTTTGAGAGCACATCGAAATATTTCCTCGTAGCTATTGAAGTCCCTTATGACTGAGGCCCTTCGAATACTTTTTTTTAAGCCACTAAAGAATCGATCGATCTTTCTCTCAGGGTGCATAATAATACCAGAAGCGTACCTTGCAAGTCTTGTAAAAGTTTCTTCATAGGTACCAACAAATTCATCATCCTTTTGCTTTATTTCAAGAAACTCCTTCTCCATCATTGTTCAGAGAATACGAGGGAAGTACTTATTGAAAAATATGTTCTCGAACTCGTCCCAATCCATGGACTCAATTTCATCGCTTTGCCTCGTATTCTTAATGAGATTCCACCATTGATCAGCATCACCTTCCAAACGATACACTGCTAGGATGACTTTATCATGCTCAGAACATTGAGGAACTGAAAATATCTTTTCAGTAGTACTAATCCATTGTTCAGCAACTAATGGATCAGTAGACCCGCTGAAAGAAGGTGGACGCTACCTCATGAAGGATTCAACAGAATGTTGCTCCTTCATTTGCTCGTTTGGAAGTCCTGCATGATTCATATCTTGAGAATGTTGTGTGAGCATGGATACAAGATTTTTCATCTCAGCTCCCATAACGTTTGGTTTCTCAGGGGGACAATCATTGCATTGCCCGTCGCATTCTGCATTAACATGGTTCCTTCGGGTTCCAGCCATTGACTGAAACCAAGAAGAATAGTGTGAGCAACACTAATTATAATAGGAAAACCACATAATCAAGAATAAAATTTCACACTTAAGGTCTTATCCTAGGTTATTCATGGCTATTTCTAAAACACTAAGATTGTGTTCTATTCTTATAATTATCCTTAGGGTTCTTACTAAGACATTCACATCCTAGTTTCCAAAGGTTGACTATACCTTTACTCTGATACCAACTATAACGACCCATACTTTACATATATGGTTAATACTTCAAAATTTAAGCATACTTATTACAACAGATAACAAAACCACGAAAGGACTGTATAGGTATAGTGTCGTTAGAAATTGGGAAACATAAACAATTGTTTCATAAAGCGTCTACACTATCACCCATTTATTTCATCATATCGATAGTCCCTTTTGGCATATCTTACTTAATAACCTTCATCCTGACCTGGGGAATGAAAACATACAAAAGGGTGAGCTCAAATTCTCATTAATGGTAAACAAAAGAAATATCAATCACATCATATTCATAATAACATAACTTTTGGAAATCTTAACCTGCAAAAGAGAGCCTAATTTCATAACATGGGATAAATCATAGTAGTGAAATGGAATCCCAAAAATCATAACATAAAACATGAAACTTTGTGGCATACACAAATAAACATAGATAATCATTTCTTATTAGTCAAGACTCATTTCCCAGACTATCTTAGTGGAAAATGTCCATTTCTGAACCGAGTTCACTCCTCGTTTCAGTCCTGTTTCACTGAACTGGTATATCCTACCATTCCAGCCATGTCTATCTCATGAGATATAAAATCATTACCCATGGAATTGGAGGTTGATATAGGTCCCAACCATCTCATAATGATACCATTCTTATGTGTGCCACAAAATCATAAATCATACATCATTGCATAACCCATGTAATAAAAATGGTATTCTTAAACAATATGACATCATAAAACAATTCATATAAGATAAAGGAATTCATAAAAATAATTCCATCACAACATAATCAAATCAATGTAATAATAGGGATATAAACAGAACCCTATATTATCTAAGACGGAAAATAATTTTGATAAAACACTTGAACTCTATTCTTGAGGAAAATATCCTTTCGACTTCAAAAACACTTTTCCTTTCTTAACATGTCATTCAATTCTAAACTAAAATAAGTTGATTAAAAATAAACTTGAAAACTTGTAAGGGAATCTTCTTGGAAATAAAGTTTTAAAAATCCTTTCATGCCATATAAGATAAAAAAACATTCTTCTCGTACTTTTGTTGGAAAAGACAAAAAGGTACCTCGTACGAAAAACGACAAAATATTCCTATCATATCTTTTACTAAAAACTCAAAGAAGGGTAAAATTGGATATAAACTATTGTATAAGGATTTAAATATTACATATTGAGGAAACATGGATGTGGATGATAATATGCACCCTAGTAAATTCCAAAGTATAAACAATCTCGGATAAAAATGAGATTGTGAAATTTCCCTTACCATGGGTCCGTTTTTCATCGTAAGTGTCCAAAACTCCTGTATAATGATTTAAATAATGTTATTAACTTATTCCAGAATCATACATATTTTTATAATATCATATATGGTCATATTATTAGCTTCTTAGTAGTAATATTTCATTGCTACTTGTTATTCGGGTGCTTATAACTTTTTGTTCTTATGTGTATCTTGTCAAATAAATTCTTATTCTTATCTTTAGGTTATAGATACCTCATTTCCGGAATGGTATTAGTGTAATATATATCATATTAATTCATTCAATCCATTTATATAATCATTATGAAATGATGATCATGTAGAACGAGTCGCATCACATCGTGGATACGGTATTCCTTACGTACGCACGAGTGATGATATCGTTCCTATGATCGTGGAATTGTATTGGTGTGTATTTATACTATTTCAAAATCTATATCACTTTATAATAGTCATATATAGTCATTATTTACACAATTATACCCAACCAAGTAAGGTGGTGGTGGAAAATAGATTACACCACGGCGTGGAGACAATATTCCGTACGTACGCACGCGCGGTGATTTCTTTTTCTGTAGGATGGATAGATAGTGAAATAGGGTTTTTTCATTTTTATAATAACATATCAGTATATGATTGATACTGATGTTATTACTTCATAAAGAAACAACTAAAAAAGAAGAAGTGGAATAAGAAATAAAGATGAATGAATCGGTAATGGACATTACCTCTTCTTTGAAGTGCTTCTTTGAGACCTTCTTTTAGGGCACTACAATTGGTCTTTCAAGAAGACCAGGACCTCTAATATGTCTCTAGGGAAGTGGAGAGGAGGAATTGTCAGGGCTTGGCCGAGCGTGAAGGCTCAATGTGGTGTGAGGAAGAGGGGGAGGAGGTGCCCTTTTATAAGGGAGGAGAGGGGCTCCTTTGGGAAAACTAAAAATATTATTTTATTATAAAGTCATGTTCGGTTTTAAATAGCTACAAATTGATATATTTAGAAGCTAAGGTGGGTATGGGTCTAAATCCTCTCATCCAATAGAATTTAGAAAAGTTTAGGTATCAATTTTAACCTTATCATTTAGATTTAACATTAAGTTGGATAATTTAACTTTTACCGTGTCTTCTTGTTTTCTTACACTATAAGGTTAATAAACATACTATATAAATCCCAACGAACCCCAAGTTGTTTAATACTAATATATATAACCTTATCTAAGTCATTTTTCCGAACCTTATATTTTTATGAATAAAATAACAATTAATAATATAATATTTGTTTTAAAAACTATTTTATATCAATTTTGTCACTATTTAGTAATTGATTTTTGTGAAAATCATAACAGAATGATTAGTTCGAACCAAGTCAATTAAACCAATACTAAAATGTCATATTAACCTATAAAATTAGTTTAATTCATAAAAATTCTCAAATTACATTTATTTGGGTATTTATAACATCAATTATGTCAATATTTCATTAATAAGATAATTACTGCATCAGCGTTGTGTTATAAATAAATTAAATTATTTAATGTCTAAAAATTACAAATAAAATACCATTATGTAGGAAATATTTTTATCTTTCTAACTAATATTTATAGTTGAATTTATCGTTTGTATAACCCCATATTAAAAATGATTTACTTATTAAACATTGATTTTAAATATTTAACCCTTCTTTAAATAAATTAATAATAAATGTCCTAATCTAATCCAAGTGGGCCTAAATGGTCATATTTTATTCCTAAGGTTTTTTTTCTTAGAATTACACTTGTCCAATAGAATTAGGACATGTGTTAGTGTAATAATAATATCATTTTTACCCTTAATTACCCTATTTACTTTTAACAGTGGTAAATAAAAGTAAAAAAGTTACTATTCACCAATAATTATTTTCATCTCATTGAACCACATTTTAGTCCTTGATATTAACCGTGTCTCTCGGATTTTTGAAATTCCACTCACAGAAACAGTAAAAATAAATTTTATGAAAAATTCTGTTTTTTTAACTACCACTTAGTGGTTTCACTATTCATCAAAAATTGAAAGTTTTCAGAAAAATACCAAAATTTCACCCTAGTCAAATTTCGATACTCCAAATCCAAAAATGAAGTCCAACTTGAAAAATAAAAATTATAAAATTTCAAAAAGTGGTTATTACTATTCATAACGACTAATTTTAATAATATTTTAAGAGCATATCATTGTTTACTGAAACTCGGTATTGCGTACGACACAAGCTATCGAGAAAGGGCGCGGTTGCGTGTAAAGCAAGCCAATCTAGTGTTGTTTGTAGTTAAAGATTTCTTTGATGATTTATAAAAACAAAATATTTTCTCATAAAAGTCTCGGGCGTTACATATATGGTGTCAGGGATCTTCACTATGTGAATAATCCCTATGAAAATGCCCATAGATATTCCATCCCACTTCCACTTTTGGATCTGAAGGGGATGCAACAAAGCTACAGATACATGGTTATTAGCCTTCACATGATGACAAGTGAGGAACCAAGAGATGATCTTAGCTATTCTTTATCTCATTCCAAACCACCAAAACTACATATAAAGGTCTCTATACATATTACCTACATTGGGATGTACATCTAGGGGAGAAGTGTGGAACTCCCGCATCACCACCACCCATATTCTGACGGCAACCACTGTCTTCTCCTAGAATAAGATGACGTGATTAACTCATTCAGGATATCCATCTAGTGATTATCTTATGGATATATAATCATGTAATACCTCATAGTAAATTTCCCCCAAATGGGAATCTCTCACATGCTCGAGAAGAGAAGAAGTGAAAACCCTCGACTAAAGAAAATTTGTACCCTCTTGATCCACTAGGGTTAGCTGAATGGATGCTAACTACTATAAGGTATCATAAACCAAGAATGTCTAGGACATACTTCTAAGGGAATATGCTACAAAACTTCCCTTCCTGGGATTATAGACTATCTTAACGTTATAGTTCTATAGGAACTCAATCCACCATCACTATATCAGGATCAGGTCTCTTTGTGTGAATACGTACTATAGAATCTGGTTGTCTGAGTAAACCACAATGCTCTCTACCAGAAGGTACTATACTCACATCCATAGGGTGAAGACTACCACTACTATCTCTAAGACATGAGTCATGAAGTTATGTTCGTTGGGTCTCAACTGACTAGACCTATATGTGATAACAAACTTCTTGTTCATTAATACACAGCCGAGAATAGATCTTAAGGCATCATAATATGCTATGAACTCTACGCCTTCCACTGGTAGTCTCGACACTAGATCACTCATTAGTCTCATCCCCAACTCCTCAAAGGTCCTATAAAACTACCCATACTAGTAATAAATATCATCTTTCTATGTTAGGGCAGTAAAAGGGGTTGAGATTGTACATAATTCTTCCAAAAACCTCATGTAGTACCCACCAAAACTATAAATCTGTACACCTATGTCACACTATTGGGTGGATACCAAGAGATAACTACATCGATATTCACTAGATATAAAGATAAACTATGCTTACAAATTGCATTCCCCAAAAAAGTGAACCTCATGAATCTAGAACTAGAACTTCAAGATATTTCCATAAAATTGGTTCTCTCAGAGAAAGTCCTAGACCACACTCAAGTGCTCTGTATGTTTCTCCTATGATGTAGAGTAGATGAGTTTTTTATTGATGAAGGCAGTAAAAAACTACTCCATGTAGTGATATAATATTTGTTTCATCAAATTAAAAAATATTAAGGTGTCATTAATCACACAAATGCCAATCACTAGGAACTAATAGTTTCCATAGCAACATCGGAATGCCAACTTTGGAATATTAGCCTCACGAACCCTAAATAGGTGGTACCCAGACCTGAGATCCATCTTTGAGAACTATATTATGACTCACAACTTTTCAAAGAGGTCATAGATACTCAATAAGGGGAACGTTTTCTTTATCATGGCTTGGTTCAGTTGATGATAATATATGAAAAGTCGCAAAATCCCATTCACAATTTCCACGAACAAGACATGAACCGACCCGGGGGACACATTGGTTCTGATGAAACCTTTCTCTCAAAGGTCAACCAACTACAACCGTATCACCTAGATCTCATTAAGGGCTATCTGATACACCATATAATATATCAGAGTAATCTGGAATTTCATGTCGATGTAAAACTCCATCTCCTACATTAGAGGTGGTCCCAAAACATCCTCGGGGAAGACATCCATGAAATCGTCCACAACTGAAGGAACCTAGATGTTTTAAGATCCTAGTAAACAAATGGATAAAATCTCTAACTAAGGGGTGATGAGTTATATCCTCCTACTCATAGAACCCACTTTTCCTTCAATGAGATCTATGTCACCGAAAAAGAGAAACTCCTCCCATCTATGCATAGGCATATGATTTGTCTGTGGAAAAAAAATCCATACCTAAGATGATATTATAGGGATCCATAATTATTAACAAAATTTCCCATGTGAAACTCCTTCACTAATAAATAACTTGCACTGTCAGTAGATAAAATATATAGAATAAGTGTTCTCGATGGGAACCTCAAGAGAAAGCTGTAGGGCTATCACCTCAACTGGGAGCTCTAGAACCCGCACGCAAAGTATAGAGATAAAGGAATGACTAAAATCTATGTATATTAATTATAAATCATGAGTATAATAAACATAAATCGTAAATCTTATAATCTTCTACATTGCGGGATCATAATCCTCCAAAGCATGAAGTTTTCCACGACCCCGACTTCCAGCTACCCAATCCTTGTGTGGGATGACTGGTGGTGGTGTGGGAATGATCCCATAATGGAGTACCCCACCCATAGATTCTCCTACTCCTATTCTATATCTGCCTCCCTTGGTATTACCCTGTCCTCATGTGGAAGATCCCAGATCATTGTACTACCTTTGCTCTAGCAATCTATCAACAATCTTCTTATATTGATCTGCACGTCTGTTTGGGAAGTCTTGTTCCATGTGACGTCACCCATGATAAGTAAGGCACCACACCTCTCTAGTCTGCCCTGGTCTTCTGTGCTACCTCTAACCACATGACTGATCCTGATCATAGGAGGATAACCTATGCCAAGATCCTAGTGGCCAATGTCTATTAGCTTCTGTATAGGACTTAGATTTTTGGTACCCACTACCAACCCCTACTATCATGTATCCCTATGAATGAAATATCTCTATCACCAGTGCCCACTCCAGCACCCCAACATTGGTGGGTATGCATAAGGGAACCACGCTATCTAAGATATCCCTATGTAGACCCAGATCATACTTCAATTTTTTGAAGTATCCATCCCAGATCATGTCAATATACTATCACGAATGGTCTATGATCCATTCTTCATACTCATACATGATCATCTCTCCCTACTGTAGCTAAAGAATATTTTGGATCTAGTCTATGTGAAAGCAGGAGGGTATTAATCCTCAAGAAACAACTATTGGAATCCAGGCAATGAGAGTATTGACTCATCATACATCTATGTAACAAGGCTTCACCAAATCCTTGCTACTCTGTGGATGAGGTAAACTACTAGTTCCACCACCTAATCCATCGGGGTACGAACAAGCCTAAATATATGGAACACTAACTCTAGCCAATACTCTACTGCCTAATGATCTATCTCACCTTGCAAACTCAGTGGCCTATAATGATGGAACTTGTGGAGCATGCTAAGACATTTTACATCCTCAACTTACTCTACTGGAATGATCAAATGATCGATATAGGGAGGTTTTTCTACCTACCCAATTGGTTGAAGGGGATAATGGGATGGACCCTGAACAGAGGCCTCCTCACACATCAGATCATCGTCCTGAACAAGAGCATGGCTGTCATTTCAAAGGTTTCATGAGACTTTATAAAGACTTAATATGGTGAGATGAGCATATATAGATATGTATCTCAAATACTATGGGGATCTAACTCATGAAGGATAAGTAATGACTCAATCTTATATAATGAATGTATCATTTATCCCTGCAAAATATATCTTGACATTCCATGTCGACAAGAAGGTAGTCAAGGTCCTAGTGAATGGATACATCGACTTCTACCCCTTCATTGAATCCCATTTCCTGAGATCCACAATCAAGATACTTTGAAATTATTCCCTAAACCCAACCAAATCCTTTTAAGGTGATATGTTCAAACCACATCCTAAGGAATGAAGTTTCTCTAATACCAATCTATCACAGCATGACCCAAGGTATGTATTTAACTATATATACCCTAAGCCCACTTCTATAGGATTACGGGTGGAGATAAGTGTAGAAGGCATAACTAAACTCGGGGGAGGCCTTTTCCTAAGCACATGTATGCACACACACAACCAAATCCATGAAACGATACATAAGTAAATGGTAAATGATGAAACAATGTGATAAAGTAAACCAAGCATGCATGAACCTATAGGTAGTATAAAAGTAAAATAGTTCAAACTATAAATAAATGGGAAAAAACACATGCCTAACTACAGATATGTCCCATACTAATAGAATGTTGAAAAATTAAATGGTTGGGAGATCCCATCTCCAAAATCCCAATCTATGACTATTGTACAAGGTCCAAGAACCTAGTATACCTAAGGTCCATTGTAGTCACGGTTGACCTGTATATCATATGGATAAGACACGACATGTGTGGGAAAATCCCATACAGGGGTGAGTATATATATAAACATTAGAACACCCTAAATGATGAAGGGGAGAAGTAAAAGATACAATAGGAAAATAAATACAATAGATTTAAGATACAGTGAAAGACAACAACTCAACCAAAGAAAGAGTGAAAGTAAGCTCGTCCAAGCATAAGAGGAAAAAAAACGTTGAGTAGATGAACTACCTATCAAGTCTTCTCCACTTATAGTAGGAGAGAATCCTCATCCAACCATGAAAATCTAAACATGGAAATCACATGGCATAATTTGTGCATCTTTTCTTCCCTTGAATGGAGAGTAACCAAATCCAAGGCTTGGATATATAAGGGTAGATATATATTTTATCAGTCAAAGAAGCGCAAACAGGAGAGTAAGGGGGCCTATATCTTGTAGATAAACCTAGAGGGAGAGTATCCAATTGTTCCATAGTTCATCAATTCTACCCATAATCTCACATGTCTACCTAAAAGGTAACAATAAAATTATAACCAAAACTCATGACTATGTTTCACAACTGAGTGGGCACAAATTCAAAGTAGAGGACTCGTGACCTAGTGTGTCTGGGGGTTATACTATGATCATCGAGGACCCATGACCTAATAACACATAAGAGTGCCACTTGGAATGTAAAATCAGGGATTTTCTATGTAATGTTTTTTAATTATATGGAATTATTATGAGTCTGCAAAAATTGACGGTGTGTGATTCTGAGGCCCGATGTGCCTAGAATGAATTTCTGAACTTTTTTTAAGGTACGTTTAGTAAACACACGAGTGGAATTTTATATCATTTGAACTGGTTCTCGGATTAAAAATTGGAGGGAACCATTGAATCTGCAGGACTGGTTTTCACATAAGGAAGGATTCACTTCAACCGCAATAGTTCGAGAGAAAAAATTTATTTTGGACATTTAAAAGAATAATAAAATAACTTTTTTATTTTATTTCATTATTTTTTTCCACCAACGTTCAAGTGGTAGTGGTGGGACGAATGACATGTCAAGCCATTAAGTTACTTGACTCCTCAAATCCTTTGTAACAATGCTGTTGGAATTAGGATGGTTCCTATTAAATGAACCTCCATTAATTCCACGTGTGTTACTCACCCTCCCCCTCTCAAATTTATATGTAGAATGGGGAGGAGTATTGGCATGGCTTCACCAAGTGACGAAGTTCTGATAACGTTCCCTGACGCTAACTACTTGGAGGACGGGACTGGTACCAGCAGGCGGTGACGAGCACCACCGATCAACGAACACCGACACTTCCTCGAACACGACGTTTTCCAATGATCTTGAGGTAGGTTTTATTTATTGTCTACCTTCAAGAGTTGATGTATCATTATTCTATCCTTTTAAAATCAAGCTAGTGCGGAGGGCGAGGGCCAAACAAACAAGTCCTGGAACCATTTCCATTTTTTTGGAATTTGGATCATTCTTCACGAGCATTATAATGGTGTTGGATGAAACCCAGAGCACCGGATGATGGTAACGGTCGGCAATGGCCGGCCGTGGAGGAGATGGCGGTGCACCGTCGCACGCCACCAGTGAAGAAGGTTAGGGTTGTAGCTGTGGTGGGTGACAGTGGCAGCTGAAAATGGTTTGATGAAAAGGAATTAGTGGCACACCATAGTGTACCACCAAAGAAGCGGGTCACGGTGGCCAGTAGCTTCCATCACTGGCCGGTTGCGGAAGGGAGGGCGGTGCGCCCACGGGTGCCACCAGAGAAGGTGGGCATTGCTATTTAGTCACGGAGTAAGTGAGAAGTGGCTGGCATTAGCCGGCCATAGGGGGAGGAAACGGCATGCAACGGTGTGCCGCCGTAAAATCTGTGGTGGCAGGAGCCGTAGAAGATGAGGTTGCGCCACGTGGCACTGTTGTAGTGGAGGAAACCGAATGGCCACTCAGCCATTCAGGAAAACCTGTGGACTCCCCCCCCATGTTGGCTAGGGCGGGCCACACTCCAGCGGGCCACACATGCCCAGTGAGCAGTGCCCCACCGCCAACTGGGTCGCGCGTGACCAATGTACCACGCCCCACTGCGGGCCATGCTGTACAAGCCTAGCGAGCCATACCTCATTGGGTCGGGCCACACCTCCACAGGCTGGGCCGCGTGATCCTATTGGGCCATGCCCTTGCAGGCCGGGTAGTGCCTCCGTACGGGTTGGGCTGGACCATGGCCTAGCAGGCTGAGCCTTCCATAACCCCGCCTAACAGCGCAGGCCTAAGATAGTTCGTGTTGGACTGGGTCAGACCCAGATCGGGTTGGGTTGGGTCTGTCTGACCGTGTCAGACCGGACCCAGACCCTTCCAGGTGAGTTTCACCTAAAGGATCATAACATGAAATTCGATCATCTGTTTGACAAACCGTCTATGGAACTGAGGCCCTTGGAGTGAGAAGGACCTTTTGGTATACTCCACTTGAGTTTTGGAGAATTTTCGGGTATGGTTGTGTTGGATCGAACATGAATCCTACTAGACCCTTGGTACTAAAACACTTATAGGTGACAGATCGGGTGTCCTATTGACGTGTCATCTATCGCATTGGAACCATTATGACCTGGCAGTCCTTTTGGATACTTCATCATGGAAATTCATGGTGGTTGAGGTATGACCAATGGAATGAGGAGCGTATCCTCCCAAAATCAAGTGTGCTTAGTGGGGGAATCTCATGGCTGGTTGTGACGAGATGAATGATTAGTGATCCTGTGTGGGTCATTACCTATTGATTCTATGTGGGTCAGTGCTGAATGATCATGTATGGGTAAGGTCATACCGATCATGTGTGAGTCAGATCCTTTTTGGTTCAGAGCTCAGTGATCTTGTGTGGGTTAATGCATACCGATCCTGTGTGGGTCAGCATCAGAAAATCTCGATAGAAGTAAGATGATCTGAAGATATGAATAATCATATGTACTTCTGTACATTTCTTATATACCTTGTGTGAGCTGATTATTTTACCTTCATGGTCTTACCTTTGAGTCAATATTTCCTTCGTGGTGTTACCTTTGTGGTGTTACCTTTTTGGTACTCTTACCTTTGTGGTGTTACCATCATGGTGTTACCTTTTTGGTACTCTCACCTTTATGGTGTTACCTTCGTGGTGTTTCCTTTGTGGTATTATTCCTTCGTGGATCAGATGTGAAAATGGATTAAAAGCTGGAGACTTAAGATTCCTTGTGAACGATATGAGTATCTTTTGATAACTTAGGTATTTGTATGGGCATATACCTATCTATAGTTGATGACTGCTTCGTGCATTGTGATTGAAATCTTGATTTGTGGTATTTTTCCTTTGTGGAACATTGAGATACATTAGGGTGTCTAGGGTCCCAAATGATTATATTTATACTCACCCATGCACGGGTAATGCCCACACCTTGTTGTGTCTTGTGCTGATGACAGAAAACATTGATCGAGGCTGAAGGAGATAGGACTGGATGGTGGTCATAGGTGGACCATTCGACATGACATGTCGTAGTGACTACAGAGCATGATCTGTATCTACCCTACAGGTAGGATCCTCCGAGGATTATCTCAGAGTTGTATTCTATTTTTAGTTATTCTAGTACTTTTCAGTCGGTCTTGTATTCTAGAGCCTTTACTTTCAGTACACTTTTACTATAGCAGTTTACTTTTTGGTTGTTTCTTGTTGTGTTCTTGGGTTGTGTGTTTGTACTAGTTTAAAGGTAATTCCTTCTCATTATAGGTATATGCCTTTCCGATGCCAGTATCCATTCCTTATCCTAGGGAAGGAGAGCTTGGAGTAGTCATAGCACGAGACCTGGGGGATGGGTCATGACATGGAATGTTAAGGACCTATTCCGAGCTAGGATGTAGGGTACCACTCTAAGTCATTGAGGACCCACACCCAACCCCGTAGGCGGGTTCCACTCGAAAGTTCAAAGACCCATGCCCAACTCGACAATATAGTTCAACTATAAGTCATCAAGAACCAATATACTACCCCAAAAGAGGGTTCTACTTGGATGTCTGAGGACTCACGCCCAGCCCGAATAGAGGGTGACACTCTAATTCATTGTTAACCTTCACCCTATCTGATAGGGGTTCCTCTCAGAAGAAGCCTATAGTGATCCCACCAAATCAATTACATCATCAATAATAGAGTATGTATGTTTTATTCAAAGAATAGTTCATATAATATCTCCAAAACCATAACAGAGGGAACCATCACACTTTTGTTGTGTAGAAAAACCCTCATGATAGTTTAATCGTGGGCCAAAATCTATGTTCAAATGAAAGAGATACGGTGTATTGATGATTCCTCAAAAGAGTTCAAGGGTTACATGGTGTGTGAAGGGACACATAAAGCATGTGGTTTGACTTCACCACATAGTCTTGTCCCTGGTCGGCACACTACTCCATCCCATGTAGTAGTACACACCATGTAAGTGGACTACATGGTTGTTAAGGAAAACTAACACAGGGTCATGTCCTGCTCGCCATTTTCAAATACCAGACCTTGTGTTCATGTACCATATTACACGACATGCTCCTAGACATTTTAGTTCCACATGCATTCTCATTTATGGGATCCATCACATGGAATCCCATATGGGGAAGGCCTACAAGTCATGTATAAGGACTAAATGTTGTGTCATCCTTAAAATTTCCAAAACCCTAGACAGCGTCGCTGAGGGGGGGGGGGGTATATGCCATGTGTCCAACCATGAAAATGGAATGTAGTAGGGTTTTTTCTCAAGATTTTATGATCCAAACATCATGCCTTTAATCTATCCAAACTACCATAGATCCTTCCACTAATCCATCAAAATAGTGTGTATCTTGTCATAAATCATAGTTCTAGAAAGTTGATCAGTAGAAAATTTGCATCGTTCTTTTTGGGGTTTTACTGTACATTCCATATTCTTTTCTTCCTTCCAGGATTGATCCATTGATCTCAAATAAATAAAACAAACAACCATTCCTCAGGATCTCCCCAAATCTATTATCAATTCATCAATCTGTGCTTATTTTCTTGATTCATCACGGATTCGAGGGTCTGATCGGGCTCGGTACCGCCTGAAAATTGTTTAACCAGGATTGTGGGTTTTAACTGCTAAAGAATTCAATGAAACAAAAAATAAAAACACCAAAAACAAAATTTCCAACATCCTTGGCCAATATTTCTTGGACAATTATCATGAAATTTGATTTTGGGGGTTATAATTATTTTATGTAATTAATTAAGTCTCATACATAGGTGCTTGTAAAGCAAAAAAACTAGCATAGATCTAATAAAAAGGGTGGATAAGTGAAACCATTTAATCATAGGGTGTAGAAACACCAAATGAAAATTCTTAACTCGATTATGGATTGATTTGTGATAAAGAACACACCTACCAATGACTTTAGAAGAGTTTTTTCATTCATTGCGTACTAATATACTTTGATCTAGAGTTTCATTGTCATCTGATGTGATCCACCAACATAGGAGGATGTAAAAGCTCTAAATTTTTCCAAGTGATTATGCGGCTAACCATGGAGACATATTCTTGGATATTCTCTTATAGAGTTATCCATTGAGCTAAAATGAATTAATTAACCGATTTAATAATTAATTAATTCCCTTAACATACTTCCAATAAGTTAGGGGTCCGAACGTCCCACGTCGACCCATTTTATGTCGCTCTTAGGGTAAACACCATGCTCTAAAGTCAATAGTGGTGTCATATTTCTATTCCAAGATGTTTTTTAATAGTAATCTCGTTTTCCTTGAGGTATCATCTCCATGAAATTTTTTTTTAATATTTTAGTAAAAATAATTCTAAGAACATTGGGCCTCAGAATCACATTAAATCTCAGTGTCTAGCTTTGGAAATATATATATAAATATTTCAAAGTCTTGCAATTAAAAAACTAGGTCTCTACGGCTTTTTAGTAAGATTGAGATCTACCATCTACAATTGATGTTCTTTGTGTATATTTTCATGAATTATCATCCTAAACCTATTCATTATAGTAGATTGATGTTAGAACCATAATATATTTAAAATTATGGTATATTTATGGATATTTTGATGTATCAATGTCATCCCTTGACCAGAGATTTATTCTTTAAGGATGGTTGATGTTTCTAGGTATGTTTCCTTAGATTGATCACTTTATGATCTTCTTAAACTTTAATCTCATCTCAAATATCTTTTCCTATTATGGATTGATGATGGATTTATAATCAATTGAAAGACCCAAGGTTCTCTTCAAGAATCATTAATTAATTCAGGATATGTTCTTTGATAGATGATGGATCTAGTGATTTGGAATTACATTCATAGTCATACCTCAAAATTAGTACAGTTATAGGACTACTTGAGGTATATGATTCTTGAATCATATTCTTAATTGGAATATCCTTGAGACTCTCCTATGAACTTCTTTTTTGATTAACTATAGCTTGAGTTAGGTATCCTCGATGTCTGAGATGATTCTTCATGGGCGTGCAGCAAGGTTCGGTCTTCAAACCTTGATGAACATTGGATTTCTTCCTAAATAAAATTGATTATGGAAGTTCCTTACCATTGTGGGGCTCTCATATAATCATTTTTCCAAGGTATTATTATAGACTTTTTATGTATTGATAACCATGTTTAATTGTGATCACATTTGGGTGTGTGCATATCCTATAAGACCTATTGAGAATTCTCGATGTCATGATCATTTCTATAGAATCTTGTTCCATGCTTGATGTTGATCACATGTTGTTATATTGTTTTACTATATTCTCATGATGATATTTTATTATATCCTTATATTTCTTAACCTATGATTTTTGTTTCATTTCCTTTAGTGATTTATCATGTAACTCATGATGTAGCACCCACAAATATTAAAGGGTTTATAGGAAAAATGTTACTACCATGTCAACAAGGTACACCTTTTTTTTAGAGCCAACCCAGTTAGAAATCAATAGTTTAAGAGGCTTTACCTGGAGTAGAGATCAAGATGGGAAACCTCAAGGGAAGATTCCCAAGGTGCGTGTGAGTGAGGAAAAAGTACACTGAATGAATAAGTGTTCGATTTTGGGGAGATTCATTAGTCTAATGACCTATTCAATCCTATGGGTGGGAATCAAGTAGGGGAAACACATGTATGTGGGGAAACTTGGGTGCCTATAGGGCCCTATTTTTATATTGTTATTAGAGGAAGAACCCATATGAAACTTAAGAGGCACTACCTAGGTTGAGATATAGTGTACACAATAAGGATGGCATGCTCTAGGGGAGACATAACAACCTAGTTTGTTAGAGGGTTAAATGGATATATTTTACTACCCATTTCAACAAGTTTTACCGACATTTTTGTGAGGATACCTGATTAGAAATACATAATTAAATAGGCTTTTCTTAGAGTAATAATCAGTATGGCTGACCTTCTTTGAAGTTTCCTAGGGTGTGTGGGTATGAAGACAAAACACACTGAAAGAAAATTTGTTGGAATGTGAGGATATTCATTAGTCTCATGACCTATTCGAGCATGTGGATGGGACCTAGAGAGTAGAAAACATGTGTCTTTGGGGAAACTAGGGTCCCATTGTTTCCTAATTTTTACACCTGATTGGTGGAAAATCATGGTATGATTACACCTTACAGGGGGAGTGCACACAATATGTTGTGATGATGTCGGTGGACCCTTACACGTGTTAGGAGAATGAAAACATTGTGGCCTAGTCAAAACTCAATTCCTTGTGGATATCAGGTTACACAATGGAACTTGATTACTCATGTATATTGAGTATCATTTTTCACTTCATTACATGAGGATGCTTAGTAACAGGTTTTATAGCCCTATGTCTAGCCTTTGGCCACATAGGACATTAATTATGAGTATTTTTTTGGAATGCTACCATAGTAGGTATTGTTAGGACTAATGGAGTATTTTTTATCAATGGGTTCTTGATATATGTTCTTTTATGTTTCTTGAACATTTATTATTTCCATGGAATAAAATTTTTATAATTGAGAACACTTGTGGATGATGTGTTGGTAGTGTATTATTGGTATTTATTACTCACACCCAATATGTTGATTTCATTTCATGTACAAAATTAATCTATATGGATCCAAGTAATGCAAAGGGTCCTCTAGAAAATGGTTGTGATGAAGAGTATGGAGTTGGTGGCAGCACCAGAAGATACCCTACATGAAACTATAGTGTTTCTTTTATCCTGCATTCACATATACTTTGGTTTGGATTTCCACACTAGGAAATAGTTTATTTTGGATATTTGAATTGTGTTCCATCATTATAGTTTTTTTATGTTTCTATGATAATTTATTTATATTATCTAATTATTATGTATTATGTTTTTCTATAACTTGAAACTAAGTGTATAGTATCCCTACTAACGGTGTTTGGAAACCTACTCCGAGTTGACGGCCTATTTCTTACGGTGAGGTGTGAATGATGGCATATGTCTCTTCAAATATGACCTAATAGTTCAGGTTGTTGAATTATAGTTATTTACAAAGAAAATGTTTTCCTTATTATTTTGAAATAATTTAGCTTGTAAATAACTAATTTGAAATTGAAAAAGGGGTTTTCCAAAAGAAAGTATCTAGTGATCTTATAAATTTTTTTCCTTCTATGACAATAACCATTGATGTTTCTTGTGATATACTAGGGATATGAGCCAATGTAACTATAATGACCCAAAATTTTATCAATGGATATTTCTTTATTTAAATAATGTCATAAATAACATAAAATCCCATACATAACACAATACAAACTTTATAAATTTATAATTAATTAAATAAATGGTATTTCTAGAAATTAAGGAACCTCTACTGATGGAAGAGTAACATGACCATTGGAATAGTAACATGACCATTAGGAATAGTAATTTGGCCAATAGAATAGTAACCTCATCTATGAAACTATGATTAAAATTTAGACATCTTATAAATTAAAATATGATATAATTATATCATATTATAAGTATATAAATGATTTAAAAAAGATAAATTAAGTGATGGTGTTTCTATAAAACATAAATGTTCATTTAGAATGTTATAATTAATATAATTAATTAAAATATATTTTCATAAAATACATTTACAAATTAATTTTTTGTTGACTTATGATTATATGATTATTTTATGAGATCTTAATAAATTTTTCAATGTGTTATAGAATCGAATATAATATTACAATCAGTTTTTTTCAAATAAATGATGATTTTATTTAAAAATTAAATTAATCATATATATAATATTATTATCATAAAATGGAGTCCATTTTTTAAATTAGTATTTCAAAATTATCCAAGGGTTACTTTTTGTTAATTTTATGAAATACTTCAATTTTCAGATAAATAGTAAAAATACAGATTTTTATAGAACCAATGTATCTTAAATTACATCATTCATGATGTAATGGTGAAATAATACTTTATATAACTTAAGGGTCATTGTTTTTTTAATTTCATAAATGGATAATTAAAATATAACAAACTCAATTTACAAACCTAAAAATAACATTCCAAAACCTAATGTCAAAAGTTATTCTTCAAAATAATATTTTTTCTTTCCTTCAACTATACATTTTAATAAACTAATGAATTGGAATTATAAAGATGATATATATTATTAAAATCATTATATTATATTAAAATTTATTTTATAATGTCAAAAAATCACTATTATAAGTTTTACCTTTGATATATTATTTTATTCAATATTTGTTTCTAAAAATAATCCTCCCCTTAAGTATAAATATGTTCTCTCCCTTACCTTGGAAAACCACTACTCCAATAAATTAAAAAGCCTAATATATGACATAATCCTCACCCATAAACCTCTTATAATCCATAGAAACGTCATAGAGGAATCCAACTCCAGTCACCAAGGAGTTGTAGTTTTGTACAAGAGAACCTACACCAAAGAGAGAGTAAGTCTATATTAACTCTACCCTATTTTCTTCTCCTCTTTCCTCTTTTTAACCTCTTCCTTTCAAAAACATATATTTCAAAATTTATTATAAAATAATATTAAAATAATATTAATTATGTTAACCTATTGTAATTTTTATATTTATGAAAATTTTAAATTTCATACTTCCCTTTCCTACACTTTCAGCAATGTCCCGATAAAGGTCAGTTAAAAGCCTATAGATACATTTCCAAGACAATTATTATAACCACCTTCATGGATGGATTCTATAAATTATATATAATATACTAAAATATAATTAAATTTATTCTTTTATTCCAAAATTAATTATACTAACATATAATTTACATTTAATAAAATAGTAAAATCATTTCAAGAAGGGAAATTTCCAAGATAAATATGATATCAAAACACTTCAATTTCATCAATTGAAATTAATAAATATAGTAAAATAATTATAATTGATAAATATTTTTATAAAATTTCTAAAATTCACATATTTTCCAGTGTTTTAATAAACATTTTTTTCATACTCAAGTGGCACAAAACCGATGAAGTTAAGAGGGATTAAGGTAAGGTGAGTTATCAAACCCTATTTATTTTTCTTTGGGTTATTCCTATTTTGTAAACAATTTCATTTTGGATGTTTTTTAATATTCACAAAATACATTTTCATTGTTTTTACCATTTCATTTCGAGGATTCACATTTTCTTAATCTGAATTTATAACAAACACAATGAGTTTCCAAAAGAACTCTTCATTATAAAAACACATATTTTACTTTTATTGAGTTTATTTCTTCTTCAATCAATTTTTATTGTTTGTATACCAATGATGATATTCCATTTTTATTTTGGTAACCAAAAATATTTTTCATTAATGAAATCTTTATTAAATTCCCATGAAAACCATTTCATTTGAATTGGGTATTTTATGACAAATATTGTTACATGTTCTATGTGGAATGCATGATTATGTAAATGTTAGGATGTAACAGGTGAAATAGATATTATATAGAACTCCAATTAATTAGGTAATGCGATGTATCAAATTAGATAATATACAATATGCAAGAACATGATGCTATATTTTTTCACAATGATGATGTTATGATTATTCACATATTTCATTCGTGATCATGATGTGTCATTTTTTCATAACTATGTTTGGTATTTGACCACTACAACAGGATGTTTCATTTTTAAGCATTTCCACATTTCATAACTTTATCCAATGTTTCCTCTCATGTTTATTATTATACTATCTTTTTGTTGTTATGATGATGATTATTTTTACCAATGTTATATTGATTCTTGTATTTATCTATCATCTTAATGGGATTTTAGCTCACCCCTTTCATTGAGGTATATTCTCAGGTGATTACATGTAATATGGAGAAATCAAGGGATACTAATTATCTATAGAATAAGTAATTAAATTATTTTTATGTTTTATTATGTAAAATTTATGTATGATACTAATTTTTTCAAGACAGTAAACTATATTTTCCTTGATATTTAATTCTATTATGTTGTTTATCTTTAAAATGATGTAATAGTAATGTATGAAAAAACAGGTTTTATATAATTGGTATCAAATCACAGATTAGTTAATTTGGTATTTAGAATTAAATAAAATTATTGAAAACCATTATGATAAGGCTAAATATTTACAAACATAAAATAATATTTTTTTATGAAAATGATTTACATATGGATCCCAAAGGATATTCCTTTAGTGTTAATTGGTCAAAATAACAAATTATTCATACTTTGTTTAAATGTGATTTGGTGAATCCTTTTGTGGTTTAGAAAATTAAGGGTAGTAGAAGAAACCATTCCAACATCCCATCTGAGGGACAATGTAGTGATTTTCTGAATGACATCCCTAATGCTATGGTACGTGGAGTTAAAAACATTATGACAATGCTAACCCAATTATCTCTGGCTATGAAAAATAACATGGATCATGTCAAAAATCACCTTTACCCAAGAAGGACCAATTATCCATTGAGTCCATTATGTGTAAACGAATAACAACAGTTAGTGGAACTTCTGTTCCATTTTTCATGGAACAATGGGTTAACTCAATGGAGAAAATCTTTTCTATGAACCATTTTTTCAAGAAGGTGAAGGTGAATATTGTGATTTATCATTAATATGGAGATGTCAATAAATGGTGGGCATTGTTAAATAAAACCAATACAAAGGATAAAATAGAAGAGATAGAGTAGGAAGACTTTACGAAAAAATTTCTTACCAAGTATTTCCCTTTTACTCTTAGAAAAATTATGGTAAGAGATTTCATTGAGTTGAAGAAAAATAAAGGTGAATTTTTCATGTATTAAAAGAAAAATTTCACAATAAATTCAAGGAATTATGGGGTTTTTTGTAAAAAAATGATAGTAAAATTGATATATTCATTAGTGGTTTAAAACTACACCTTCGAAAGGATATAGGTATCTGAGACATTGGGAGTTATGAAGAAGTTATTAAATGTGCTCTAAAAGTTGAGATGATGTTTTGAGAATGTTCTCATAGATAAAGAGATACGAAATTAATGATGGAGTATCAAACTAGGGTATATAATGAAAAAGGTGGAAAGAAATCTCAACAACTCACATGTAAAAAATTTGGGAAGAATCATCAGGGGTATTACATCAAACGGATGGGGAAACACTTTAAGTATGGGAGAGAAATCCAACAAGATCATGAATGTGGGAGAGAAATGAATAATATAACCAATATGTTGAAGTGAAGGAGAGCACCAACCAAGGATCTATTCTTCAACTATAGTGAGCAAGGGAACTATGAAAGAAAATGCACTAAACCTCAATTCCATGAGGGTAATTAGCATTAGCATCCATCAAATCCAAAAAAGAAAGGGACAACTTATTCCATAATTACTGGTGATGTGGAGAAATAAAACAATATCATACAATGTAAAATTCCCATTCAATCATGAATGGAAAATGTATTATTTGATTATAGTTGTACACATTCCTTTATATACTAAATTTATTATAAAACTATTTATTCGAATCCCCAAAACCATGAAGTAGATATATCTATAAAAACACAGAGTTGTGTAATCCTTATAACATATATTTCTGACTCTTCTCATGTTGTCATATGTGGGATGAGTATTCTAGAAAATTTTATAATAGTTACCTTAGTGAAATTTTATGCTATACTGGACATGGATTGTCTCCCATTATATAGATCACACATCAACTATTTGGAAAAGGAAATATCTTTTCAAATTAAAAACAATTGTATTGTCCTCTAAAAATTCATGGAAGAACATGAATATGTAGTGTATAATCCATCAGTTGTGTGGGTATTGATACCATGTGAATAAAACTACCTTTCATAAGTGGTTTAGTGAAATTAAGGTATCAACTTGGAGGGAATCCCCATTTTTATGGAATACACTGATGTATTTCTTGAAGAGTAACCTAAATTTATGACAGATCATGAGGTATATTTTCCAATATAATGTATACCTAGATCCAATCCTTTCAAAAAAATGTCCCTACAGGATAGACCCTATCTAACTATTGGAGTTAAAGAAGCAGTAGCATGAGCATTTGAAAAAAGGGTTCATACATCCTAGTGCCCCACCTTGGGGTGCACCAGTGCACATTTTTAAAAATAAGGATGTATTAATGCGACTTTGTATCGATTACTGGGAGCAAAAAAATATCACCATAAAGAACGATTCTCCTCTTCTTAGGATTTATTACTTGTTAAATCAAGTAATAAGAGATCAGTACTTCTCCACAGTGGATCTTTGTTCAAAATATCATAAACTGTTGGTGAAGAAGGAAAATATCTAGAAGACTTCTTTCCATAAAAGGTATACACACTATGAGTTCGTATGATTACCTTCATAATTAACAATTCGCTTACAATCATCATGGATTTTATGAGTATAGTATTTTTAGACTAGCTTGACAAATTTGTGTTAGTGTTTATTGATGATGATATTCTCATTTACACCAATAGAAAGGAGGAACATGAAGATCATCTAAGGATTGTGTTTATGGGATTAAGGAAGTATAAAATGTATTCTATGTTCAGAAAGTGTGACTTCTTGATGAAAAAAGATTCATTTTGGGGCACATGATCATAAGTGAAGGAAAGTATGTGGAAACTTAAATGAAAATTACAATTGATGATTGTACTAGAATCACTAGTTTCATAGAAATCCACAATTTTATTAGATTACTTTGGTACTAATGACATTTTTTGAGAAATTTATCATGATTTTAAATCCTACTAACTAAGTTAACATGGAATGGGGTAAATTATGTCTAGATAAACGAATGTGAGTATATCATTAAAGAGATAAATATGAGTCTAGTCACTACACATGTACTCACATTACTAGCAAGTAGAGAAACTGTTTCGATATAAAGTGATACTTAAAATAACGGATTGAGTATTTTACTTATGCATATTGATAATAGACTGAAATATACATAGACAAAAAAAAGAAATCAACATGAATAAATGTAGATGGTTAGAGATAATAAAAAATAATGATTTCCCTATTAAATAGAATCTGGGAAAGGAAAACAAGGTAGCTGGTTCTCTTATCATAAAATATTCTGCTACTCTATCCATGATGTATATTGAGAATGAACATTTAATCATGTAAATGAAAATGATGGATTTGAAAATCACAATGGTATAGAATATATCTTACCTTACCCAAATGATTTCCCAACCATCCCTCCAATAGAAGACTAAGGAGGAAGAAAGTGATGATCTGGAGTTAAAAATAAGGTGAATGTAGTAAAGGAAGGGAAGCTGCATGATTTCTATATCAATGGTGATGGTGTGATTCAATTTGGAATAAGACTTTGTGTTTCATCACCACCTAAGATGAAGAATGATATATTTGATAATGCACATAGATCATCTTTCTTCATCCATCATGGAAGCACTAATATGCACCATGATATTTTATAAGACTTCTCATGGGACATAATTAAGAAAGAGATTTTTGAGTATATCTAAATATTTTTGGTATGTCAAAAAGTAAAAGTAGAATAAAAAACTCTAAATGGATGATGATACCATTTCCTATACCCACATGGAAATGGGAGAATGTCACCATGGAATTGATCAATGGTCTCCCAAAAACATACAAAAGGAAATAATTTAATGTGGGTTCTAGTGGATCAACTCACCTAGATTTACCACTTTATTGTTATTTGGGAATATTTCATATTGGATCAACTTTCCAAGATAAATGTTAATGAAGTGATCAGGCTCCATTGGGTACCACTTTTGGTAATCTCTAATTTTTATCCATGGTTCTCCTCTAAATTTTGTTGAATCACTCAACATGATTTGATTACTTAATTGAATTTCAGCATGGATTATCACCCCCAATTTTATGTCCAGTCTAAAGGAACTATTAGGATGATTAGAGACATGATAAGAGACTACTCAGTGTAATTTAAATGAAGATAGGATCAACATTTCCCTTTGGTTTAGTTTTCATATAACAACAGATTCCACTTGAGTATTCAAATGGATCCATATAAAGATATATATGGGAAGTTATATAGAACTCCAATATGTTGGGATGAAGTTAGTGAACAAAAGATACATGGACTTGATCTTGTGAAAGAGATTATAGAGAAGTTTCAAGCCATCCAAAATCATATAAAATATTCTTAGAGTAGTCAAAAGATCTATGTAAACAATCGTCAAAAGTAATTGATGTTTGATGTTGTAGAAAAAGTCATCCTTCAAGTATCACTATAGAAAAGAGTCACACAGTTTGGAATGAATGGGTATCTTATCCCTAGGTACATTGGCCCATTTGAGATCCTTGATCTCATTAAGGATGTGTCATATTGACTTGAACATACAAAAAATATGGCTCAGGTTAATGATATATTCCATGTATGTGTCATGAGTAAGTATATACCTGACACCTCACATGTACTGAATCTATAGGTGGTATAAATTGAGAACGAACTCTCATATGAAAAGAATCTCGAAAAAATATTTGACAAAGAGACAAATTCATTTGATAAAAAGACAACATAACTTTTCAAAGTGTTTGGAGGAACTATAAGAAAGAAGAAGAAACTTGGGATGTTGAGGAAGCAATGAAATATAAATACCCTCTTTTTTTATGTAAAACAAAATTTCAAGGGTGAAATTTGAAAATGGGGGAAGAATGTAAAGACCCAAATTTTTATGAGTGGAAATTAATTTCTTTTAATAATTTCATCAATAACGAAAAATTTTATATATAACGCATTAAAAATTTAAAAATTAATAATTATTTAAATAAAAGTTATTTCTATAAATTAAGGAACATATATTGATGGAATATTAATTTGAACCTTAGAATAGTAACATGACCATTAGGAATAGTAATCCAACCATAAAAATAATAAACTCACCTATGAATGTATAAATTAAATTTATGAATCTCATAAATGAAAATTTCTTATAAAAGTATCATAGTATTAGAAAATAAATGTTTTAAAAATGATTAATTAAGTGTTGGTATATTTATAAAACATAAATTTTTATTTAAAATGTTATAATTATTATAATTATTTAGAATTTAATTTATATTCATAAAATAGATTTATAAATTCATATTTTTTGTCTTATTATTATAATATAAATTAATGAGAGCTTAATTATTTTTTCAAAGTGTCCAGAAATGGATTATAATAACAAAATTGGTATTTTTTAAATGATGATTTTATTTTAAAATAAAATTTATCATATTTGAAATATCATTTTCATAAAATAGAATCCATTTTTCAAATCAGAATGCCAAAATTATCTAAGGTGTTTTTTTTATTTTCTGAAATACTTCAATTTTCAAGTGAATAGTAAAAATACAGTTTTTCACATAACATGTTTATCTTAAGTTACATCATTCTTGATATAATGGTGAAATATTCCATTATATAACTTTATTATAAGAAATGTTTTATTTAATTTCAAAAATGGTTCATTAAAATACCATAAGCTCAATTTCCAAACCTAAAAAGAAATTTGGAAAACCTAATGTCAGAAGTGATTCTTTAAATTAATAATTTTTCTTTCTTTCCACATTCCATTTTAATGAACTAATGAATTAGAAATATAAATGGTATTTAAAGTCTTAAAATAATTCTAATATATTAATATATAATATATAATATCAATAATTCCCTATTTCTTGTTTTACCATTAATAAATTATTTATTCAATATTTTATTCCTAAAATACCCCTCCCCTAAAAAGTAAATAACCCCTCTCCCTTCACTTGGAATACCACTACTTCAATACATTACAAATCCCAATATCATACAAAATAATTTATCATAAGAATCTTAGAATCCATAACTATTTTCTAGAGGAATACAACGTCAATCACCAAGGAGTTATAGTGTCATACAAGAGAAGCTACAAAAAAGAGAGAACAACTCTCAATTAACTCTTACCTCTTTTCTTCTTCTCTTTACTCTTTTTTCCCTCTTCCTTTCAAAATTATTTATTTAAATATTTATTTATATGAATATAAGGTAATATTATCTATTTTAACCTTCTTTAATTATCATATTTACAAAAAATATAAATTTCATACTTCACTTTCCTGCTCTTCTAAGAACGTCCCAGTTAAAGGTCAGTTAACCACCTACGGAGACATTACCAAGAGAATCTTATAACTAACTTAATGGATGGAAAATATAAATTATATATAATATATTAATATGTAATTAATTGTATTTTATTCTTCCATAATGAATTATTCTATTGTATAATTTACATTTAATAATGTAGCTAAATCGTTTCAAGATGGGATGTTTTGAGTAAAATATGATATCAGAATACTTCAATTTCATCAACAAAAATATCGTAACATAATACATTGATTATAATTGATAAATATTTTTATTAAATGAATATAATTAAACTATGTATCATTTTTTTAATAAAAGTATTTTTAATATTAATGAGGTTCCAAAGTGACAAAATTAAGAAGGAATTAAGGTAAGGGGAATTCTCATACCCAATTTCCTTTCTTTAGAAAATTCCTCTTGTGTAACAAATTTTTTTGTGCATGTTCTCTTAATATTACTAAAATATACTTTCATTGTTCTTACATTTTAATTTCATTGATATACAGGTTCTTAATCTTATTTTATGAAAAACACAATGATTTTCAAAAATAATTCCTTCTAAAAACACATCTTTTACTTCCCTCGTGATTATTTCTTCTTCACTCAAGATTAATTATTATTATAACAATTGTTTTATTACCTTTTTATTTTTTTATCACTAATTTTTATTCATGAATGAATTATTAATTAAATTCTCATAAAACAAATTTCATTTCCATGGGTTATTTTAGGACTAATATTATAATATGTTCTATGTGGCATGCATGATTATTTAAATGTTATGATGTGATGGGTGTGCCTAGAATAATACGGAACTCAAATGCATTGGGTAATGTGATATATCTCATGAGATATTTTTCAATATGTTTGAACATGATGATAGATTTTTAATATTGATGATGTTATGATTATGCACATATGTTATGTGCAAGCATGAAGCTTGCGTAGTTCACAACTATGTGTGCTATTTGACCACTCAGACGTGATGATTCATTTTTATGCATTGCTACATTCCATTCCTTTAACTAATGTTTTGTATCATTATTATTATAATGATACTTTGATTATGTTGTGATTATTATTAATATTTTCACCAATGTTATATTTATTATTGTCTTTATTTATCCTATTACTAGGCTTTTAGGTCACCCCTTACTTTGATATATATACATAGGTTATTACTTGTAATAAAAAGAATTCAAGGGATACTAAGAAGCTAGAAAATAAAGAATTAAATAATGTTTCTTTTTTATTATGTAAAATTTATTTGTAAACCTAATTTTTCCAAGACTATAAATTGTTTGATCCTATATATGTAGCATTATTATGTTTCTTATCTTCAAAATGATGTAATAGTATTATAAGAAAAACGAGAGAACTATAGATACCATATTTATTCATTATTAGGATGGATTATGTTTACGATGATGAAATATTTATGAAAACTATTTTCTTTACATGGCTTATGTTATGACTAATGATTAATGTTTTATCATCTTGTGGTACTCATACATGTGTCTTAGAATTATGTGTTCGGTAATGTTGATATAATTCATGATAATGCATTGGGTAATGATGATGGAGTTGAGAAAATTCTAAGAGATGATAAAGTTAATAATGTCTTAAAATATTATGTAGTTAACTCGATGGAAGTTAGTCCTATGAGGATATTGTAAATGAATTGGTAGGAATTTTAATTATGGAACGTTTTCTACAATAATAGTCTTGGGAGTGAAGAATGACTAAGGATGTGATTTTATATGATAATATATATGTAAAAAACATATATATTATGATTATGATATGTTAAAATATCTCATGATTTATTTTTTATGATTCCCCACACTTATCACTTATATATAGTTTTGTGAAAAAGTTTCATTCCATGATTTCTGATTAATGATCTTTGGCTTATTAAATTGGAATATTGTAATTTATCATCTTGTTATAAAAACCTTATGATTATCTTATTTTTACTTATTATCATTGATTAATTTCTATTATGTTAACCCTTAACAAACAACTAAGATCCCCCTTTCTTATGTTTCATTTCCATAGTTTATTATGCAAGCTTCTAAGTGTGATATTTCTAAGAAGGGTGCTAGTTGTGAAACAATTAATGGTAAATGATGTAGATCTTTTGATAACTAGTTATTTATGTGTCAAAGTTATGAAATACAATAAACCCTTTTCATTATTCTATGGATCAAACAGATAAATAATGAATATTCATCTAATAATATTTTATATTTATGTATAAAAATGTTTTGGGTCATTATATATAGTGTGAAGATTCTCACGACATAGGGTTCTTTTGATTTTTTGAAAGGTTATGTAATTATATCTCCTATTATGTTATGAAACATTATATTATCTCATAACATTATTAGTTATATCATTCATGAAATAAAACTATAAGGTTATTATTTCCCACATCATTCCCTCTACCACACATTATGGTGTCGATTTCTCCATACAATGTGACTACACCATATTCCGCTTATTCTTCATACACATACTACATTGTAGTGTGATATTCTTCTATTTGGCCCATATAAAATACATCTTATTCATTATTAGTAACTGAAACTTGTTTGTTGAATTTTTTATTACACATAAATTCATTATGATGTTTATTTTATAAAAAACAAAAAAATATTTTATGAATTTAAATCCTACTTTTAAATACTTTTTCTGAAAATTAAGCTTCTAAAAAAACCATTATAACCTAAATAAATAAAACATAAGTGTAGGAGAATCAGTTAAATATTATGTACCACCTTTAACATGGAATTTAACATTACATATCTCAATGAAACTCAAAACATTTCAAAATTATCAACCCTTTTATGTGTGTTAGGTACCAATACATATGATTAGGAGAACCTTTATGTATCATAATTAAACATTAGTACTTCTTCAAATTTTTACTCTATAGAGTCTAAATAACCATTAAATAATTATTACCTATACACATCAACCTTCATGCACATATTGGAGAACTCTTAGGTTTCAATACGTACGTATTTGTCCCTTTTTTCCCAGTAATCTGCAACTCTTCCCCAATAATATCAACACTTCTCCAAACATTCTCATGGAGTATTAATCCACTTAATTTTATCTCAAACAACATCAAATAATTTCAAAATGTTATCAGACATTCATTAATTTTTTCAACTAAACATACAAATTATTTGGAACATGTATAAAGTCAAAACTTCTTCACATTTGATAGAAGCCATTTGGATGATGATCCACTAGATAGGTCTCTAGGAAGAAACTTTTGATCGATGATGATTTCACTATACATAACCACTAAATACACAGGGATACCAACTATCTCTAACAAAAACAAGACCATACCCACCGGTATAAGGATCGAATGGAAATGGTGATTGGTAATGGGCCTCCCCACCATTTTGAAATAACCTAAATTGTGTAACAAAAGAAAACTCCCCAAATGAAAACATGCACTATTGAAAAACATCTCCAAAATATATATGAAGAACACATAGAAATAATATCATACCACCTTAAATAAAATCCATCCTCAATAAAATCAATACCCACATGGTTAAGCCATAAACATGCTTAACAATAACATCCATAAGGGTTAAAATCAAGGCATTCCTCAATAAGAAACAATATGGTCCCTTTAATAGGGTCACTATACTCTAGGGGTAAACTAAGACCTCAACATGTATCACCATCCCATAGAGAACTCCACAAAACTAACACAATATATTTCTCAAAGGATCTAATCCACATTTATCCTAAATACCCATTTAAATCTGTCATGATGCATGAAAAAACTAGAGGCTTCAAAATAATACAATCAAAATATTGAGGTATACACCCATGATCAATAACCCAATGCATCACACAAACAAAAAGACTAGTACAAAAACAAAAAAAAATCAAAATCCAAAACATACACATTCATTTCATAAAATAAATCTAATTTTATCTAAATAAATAACCAATTTAATATAACCTTTCCAAGCCTCAACTCCTTTTTTAAAACACCAAAAGATGATGGTTTCTAAAAACCTTATAAACAGCCAAAACTCGTTTTTTCCTCTTTCAAATCATTTTTTCAAAAACAAGTCGAGGTGAAACACATTAATTTTCCAAAAATCACATTCCAAGAAATTTTTTAAACTCAACATTAATTTGAATTAAAACACCAATCGCCCATTAAATTTTGGAAAAAACCAAATGTTCCACTTTTCAATGGTTGAAGTCCCAATTCAATTCATTCTTTAAAAATTTATCATTAAAAATTCATTTTCAAAAAAATATTTCAAATGAGTTTTAAAACCCTGGGGAACATAAACTTCAAAAAATAAATAAATTTTTCCCATAATACCCTGAATGGGAATAAAACACTATTTTAAAGATTCAAAATACGACTCAATCTCAATCTAATCATTTTAAAAAATCAAAAAATTATAAAATTGTCTTTCAAAAATTGAAAAAGAACTTGTAACATTAAAAAAATCATCTGATTAACCCACAAAAAACCCTTTAAGAGTTGAATAAAAAACATTCTATTTTATTTTATGACCTAATTGAGGTCAAACCCCGATTTAAAAACTAAATCAACCACCACACTAGGTTTAATATTTAATATTATGGAATTTTAAAACTAATGAGAACTTAATTAATGACATAACACTGACCCCAATTCAATGACAACCCTAGATGGGGGATATCACCTATCAAAGGAGAATTACCCAAAAACACTCAAGGAATCCTCTGAATCCACCTGAATCTTGGAAAACATCATAAAGATAAAAGGTCAATCCCTAAAAGTGAATGAAACCCTTTAAAGGTAACTCTTAGGAACAACACTATCTCTTTCATCAAGATTTATCTAGGAGGAACTTAACAACCAATATAATAGATGATCCCAAAATCCCATTCTCCTCAAATAGAATAAGATGTTCCATAACTAAAGAAACCCAAAAAAACACCACTTCAAATAATACCTTGAAAAAAAATCAATCCACTTAGAAAATATAATTTGAAATATCAACTATTTTCATACACTATTTTTTAAAAACTACAACCCCTTACTAAGACCCACCAGTCTCAAAAGTCATTTGATCCAAGGAACATCACCCTTCTCCTTCAGACGCATCAAATGAATTTAAACAAAAATGTTAATCTCACACTTTATTACAAAAAAAACTTTCAAAACTCCTATTTGAAATAATCTATCTTATTGAAAACACTTCATAAACTAATTCTTAAAAAAACCACATTAAGAAATAAAATTCTTTACAAAATTACACTTTTTGAACTAAATCAATTTTCAACCAAAACATTTTCCTTGGACTACATTGAAAACAGAACACACTTAGTTTTCAAACCAACATGAAATAGTTTTAAAAAAGAGTTCTTCCATTCCAAAAAGAAATCCATCTCAAAAAATAAAGTCCCCAAGGGACTGAACCAGACACACGAGAATGCATCTCAAATCAAACACCATAAACCATACCAATTTCCATAAAAATCCAAATCGAAACAACCCTATTGGATACAACACCAACGGAATACTCCATTGGATTTAAATTGGGAATCACGGGAGGAAAAAAATTGTGTAGGAAATATTTCATTCTGAATAGTTTGGCCGAATGGGATAGAAAACAGTGCACCAACTTTGAAATAGGTACTATCATGGATGTAGAACCATGTTTTATGGGAACCAAGAAATTTACTAGACAATTAATTTTAACCATGTGACCATGTTCTATTCACCATATTTTTTATTTGAAACCCAAACCGACCCCCAAAATCCTTGATACACTCAATGAGGATCAAAATAATCTTCTCAACACATCATGAATCCGACAAAATAGTCAATATGATCTCAAGATCAAGACTCAGTCCTGATAATACCATGGAAACTCGAAGTTCAATGCAACATAGAGATATCAAGGACCTTTCCTGGACACTCCACTTGATAGCCAATAAAAATCCTAGTCTCCAGACTACCAAAACACACCCAAGATAACAAATAGGATTTCATTGATACCATTTTATAATAAACCAAATTGGGAAATCCATATAAAAGACTCCAAAGTGGGAATACCACATAAAAAATGAGATTCCCCAATCCCCCTGGGCTGACGAAAAGCATCAAGGGTATATAATATATTCATTGTTCATGGTTTCACTCTCAGGAAACTAAATATAAACAACCAAAAGCGTAATAATTAAATAAACAAGGACACATGTTAGTGGAACACTCATATAAAAAATGTCTAAAAGAAGAATTATAAATATATTATAGAGTCATAAAATAAATAAAATGAAGACTAAATTGATAGTGAAAGACATGATCCCCTTAGAATAATGAAACTGATAGTCCTAAAACTATCTCCATGCGACTCAAAAGTAAACACCATGTTCCCAATATTTATCTGATTCCTAAGGAACATAGAACTGAATCTAACCTGATACCCAAGAACTAAATAATCATCTAAAATTCATGAGGAATACATACCCAATATCATGAAAATGTAGGGATTGAGCCAAATCCAGTAGGATACCACCATGAGTCTACTTCATTCATATTATAAATTAATCCAAGATTGTTAGTATTAAAATAATGTAAACAAATATGTTTTTATTTCCATTTTAAATCATAAAAAACAAATATAGAGAATTCACATTAACATGGAATTACATTTAAGAATAACATTTTATAAAAATGTCTTTACAAAAACAAATTCCAATTCAGAAACCAGCTATTTCTCAATAAAACATTATGCTTTTGAAAAAAACCCACATATCGATTTAAATGTTCCAAAATCATTTCCAACTAAAAAGAAACATTGAAACCATTCTATATTTCTTTAATTTAAAATATTTTACACACCCAACATAATGGTAAGAAAGGAAATAATACTAAAGTAGATCTATTAATGGCCACAAAGAATACCACTAAGTATAAAGAATAAAACTAGTCTACATGAAGACTAAACCATTATAGGATATACTCATCAAGTAATTATAACCAAAAATAATAATATCACATTCCAATATATATGAAAAAATCGTAAAATTTTATACATAGAATGAGGAAACACCATAGGGGATAACATGATAGCACAAGTCACATATATGTGGACCTACAACCTCAAATTTAGTGGTCACACATTTTTCAATTGAATCACTATATCCAGTCTCCTAGTTGATAATACCACTAGTCATTTATTGCGTACAACTAAGTGGGGACTAGACAATGCATAAATCTCAACTATCCTAATATTTTCCTACTACTTACCACTTTGTAACAATGTGTTCCTTGTATAATAGCTAAGGGGGTGGGCCATTCTTAAAACAAATTTTATCTCCTGAAAATGACTAGCCTAATGGAGAAAAAAAATCCCATGATTCCCACCTACCACACCTCTCATACATGATCCCCAACTATAAGAACAATATGAATCACATATCAAACACACATCTCATGGATAAACATCACATCATCAACCACAATAAGGGGGATCAATAAGTTCTCAATTGATGTATCAGGGAATGCAGCGGAATCCAGTCAGCTGGGGGTTTAAAAATTTTCATCTCTAGAGAAATAAAACTTCCTTATCTCTGATGATCCAAGCCACTAAATATGGTCATGTATCACTTATGAATTTAATAAGCACAAAAATTAAATGAACATTTAAATCATTTGAATCACTAACAGGTTTGACTGTAGCTTGACGTTGACAATTATTGCTTGAATGGTCTAAGATCAAACAACTCTAGATCTTCCAAACATGCTTCAATAATATGAAAAGATGATGATTTATGAATTATGGGTGCGAGTGTGGAGATCTGATGATTCCATCAATGTCCAGATAGCCATAGTGACTTTTATCCTTGGATCCATGAAGGTGTTATTAGATTGAGTGCATGAAAGGAGTATTACTCTCTCTCTAAAATACTGGAGGAGATAGAGTCTCTAAATACATTAAATGAATAATCCACTTGATGTGTTCATCTCCTAAACTTTTATAGTGGATTTAATTCCCATATAGGGTTCTTCATCCCCCTAATAAGAAATGTCCAGTAAATAAGCCAAAAATAAATAGTTGTGGTGAACTAACTACATCACAAATATTATTCACATTTCATAATATACATATTATATATAATAAATATATTACATGACAAAAATAAGTCATTAACTTGACTTATAATTCATATAATATTAAAAAAATATTGAATATTTAAATAATATTAATTTGTATAAATTTTCCATGTATTTAATTAAATAATTGTAAATACATTTAATAAATAAATTTAACAAAATTATTATATACTCTAATAAAAATGAATTTATTTATTTATTGGTGATCATTAATTCTTAGAAACATCTTAGACACATCTTAGACCCCATGGTGGGTCCCACCATGTCATATACACCTATTCAACAAAATTCGGTAGACCCTTGAATATTCTATTGTGTGTGGATCTCTAGGATTATATCTCTATAGAAGTTAATATTATTGATGGACCAATAGTGAATTATATCAATCCATAATGGTCCATGAAGAGATAAGGAATAATCATAGCAATAAAAACCATCCAATGAACACACACTGTGTGATATAATCTCTTTTTCTCATGATATATCATAAATTAGGATTTACACTTTGTGAAATTATCCTTTAGTAATTTATTATCCATTAACATTACTATATGAACATACCTTCAACTGCCATGTCCACGGATTTATGAAGGTAATACCATCCTAATCAATAGGGCCTGAGTTATCTCTTCCTATTAGGAGCAGAAAATTATTTCTTGATTATTAAATAAATTTTATACAAACAATCACACACCTAATGAAAGATACCTCACTACGAATTCATTGTCATGTTTTTTCCCTTACATAAAATTACACAATTGAATAGTATACACTAACACTAATCTCAAGCTAGGACACCATTAGACATGTTCATATATAGGAACAACCAATGACACCTGAAACAAGTAGTGATCCTATTGTAGGGTTTTTCCTCATGATATCACCTACTAGATATAACCCAGTGAAAACATCATGAGAGGAAGTCTCAATAGGTATGAGCCCCTAATACTATATAGTCATACATCAACATTTTCCAGTCCGTATGATGTATCTTGACTACATTACATATGTTTATGATTGATGTGATTGTATCTCAAGGTTTTCATTATAGACAGGAACTTCTATAACTTTTTTATATGAAAAATAATCAATGAAAATTATCATATAAAAAGTAGATAAATATTAACACTATTATGGTAAGTGTAAATATTACATAACTCATAGTATACATCATATGGTAATCAAAAAGTAATATTTGGTCGGGTCTAGTGAACACAAAATTTCAATGCTCCTACTTGTAGTAGAGCTGACTTGATAACAAAAATTGTCATCTCTCAGATGATAATGTCATGTTTCTTCTAAGTTGATACTTTATTCATAGGCCTACCATTTCTCTACTACATGGTCATTCTGTTATCTATGATCTCAAATTCTTAAGTAAGACTCCTAAAGATATGTAAACACCAAATATATATATTTTTCTATTTTCAAATTTAACATCATTACTTGTAATATTAATTGAATTATAAAAATATGATTCAACTTTGTTTTATATGTGTGATTCTAAGAACTGGATTAAGTTATTTCATATTATATACTACTTCTTTAGTTGCCTCATATGCCACAACACACATGGAATTTGTGGACATGGATACCACTAGCTTGAATGGGATTATCCTTATCATTACTTGAACAATACTGTGATATTAGATCATATTTATCTATAAGAAGACTAGTTTGTGTCCCCTTGTAACTAGTATCTCTTTTTCTCCACATACTAGGTATATACCTTTTGTAATTTATCAAGTACAATTGGTTAGTTCTGACTGCTTCCCTTGTATTTCTCTTAAATATAAATAATATTTTTCTACCATGAAGTTTTTGTTTAAAATATAAAATATATTACATAACAAGGAATATTTGATAGATCTATTGTTGGATCTTATGGAATTATACTCAACTATTTAATCTCCTTTATGCTTGTGCATTTATTCATGGAGATATTTAAACCTTGTGACACTAGTAACAATTCTTTCTCAAATCATTCCAACTTGTATTATTCAATACCTTGAAAGGATATTTACTATTGGCTAGGTCCATGAAACCATTAGATCTAAGTCAGTATATCCAGTTACCTGGAACATATTTCTCTACATTAATTCAATCTCTATAGAGTTACTTTCATCCTAGTCTTAACTAACTGTAATACAAATAGATTTTTTCCCATATCTTATCAAGAAAATTTTCACATAGAAAATAGTGGTGCTCCCATTATCCTCTTATAGACACATGGGAATAAATAATTCCAAATAAATATTCTATGATCGTATTTATTACTTTAAACCTAAACTGGATTTCAGTAACTTACATCCCTTATTATAATTTTATGGTTCCACCATCCGTTTCTAGTTTCATCATATATACACAATCCACAATTGGTTGTCTAAAAATATAATTATCAATAAAATTATCATTGAAAGTAGTTTTGATAAGTAAAATTCTAATATATTTTGGCATGATTACTTCATATTAAAAATCAGAGCTTATTGTTAACAATATTTTACCATCCAAGTATAGTCTCCCTTAAATACCCACCATGGTATTCAAAATAATAAGCCTATGTACTTTGATACATGGAATCATTTATTGAATTTTAATTTATCTTTTTAATATTAGATTATTTCCATTTACTACTTACTTGTATTATTTAATATTCTAAACGAAAATGTATCATTGGATGCATTGAATTTTAATCCATTACCGTGGTTTTTAACCTTACTATGTAGTATATGTCTCGAAAACATTATTATTTCTAAATTATCTTGCGGAAATTGTTAATATGTCAACTATTTTTTTCATCATTGGAATTTACTAAATCCTAATCATTATTTCTCTCACTTTCTCAAATATATATTAATAATTTTATATAAATATAGTCTATCAATTGACTATATGTTTTTTAAATTTGGTATTTAAGCTATATCCATAGAAAACTTCTTGATAACTACTTTATATTCACATTGTGTTTCTCTTAATGTATGTTTATTTTTATCTTAAAAATCTAATTTCATCTAAACACTTGTTCATATGTAATAATAGATTTATATCATATTATAAATCATATGATATCCATTTTACTTTATAGTTATCATATGGTTATGGGATAACACCTCTATTTTTGAATCATAACCTTAAAATTAATGTATGTTTCTATAATGTATATTAGTCTTAACATTGATTCCTCCATTTACTTACCTCATGAAAATAATAAGTATTAAAAAATATGTGTTTTTGAATACTTTGTGACACATTTTATTTATCAAAGTTTATCATGCATGAGTCATCACCAATCTTTCTTATTTTCATCATAACTTTCATATGTATAGGGTAATGTGCGTTTAGGAATTAATTCATGCTACAATATATTGGCCGATGAATGCTTGATCATGATATTATTTAGTATAATGGTTCAAAGTAACTCAGATCTATTAACCATGCATATTTCATAATTTAAATTTTCATTCCTTAAACCAGTTAAAGGAATATTATTAATACTATTTACCACTAGAATTACCTTGGGACAGGTCACACTTTCTAGCTGAACAAACTCCATAATAATTATAGCTTATCTTAATTTCTAAAGGTTTCTTTATCCAAAAAATAAGGTCATCTATGTTTCGATAATGCCTAAGGTATTTTAACCTAATCATTCCAAAGCCATACTTGATATATCCTTAAAACTACTTAGTTTCACATAAAAAGGTAATATATTTCCACAACTACGTATAAATGAGTCTTACATTTTTATAATAATCAGGTATTTCTAGTGATTCAAGCATTACCGGACTATTGGTTGACTATTAAATATCACAAAAACATTCATTCCAAAACTTGAATAATGTATCCTTAATTCTAATGGACATATTAGATTAATTTTTTAATAATACCAAAAAAAATCAAATAAAATCATTTATTAGGCAATTAGAAGTTCTGTGCTTCTCACCACTGACTTAAGAACTACCCTTTCTTAACTGCTAAGATAATTCACCTTAATTCATGTAATGTTTCTTTTATTACCTAGTTAATTCATTAAAATACACATATGTGATTGGAATATAGTATTTAATATGATATAAACATCACATAAAATGATGAATATACACTAAAGAAGAAGAATCGGATTTCTTCTTTAATTCATTTCATTGCATTTAAACTCTAATTGACTTATTTCATGATGTGTGAATTAGATAACCTCATGTTTAATGTCTTTCATCTTTTCCTTGAACTATATTTTAGAGGTTCCTTTAGTTTCATTAAATTCATTGGCCTTTTCTCCTTGTCTTTCTTTTTTTCACAATAAGAACAAAAGATTAAACTTTATTTATTTTATTATTCAGTTGGATAACTTTACCCAAAAGGTAATGAAGCATTTTCTCCATACTTTTCATTTGGTAATCATAAAAAACTAAAGTAAATGGGTAAAAATATTTAAGAAATAGATTTATTGAAATATTGTGACCCGTCTTTTCAATTTTCACACAACCAGTGTAATCATCACCCATTCATATCTTGCTTCTCTTTCTCCTTATAAGCTTCTCAGAGATTAGAAAAAAATGTGAAATCATCCACATATTTATTTTTTATCCACAAATAACATCATATGTTAATGATAAAATTATTAAATAACCATAATATGTGACATATATGACTCTCCTGTAATCATTATTCTCACTTTAGTTTCCTAATGAGGGTTAATAGGTATTTGGGACCCCAACGCCTTGAATTTATGATATCGTAATACTTTGAACAAGAGTTGATACTATTCTTGGAAATTTGTACTGGATAGAAAATTAACATTGCCTATAATTTATCGCAGTGTGATTGTATTATTACAAGAAATTTTCTACCAAAATAGAATATTTCAGATTCGTAATTTTATCTTGATCACTGGTTAGAAATTACTGATTAAGTTAATCATCAAATGTCTCCAACGATTTTTTCAAATTATAGAAATACACTCAATTGGAGTCAAAATACATTTTCACTTGAGTATTATAGTGGAAAGGATCCTTGAATCATATCCCCATTATATACAATCTATGGCTATTCCACTACTCAGAGAGTTTCATGGTAGGTATTTGACTGGTCAACCATGTTAACTCACATTTCCATGATCTATTGAGTGATGTCTATGCTTCTAAAATCATAAACGTGATTTACTCAATTCTTGTCTCTAAATATGAAATAAGCTAGCTACAGATACTTTTTCCACAATTGTTTGTTAAGTTAACCCATTTCTCCCAAAAGAACTCTCTAGTAGTATAAAGCTCCCTCAACTTGGGGTTATGTGAACCTCATGCAACTAGTTGTGGTCAAATATGAATGACAGAAGGTGTTTGTGACATAATATTTCTTTGAGAGTTTTTTTATATTTTAAAAAAATTTAATCATTTTATATTAAATATGTTGATAATATGATATCGTTCTCACAACTACACACCCATTAATGGAATACATTCATCACATCTTTATGCATTTTTTCAATTTATTATTTTAAATGTTTCTTGTAGTAAACATGCACATACATAAAATAATAAACAATGGATATAGGAAATAAATTTCCCAACTGGACTTAGAATTTAATATTGGTTGATCCATTTAAACTCAATGGATCAACCATGACCTAGTGGTATCAAACCTGAGTTAGGTTCGTGACTCGTGATGTAGCCCACACCCAGTCCAGTGTTTTATTTTTTTCTGGTATACTGCCTCGTCTTGGCATGGTCCACATCATATATCATCATCATAAATAGTATAAAATTACTTTCACACTGGATAGGGGCTATCAGGAAGTGAAAAATACTTACAGTAGTCAAAACTGATGGGCATGCATGTCTTTATACATGTTCACCAAAATGGATGATGATTAGTCCATCACAAGACATAATTAAATATTACAAGAATCTCATGCAGTTATAATATATAATTAAATAAAATAAAACCATATAAACATAGGGTTTTTAAGTGATCAAGACTACTTTACATGTAAAAAAATTCATGACAAAAAATATATAGCAGTAAATTTATATTCAAGGGAAATTAATATATTTAATTAATTATTTTAAATTTAAATAATTTAATTTAGTTTGGTACCAAAATTAATTAAATTTTTATTCTAAAATTAAATTAATGTTTTCAATATTTATCTTATTATAGTTTAAAATACCAAAATTAATATATTAATAAATTAGTATTTTAGATATTTATAATTTTTCAAGGGGCCTAAAATCCTGTCTTGACCCATTGCTAGTCCGGTAGAACCCACACAGGCCTATATTAAACTGGGTAGAGCCCATATTGAGCCATTGTAGTAGGTCAAACTCAATACATGTTAGTTTCTGGTTAAGAAAAACCACCCTGACCTATTCCAGAGTAGATCGGGTTAGATTGGATCCATGGAAGGTAGACAGAAGCACGATTAGGGAGTGGTCTTTGAGTGAGAAAGAGGCCAACTGTCGGATGATAGGGCTTGGATGGGGTTTTATTGTGGTTACAGTGGAGACCATGGCTGCATTTCCCATGCAAATATGTACAGAGAAACATCGGACGGGATATGGTGTGTTGGTACGATGACGAATATGATGAGATCTAGCTAATGGGTTTGGCCACCAAGGCTGGATAAGTATATGGAAGGCCATCGGAAGTTTCCTCTCACATGAGTACAAATGATGAAAGCATGTGGTACCTAGATCTCAGATGAAAACTAATCGATCAGGATCCTGTGTGATGATAGTTGTAGCTAGTCATGACAAATGACACCAGCATGGGTTAGCCTCAGAAGACATCAGCGGTGTTGGGGACCGTGGGTGGAGGAGGCACCAGCATCGCCTAGGGGTTTTTATATATATATGGATTTTAGAAATTTGTTTATGGAAAATGGATAGGATTTGAAATATTTTTAAAAATGGGTCTTTAGATGCGTGAACCTCATTAAGGCATCTACCATTGCTGGGATGTGTGAATGGGGTTCAGTAATCCTTTATGTAGTCTCTAAAGGATGCGTGAACCCTGTTCATGCATCCTACAGAAAGGATAAAAAATCATCATTTTTTAGAAGCAAAAATTTCATATGTATTTGATTAATTCAATTACAACACCTTTATATTCAGTATTAATTAAGTTAACAAAGGAATATATATTTAGAAAAACATTTATATTTTTATAAAATGATATTTTTTATTGTTCTACAGTAATTAGATTAGATTCTAATTGATAAATTAATTCTATCATTAATTTAATATTTCTTCATTTCCCTCCCCCTAAAGAGACACTCAGAAATATTATTTTTTAAATCTTATATAACTTCACCATGGATGATCTTTTTTAATACATATTCTTAAATAGGCTAACACATTTTTAACCCTATTAAGGATTGTTTTTAATTTTAGAAGAATATGAAATAAATATTTTTCATAATGTCCATAATTTTATCAAATGATGAAGGTATTTTAACAAAAAAAATCCTCCAGTAAAGATTGTGTACCGATAAAACATGTGTCCTTTTATAAAGATTGAATAAGTATTTTCTCAAAACTGGACAAATGAACATTTAATTCCATACATCACATATTGTGGTTTTTTATCTTCAATCGTAATCATCTAATCTTAATTATCATTCATTATTTATTGAAATTATTCTTCATGAAATATAATTTTTTTAAATAGAGAATCATGTTCCATGGTTTTAGGATTCAAATCAATGAGATCAATAATATTTTTCAATATTTCTTGATGTTCACAGATCTTTTCATCTAGAGTATTAATATTTATTAATGAATACAAAAAAGAAATTATTTATTTTGGAAGATAATTTGATGAAACTAAGACACTTATTAAAAAATAGAACTCTATATGTGATAACAGTAATGCACATATATAATGTATCGTAAATCAAAAATTAACCTAATCTACGCCTATGGCATGGATGCCCCTCTGTCCCATATCTAGGTGTATACTGGATGCGTCCACTTCATGTCTGTCTATATCTACACTCCGGCATATGCTGCACATCATCCTCAGCAGCCACCCCCACATCGTCCTTTGTGACAGGCGGTGGATGTACAGTCTCACCGTCTGTACCCTGCCCTGCATCTAATGATAGTGGAGGCTGGCTGGAACTCTCACCAACATGGAAAAAATATGGTTGATGTTCATAGGATGTCTATAATAAAGAATCGATCTCAACCCAGTCAATGTCTTTATCTACCTGTGGATAATCTTGAGATGTTGTAGGACCATATTATTGATCAAGCGGAACACCCTCCTCTTGTAAAACAGCAGCATCTGGCTGATCAATCTGAACATCCTCCTCCTATGGAACATCAAGATCCATAACTAGGTCATCACCCCTGGTGAATCTATATAATCCTCAGTAAGCTCCGTAGGCTCCACATACTCCTCAACATGTAGTGGATCAAAGAAAATGTCATGATAAATATCGTCCATCGAAGGAATCAAATGTGATACAAGGGTGTGAAAATATGAGGGGTCAAATACAGTGTGCTCCACTGGATCAGACATGTGTAGTAGATGACAGATATGAGCATCCTAAAAAAACAATTATGTTGTTATGTAATATGAATAAAAATTTCACTGAATTGTGGAAGGAACTATATATACCAGCTCATGAAAGCCTCGTCCATGTCATGACAGAAATCTGACTGGGGAGCTGTAGAACCAAGATGTGTAATCCATCTGATCCACCAAATGAAAATGCACTTTCCCCTCCCCTCACAACTGGAAGTCTTGTCATATATCCCATAAATCAATATATCTAGTGTGGTATCTCCTCCAGTCAAAATCTCTCTTCCATGACATCTTCAGGGAATGCAGTGAATCTAACTGACTGGGCGGGTCTGGAACAGGCTGAATGATTCCAAACTACCTCATAACTCTGTCGGTCTGATGCCACTCAACTGTATGAAAATGAATCAATGGAACCCTACAAGAGATGATAGCAAACATCACCATACAGTACGGTGGAAGGCTCTGGATAATAGAATCTGTATATGGAATCTATAAGATATGAAAGAATAAATATATAATCAATTCATAAATTAATACATGTATAGTAAAGTATAATGATTTAACAATATAAATAATAATCATTTACATCATGTGGTCGAATTCTGTCCAACATAAGTCTGTAGGTGTGGACATCGTGTCTCGGGGAATCTGAATGTCGATGTGTCTGACTCCACCTGTAGATGATATTTTTATATTTACAATTCATAATAGAAAGTTATACAGTTAAGTTAGATAGTATAAGGAAGTAATAACATACCAACGTCTACACAGAGCTTCTAATACAATATCTGTTGGTAATGGAACACGAACCTGTGGAGCTAAATGAGGGAAGTGCTCCCATTCTAAAATCTATAGAAGAACCACGCATCTCGTGATCTGCATCTTATCGATGTGAAATGTGCGACATAATGCCTTGTATGTATATACTAGACAAGAATACCCCTATCTATATCAACTGGCCTCATAAAAATCCTCCAAAAAAGATAAATACATAAAATATACAAAAGTAGTTGAGTGATCAAAAAAAGTGTGCCACTGATCAGCCTCAAAATATATGCACGTGCAAATCGCAGCACGGTGATCTCGTCAGCATCCTCTTCTAACTATGTGAAGTGCTGGCCTAACCAAGGCATGTGTAATCGACCACCAATGATGGTCCGACCATCATCAGGGACCTCTATGCCCAGTAATCTATGAACCAGCTCTAGTAAATTTGCTCCAACTCAACCAGTCCGAGCAGCACCATCGATGGAGTGGCCCAACATAATGGCCAAATCCAGCAGGGTAATAGTCAACTCGCCCTACCTAAAATGGAATGTATGTGACTCTGGCCTCTATCTCTCTACAAGTGCAGCAATGAGCTGATTATCTAAAAAGGTGAAGTTTGACATCACTACGCCATAGAATCCAGAATGACAAAGATGAGGGATGATACCAGGAGGTAGTGCAGTATGATGGAAATGGTGAGATCTATGTACACTCAACGAAGGCACTGGACGTCCTTCTAAAATCAGTCATGATACATGAGTATCATGAGATGTTAGCAATGGAAAGTCATTAATCTGGACAAATTATATCATCATTAATTTTTTATAGTGAATTCAATAAAAAATTTCAACTATTATTTAAATAAATATAGAATAATGAAATTAAAAATGATTGTGTTACTATGTTTGATTTATACTGGATTTTTTGTGCGTGGATTAGTGTTTGTATTACTTGACCAATCCCCTCAGTAAATAAATCACCCTATTACCTTATTTTGAGATTCAATATTTTTGAGGTCTGCATTAATTAAAAACTATAGTTGTCTTCTAAGCACTGTATGTGGGCTTACAGGAGCTTGTTCTTTCATTATATTTTTTTTGAATAGTTTGAGTATCACAAAATTCTTTATTAAAGAATCAAAATATGAGACAAACCAAAATTGAAACATGTTAGAAATAGAGAAAGTCAGAAATAAAAGGATTCAATACTGAGACTTCCACATAAAAATCAAAATATACATATTCGTGATACAATAAACAAATTCGATCATGGATGACGAGATATAAAGCTCTGTGATGCCACATGGGGACATCTATTATGAGTATGTCCTTCTGCAAGGAAAATACTACATAATATTCTCCCTCCTCATTGTTGAGGCCAGTCCATTTCACTTTTGATTCAACTTGATTTTTATCTTCCTCAAGGCCGTAACCTAGTAGTATGAAGCCAATAATTTAAAAAACAACAGCCATTGAAAAAAATCATAAATGATAACATAACAAAATTATGAAACCTGGAAATATTATTGATGATTTTCAGTTGATCATCAGGAAATGAGATATAATGAAATTCACCAACAGGAATCCAAGCTGCACTATAACAGTTCACCAAAGTGTTCATGCGATACACTGGGTCAACATATGTCTGCCATGATATATTTACTTAATCACAAGTTACGATAACATTTGCACATGGATATCTAAATGCCTAAAATTTTCTGAAATCACAGTATCTGTTGTCTAATATCACTACAAACAATCAACCACTAGTGCATGTAGCCTAGTCATAGCATAATCTTACCTGAAATCTCGTCTTTTCCCATTGAAAGTCTAGAACAATCCATCTTGAAGCCTCAATCAGTGTTGAATTTACTTACAAATTTACTCACATGCATGTGAGGCGGTCTAGGGGTATGAAATATATATCATTTTTTAATCATACACGCAGGACCTTACATACTTAGTCAAATATGACTCACATGTCATCAATATAGAAAAATAAATTCAATTACTACATTCAGAAAACAAGACATGCAATTTCAATTATGAATCAGTCGGTCATCTCAAGATCAGTCACAACAAAATGTACAATGTTTTAGGGTATACTTATTATATCTATTACTATATTAAGTACATATTAAATATCTACACCTCTTTTATATTTAATAAATTTAATTATATCTAATATAATTTAAAAAATTTATTTATGCAAAACTATTTTTATACCATTAACAGAAAAAGTTTTCTATATATTTTTTAACAAATTTAAATATGATACATATAACTAATATATTATTCACAAATTATATTACTATTGTATTAAAATATTATAATTTTAATTAATATTACTTTCAAAATAACATTTTTTATAACATATTTTGTTTTCATAAACATTCAATATGAATTCATACAACATTTTAGATATGAAAAAATTATTTTCCTAAACATTCAATACAAATTCATACAACAAACTCATCGTTCATAAATTAAATCATACAAAAGACACTAATTTACACATCAATGCATATGAAATAAATAAACCATACACACAAAAACTAGTTTCAACATATCACAAATCATATAAAAAATCATACAAATGAAATAAATAAATACAATTAAACAATAGAAAATTCAAATATAAATTTTACCTTCTTAAAAGAAGAAATAATTTGTTGAGAAATGAATTTTGCAGGGTTTCACAGCAAAATCCAAAAATGAAGAAAAAATTTGGGGGGAGACCCCCTTTTATAAATTATCTCAGCCGAATGCTTGAACGGGGTTCACGCATCCTTCACCCCGTCTTCAAAGGATGCGTGAACCCCGTTCATGCATCTTCAGCATAAAGAGATGCATGAATGGGGTTCATGCATCCTTTGAAGAGGGGATGAAGGATTCGTGAACCCCGTTCACGTATCTCTCCAGGATGAAGATGCGTTAACGGGGTTCACGCATCTGAAGACCCATTTTTTAAAATTTGTCAAACCATAAACCTTTTCCATAAAAAAATTAAAACCCATGACTCGGGCTGAAAATTTTATTATGTGTTGTCCACTACCTCAAAAAAAATTTAATATTGTATTTATTCTCCAGGCCATTAGCCAACCAGCCGTCACAACTTTCAGATTTTAAACTTTTTAAAATTTTCAATCCTACTAGCTCTTTTAAGATGTTAAAATTTTGAAAAATAATAACTATGGAATAAATGAAACCAATCATAAAACCATATTCCAACCATTTTCTAATTAGACTAAAACAAAACACCCTGCTTAATTTCATGAAAATTAATTTTTTTTGGCTTATGAAATTCATTCAATCGCTTTGACACTAATTTCTAGTACCAAGGTGTGAAATTGAAGCGAGTGTTCTGGGGGTTTAAAATATTTCATCACCAAAGTGATGAAAATCCATCATCTCCAATTATCCAAGACTAAAAATATGTCTTTGGATCATGCATTAATTTAATAATCACAAAATTTTAATAAATGTTCACCTCATTTGAATCAGATTCTCATTTGATTGCATCTTGACTCCCAAGATTGTTTCTTGATGGATCTAAGCTTTAAGACCACTTGATCGTCCACATATGCTTCCAGAATCTACATGGATTTTGATCATCAAATTTTAGGTGCTTACACAAGATCTTCAACAATTACTTCAATGTCCTGATGATCACCATGACTCCCTTCCATTCATCCGAGATGGGGTTCATGGATTGTATACATGGGAGGATTCTTCATCTCTCTTAGATGTGGGGGGATAAAGAGTATCTCAATCTATTGGAATGAAGAGTCAACTATTTGTGTTCCTCTTCTCATTTATATAATGGATGTAACATATTCAGATTTGGTTCCCCAGTCTCCATATAAGAAATTTCCACTATATAAGAAAAAAATTAATAGTCATGATGAATTAACTACATCATAAACATAAATTTTATTTTAACACAAAATGATAATATATAATAAATATATTGATAAAAATGAGTCTTTAACTGGACGTATAATTCCTATAATATTAAAAAACAACCTTGAATATTGAAATAATATTCATTCGTTTAATATTTTCCTTGTATTTACTGAAATACTTTTAATAAATAAGTTGAATCAAATTTTTATATACTCAAAATATAATGAATTTATTTATTGGTGATCATCAATTCTTGGGAACATCTTCAACCCTATGGTTGGGCCCACCATTTCCGATACACCAATTCACCAGAATATGGTGGACTCTTGAAAACACTATTGTGAGTAACCCTATAGGACCTTATCTTAATAAGAGTGAATACCATTAATGGATCAAGAGTGGAGTCTAGAAACTTCATAAGTCCCCATAAGAGATAATGAATGGTCATCATAATGAAAACCATAAAAAAATCACACACTGTGTAATATAGTCTCTATGTCTCATGAAATATCATTATTAAGGACACGTAGTTTTTCTCATCATTCTTTCTTACATTATCATTCTTTGACCATAGTCGATGGACATAACATGGAATACAATGACCATGGATTTATGAAGGTAATACCATTAGGATCATTTGGTAATGTGATATATCTTCCTCTCCAAAGAGATAAATTATTTCTTGATTTTTTAATCAATTTCATACTACTAATGATGTACCCAATGTAAGAAACCTCTCCATGACTTCATTGTCATGGTTTTTTCCTTGCATCAGAGTGTGTTATTAAATGGTAAAAAAATATAATAATCTCAATTTAGGATATCATTAAACATGTTTTTGTATAGGAAAAATCAATGGAACTCGAAACATATGGTGTCCCAATTGGACGGTCTATTCTCATGATCTCATCTACTATCGAACGCCACGTGTGAACCTCAGGAGAAGAAAATTCAATAATTATGAGCCACCAACACCTGACAGTCAGACATAAATTGTGGCCATCCAGTATGATTTATCTACACCATATGACATGGGTTTATGATTAATTTCATTTTGTAATGAGTTTCTCATTATAGACTATGAATTACATACACTTTTGATATAAAAAATAATTTGTAGACATTACCATATAAAGAGTGGAAATTGAAATATAACCACTATTAGACTAAATGTACATCATGCATAAATAATTGTATACATGCTATAGTAATAAAAAAGTACCATTTAGTTTGGTATAGGGAACACAGTTTTACAACCTCAACAACCACCAATCAATTAAGACATCAAAACATGAAATTGGTCCTTTAACATAACATATATAACATATACATTTGGAAATAAATTTTTAAAACAATTTGGAATATAAACACAATTCCAATGGAAATCATAATAACCAATAATCATAATCAAACAACCCAAGGTAAACTCCATTTCACTTTATAAAACAACACCACCCTTTGAAATAATAGAAATCATTTAAGAAAAAATGGGAAAACCACATTGAAACCCCATTTGGGCTAAAATCCAATAAAAATGGGTTTTTTCTCAAGGAAAAACATCTTTGGAATTTTATCAAACATATATCATGCATAAAATACCATTTTACCCCAAAGTTAAATTTAAAAAAGAAATTACATCCAATAATCCACATGAAAACCAAGAGAAGTTATGAAAAACTTTTATAAATAAAACCTAGAGAACTTATTCATAATTATCTAGTCTGAAAATGAATTTATAAATACATGCAGTCATCTAACACCTGAATAAAAAGAAATTAAATTGAAATACATACAATAAGGTTTGGAAACACCTCACCTTAAAATAATTCCACCAGCTTAGGTATCAAGAGAGGGATCACAACCCCTAGAAAAAGACACCTCAATTTTAGAAGAACATCAGGTTTGGATATCATCCAAACATGACCACTAGTGTTATGTAAGAAGCGTAAATTTAATGAAAACCCAATAAGAACATGAAAGGAATACTAACATTTCAATCTAAGTGCAGAATCGCTCTGAGAACACTTCAAAATCCACCTTGTATGAGCTTGAAGGAGCTAAAGATTGCTAGTATAGGCACTAAGATTGTGAGAATATAAGTGGGGAATCCATGGAAAGAAACCCCATGTAAAAGGGACCCAAAAAGATAAAAATCCCTCTTTGAGCGGATTGAATGGTTTACCTGCACGGTTAAATAAAACAAATGGTAACCATGAAGATCTCTACTTCCAGGATCTACACGAACCATAAACATAGTCTAAATGGTTATTTTAACCATTCACATTAACTTTATAACATGGAAATTCAAATATTTCTTTCCATTTTTAGCCCAAAATGCCTCTAACATGAGGGGATAAACCATCCAACAAATTCTGACACATAAAGGTTACACTTGGGGTGTCAAAAACTCCCCCCCCATGACACTTTTTATCCATAGAAATCTCAATTCAATATGAAAGTATAAATTAAAATCCATATCCTGTCATCCATGGAGCGAGAGAAGTTTGAAAATAAACCTAAGAGAGGTGCCTATGAATAAAATTTTGATTGACGATGATTTCTCTAAATCAAACCAATAATACATACTATGTCTAAGAAGAAGAAAAACATCTCCACCATTACAAGACCCAAAGGGGAATGGAGACTATTAATGGGTCTCCTCACCATTTAGAAATCTTCTAAATGGCGTGAAAAATGATAAAAAATCAAAAAAAAGTTCATTATGGGGAAACATCTCCAAAAATATCTAATGAACAATTAGAAACAAATTGAAAAATTTTCAATGGAAAACTAACCCAGAAAAACTCAACACCCACCTGGTATAGACCTAATTATTCCTAACAATATCCTCCAAAAGGGATAACCTCAAGGCATGACACAAAAATCAATTAAATAATCCCTTTACTCGGGTCACCATACTCTAGGTGTAAGATCCTGACCTTTCGTGAATGCACATACTTGTTTAAATTTTGGTTAAACATCCTTTATTTTGGATAATAAAATGGTTCTTGGGTGTATGGGAATTTTTGGGGGTATTATGTTGGAGTTGAAAATTAAAGGAGGGAAAAATTGGCACACTAGTGTGCATCGCATAGTGAGCGCATGGTTAGAGAAAACCATGTACCTAAACAAGGATAGAATGCGGCTTGGGGACCCTTTCAGATAGTGTCAAGAGCATGGCTACTGCATGATTTTCCAAACCATGTGGGTACTCCCAGGAAACCGTGCAACATTTCCCCTCTTGGACAGAGGTAGCCTCATGGTTCGCACACTATTTGGGAAATCGTACAGCCATTAAAAAGTATGTTTTTACCATTTCCCTCTATATCCTATTTATTTCTTCCCCACTTTTTCACCCCATTCCACCCCCTATAGAAAGGGTGAAGAACTAGTGGCCCCTTCTTCCTCCAAGGGTGATTCTACTTTGATTCTAGGTAGTTTGGAGTTCCATTTGGGCTAGTAATCATCTTTAAGCTTGAAGTCGGTGATCCTTAACCTTTTCCCACAGTCTTGATGTTTTATATAGGTATATGGTTATGCCATTGTGTTTCCTTGTAAAATTTATTTATCCTTGAATATGAAAAGCGTTTTGGGGCATATATTGAGGTGAAGAACATCCACAGACCCCATTGGATTCTTTTGGGATTTGAGACCAAACCTAGGGATAACCTTGGGGTGTTCCAAACCTTTGAAATGGTGAAATGAAGTAGAAAATGTTGAGATAAGAGAAACATGACAGCGATGGGTTTTAAAATTTTAATAGGGTATGTGGGATTTGTTAAAGGGTAAATATATTTGATTAAACATTATTTTTACGATGCACCCAAATGGATTTTAAAATGTTTTTAAAAGGTGTGTTTTAGGTTTTTACCCGACCCTGGTTTTCAATAACAAAATAGATGTTTGAATGTGGGAAATGTTTTGAAAGGAGGTGTTGACATCAAAAGTTTTTAAGAGGGATTTTTATCAATTGATTTCATATTATGATTTGAAATGGGGTTGTGTCCACTTCCTTGTGAAAATTATTAATGTTTGCTTTGAATGGGTGAAAATGGAAATGAAAGCCTTTGGGAATGTTTTGGGTTTTCAAAGAGGAAGACTCGCATTTTAAAGGGAATTTCAAGATGATTTCAAATGAGTATTTGAATTGTTTTTATTACCATGATGTCTTTTGAAAGGTCCTATGGAACCATATTAATTAAAATTACATAATTTATAGTGATATAAACCCCATATTGATTTTTTTGTGTATTAATGTTATCATGAAATGAACTAAATGATGAATGTTCTTAGTAGAATATATATCATACGGGGTGATTGTAATTATGTGAAAAAGGGTTAAATAAAATAAATTGAATGTGTTAAAATAATCATGAGTTTTTAATTAAAATGTGTGAATGGTTTAGTGTATGTGAATTGATTAATATGATAAATGGGCTATCGTATTAAAAAGGGTAATGGGTTAAATAGCATAAGAAAAGTAAATCGAAAATGTGTTAAGGGGTTAAGTACTGATGATGATATTTATGTTATATTAAATTTGAATTGTAAGTGTTATTTTTATTGGTTTTTTATGGGTTGTGATATGGTATTTGTGGTAAATGGATAAATAAGTATGTTCACATGGATTGGTGGTGTGGGATAACGGACTGAAGCTCTTCACAAAGGTCGGGTTTGACTGAGTCTCTAAACCCCACCCCTGGAATGCACAAGTTAGGGAGTCTGACTGATGCTATGTTCCCCTTATAGTTTCATTATATGAGACTATCTTGATTGTGGATCCAAGGTATGTGTAACATAATGGATGAGACTACCTAGACATAGGATCCATGTTAAGTGTGATGTAATTGATGAGACTACCTAGATTTATGCTCCTATTATAGTGTAATGTAATTGATGATACTACATAGACAGAGGCTCCAAGGTAAGTGTGATGTGTTTTTTATTAAATTATTACCATTATTGAGGTACGGAACTTGACATAGTCCCTTTTGTATGGAATTTTAATGGCTTAGTTTCTAGTTTAAATGATATAAATTCCTAAACTATGTGTAAATGGGGAGAATGGTCAAGTGGGTATTGTTAACCAATGGGTATATGATATTTTATGATTAGTGAAAACCCGTTATTGTTAAAATAATGTGTACCCCTAATGACTTGGCATAGATTCCCAGAGTGACCTAAGTTAGTTTTATTGGTTGGTTGACTCTTTAAAACTTAATGGATGAAATGGTTATTAGTTAATTACTTAAATGCTTTCCTATTTCCCTATTTACTTATTTCACTTTATTATTTTCATACACGGTTGCACTGCCGAGATATTTCTTATACACTATTGGTGGTGGCCTACTGGGTATTAGTCACACCATACTTGGGCTACCATGGCACTAGGGAACTTGAGATGATGCTTCCTATTTTCTGATACGAGTTAAGGATAGGGACCTGGTGTTTGGTTGTATATGGGATATTGGGTAAGATCATGCGATTCCATAAATTGATTGGGATTTGTGTCCATGTTTGGTGTCTTTTGGTATTTTTGGTTTATGTTTTATAGACTTCATGACATGTATTTTATTCATCATATTTTTATAAAAGGTGGTCTCAGGTTACTAGTTGGCATTGTTGCACACTTTCCATTTATTTGTTACTCTTAGTTATTATACCTATTTATATTATTTCAACAGTGGAATTACTCTGATTAGTGGTTATGGTCTACCCAAAATTTCTCCATAGACCCATGTGACTATTTGGAAGCCTTTGGAATACTAGGATGCATGCCTGGGGTCATGTGATGACCTAGCTTAGGACACCAGATAGTGGCCAATTGGTCAGGGATGTTACAAAATGGTATCATAGAATTTATTTATTCTAACTATTTAGAGAATGGTAGACATAAGACTAGGATATTTTCAGGGCTTAGTTATGAGCACATGTCTGGGTGCCTATAGGCCCATGTATGAGAGAAAATCCATGTCTCCAGGGGTGGGAATTGATGTTGGGTTTGTGCTTTTACGCTTGATTATTATTTCAACCTTGGGTGGCACACATCGATGTGATGCTATCGATTTATTAGGTTTATATATAGGACGGTTATGGAAATATAGGTTGTGTGAGTTCATATATAATTCTAGGAACATTTTATTGGTAGGTCATCTAGATGTTTCATGTGATTGATAGTACGTTGGAATTCATAGGATGGTAGTTTACTTTTCTTCTTATGGTTTTTTATTGATATTTCCATAAAATTTATAATAAATGAAAAGTTTTTGAAATGTGAATTTGAATAAATCTTGGATTTTACAAATGTTTGGTTACGAAAATGTTTCCAAAAATGTAATTTCTTGGGTATTGAATATGGATGATTTTGAAATTTGGAATATTTGGTTTTAATTAGTAAAGTTTAAATAATGTGGGGGATGAAACGTGATGGAAATGGAAGGTATATTGGAAATGGGTATCCGTAGTGTTGTGATTAGAACCAATGTATTAGTGTTTTGGGTAGCAATAGTTCCATAGTTTGAGATTGAAATTTTTTTTGAGGGTTTGTTGGGTTTTGGTGTATAGTAAAAGAGTTTTTCTTGTTGTGATAATGAAAAGGTCATGAACATGGGTTATTATTTGTTGTTTGATAATATGGATTTGGTAAATATTAAGGTTTTTAATCATGAAAGTTGTGTTTTAAACCCTACAGTGGGTTTTTGGCACATGGTTTCATCGTATGTGTGTTGGTATTCTCTGTGTGAGGCCTCTAGTAAATGTTTTCTAGGGTGAGTTTGACAAATTATGCTTTGTAGTGGGGGAAGGTGTGCCACCCTGAGTAGCAAGTTTGTTGAGGTTTTATGTGTATGGATTAGAGATTGAGAGAGAGAACTAACATTTCCTGATGTGACTCCAGTTTTGGAAGTTGGTACCATTTGATCTTTAGTGATGACCGGTGGTAGAGGTCATCTAGGCCACTAGTGATTTTGGATGTGTATGGAAGAGGTGGATTTTTTGGACCTTGGCAGTGGAAAATGGATAGTATTTCCTAATTTGGGGTTTTCGTAGATGTCTAAGTGGGAAGGTCGATGGTTTTTGGTGAGGTGACATGAGTTGTTTCTATGAGTAGATAGCCTTGGGAGATCCATGGAATCCTTAGGGGGAGGTTAGCTTAGTGTTGCAGGTGCCATAGAATGCAGAAAAAATATGGGTGCATCATAAGTAGAATCAATGCTTGTTTGGTGATATCTAAAGTGGAAAAATTGTATGGTTATGATTTAGATTCATTCTCGGTAGGTATCTGAGTGCTTGTGGTTTATTATAAGGTTGATTTATGGGGGAAATCAATTTTGATATTTAGAGAAAAAGAGATGGGTGACCAAGGCATTGATGGATGATTTTGGTATGGAAGTGACACCTGGGGTGGTGTTCATGTAGTTATGATTTCTTATGCGATGGTTGGCTAATTGGACATAAATATTGTGAATGTTTCAAGCCCAATTAGATTAATGGACTGGGAGGCATGGCTAGATGAGTGAGCAAGTTTTGGGACTAGCACTGGTGATGTACAACTCATGTGATCTTGAGTCAGGCTTAGTGTGTAATCACAATACTATATGAGACCTTGAGGTCCACAAGGTTTTCCAGATGTGGGATCATTTTGTGAATGAAATTAAGCTGATGGGATGGATGATTAGGTGGTTCGAGATAAACACCTATTGTATTATTCTATGATTATAGTGGAACATGTGAGTTTTGAGTGAGACAATTGTGTTGTGGATCAGTGTGGTGGTCAATGTGATTCTATGTAGATCATCAAGGTCATTCCAGAATGACTTTAATGGGGTAATAACCATGATTCCAAGGGGAATGTTGGGTCACGACCACATGTCAGAGGGTTATAAAATGGTAGTGAGTTTTGTTCATAAATCCTATTTTAGTTGTGGTGTTTTAATGTGGATGGAACGACGGTAGGAATGGGAGCCCGAGACTTATGGAAGGTTATGTTTCCCCCTTATTAGAGGGTGAAATCTATGATGGATGGTTTGTAGTGGTGTTTGTCGATGACTTCTTACATACTTTTCTCTAGTGACAATCATGTCCAATATCTTGACATCATCCCTAGTTCTCTAATATTGATCTGGATTTATTATTAGTGACATTAATTTGTTTCAATTGGATATGGGACATCTTAGATGTTACACTCTTGGGGAAAAAATATATGGAGTAATTTGGTGTGGAGTGCACCATCAATCAATTATGGGAGATTTCCTCGAGATGGATTGGATTTCAAAGAATTCCAAGGGGTCTATTCTTAGAAGCCGATAATGGGTAGCATTTGATATTTTTTTTTGTTTTTCTAAAATAATATGGATGTTCACATCCATGTTTGAGGTTTATTTTGGGATCGATGTAGGAGTTTATGTGGTTCAAATTTCTTGAGGAATGCGGTGAGAAAAGTATTCCTAAGGTGGGGAGTGGTATATCAGTTATTGATGAATATAGTATACCATGGAGTGGATGTAGTGGCATTAGGGTGACAATGATATTCAATAAGGTAATGTTTGGATTCTTTGAGGAAGACCCGATGAGTCTCGGTGTATAGGTGGATCGAGATGGGTGATGGACTTGGGCTCGAGCTAGTTTTAGAGGTGATCTGAGTTTTTGCATCAGGGTTCCATAGAGGGTGATGTAGAGATTACAACAGTTGTAGGGAAATAGATGATATGGTGATTAAGTTTCACCGAAGGTTGGGGATGGACACTGATAGGTGTGCGTAGATGAGGAAGGTATAGCCTAGGCAAGAAGGTCTCAAATCATGGTAAAGGGGAGACATGACAATAGTGGAGGTTGAGTTTTAATGGAGAGAGTTTGATGGGATGGCTGAACTCGGTTGGGAAAAAAAGGAACTAATGTGGTGGACTATAAGCGACCTTCGGTTAATAATGTATTGTTAACTATGCTCAAGAACGGGGAATGAGTTTTGAGGAATAACCAAGATGACTTTAATTGAGGTATGAATGAAAAATGTGACTTATCTGGGTAGTTTTTATGGAATGGATGGTGGCCAGAGTTTGGTGGAATTTTCGTCAATGTTTGGGAATAATGAGATAGAAAATGCATCACGTATGTTGTCAAATTTGAGTTGAGGTTCTTTTTTTCACCATGTTGGTAGTGTAGGTGCGCAACACAAGGTGATAGTGGTGGAGATCTAAAGTATATGGCATGGAAAACCACAGAGGTCAAATTTTTGGTTGATGATTAGAGAAATAGTACATGTTATATGGTTTTTTGTAGGATCAAACATGTTAAAGAGGTGTTGGTGATAGGCATTGTCTTGGGTTTTGACTGATTGAGTTCAATGAGATGAAGATTATTCTTTATTGTACTTAGGATTCTTGGAATGGGGTGAGCCCATTGGGACTTGAGTTGAGGACCAATGTAGGTCAGACAGTGTAGATGGGATCTTTGTATCCCTTTACTAAAATTGTTCTTGGGTCACTGTTAGACTTTTGGAAACCAGGTGTTATAGGGCCATGTGCTTTCAGCCAGAAATTTTGGATATGATCGGACAAAGGGCATTCTGGTTGACCCTCCTAGTGTAATGTTGTACCTTGTCAATATCCTTTTGGTTAGGGATATATTGATGTTACCTAGACCTTACCCTTGGTATTGATGTTGGTAATGAAGATTTTTAGTCAGTTTTGTCTGTGAAAATCATCTTCTTGTAGTTGGGGATGGTTTCACCTTCAAGAAACCATAAATAAACAACAAAATAAGGAATAATAAAGAAAGAAACAGGGACAGATTCCAAATAAGATCTCATATAAAAAAATTTAACATAAGGATTAAAAATCTATAATGGAAGAAAAAAATAATGAAAAAGGGAGAATAAGGATAACAAAAAAATATTTTCCCACTAGTTGCATGAAACTAAAGTTCTCAACACCAACTCCATGTGACTCACAATTCGCCACCATGATCCTAACAACCACCCACTTCCCAAGGAACATGGAACCAGATCCATCCTGAGATCCAAGACCTAAATAAACCTATACAAGACATGAATACTATATAACCACTATCATTATTAAGTGGGTGTGACCCAAATACAATAGGATTCAAGCATGAGTCCATTTCATTCATGTTATAAAAAAACCAATCTTTAAAGTTTTAAAACAAAGTAAAAAAATTGGTTTTCACTTCCATTTTTATCATATAAAACTAAACCAAACATGGAGCATTTACATTATCAATGATTTCCATTTACAAAAAAAAATCCATAAATTGTTTTTTACCCATACCAATTTCAATTTGAAAATCAACCAATTTTCTTTAAAGCATCCTGATTTTGAAAACAAACCGTCACAGGGTTTGAAATGTTATGAAAGAATTTCCAGCCAAACCAAAACATTGCAACCATTTTCCCCCTTTTCATTCAAAATATTTTACACACCAGACACAATGAAATAAAAAAATAAGGGAAGAAATAATGAAGAAAATCCATATAAGGTTGTGAAGAATAAAAATAAACAAATTGAATAAAACTATTAAACATTAAGACCAATGCATAAGAGAATAAAATTCTCAAAAAATTCCATCCAACAATAATCATCTCACATTCTAATATATATATATATATATATATATATATATATATATGTAAAAACATATGATAAATAACCTGAGGAAACACAGTAGGGAATAATGTGAAAGCATAGGGAATGTACAAGTGGACCTACTTCTGGAAGCTTAATGGTCACACATTCTTCAACCAAATCACTCCATCCAGTCTCCTCATTGAGAATCCCATGAGCCAAGTGTTTTGTATAACTAGGGGCTAGCTAGTGCATAAATCTCAACTAGTCTAATAATATCCCACTACTTCCTACCTAGTAACCCATGGTTCCATTTTTATTAAATATTGGATGAAAACCATTCCCAAAACTTATTTTATCTCATGAAAATAACAAACCCAAAAATGAAAATATAATCACATCCTTCCCACATCCCACACTTCCCTAAATTGATAAACTACCATAAGTACAACATGAATAACATATCAGATATTCATTTTATGGATGAACATAACATAATTAACAATAAAAAGCGGGGTCAAAAAGGGTTCAATGAAAACAAACCAATCAATGAATCATAAATTTCTTTCCATAACTTTATCTTACCACATATAGCATATATATTTTGGAAATACCTTTTTAAATTAGCTTTGAATCCAAACTAAATTCTAAATGAAATCATAATCATCAAAATTCACAATCAAACAACCCAAGGTAAAATCTATTTCATATTATAAGACAACACTATACTTTTACATAATGAAAACCCTCTAATTGAAAAAAGTAAACCCCACTTTTAAAGCCAAATTTGGATTAAAATTCAATTAATAAGTGGTTTTATCAATTAAAATCATATTTGGAATTTTTTTAAACTTTTATCATGTATAAAATACCATTTTATATCAAATTACCATTTAAACCTAAAATATGAACCAATAAACCACATGAAAACCAAGATATGTTATGAGAAACATACATAAATCAAACCTAAATACCCTATATCATAGTTATATAGTTTGAAAATGAATTTGGAAATATAAGAAATCATGGAATTCTTGGATAAAAAGAAATGAAATAGAAACACCTAGCTCAAGTTGTGGAATCATGTAACGTTTGAAAAAATCCACCAGTTTAGGACGAAAGTGAGGGCCCAAAGCCCCTATAAAGAACACCTCAATTTTAGAACAAACCTAGTTATGGAAATCATCCAAGCATGGCCATAAGGGTTAGATAAGAAGATTAAAATAAAAAAACCAATAATAAGAGTAAAGGAACCCTAACCATTAAATCATATTGAAGAATCTCCAAGAAACTACTTTAGAGTGTACCTTATAGGAGCATAGAGGAGCCAATTAGGGATGAAAGAGGCAACACAGATGGGTAAAAATAAATGGGTAATCCAAGGGAAGAAACCTGACTTAAAAATCACCTAAAAGTAAAAAAATACATGTTAAATTGGGTTTCATGGTTTACCATCATATTTAAACACACTTTGTGGTAACTGTGAAGATCAAAAATACCAATATATGCACAGTTTATTCACATAGGCTGTATAATTAGTTTAATTATGCACCTTAACTGTGAGTCCTATAATATTTTCCAAAACATAACCATTTTCATCCCAAAAATAATTTTACTCGAGGGGATAAACTATCCAACAAATAACCACACATAAAAGAGACACTTGGGATGTTAAAAACTCCCCACCATGCCACTATCTTCCCCTAGAATTTCCCAATTAAAGATGGATGTAGAATTTAAAATATATAACCCACCCTCCACAATGTGATGTGTGTTGTATAATGAACAAATATAGAGGCCCCTAGGAAGAAACATTTGGGCAATGATTATTTATATAAATCGAAGAACTGAATCCAAAATGAATCTAATTGTCTCAAAGAAAAATGAAACCATGGCCACTGGTATAAGACCCAAAAGGAAATGGAGATTGTGCACGAGTCTCCCCAACATTTCAAAATCTCCAAAATGGTGTAACAAAAGATAACAACCAAAAATAAAACCTATAATATAGGTAAACTTCTACAAAAAGGTCTATAGAACACTTCGAAATAAGCTCACACATCCTCAAAGAAAATACAACATCAAACAAGTCAATACACACATGGTCTATCCATAATTATTCTTAACACTCATCTCTATAAGGGACAAATTCAATGCATTCCATGATAATAGATGACATCTTCCTTTGATCGAGGTCACCATACTCTTGGGTTAAATAGTGAGAACTTCATGGGAAGTGGTCTTAACTATCCAATTTTACTTCAGAGAGTAAAAAATAAATGTAACTTGTATGTATAGAGGAAGGGATACTAGTTATAAGGGGGAAAGAACTTGTAGTTTGGTAGATTAATATGATCTAATATTGTTGTCAAGATACATTAATGAGTAATATAAGTTCATTAAATCCAATGGTATCCATATCAAAAAATACAGAGTGTGTTACATATTCTAAGGCAGCTATATAAGCAGTGTATAATAGTAAACAATTTTCTCCAATTTGTGGAATTTCACCTAGTAATAAATGTTATATCATAACATAAATTTTGAAAATTATACTACTCTTACTAGATAATACGTAAAGTTATTATAGTTGAAAAACGGAATATACATACGGATATCAGTTTTTTTTGAAGTCTTACTCAAAAAGGTGAAGTGATAGATAAAAGATTATCCACATAGTATAAAAATAGTTGGACCAAAGCCTAAATCTATAACTCAGTAGAATCATGATCATATCATGTGATTGCTAACAAGGTTAGTCATAAAGTATGAACTAATATAAGTTGGAGTTTTGTAGAAGTGGTTACCCTATACCCAATATAATAATTATTTTTCACTTATCATATCATATATACAATAATTTATGTACACATAGAATAATTGTGTTGATATTTCTACATACACTATATTCAAGGTAATGTATATAGATTATTTTTCATTTTAAAATTTTATAGAAGTATCCAAGATATAATGAGAACCTCAGGAAACTATGATGTAAATCTTAAATATGTGTCATATGATCTATATACATCATGATAACTAGTCATAGATGATTTATGACCATCAGGTTCTAGGAAATTAGAACCATTAAGAATTATTATCTTGGTGTTCTCACTTTGTGATCCCAAGTAGATGTAATCCTAAGAACTAAACTACCAATATTAATACCACATTTTTTAGGTTTCATTGGCAGTACCTATCTATGAACATGTGTAATGGTCTTCCGACTTGATATAATTATAAGTTTATAATATTTTATTTCATAATTTTATGTAATATTAAAACTATGGAATTTATATCATATAGAGTAGCTTGAATTGGGAACATCATTGGTGATATGACATTGATTGAATGATCAATATAGGATTTTTCACTTCTAAAAGGATGTGATATCTCAAGACAAGTTTATAAGTATGGAAGTACCTTCCTAAATCCATATCCAATGTAGAATAAGGTAATTACATTCATTTAGTTTAACAAATAATAGAGAAATAAAGGATGATGACATGAAGTTTGTGTCATTTTTTATTAGATATCATGAGACAAAGAGATTATATCACACAATGTGAGTTTATTGGAAGTGTTTTCATTACTATGAATTTCCTTATATATTTTGGGGCCTTGATGGGTTTCTAGAATCTACTATGGGTCTTGGAATAGAATTCATTACTATCGAGATAAGGGCATAGAGGTTCACACAATAAGTATATTTAAATGTCTTCCCTATTCATATGAATAAGAGTACAGTACATGGTGGGCCTCACAAAAGGCTCCTGGAACTGTATGCAAATATATATTCACCATTAAATATATAAATTATTATTATTTGAGTTTATAATAAATATTATTGAATTTATTTATTAATTTTTTTACAAGTATTAATGTAAATATAAGGAAAATATTATACAAATAAATATTATTTTAATATTCAAGGTTTGTTTAATATTTTTGAGAATGGAAAGTCAGGTTAATGGATAGATTTTATCACTTAATATATTTTATTATATTACATGTAAGTAATAAAAATATAAATAATATTTATGACTCATTAAATCAGTCACTAGATTTCATTTATAGCATATTTTGTTGGTAAAAAATATACAGGGTTTGGGGATCCATTTTTTTAGTATTTTAGAGCCTCACTATAAAATGAAGAAGAAAATATCATTTAAAAAACTATTCCCTAGACTATTCTATAACCCCTCTATTCTTTACCAACTTTATAGAAAGATAAATAGACAATTCAAGAAACTGGTCACTATTCTCCTACATGGATCGAAGGATTGTCACTATAGTGATCATCATGGAATAATATGATTCGTCAAATCGTCATGAAAGCACCCAAAATTGAATGATTGAAATTATCATAGACTTTAAAAGAACATGTGGATGATCTATAGGTATCTTATATGAGTTCCTTTGATCCATGATTGATGGTGATGAAGGATTAAAAAAATCTGATTCAAATAAATCGATGTATTTTTGATTTAATTTTGTGCTTAAAATTCTTAATGTAATATCCTCAACAGCTTTACCAAGATGTGATTCACTAGTAACGATGTTGTTAAAATTATATCTAGATAAAACTTTTAAATCCTCATCTCATCCACTTCTGTTGTGCACCCTAATACCTTCAAATTTAATATATGGATGGAGTATATTTCTCTAAAATATTCTCTTTTATAGTTAAGTGTGTATCTATTCGTATGGAATTTTTCATGTTTACATCATAAAATATTTATATGGAGTAGTTTGATTTGAATAAATCATTATTTAATAAGTACTTTTTTCAATATATATATACATATAAAGCACCCGTCAAGTTTCAAGTATCGGAAGAACCATGAAATTGTGTGTCGACTCAAAAGTGGAATTTTATTTTTAGAGCATACACTATGGAATTAAAACCACGAGTTTAATGTTTTTAGGATGGATGTGAAGTTTATCTAAATCAATTCTGTCCATTTATATTACTGATAGTTTTTTGGTGGTGTCATTTTTTTCATACATATACTTTATGTTGATAACATGATGATTGTGTTTCTAGTGAATGAAATTGTCTATGAGATAAATGTTCAGACATCTGAAAGATTTGAAATGACGAATCATGTTCTCACAATGGGAATTTTTGGGGATGAGGATTCTATGAGACTAAAGTTGTGGTAAACTATACATGTATTAGGCAAACTATATCTAGATGGTGGTAGTGTAATCTGGTATTACAAATCCAAATCCTATGACAGACACCAATAGACCGTAATTTCATACTAAGTAAGTAGAATAAACCATGAATAGGAGGTATATAAGATTATATGGTGAAGGTTCCTTTTTCATCAATTTTCAAATGTTTTATATACATTATGGTTTGTACTCAACTGGGCATTATAAAAGTAGTGTGTGTTTTCAACAGGTTTATACCCAGCTCAGAAAGGGGGAACTGGGAGACTATGAAGTGTATTATTTATTAATTAAAGGTTTCTAAAGACCTGGAACATTTCTTTAGAATAGATGATCCTTTTGATGGTTTTTTAGATGAAGGGGTTATTAGAGTATCTCAAAATGGCACAAGAAGTTGGTACATTGTTTTTTAATTCACAAGTCATGATTCACTTGGACGAAAATCTAATGTTTTATTCTCAAGAAAAGTATATTCAACTGAAGTACTACTTCATCCATAATATTTTAGAGAATATTTATGTAATTGTGTATATCAATACATTGTATCGTGTTTGTATAACTATTGATGGCTTGTACTACACACCAATTTGCAGCTCTTATGAATCAACATTTTAAACTATATAAATAATTACCATTATAAGAGAGATGGCTTGAATCACCGGTGGTGATTGATAATTTGAGGCATGATTCTTCCACTATTGGTCTTAATTGAGGAATAGATAATTAGAGAGAAAATATTGGATAATTCTATGGGGGTATATAAGGTTATGTTGCTCTTATTTCTTAAATTTTCATCTTGAGATTGAAGCTTTGACGGGAAAGCACTCATTGGTGAGTTGGGAAGTTGGAGAGATAAAATTAAGTGAGTCTTATAATATTGAAATAATGGAATGATTTAGGTTTTCTTGATTAAGCTCCATGTCATATATTATTATAATGGTGATAAACAACACATTGGATAAAGACAGGACAACTTTCAGTGGCCCATATTGCATAGAAATATGAAACTCTCATAGATAAATATTTTACAAAAGAAATATTTACAGAAAAAATGGGTGTATCAGTCAAGGAAGAACATGATGGAAAGAAGATGTTTAGGTAAAGGCTTTGGGTTAAATATTTCTATAAAATAAGGTGTATATTTCAGTAAAATGTTCTCACCTATAGTGAAGTCTACCACCATCTAGGTGTTTCTTAGTATTGTTGCATTAAAGGATTTACATCTTGAGTAGATTATTTTAAATACTTATTTACTTCATTGAGATACATATGAAATAATTTATATTCAATATCATGTGGGTTATGTTGATTTCTGAAAGGAAGTACTAGTGTGGAAACTATAGAATATATTATATGTGTTAAAGTAGAAATCTAAGTAGTGGAATATGAATTTTGAAGATTTCATGAGAATAAATGAATATAAATTGTGTGTTGTGGATAAATTATTCAATTTAGAGTCTTTTGGTTATGGATAAATTTTATTTCTTCTCTATGTAGATAACATAAATATTATATTATCATGTATATAGAGGACTGATTAGATGAAAGTGAATCTGGATAAGTAGATCAAGATGAAATATCACGAAGATGATAATAATAATTTTGGTATGAAAGTCAAGAGATACCGCACAACTAGAAACTTTGTGTTATTATAGGATTACTAAATTTTAATTGTTTTCAGTAGATTTAGTTTTCCAAAAGAAAATATAGTTTTTGTTACCTCGAAAATCCATTTCAAATTATCAAAGGAGAAATCACAGAAGACAAAAATAAGTGATTTAGTAAATGTAAAAGGTTCCATGTGCATCAGTTTTTGGAATTTTTTCTCATTTCATGGTTTGTAATGAACCTTATATTGTGAATGAAATTTGATTTGGGATTCGGTACACAACTAACCGTGTAAAGAAACATTATGATGTTGTGAAGTGGATACTGAGTTCTCTAAAAGGAATTAAGGAAGTATATCAATGATTTGGGAAACAATCATTAAAATTGTATATGAATATAAACGTAGATTTTATTTTTACAATTGGATGAGTACCACAGGTTATGTGTTTACTTGAGGAGTAACTATAGTGATCTAGAAATATATGTTATAGAAGTTGGTAGCACTTTCATCCATAGAGGAAGAATATATCACTATAATAGAATCTAGGAAGTACATGGTTTAGATGAATAATTTTATTGAGTATCTAGATAAAAATAGAGAGGAAATTTTATTACACCATCACACATAGAGTGTAATGAACCAACCTATAATTCCATCTAAACCAACATCTGAGTCAATTAACCACTAACCAAAAGTTAATTACCAATCTTTAAGGGCTGCAAAAAAGCACCTAGGAATACATAATTATACATTGAGAAAAATTTCACACATAATAGAAAACAACAATTAATGTACACTATATAATTAAATTCATATAAAAAAATCATTACATACATATCATAGTATAGAGAGACACTATAAAAACTGGAAGAGGAACATAACAAAAAAAATCATCTCCTAGTGGTCCATAACCACCCAAAATTTCCCAAGTTACCCAAACTAATTCCCCAAATCATGAACCCACAAAGGAAGACAAGGGCATGAAAACCTTTAACAATATCATAAAAGGTGGAAACACTAATTAGTACAAATGGAGTGTGAGCTATAGAGCCCCGTAAGATTTCTTCAAAGATTCTATGTAGTTACGTCATAATGTAATTCAAATATGTTATAATAGGAATGTAATAAAGTGTGTACAATGTTTTACATTTTATAAAGGAAATATAAAGTATTATAAGTCATTTTATAATGAAGTTGGGTTTAAAATAGATGTATAAACATTTTAAAATCACATAACAAACCAAATTTGGAAACATTCCACTAGTGATTCATGAATCTAGGTTATATAATATATCTAATCATGTTACCATTGTAATGCCCCAACCCCATTTATCTAGAGTCAGTGCATTATTACATAACATTGGAATAATCAAAATAAAATAATCTCTCGAAAGACTGATCAGTTTAGTATTATTGGAAACAAGAATCATACATAAGATCAACTTTACAACCTGAAAAGAAATACAACACGAATTCATTCCATTAGAAACATCCAAGATTCCTAGATTATTCCTGCAAGTCACGCATAACTAAAATATTCATATCCTAGGAAAATGAAACATAAGAAAGGGGTGAGCTCAAACGCTCAGTAAGGGTAAGCAATACATTATAAGATAACATAAATATTAAGCATGGTTTGTAATTGAAACCAAAATCCTGTACTAATAATAAACATGAATACTTTTATGGTAGAAATATGAACTGAGTAAATAATTCCATAATAAAACATAATCATGGGTATTCAACTAGTCTAACGACCACATGAACAATCAATATTATTTTTATAATGAGGGAATTTATAATGTTGGACATTCTGAAACATTTTGTCAAGGCGTCATCCAAAACCACATATCAAATAGGGAAAGGGCCTTGTCCAATTCAACATCTAGTAGTCTCATGATACCTACTAATGCATCGAGGAGATGTAGTGGGCTCCACCCATCACATTCTATGTCCAATACCTTCCTCATATGAAAAGGTTGAAATATAACATAAACATTCATATTACAACTAGCATACTAAATGTCAATACATTAAGCATAAACCATGAATGGTATAAAAATAGAACATCCACAGTAAAAAAGATCAAAAAATCTTCAATACAATATACAAGTTTTGTATTATTATAAATCAACTTCAAATAAGCTAAAATACGTGAAATAAAAACCCTTTTTAGAGAAAGATATATTTCTATATTGAAATCATTTACGATTCACATAATTATAAAGAAAAAATTTATTTTGAATATATTCTTGTAATCTTATAAGGGAAGATTTGATGATGTTATAACATCAGAAAATAGCCATACCCACCATATAAGATAAAAAACATTCTTACCTTAAATTTTTCGAAAAGGTCAAAAACTAACTTGTTTGGAAAACGATGGAAAGATTCCATTCAAAACATATAAGTTTATAAATGACTTTAACCCATTGTCTAGTAAAATTTAAAAATATTTTGAAGTACATTTATATGAAACATGGATGTAGATAATAAAGAGGTCCCAGAATATACTTATATAAAAAAACCTTGGATAGTAAAGAGACTATTAAATTAACCCTTACCTTGTACTTTTCCTTGGTTGAGGGTAGGTAATCCTCCTCTTCTTCGGGTTCTTCCTTTTGATTTGATCAAAAGGGATCCTTAGGATGGCTTTCTGACTAAATTAAGGCCTCTAGTATGAAGGGAGGAGAGTTTAGAGGTTATTTGGGTAGAGGTTGGCCGAGACAAATGGCATTGAAGGTGTGAATTTGATAGAAGGGGTGCCCTTTTATTAGAGGGGTGAGGTCACCTTAGGAAGAGCTAGAAATATTATTTTATAATAAATTAATTTTCGGTTTTTAATGACTCTAAAGTGGATTATTTAGAGGATAAGGTGGGGATGGGTCGAAAACCACTCAACCAATAGGTTTTAGATAGGTTTGGGTCACTATATTAACCTTATCATTTAGATTTAACTCTTAGTTAAATAGTTTGACATTTACCATGTCTCTTTGTATTTTTATATTATATGAATAAAAAACGTACTATAAACCTCCAAGAGAACCCCAAGTGGTTCATTAATGACATAACTATCATCATATATTTCCTTTGGCCAAATATTATATTTTAGCAATATTATATCAATTAATAATATAATATTTGTTTTAAAAACTATTCTATGTCAATTTGACACTATTTAATAATTGATTTTTGTTAAAGTCATAAAAAATTTACTAATTCAAAATAAATTTATATAATCAATAATAACATGCCATAGTAACCTAAATTTTTTTTTATGTCATCAAAATAATCAAATTATATTTATTTTAACATTTATAATACCATTTATTTGATTCTTTCATTAATAAGGAAATCATTGCATCATCATTGTGTGATAAATAAATTTAAATATTAAATGTATAAATATTATAAATACAATACCATTATTTAGAAAAAAAATTATATTTCTAATGAATATTTATAGTCTAAAAGGTAACTTATATAACACCTTGTAAAAAAATTTACTAAAAGATATATGTTTATGTCACTTTTTCCTTTACTTTCAATTAATTAATATAATATGTCATTATCACTCTCAAGTAGCTCCATGGGGTCCCAAAATCAACCCAAAGATTCCCATGTTCAGACATGTATCAGCCAATAGGTTTAGGACACGTTTTAGGGTAATTTGATATAATTATAATATTATTTATTTATCTTATTTACCGGATTTACCCTCAAACCATGGTAAAATTAATATTTACTGAAGTAATTATTAAAAATGAATAAAAATAAAAGTTTCCTATTTACACAATTTGGACCTCTTGATTCCAAATATGGAATCTATTTCTCTAAATTCAAAACACAGAAGTGGCATAATTTATTTTAAAATTAATTCTCATTGTCAAAACAAAAAGCGTGTTTTTATGAAATAATAAATACCAAAAGATTGACACTTTTTTATGTCTAAATTAAATGTGAAATTACTTATAATGAACTACATTGTATTAAATGATACAAATATAATCTAATTACAATTCAAAACTATTCAAAATCATAATTTATTACTATTAAAAATTTTGATTAAAAAAATTTTAATTAAAATTTAGTAATTTTAACTATTCATCAAAATATGAAAGTTATCAGAAAAGTACCAAAAACTCATACTTTTCTAATTTCAATATTCCTAACCCAAAAATGATGTCCATTTTGAATGATAAAATTCATAAAATTTCATGTGTATTACTATTCATAATGGCTAGATTGAGTGGTTGTGGTGTGTTAGAACTCAATGTTGCGTACAACACATGCTATTGTATTATTCAACGAGACTATTAAGGTGGAATCATGGGGTGTTTCATTGTCCCCTACATAAATAAATTGAATCCTCTCAATTTATGTTCGGTATTGGATACATGGGGTTGACATTTTAAAATATCTTAGTTGAAATCCCACATCGAAATATGGATTAATGAGGCCTCTATTTTAAAATAAAGAATGGTAAGTATGAAGGTTACCAAAAATAACACATAATAGGGTTCCATGTATGAAAACATGGATATGGAAGAGAAAAATAATCATCAAGTTCTGATGGAGAGTGATCGAGAATATTATTATGAGAAAGTTAACGATCTGAAAGCCATAATATTTTTATTAGTTGAAAGGTCTTTAATTACCCCGTAGGAATACTAAACAGACAACATTTTTGTTCTAAGTTCCATTTATTTTTGTTGAGGAATTTATTTTTGATATTTGATAAGATCATAAGGAGAGATATTACATTATAAGTAGAGTTTTATCCAATAATAAATTTCTACCACAAACTCATCTTTCACTCCAAAACATAATATAACTCAAAGATACTCTATTTATCCTAATCGTATAGGGTTTCAAATATAATCATATACAATTTAAATGATGAAAATTATTTTGTAACAACTACGTACTTCCTGTAGTCAAGTGGTTGGTAATAAAGGCATGTCACACTATGATTATGTGTTCGATTCCGGCAGCACTGTCCAACGCAATGGGTTATCGCCTGACCTGCAGGTTGTCCTTTTCCCAAGACTGTTGTATTATAATATTTCAAAAATAATCATAAGAAATGTTTTATCCATAAACAATACAATCCAATGTTCAACTTAATCCATTACAAACATTATAGTTATCCAAAATTCCTCTATCCAGACTCTCTGTAAAAGTTATCTAAGTTTCAATATCAATTGTATCATCGGATTCCCCAAACAAAGTAAAGTTTCACTTATTGTCAAATACTGAAAATATGATTAATTTAGTCATATTAAAACCTTAATTAAAAAAAACAAGTACTGTAGTACAATCATTATAAATATCACATTATTCTTATAATTGGAATATAGTTCTTGAATCCAAAAACACAAATACAATAATTATTCAACTCCAACTGTAGTAACTCCATAAGCTTGGCCTTGCTCCATTGGCCTTTTCTATGGTATGTTTCCTTGGATCTTAAGACATTATTTTTCATAATGCCCCATTTCTCTAAAATTATGGCATTCAGCATTCATAGAAACTTTCTTTCCCTTGGAATCATGATCTTGGTGGCCTTTCTCACCACACTTGTAACAGACTCCTATTCCTTTTAGTCATGAACCAGGGTTTTTCTTCCCACAATTATCACATAATGGAAAATCTTTCTTTCCCATTTCCCCATTACCTGTCTATTGCTCCACCAATATCTTCTTCTCTTGCTTTACTTTATTGTCATAATATTTAGGGAATTCCTTTTCTCTCTTGATAGCACATGAGACAATATTTTCGTACGACGAGAAGGATTGCGATACTAAATCTCGATGGAGAAATGGTTTTAACCCATCAAAGAAATGATCCATCCTACTTCTTGGGTTACATATATAATCTATATCATGCCTTTATAACCTTATAATTTTAGCCTCATACTTTACAACATTCTCATCCTCCTTTTGCATCAGATTGAGAAATTGTCTTTCCATATCAGCTCGATGGTCATGAGGAAAGTATTTTTCGAAATAAATATCTTTAAACTCCCTCCATTTCATACTTGATTCCTCTTTATCCTACTCTGTGTTTTGAATCAATGGAAACTATTGATCAACATCTCTATTGACGTGATAAATTTCCATGACAACTTTTCCTCTTTCACTACTCCCCAAAGCCTGAAATATTTTCTCTAGGGAACTTATACATTGCTCATATACCAATAGATTTGTATTCCCATTGAATGTTTGTGGTTGTTGCCTCATGAAGCGATGTAACATTGGTCCTCTTCTTTGTGGATCAAGGTTCTCTATATGTGTAAGGTTATTATTCATAACCTATGTGAGTTGTCCCAGTATGGTGATAAACTGATCAGCACTAGTTCTATCACCAACTCCACTATAATTGTCTTGAGTAGGAGGGAAATCCCTACATGGAGTATGTGCGTTGATATGATTTCCATTCCTTCCACTAGGTTCCATTTCTAAATAATGGCATAAACTAGATTAGTTTATGAATCGCAATATATAAATCCAAACTTGTAAAACACTTAACGTAAATTGAATAGTTTATGGATATAATCCATAATAATAAAAATGTTTTCTTTAAGAAATTATATACTCATAAACCCTTTATAATGGTTTATAAAGAAAATGAGAATTATCCGAAGCATATCCCCCAGGAGTTTCGTAACCATGAGTGCAGCAAGGCCCGTTTTCAGGCACCAGTTCACGTTTGATTCTAGCTCAAAGCGGTGTTTTCAGGTTTTACCCCTTGGTACATCTGTGTCAGAGCAACATCTAGCTACTTGCATCCAGATAAGTATGTATTTCTTGGAAAACTCACAAAATCACTATAATACCAAAATTCTAGGATTTTATTCTATACTAATCCACAGAGTATATCTTAGGGCTATGTTCTCTAATCAGAGTTTATCTAAATCTAGTTTCCAATGTTTGTACAAAACATCCTCTGATACCAACTGTAACACCCTGACCCTAGTTACCCAGAGTCGATACATTATTATAAAACATTGGAATTATCACAAGGAATTCATGTCTCAAAATACCAATCGGTTTAGTATTATTGGAAATAAGATTCATACATAAGTTCAACTTTACAACTTGAAAAGAAATACAACACGAATTTATTCCATTAGAAAAATCCAAGATTCCTAGATTATGCCTGGAAGTCACGCATAACTAAAATATTCATATCCTGGGAAAATTAAACATAAGAAATGGGTCAGCTCAAATGCTCAGTAAGGGTAAGCAATACATTGGAAGATAACATAAATATTAAGCATGGTTTGTAATTGAAACCAAAATCCTTTACCAATAATAAACATGAATACTTTTATGGTAGGAATATGAACTGAGTAAATAATGCCATAATAAAACATAATCATGGGTATTCAACTAGTCTAACGACCACATGAACAATCAATATTATTTTCATAATGAGGGAATGTATAATTTCGGACATTCTGGAACATTTTGTCAAGGCCTCAGCCAAGACATCTAAAAACGATTAAGGCCTCGGCCAAAACCACATATCAAATTGGGAAAGGTCTTTGGCAAAATCCACGTCTAGTTGTCTCATGAGACCTACCGATGCTTTGAGGAGCTATAGAGGGTTCCACCCGTCACTTACTATGTCCAATACATTCCTCATATGAAAAGGATGAAATATAACATAAACATTTGTATTAAAACTAGCATACGAATTGTCAATACTTTAACCATAAACCATGAATGGTATAAAAGTTGCACATCCACATTCAAATGTATCACAAAACCTTCAATACAATATGGATGTTTTTTATCATAATCAATCAACATCAAATAAACTAAAAATCCATGAAATCAAAACCCTTTTTAGAGAAATATATCTTTCTATTTTGAAATCATTTAAGAGTCACATAATTATAAAGAAAACATTTATTTTGAAAATGTTCTTATAATCTTGTAATGCAAGATTTGATGATGTTATAATGGTACAAAATATCTATACCCGCCGTTTATGTTAAAAAAACATTCTTACCTTAAATTTGTCGAAAAGGTCAAAAAGTACCTTGTTTGGAAAATGACGGAAAGATTCCTTTCAAAACATATAAGGGTATAAATGACTTTAACCCATTGTCTAGTAAATTGTAAAAATGTTTTGAAATAAAATTTTATGAAACATGGATGTGGATGATAAAGAGGTCCCAGTATATACTTACGTAAAACAACCTCGGATAGTAATGAGATTGTAAAATTAACCATTACCTTGTACTTTTCCTTGGTTGAGGGTAGGTTAACCTCATCTTCTTCAGGTTCATCATTTTTATTTGATCAAAAGGGCTCTTTATATTGGACTTACGACTAAATGAAGACCTCTATGATGAAGGGAGGATAGTTTAGATAATATTTGGGCAGGGGTTGGCCGAGCCAAATGGATTTGAAGGTGTGAATTAAAGAGAAGGGGTTGCCCTTTTATAAGAGAGGTGAAGTCACCTTAGGAAAATCTAGAAATATTATTTTATAATAAAATAATTTTCGGCTTGTAATGGCTCCAAAATGGATTATTTAGAGGATAAGGTGGGGATGGGTCAAAAACCACTCAACCAATAGGTTTTAGACAGGTTTGGGTCATTATATTAACCTTATCATTTAGATTTAACTTTTAGTTAAATAGTTTGACATTTACCATGTATATTCGTATTTTTATATTATATGGTTAATAAACTTACTATAAACATCCAAGAGAACCCCAAGTGGTTCATTAATTACATACCTATCATTATATAAGTCCATTGGCCAAACCATAGATTTTTATGAATATTATATAAATTAATAAAATAATATTTGTTTTAAAAACTAATTTATGTCAACTTGACACTATTTAAATATTGATTTTTGTTAAATTCATAGAAAATATATTGATTAATAATAAATTTATTTAATCAATAAAAACATTCCATAGTAACCAAAAAAATTATTTTATGGCATCAAAATATTCAAATTATATTTATTTTATCATTTATAATATCATTTATTTGATTCTTTCATTAATAAGGAAAACACTGCATCATCATTGTGTCATAAATAAATTTAATTATTAAATGTCTAAAAATTATAAATAAAATACCATTATATATTAAATATTTTTATATTTCTAATTAACATTTATTGTTAAAAAGATAACTTATATAACACCTTGTAAAAATTGTTTTAATAAAAGATAAATTTTTATGTCATTTTTTCCTTTACTTTAAATTAATTAATATAAAGTGTCATTATAACTCTCAAGTGGCTCCAAGTGGTCCACAAATTGACCCACATATGTCCATAGTCGGACATGTATAATTAAATAGGGTTGGGACACGTTTTAGGGTAATTTAATATTATTATAATATTATTTATCACCATTATTTAACGGATTTACCCACTAACCATGGTAAATAAAATATTTACCGAAATAATTATTCAAAATGTCTAAAAATAAAAGTTAACTATTTACACAATTTAGACCTCCTAATTCCAAAAATAGAATCCATTTTTTAAAATTCAAATCCCAAAAGTGGTATAAATTAATTTAAAATTAATTCCCGTTGTCAAAACAAAACGCGTACTTTTATGAAATAATAACTACCAAAATATTGACACTTGTTTATGTCAAATTTAATTTTGAAATTACATATAATGACCTAAATTGTATTAAATGATAAAAATATAATATAATTATACTTCCAAACCATTCAAATGGATAATTTATCACTATTAATTATTTCAATTAAAAAAGTTTCTTTTTAATTAAAATTTAGTAATTTTCACTATTCATCAAAATATGAAAGTTATCAGAAAAGTACCAAAATTTCACCCTAATATAATTTCAATATTCCGAATCCCAAAATTAAGTCCATTTGGAATGATAAAATTCATAAAATTTAAAAAGTGGGTATTAATATTCATAATGGCTAGTTTGAGTGGTTGTGGTGTGTTAGAACTCTAAGTTGTGTAAAACACACGCTATTTTATTATTCAAAAAGAAGCTTACTATGGAATCATGGGGTGTTACATTCTACCCTCCTACAATAAATTGCATCCTCACAATATATTCTCGGTATTGGAAACTTGGGTTTGAAATTTCAAAATGCCTTAGTTGAAATCCCACGTCGAAAAATGGATTAACGAGGCCTCTATTTTAAAATAATGAATGGTAAGTATGAAGGATACCAAAAATAACACATACTATGGTTCCATGTAGGAAAACATAGATATGGAAGAGAAAAATAATCTTCATGTTCTGATGGAGAGTGATAAATAATATTATTACGAAAAAGTTAACGATTTGAAATACATAAACTTGCGATGGGTTGAAAGGTCTTTGATTACCCCATTGGAAAAGTAAATGGAAAATATTTTTTTCTAAGTTACTTTTCATAATGTTGAGGAATTTATTTATGAGATTGGATAATATCATAAGGAGATATACTTACTTTATAATTAGTGTTTTATCCATTAATAAATTTCTACCACAAACTCATCTTTCACTCCAAAACATAATAGAACTCAAAAATACTCTATTTATCCTAATCGTATAGGGTTCCAAATATAAACATATACCATTTAAATGATGAAAATTATTTTTTATCAACCAGGGACTTCATGTAGGCTAGTGGTAAGTAATAAAAGCTTGTCACACTATGATTGTGGGTTCGATTCCTGTAGCTTTGTCTGACGCGACGGGTTATCACCCGACCTGCAGGTTGTCCTTTTCCCAAGAATACAGTATTATAATATTCCAAAAATAATCATAAGAAATGTTTTATCCTTAAACAATACTATCCAAAGTTCAACATAATCCATTACAAACATTATAGTTATCCAAAATTCCATGTCCAGACTCTCTTTAAAAGGTATCTAAATTCCAAATTCAATTGTAACATCATATTACCCAAACAAAGTAAAGTGTCTCTTATTGTCACATAATGAAAATATGATTAACTTAGTCATATTAAAACCTTAATGAAAACAAAAGGTACTGTAGTAATATTCATAGATATATCACATTATTCTTATAACTAGAATATACTTCATGAATCCAGAAACACAAATACAACAATTATTCAACTTCAACTAAGTAATTGCATAAGCTTGTCCTTGATCCCTTGGCCTTTTCTGAGATATGGTTCCTTGGCGCTTAGGACATTATTTTGCATAATTCCCAATTTCTCTACAATAATATCATTCAAATTTGACAGAAACATTATTTCCCTTTCAATAATGATATTGGTGGCGTTTTTCACCACACTTGTAACAGACTCTCATTCCTTTTAGGCAAGTAACATGGTGTTTCTTCCCACAATTATCACATAATAGAAAATCCTTATTTCCCTTTTTCCCATTACCTATCTCTTGCTCCATCGTTATCATCTTCTCTTTATTTACTTTATTTTCATAAGATTTAGATAATTCCTTTTCTATCTTGATAGCACATGAGGCAATATCTTCATACGACGAGAAGGATTTCGATACAAATGCTTGTTGAAGAAATAGTCTTAACCCATAAATGAGACGATAAATCATACTTCTTGGGTTACGAATTTAATTTGCATCATGCCTTTTTATCCTTGTAATGTTAGCCTCATACTTTTCAATATTCTCATCCTTCTTTTTCCTTAGACTGAGAAATTTTCTTTCTATATCCACTCGATGGTCATGTGGAAAGTATTTTTCAAAGAAAATATCTTTAAACTCCCTCCATTTCATACTTGATACTTATTCATCCTACTTTGTTTTTTGAATCAATGACCGCCATTGATAAGCATCTCTAGTGAGGTGATAAACTGACATGAAAACTTTTTCCCTTTCACTACTCCCCAAAGCCTGAAATATTTTCTCTTGGGAACTTATCCATTGCTCAACTACCAATGTACATTTTCCCATTAAATGTGGGTGTGTGTTTCTTCATGAAGAGATGTAACATTGGTCGTCTGTTTTGTGGATTTGGGTTCTCCATACGGGTAAGGTAATTATTCATAACTAGAGTGAGTTGTCCCAGTATGGTGATAAGCTAATCAGCACCAATTGTATCACCATCTCCACTATAATTATCTTTAGTAGTAGGGAAATCCTTACATGGAGTTCGTGTGTTGATATGATTTAAATTCCTTCCACTAGGTTCCATTTCTAAACAATGTCATAAACTAGATTAGTTTATGAATCGTAATACATAAATCCATACTTGTAAAACACTTAACATAAATTGAATAGTTTATGGAAATAATCCATAATCATAAAAAGGTTTTCATTAAGAAGTATATACTCATAAACCCTTCATAATGGTTTAAAAAGAAAATTATATTTATCCTAAGCATATCCCCCAGAAGTATCGTAACCAATAGTGCAGTAAGGCTCATTGTCGTGCACCGGTTCCTGTTCGAGTCTAGCACAAAGCGGTGTTTTCGAGTTTTACCTCTAGGTACATCTATTCCAGAGCCGCCTCTACCTGCTCGTATCCAGATAGGGAAGTATTTCTCGGAAAACTCACAAAATCTCAACAATACCAAAATACTAGGAAGTTATTCAATACTAATCCTCAAATTCTATCTTAGGTCTATGTGCTCTAATAGGAGTTTATCTATATCTAGTTTCCAAGGTTTGTACTAAACTTCCTCTGATACCAACTGTAATGCCCTGACCCTAGTTACCCAGATTCGGTTCATTATTAAATAACATTGGCATGATCACAAGGAATTCATGTCTCAAAAGACCGATCAGTTTAGTATTATTGGAAACAAGATTTATGCATAAGTTCAACTTTACAACTTGAAAAGAAATAAAACACGAATTTATTCCATTAGAAACATATAGGCCTCCTATATTATGAATATAACTCACTCATAACTAACTTCATCATATCCTTGGAAAATTAAACATAAAAAAGGGGTGTGCTCAAATGCTCAGAAAGGGTAATCAACACAGCAGATGATAACATAAATATTAAGCATGGTGGTTAATTGAAACCACATGCCTTTATGAATAATAAAAATGAATACTTTTCTGGAAGGAATATGAAATGAGAAAATAATTCCATAATAAAACATAATAATGGGAATTATACTAGTCAAATGACCACATGAACCATCAATATTATTTTCTTAATGAGGGAATGTATAATACCGGACATTCTGAAACATGTTTTCTAGGCCCCGGCCAAGACGTCTAAAAATGATTAAGGCCTCGACCAAAACCACATATCAAATTTGGAAAGGGCCTCGACCAATTACACGTCTAGTTGTCTCATTAGACCCACCGATGCATTTAAGAGCTATAGAGTGCTCCACCCATCACTTAATAAGTCCAATACATTCTTCATATGAAAATGTTGAAATATAACATAAACATTCATATTAAAACTAGCATAAAAAATGTCAATACTTTAACCATAAACCATGAATGGTATAAAAATAACACATTCACAATCAATGATATCACAAAATATTAAATAAAATATGGATGTTTTGTATCATAATAAATCAACATCAAATAAAATTAAAATCCACTAAATCAAAACCCTTTTTTGTAAATATATCTTTCTATTTTTAAATTATTTAAGAGTCACATAATCATGAAGAAAACATTTTTTTGAAAATATTCTTATAAGAATTTAAGGGAAGCATTGTTGATATGTATAAGGGCTCAGGGACCAGCATATGATTTCCACTGAAGCACATTCATTATATTAAGAATAAAGAACACTTTATATTGCTGAATGATTTGAATAGAATACAATCACGTAGTGTTGGATGATGCCTTTTTGTGAGAGGTATGAAACATATATCTGGAAAAGTGTTCATTATCTTTTAACCTAAAAACCGAATAACCATAAAATTTATTTTATATTAGTTATCATTGTATGTTAGGTATTTTTTGTCCAAGGGAGAAAACACATTATTGGATATGATATGTCCTTGTAAATGTGTAAGGAAGTTTCAAGAATATGTTGGAAAAGTAAGTTTCAATTTATTAATAATTGTTTGTGTTATAATGAATTTTAAATTTATCCCATTTATATTATTTTCTAATATAGGATGGGTATACTTTCGAAAAAAACACAATTAAAAATAGTTCCAAGATCAAATATGTAAAAGTAAAGGTAAATATCCATTTATAATTTATAATTATCGATGTATTACATAAAAATGATATTTTGAATTGACACTCATTTAAACCGAATTTTCATAAACAATAAGGAGTCATCAAATGTAGATATTATTTATTGTCATTTATGTATGAAATAATTACAATGAGAACAATAATAAACTTTGACCAGGTTAGATTTCTTTATAAAATTTTCCCAAATATTTCATTTGAATTATTCATTATACATGTTAACTAAATTCCATTAAATTTTTAGCTATTTGATGACCATAAAACCTATAGTACTCAAGAGGTCAAACACTTAAAAGTGGAATGGTCAAATTATTTTACTTATAATTGTAATTTTAATTGTGTATTTAGTAGTTGTTTTGGTTGGATTTGGGGTTTTTTAGTTGAAATTGTATGTTTTGAATGTTATATATGTGAACGTTTAATTTTGATCCAGTTATTCTTATTCTGGTGTAGTTTTGATGTTTTTCTGGTATGGATTTTGGTCTGGTTTTGGTATGCTTTTGGTCTGGTTTCTTCTTGTTTCAAGTCTAATTTGGTAGATCATAGTAATGGTTTCACTGTTTTACTAAAAAAATATGGTTTTTATGTCGGTTATTTTATAACTGACATAATAAAATCTTGGGGAATGGTTTTTCACAATGGTAATTTTATAACAAACATAATAAATGCTTGGATTATCATTTATTATGTTGGTTGTTACCTAACCAGCGTTGTATTAATTGTTTCTTATCGGTTATTGTATAATCAACATGAAAAACGATTCGAACGCCTGATATATTATGTCAGTTATTACATAACTGACGTAATAAAATATATACCACATCAGTTATTTAATAATCTACATAATAAATCGAGCCTCTGAATGGTTATCCACGTCAGTTATTTAAGAATTTCCATGAAAAACCCTTTGGAGTCTCGATTTATGATGTCAGTTATTAAATAAATGTTGTGATAAACTATATACCATGTCGATTATTAAATAACCAACATGATAAACTATATACCATGATGGTTATTAAATAACCGATGTGATAAATCGAACCTATGAAAGGTTTTTCACGTTGGTTATTTATTAAACAATGTGAAAACCCATTTGGATTTATGATTATTATATTAGTTTTAAAAAAACCAGTGTAAAAAAAATATTTATAATGCTGCCTTTAATAACGTCAGATAAAAACTAACGTAAAAAATAAAAAATAACCGACATAAAAAACATTTTCTACACTAGTGATTGTTTCATGTTTGAATGAGGTATATTTAGTTTACATAACATTTTATTAGAGGCATAATAGTGTATGAGTTCTTGACATTGTAAAAGAGTCATCAAACTAATAATCAAACATATATGTTAAAAAGATGACAGTGATTGAGAATTTGATAAAAAAATTGCCTCATTTGATCATTATTAATGAATATAGGATGATAGGTAGAATATTGAAGATTATTATGGGAGCATAGAAGGTAATGGAACAGGTATTTCATGAATCTTTGGTTTAAAATCAAATATTTTATGGGAATGCGCTCATTAGTGAGTGATGAAGACTGGAATATTAGATTAATTAGGCTCTAAAAATTTTAAACCATGGAAGGATATCCGTTTTCTATATCAAGATCCATTTAAGAGACTATTATACTATTTTATCCCAGTCTATTTGATAAAGATGGACTGATTTCTTGCATCTTGTAGAAAACACCAATCCACAACTCTCATGGGTTGACCTTTACCACAAGGAAATAAATAATTGTAGAATAAATAGGTGTAACTGGTGAAGGAATAACATGATCGAAATAGGAGGCATAATGAATCGTTGGTAGTGAAAGGATTTTAAAAGATCGAAGTTGTAGGTTTCACTAAAATTTTATCACTTGTAGTGAAGCTTACCACCATTGGGGTCGTTCTTAGTATTGATTCATTGGAGGATTAACATCTTGAGTAACATAATGTAAAGACTGTTTCCCTTATTGAGATTTATAGGAGTAAATTTTAATGAAATATCCATAGGTATATGTTGAGTCAAGAATGGATGACAAGGTTTGAAAACTCAATAAGAGCTTATATGGATTAAATAAAGAACCTATATAGTGGGAAAATAATATTTTTGAATTAACGATAAAAAATAAATATAATGTTTCATGGATCAATGTTTGTATTTCAAGTATTTTAGTGATGGATACAATATATTGATATTTTATGTGGATGAAATCCTCATTTTCAGATCATGTACACAAGGATTGATGAGCCTAAATGGTATCTACCTCAGGAGTTAGAGATTAAATATCTTATAGAATCTTAAAAAAAATTTCATAAGAAGATAAAGAGAGAGTATAAAACAAAAACCTTTATGTTATCATATGAAGACTACATTGGAAAGGTTTTAAAAAAATTATTATGTAGGAAGAAAGGATATTTTATATTCCCCTATAAATCCTTTTTAATTTATCAAAGGTTCATGCACCAAAAACTTAATAAATGGATGTGTACAAAAAAAAGTTCAATATTCATCATATGTTGGAATATTGATATATTCCATGTTTTGTGCTCAACCTGATATCACCCATGTAATGGGAGTTGTGAGTATATGCATGGATAACCCTGGAAAAAACCATTGGGAAGCTGTGAAGGGGATAATAATGTATTTTATGGCAATGAGGAAAGTATCTTTTTTTATTTAGGAAAATAAATTCATTACAAGGGTATGAGAATGGTGAACATGGAGTTGATGTCGACAGAATGAGGAGTACCATAGGTTATGTGTTTACTTGTAAAGGAACAATAGTGAGTTGGATATCTCTATTATTGAAGGTGGTGGCATTATACACCCAATAGGAAAAATACATTACAATAATATAATCCAAAAAGGAAATTGTGTAGCTGAAGAACTTCTGGTAGGTACTTGAAAGAAATTGAGAGGAAACTTTATTTCACTATGATAGTCAATATGGAAAATCTCACAAAAAACATATTTTTTTATGTTCGAGTGAAGCATATTCATTTGAAGTTCCATTTTATTATTGTATTAATATATCATGGGTTATTGACATTACTAAATATTCATGAAACCAATAATCTAGAAGAAATTTTTATGAAACTGATGGTATTGAGTAGTTAAAGAATTAGTATGCCTCTATTGGTCTTTATTAATGAATATAGGATAAGATGTGGAATATAGGAGAACACTATGGGAGAATAAAAGGGAATGCAATTGGTATTTGATGAATCAGCAGCATCAAATTGTAGAATTGCTAAGAAAGTTCCCATTAGTGAGTGAGGAAGAGGCGGAACTCAGATTAAGTAAGTTGTTTAAAGGTGGAACCATAGAAGGATGTAAGTTTATTGGATAGAGATATAAGTGGGATATTTTCATTATAATGTTTCCTAATCCATTTGATGAATTCTAGCCTATAATTTTCAACCCATACAGCACACCAATCCATTACATTCTTGGATCAACCTTTTCAACAATGACAGAATGAATTTTATAAAAAATGGGTTTACCAGGTCAAGAAAGAACATTATAAAAAGATGAGGTAAATGTAAAGGTTAATTGTGAATGTATTTCAATATAAGGAATGTATGGATTTCAAAAAAAAAATATTACCAATGTTGATGTTTACCATAATTCAGGTGCTTCTTGTTATTGTTCCATCTGAGTATTTACATCTTGAGTACCTTGATATAATGAATATTTTCCCTCATAAAGATATGGAAGAGGAAATTTATATACATTACACAGATTGTTATGTTGAGTTAGGAATGGAATACCTAGTGTGTAATATCTTGAAGATATTATATGGCTTAATGTAAGAACTTGAGAAGTTGAATAATAATTTTGATTCATTCTAGATAAAAATTCCTAAAATATTGTGGAATGGATCAATATTTCTATTTTCACGTCTTTTATCGATAGATACATTACATTAATTTTACATATGGATGACATGATTACTCTAGGATAACTAATGTTGAGGATTAATGATATAAAATTGAATCTTTATGAGTATTTCAAGATAAAAGATCATGGATACATTGATAATATTATGGGGGTGAAAATAAAGAGATACCGTAGAGATGAAACATTGATATTCTCACAATGTCACTTCATTTGAAATGTTTTGAGATGTTTTAATATACTAGATGAAAATCTATTTTTTATTTCACTATAAATCCATTTGAAATTATCAATAGAACACAAAAATGGAAACAAAAGAGGTTGATTGAAAGAAATTGGTTCCATACACATCATCTATTGAAATCATGATGTATATTATAGTCCATAATAGAAATGATATTTCTCATGTTTTTTGAGGTGTTAGTAGGTATATACATATACCTAGAAAGAAACAATGGGAATATTTGAATTAAAGAATAAGGTATCTAAAGTGAAAAAATAATGTATCTATATGTTTTAGGAAATGAAATTCATTACATCGGTATATGGATTATTAACTTAGGGGTGATTTAATCTACAAGAGGAGTACCACCAGTTATGTGATTATTTGTGGAGAAACTACAGTGAGATGGATAACTCAATTACAGAAGGCAGTGTATCTATCCACCATGGAGATACAATGAATCATTATAATATAATTTGAAAAGATATTTAGGCTGTAGAACTTCTTATAGGAGTTTGATAAAAATCAAGAGGAAAATGTATTGTACTATAATAGAACAAGTGATATACATCCCAGAAAGATCCCAGTGTTTCATACCGGGATGACGATAAACAGAAAAAGTCAGTTTGATCAACAATACCAAGGTATAAATTAACATATATAGACAGGTAAAATAGTACTCAAATGATAGATCATTAAAATACACAACATTTTCCAAAATAAATCTCAATGATGAACCCGTGAACTAATTAGATCCCATATCCACTGGTTACCTCCCTCACTCTATGTCCCAAGGATCAAGAACATCCACCACCTCCAAGTGGTTCTTTCCCCTTTCTCAGTCTTAGTATACAATAATCTATAAATTAATTAAGGAAAAGGTAGGGTGTGAGCTATAAATCCTTGGAGGGACTCACCAATTGTTCCATAATCAATTCCATAATAATAAACCAAATATGATTTCAAATTAAATAAAATAAGGCAAGGCATGGAATTTACTTACTTTACACAAAACATGCTTTCATAATGAAATGATATGGATGACATATCAAAATAGGCATAAATAAACATTTTACATACAGAATTTACAAAAAGAATTTGTAATGAATAAAAGTGTTTCATAAATGAATGACATGAAATCATAAAATCAATTATATTATTGCACCGCGTATCCAGCCTTGTGGTATATTGGTTTCTGGTAATATAAGCCCCACATTACTCATCAGTGATCTTGGTTAAATGTGTGAACACGACTCATGACTCATTCCATCGAGTCTCAACTCCCCATTTGGGGGAAAATCATGTCCTATTATGTTTATATCAATTTTCTAATCATCAATCCAATGATGGGGGTCATATTCCATCATGCTTATCCTAATTAACCAAAACCAACCAAGGATCACATGTTCTTTATTCAATCAATTAATAATTAGAAAATAAATCATTTTAGATAAGTTTAAAGGAAAATTTCACAATTTATATTTTCAACACACCTTTATAATTTTCAAAACCAAATCAGAGGGGTTTATCAATTCATTATCTGTCCAATCGTCATTCAATTTAATCCATTTATCTCACGGTTCAACTTAAAATAATTTCATCAAACCAATTTCCAAATCAAACCATCAATTTTCTAAAATACACCAAACAATTACAATTTTATTGAAAATGGGTGTTTTCACAATTTCAATGTCTTTTAAAAATAAAATATCAATCATTTGATATTCAGGTTTTAAAATCATTCAAAAACTCTTTTCAAATCAACCAATAAATTATATTGTTTCATTTATAGGGAAGAAGCTTATGGAACTACCTACCTATAATTAGTGACCAAATAAACACCTGAAAGAGGAAATTATAATTAAAATTAAGTTGAAGGAGTCCAACATGGAAACCCTAGAATATAAATCATCAAGATCATAATATGATTCCATAAAAAATACAATATCAAAACAACTCTAAAGAGGGATAGTAAAGAGAAATAGAAAACCAATGAGGGGGAACTCACTGGAGATAAAAGTTAAATTGATATGTCCAGGGGTTAAATAAATCTCCCCAAAATAACCTACAGTTATCCTAGGGATTTTTGAAAATAGGTTTAATGATGAATAAAATATTTTCCATGCTAAAACATACAAAAAATTGATGGACTCGAGGAATTCAGGATGTGAATCCATGATTCACAACGTCAATGTCCTGAGTGTCATATACATTAAAAAATGTGCTTCCTCATATTAAAAATCATGATCTTGACCATTTAATATCTTTTACTCCATTCATGACTTTTAATTTTCAAATCAATAATTAATTTTATCTTCTTCCCAATAACATATTCATGTCATTAAATACATTCAAATCAGGAATTTATATTATAGATAGAACACATACAAAACATGATAAAAAAATAAAAGACTCTAAATAAGTCCATATCCAAAGATAATCCTCTAAATCCTTTCACATAATTATATCCAGAATCCATTAATTCAAATAAACATACATCTCATATATTTATTTCATTTACATTAAAAATTGTCTTCATCCTTGAAAGGCCCAAAACACATCCAAATAAAAACATAATCAAAGTAAGAGTCAAGAAGTACCTGAAAAAAGGTTATGGGATGGTACAGAAGGTAATGTGGCTAGTACATCATGAATAATCAATTTTAAATTAATAATTTGATGGGAAATTTCCATTCATTGGTGAGGACGAGGAGGGGTTCAGATGATGTTAGTTTACTAAAGTAGAAACCATGGAGGGATATCAGTTTTCTAGATGTTGTTCCAAATGGAATATTTTTGGAATATTATAGGTCAATATATAGGATGAATTTTATCCAAATACTAGTTGGCCACACAACAATCAAACATGAAAATATCATGGATTTACCTTCTCCATAAGGAATGAAATCATTAAAATACAAATAGGTGTAGCATGAGAAATAATAATGTGAATTAATGAAGAGGTATAAGGAAATTCTATAGGTGAAAGGATTTCAATTTAAGTAATGTGTGAATTTCATTGAAATTTTCTCACATTTAGTGTATCATAACATCATTTGGGGGGTTCATAGTATTTACGCATCAGAGGATTTACATCTTTAGAAGTTTGATGAGAAGAAAAATTTCCTTTAATAGTATTTGGATGTAGAAATTTTAATGTAGTGACTAGAGGTATATGTTGAGTAGGGAATGGAAGACATAGTGTTAAAACTCTGGAATATTTAATATAGGTTAAATTTGTAATACATGTAGTAGAGTAATAAATTTGATGCATTAAAGAGAAAAAATGTATAAGAATGGTGTTTCAAGGATCAATACTATTGTCAAAATTCATTTGGGGATGTATAATGTTATATTGAATCATTATATTGATGATAGTATCATTGTATGATCATTTATTTATAGGATTCATGAGGTGAAATGGTGGATAGATGAGGAATTAGAGGAAAAAGATTTTTGAGAGTCTAGAAGTATTTTAGGTATGAAGATTAAGAGATATTGTATAGATGGGACCATGATGTTATCACATGATGACAACATGGGAAAGGTTTTGAGTATATTTAATATAATATAAGAAAATCATTTTTTTATTCCCATGAAAATAAATTTTAAATTATCAAAGGAGAAAGTACAAAAATATTGTAGAAGGGGTTGAGTACGTGGAAAAGTTTGCATACACATTAGTATTTTGAAGCTTGATTTATGTAATGGTTTTTTCTGTATCTGATATTTCTCATTTTGTGGGAGTTTTTTGAAAGTACATGGATAACCCTAGAAAGAAACATTGGGAATATTTTAAGTGTCTACTGAGTTATTTGAAGGGAAGTAAGGATTTATATTTTTGGTTTGGAAAAGAATGTTCATTACAAGGGTTTTTTGATGGTGACCTTGAAACTGATGTCCTCCCTGAACCCCTATGTCATAAGGTACCCCTCTTGGATCGTGTTGGATGTACACTAAAATGTACTAGAATGAGAAACATGTACATATAAATAAGATGCATGAGGTAAATATTTATATAATATATTAGATATTATATATAATGTACATTTAATATATGAATTTGACATTTATATTATTCATGTATATAATTCTTGAAATAATATGTTTGTGTGTGATATATTTTATTTAGAGAATCCGGATGGTTTATTTTTCACTTACATTAATTAATGGATATGAATTAATTGATTGAAATTTTTCAATGAATTATATCCCTAATAGAAAAATTTAATACGATATGTTAGAGAATCCTCAGGCCTCAGCTATAGAATATGATGAGATCCTCATGTTGGGTGTGTGTTGTGTGATACTTGTTAACCTCTATTAACTCTCTTCCCCCCAAAAATTGCGTTTATCAAATATGGGAAGAAACTATCACACCATTGGATTATATATATCCTAATGAAACATTCAAGGCTCTATTGGCCATTATAATCCCTCAATGGAAGGGTGTTTTTTTCAATTGTCTTTATGTTCTCCCTCAAGCATTATCTTCCTAAGATAAGAAAATAGTTTTTTCAATTATCAACTAGTATGTGCTATATTTTTTTTATTTCATTTGAAAATTACTTGAATATAGATCTTCATATTCTTGGATTTTCATCATCTACATAGGGTCATTATATGATCATAAGAAACTCATAAATAGTATTAGAGGTTTTTTATTAAGGTTTTTAATGTGATTTAATCACTTGTTTTCAATGAAAAATGACATTAAATGTTTTCATAAAATCATATGAAAGTTTTGGACCCTTATGTGAGATTTGTAAGGTTATATATGATTTACCATTATGACGGTAAGATACATAATGTTAATAACCTTAAAAAGTCATTGAGTAAATGTTATACCCTTACACAATCAAGTTACGTAATGGAAAAAATACATTTACCCTAATGTGATACCCTTACGCAACAATATAGCAGGAAATGAAAAGGTTACACACTTTCTAAATCCTTTACATAAAATTTGTTTGACACTTTACCTATATGAATAAGAGTATTTTATATTCTATGTAATGATCCATGATTTTTATATATAATAATATTTTTTTGGATTACCTGTAAGAAATGGTGCTTCATAAAGATAATACCATTACACGAGAAAGTTGTGTATTTGTGATCTATGTATTAACATTATACAGTGGTATCGACCCACATAAAGGTATCCTTAACATTGAAAATTCAATTAAAATCATCACCCATAATACCTCTTGTTTTTATGAATTATTTTTTTCAAATAAATTTAATTTCTTAGATAACTTGTGTCACACGCAACACCGAGTTTTAATAAACTATGAAAAATAATTAATATTTTTATTTAAACACAAACATTAGTATCTAGTCCTTAAATATTTCATCATTAATAGTAATAAACACATTTTAAATATTATGTATAACTGTTTTATATGAAGAAACCATATTTACAAAAAGGTACTTAATTTTCGGTAGTCTTTACATGTTTCGAAAAAACTATTTTCGGAAAAAAAAATTATTTTGTTTTGTGAACAAATATAAACATAAATTTTAAAAAAAATATTAAGTAAATCTGATAAAATAAAAATAAATTCTTAAATCATAATGTAAAAATTTTATTGGGATGATTTTTTTTGGTTTTTTCATTAATAGTTATAATTTTTAATGAATACTGAAAAGTACTAGTTTTTATTGAAAACAATATTTTCATTTAAAGAATTTATAAGTCTAATTTTTGTTTTAAAGTCGTATTAACATTAAAATCAGTTAAATTATATATCTATTAATTCCAATTAGTTTATTTCAATTATTTTGAAATTTAATTTTGATATTAATGTAATTTAAACTTTTGAACATTTTCTCTTTGGAAAAATGCCTTCTCATCACGCTTGTCGGTTTAATTTTAAATTAATATTTTCTACTTCTATGAGTTGACTTTAAAAAAATGGATTCTGTATTTGGAATAATAACAATTTATATTATCTAATAATTCCAATATAATTTTTTACCATAATTAGTAGAAAAAACAATAAAAATGAATTTCCACGGTTAAGGTAAAATTGGTTTACCGGTGGTTAATCTAAAATGATAAGGGTTAAAATTGACCCGAAATATGTATAAAACCCATTTTCTGGATTTATTTTGATATTATAATGTATAATTCTTGATAATGGTATATTTTGGATCCTTGTGGCATGTGAAAACATGGGTACACATTTTTCATTTTTAAAATGTACAGTTGTGTCACTCACCTCACTTATAAACGATCACCCATTATCATCTCCTATTTATAAATACAACACCAATTGGTTAAGAAAATATCTGGAAAAATAACTTCCTCAAATAACTCCCCACATCCTATATACCTTGGTGAGATCAGAAATCCAATATAGGAAGGCTTTAGTTTAAACCTAAAGTGGTTGTCTGAAGAATAGGTAATGTTTTTAACTATGTATCTTTATTTTACTTCTTCTTATAACTCCATAAAATATTATTCAATTATATGATATATTAGAAAATATCTCCCATATATTTATATGATATTATATTTCTAGAATAACCTATAACCATCTCCACCTCTGTCAAATGGGACATGAAATGATAATTTTTGTGTATAGTGGACTACCTCCTTGCGAATCAATGTCATTCGTTTACCATAGAAACCTATCATGGATGGCTATAATGATGTATTAAATTTTTATATATAATATTATTATACTTATTTAATTATTATATCACATATTCTTTATAACATTTATTATATGGGAAAAAGATAATATCGATCATGTGTATGATTGGCTACCACCTTGCGAAGCGATGTGATTCATTCACACATTAAATGGAAGGTAATAAATATGAGTTTAATGAAAATATGTTATATATATGACATAAAAATTATTTTTTTAATTTTAATAAATTATTTAACGTTATTTATTTCAATCCATTAAGAAAATGGAATCAATGTTCATGTGTACGTATGACCTATCATCTTAATGAACGATGTATTTCATTATATATCTGTATCCATTATGGATTAATATAAATACATATATACTTAATATAAATGTTATTTATATCATTATTAACATTATTCAGATTATTTAACCATGATCAATGTAATTGGACAAAAAAATAAATCAAAACATACATGAAAAACAAATCAGTTGTTGCTCCAAACTTGACTTTAACATGGAATTGTTAATAAATGGGTTATAAAATGTTATAAGTAATTAATATATGGTTATATATATATAATTATTGTTATTAAATAGATTTATAATAAACTTATATTTATTATATTATATTTTTGAATGTGTATGAAGAATTTTGAGACTTCAATTAAGGGATTTACGTCTCACTTTTTTACTTCGCTAAGACACATTCCATATTCACCACCTATTTCTTTTATGGGGCGTTTAAAATTAACATGAATGTATATAATGATTATTATCGAGAAATTTAATGTTATTTACTTATCCATTAAATTATATCTCCTTCATGGGTTTTATAGTTCAAAATCTACAAACGTGGTATGTGGTTTTTGTCTCAATTTGCCTTCTTTGAGACATATGTTATGTTAGGCACTGATCTTCTTTTATAAAGTGTATATACACCCCCTTTGACATTAAATATAATAAATTTATTTATTCAAATGATATTATAATTTAAATTTAATTTTATGGTGCTTACTATTGAAATTTACCAATGTGGTAAGGGTTTTATGATACAATCTCATCGTTGATCAGAACTATTTATTTTTATGTTTCTGATGATGAAATATTATGATCTCTGTCTCAAGAAACTCAAAAATTTTATTATCCTACTTCTATTTAATTAGAACACATTTTTTACTTTCATTTTCCCATTTTTATACACTTAATATTTAAAATTAATGTTTTTAAATTAAACTGGATTTATTTATCTCTTCGGTCGAATATCCATTCTTTTCCATGTCCAAGTTTTCTAAAAATGTATTAAATTTTTTTTAATGTTACTATATGAATTTTTAAAGTTATTTTTAATCTTTTTAAATTTTTTTAAAAAAATTTAAAGGTAATCTATATATCATTTTCCAAGAAAAGCCCATTTGTCTTTGACTATAAATGTGAAAGGATTATATTTATTGACGTGTACGACATTAACAAATTTTCTCACCATCATGAACATTATTTTGTTTGAAGAATAATTTATAATTTTTCAAGTTTATTTTCATTGAAAAATATTTCCAAAATATTTTTTGAATACTTATTTTAAAAAATTTATCTTCAATGAAAATTTATTTTCCTCAATAAATGTTCCCAGTGATCTTTCAAAATCATTTTCTATATTAAATGACATTAATTGATGTTACTTATGATTTTATGGGGATGTGATCCAAGGATTCCATTCTTATTCATTCTCTAGATGGATTATTTTTATGATGACAAGATTTTTTTGAAACCCATTTCTCTTCCATGGGTTATTTCGTGATAAAATGCTTATGAAACCCACTTTCTTTTCCATTGGTTATTCATTGATGAAATGATAAAATGATTAGGAAATATATTTCTTTTCAATAGGTTATGGTATGCTTAAAGGCTTATGAAACCCATTTCTTTTCATGAGTTATGATATGATAAATGTTTTATGATTTTTTGACACACATATGTATAATTTTCATCCTGTGTTAGGTGGGACCTTTATTTCCCTACAATTATTTAGGTAAAGATTGATATCTCATGAGAAAAAAAGTACTGTAATAGGGATTTAACCCTAATCAGTATGGGACTATTTCCACTATTATTCTCTTTAGAGTTTACCATGACTTATATAATCGTTTGGGGAGTGAAGTCATCCCACTATAATAGTCTTGGAAATGGGCCTTGAAATACTAAAGAAATTATTTTATATTCTTACATTTATTCCACAAATCATTGACTTATTACAATGTTTTGTTCTCATGGTTCATGATTTTTATTCCATTATGATTCATATTTTATGAAATTCTATGATTTAGGTCATGAATCAAGTTTATGATATATTTTATCTGGGATATAGTTTTATTATGTTACACTATATTCTCATACCATTATTCTCATGACATGTTGATATCTCACTTGTTTACCCTTATTAAAGATTTGATATCACCATTTATTATGTTTTTTCTATGTTACGATGAAAGGATTTATGTATGATATGTCTAAGAATGGTTCTAGTAATGAAGATAATATTTTTAGATGAAATATCTCACTTATGAACTAGTTAATTACATTTCCAAGTTTCCAAAGGCACTAGAACTAAATGAATATGGAATGGATAATTATGTTATATAATTAACATTCATCTATTTAGATGTAATATCTATATATTATAAGTCTATCTCTATACAGTTGGTATCAAATAAATGTTTAGTTAAACTTTTTTAACTAGGAGGAAAAAAATTTAGTGAGAATAATAAAGAGATGTCTAAGTATAGAAAAATATCCAGTAATATTATTGAAGGATATAGAATGTGGTTTCTAAGAAATTTCATCCCTGTTAGGATACAAAAATTAGATGTGGTTATATAATAGATTTTCCTATGGGTATTTAATTATAAAAGGGTGCATGAATCATTACTCAAGCATTAACTAGTACATGAAAGCAGGCCTTACTGCACACCTAGTTTTACACTCCTAGGGGATATAATTTGGAAATTCAAAAACTCTTTACAAACAATCGTGAAAGATTTAAATAGATGATGATTATGAATGACTTATGGTAAACATAAGGATTTTTAGATTAGAAATAAGGTTTCATGATTTATACTACCTATAACTGATTTTTCATGATTTTTTGGTACCTCTATATGATTTTTGTTTCAATGAATATGATTTTGGGTTTTAGTCAATTTCTAGATCCCGAAGGAACCGTGTTAATGCTGACTGTGATGGAAAATGAGATGATTTTCTTCCTGAGTAGAAAATATTATGTTATCTATAATGAAAAATATAATATCTATGATCACAAAACATTCTCAAGGCATTAATAAGATTGAAATTCCATATGAGAAAAAGAGGGAACAAAATTCTATTGATTCCTTCATGAGGAAACTCTTCCTTTATTTCATTGGTTGTGTTGGTTTTATAGTCTATAATAAATTGATCAGTGCCATTAAAAATATATTTTTCATTCTCTAGTGTTTATAACATGAAATATTCATTTTGGATGTCTATCATTTGGAAGGAGAAGCAGATCAATGGAGAAATCTTATCAACAATACAGGGGAACATGATACAATTGACTCCATAGAGTGGGATGAGTTTAAGTGTATATTTTTCAATATATACATTCCTCATATTCTTTGTAAATAAGTGTAGAAGTAATTACTTGAGCCAAATAATAAGGATGATGAATCATTTGGTACCTATGAGGAAAATTTTACAATACTTGCAAGGTACGCTTCTAGAATTATTATCCGACCTGAATGTAAGGTTGATTGACTATTTAGTGGCTGAAAAATAATTAATTGAAGGGATTTATCAATACGGTACATCAATAACTATGAATAAATAATTTTAGGTTCTCTATATGTGGAAATAGAGATCATAGTAAACCATCAATATCATGCGTTTGTTAAGAAATGGAAGATGGATTTAAAAGGAAACTCTAAAAACAATGAAGAGAATAAGATGATCCATCCTTAATGATAAAATTTTGGAAGGAAACATAGAGGAAATTGACTTAATGGGAATGGTAAATTTTATAAGTATTGAAAGGAAGGTCATCGGGAAATTGAGTTCAAAATCTATGGTATGAAGTTAGTTAATGATGCAAATAGAGAAAAATATCCATATAAGACACTAATTACACTCTAGTGTTTCAAATAAAAGGAGCATGTTCATTATTCCAACCAGTTCCTAAATATGAAGGTCAGTGATGACAATCAATGGCATAAACCTATTAATCTGAGATACAAAGGTAAATATCAGGAAATCATATTTTTCTGAAGAGGGGTTTCATAATGACCTGGTGAAAGGTACACTTACCATCCACTCTGGAACTACTAATGTCTTATTTGACTTAGGATATAACCATTATTTCAAATCTACATAATTTAAAAATGGTATCAAAATTACATCCAAGTGATTAGATATATAATTAATATTGAAAACCTCTAATGGTATGATGATTGCATCTCAAGTATATGATTCTTCTCCTATTGAAGTTTACGAGAATGTGCTGCAAGAAAATATTTTCATTCTTATCCTAGTTGAATTTATGGTTATGTTAGGAATGGATTGAATTTATCAATATAAATCACACATTAATTTCCTAGGAAAGTAATTCATGTTTGATATACGAAACCAAACTTTGATTTACTATCAGTGTGATGATAAATATGAAATTCGAATGTAAATCACATCCATTATATGGGTTTTGATTTCTGTTAAAGAAGGGAATTTATCTCTTATGGCTGGGGAGAAACTCAACATCGGAAATGTTCCAATTGTGAATGATTTTTATGATTTTATTCTAGAATAGTTTTATATTCTTCCCCCAAAATGTGAAGTTGAATTATCAATATAAATCCCACATGATTTCATACCTAATTTAAAGACGCCATATAGAATGATCCAAATTGAGTTGTGGGAATTAAAAAAACTCTAGTAGAACCTTGACAAGAGATTCATTCATCTATGTTTTTTACCTGGGGTGAACCTATTATTTTTTCTAAAAATATAGTGGTTAGATGCAAAAATGAATTGATTATTATGAGATGAACAAGATCACAATCAGGAACTAGTATAATCTACTTCATATTGATGACCTCTTTGATCAACTATGTGGAGCTAAATACTTTTCCAAGATTTAAATTTATACTAGATATCATCAATTGCGGGGTAATAAGGAGGATATATCCAAGAAAGTTTTCCATACAAGGTATGGATTCCATGAATATATAGTGATGTCATTCGATCTTACTAATTACATCTCTATCTTCCTGGATTTAATGAAAATTTCATTAAAAATTACCATGTTTCATTTTTGGTAGTATCTATAGATGGTGTTATTATCTATTAAAATAGTATGTAAGAGCATGATGATCACTTAGTAATCATAAAAAAATACATAATGGAGGAGAAACTATAAGAAAAGATAAATTTTTTTAATTTTGGCTAAAAAGGGATTCATTTTTGAGTCATATAATCTATAGGGAGGGTATATCGGTAGATCCATCAAAGACTAAGGCTATTGAATGTTGACCAATAAAATCCATGGTGGGGGGATCCATATTTTTATTATTATATATGGTGTAAGATCATGATATTTTTCTAGAGAAATCTTGAGCTCATTTTTAGGTAGTCTTTTTTCTTGTTTTGGTTATACATTGTTTAAGGAATGTCTTGGGATCACCGGGGTGAAAATTGGATGTTTTTAGGGGTTTTGGGTAGTGTACGGTTGGTTCATTATTTTCACAAACCATTCACCATTCCCCAGAAAACTATGAAACCCAAAATAGTGTGGGATTCCATGGTTTGTGTATGGTTTATCAAATAGTGTTCCCTCTTAGTAATAACCATGAGACCCCTAAGAGGAGGCACATAGTTAGGCACATGGTTATGGAAAACAGTGTGGCCCATATAAGAAACCATGAGTATGGAATATTAAGACCTATAAAAATTGTTATAAATTTATCTAACCCCTTTTTTATATCCCTAAACAGCCCGACTTGACCCTAACCCATTTCAATTTGATTATGGAAGCTCTAAAAATAATTCCACAGAATTATAACCTCTATTCATAGTTAATAAAAGATCAGGTTTAAGAATCGGCACCTCTCTAGGTATGTGATCTCTTCCTAATTAGTTTTCTATCTCTCTCCATCTCTCTTCCTTGACGAATATGGGATTGTTTAACTTCATTAGCATGGGTTTAAACCTAGGTTTTATTGTATGTTGTTCTGTTTGATCTGGTTTCTAGTATTTGGTTTTAGATATTTTTATTCTTCATGTTCCTGATCATTACACTTTTGTTGGGGATTTTGTTGGTGAACGATCATCAACAATCATAAGTTAGGTGGTCTAAATTTAAAATCCCATAGACCTAGTTTAATTTCATTTATGTAATTGTGGAATTGAAATTTACATTATTTGTAAATTTCCTTTGGAATTTACTTTTATTAAATTTAATTTCCATGTGAAAATTAAATGGGTTGAATTTCGTGAAATTGTAAATTGGATGAATTGGATTAATTAATTGGATAATTAATTAATGGAATGATGTGGTTATGGAAATGATGTGACATTGGAATTTTTGAATTGGTCAATTAAATGAGATTTTGTAACTGGTTAATTATTAAGATACAGAATTTATAAATAATAGAAATAATGGGATGGTTACACTAACCTTGAAGGGTTAATGGGTTATGGGAAAAATGTTGATAAATGGTTTAAATGATGAATTGTTCATACTATTCCATGTGATTAAATTAATGAACCATGATTGATTAGGTAATTGAAATGTAATACCATGATTTAGAATGTTGATTAGAGGTTTATTTATGATTAACCTTTTAAAAAAATGATATACATGTGATATATGTGATTTTGTTTCACAAACATGTCATGGGACATGGACTGATGCTTCAAATACCCATGTGGTGATAGATATTGAATTCTAGACGCAAATTCTTGTATGTGGTAAATGAGTGTGGGACATTGACTGATGCATCAAAATACCACTTGTGTAATAGTTTGATAAAAATGATATGTGAAACAAACTAATTCATCAAATTCCCATGGGGTCTTATCCATGACATTCTAGGCCCAAAATGTTGGCATTGGACTATGGTAACAATTACCCGTTATATAAATTTAAATTAAATGTATAATGAAATACCATGTGACAATTAATTTTGAATAACTATGTGATATATCTTAGACTCAAACATGGGAAAAAGTAGGTATTGATGGGTTGGGTGTCTTCGTGAAACTAGAATATTATGTGTTTAACTAAATAATAATGAAATGTGATAACTATTTACTTCATGCATTGTATTTTATTCATTATACATCTATATACATTTTTTTCACTGGATATAGTTTTAGACTCAATTTTTGATGGACTAATGAGTTTTACTTACACCCTACTCAGGCTGCCGGATCTGTACCCCAATATACTTCATGTTTGTAGAATAGGATAAGGGAAAGAGCCCTATGTTAGATGGCTATGTCGGAATAGAGCAGGGATCAATGAACCAGACATGCTTTTTGGACCCTCTTGGGAGTGTTAGTGTGCATATATTTATTTTATTTGAAACTATACAAGTATTTGGAATGAAATATCTATTATTTAGTTAGTGATATTTTTTTCCAGTTTTGGTTCATCATGTGATACTAGTTTTTTTAGGTTATTGTATTATTCTGGTTGTTGGTTGTTGCCTATTTGGTTATTTCATGATTATTTCAATTGTTGTTCTACTTTGATAATGTGGGTATAGTCTCCCCAAGTTATATATATTAGACCCTCACATCTAGTCAGAAACTTCTTGAATACGGTTAAGCACTCCGGATCTCACGTAGCCGACATACTCGGGGCACCGGTATATGGAACTTGGGTCAGGACATTACAAAGTGGTATAAATGGACGTTTATTTCCTTTTATTTTATCCTATAATTTTCCTAATGTTTAACTTATATTATGATGTTTCATTCCTTGTTTAAGAGCTCGTGTTTGGGAGTATCCTACCCATTTATAAGGGTAAACCCAAGTACCTAGGGTGGGATTGTTGTTATTGATGTGTGTTTTTATAGTTGGATATTATTTCACCTCGACTGCTCCACTAGTTGTGTGACATGGTTATTATATATGAGATTTTATGTGATTTTACTTATGGACTAGTATGAAATGAGGGTGGATTAGGCATTCATAATTCTAGGAACTCATTAATTTTTGGGACATGCATCATTTTTAGGCACGCACGGAAAACCAGGTTTTGTTTATGTTGTTGAAATTGAAATATTTTTATTTACTTATGTATTTGAACTGAAAATGGTTTCTAATATGGAATATAAAGATTTAAAATGATGAAATATTTGAATAATTCATTGTCTAATGAGAAATTGGAAGATGATAATGTGTTTACCCATTTTTAACCTTGACCTAAGTGAGGGATGGTTAAGGGGAGTGATAGCACCTTGGTTTTGACTATGTCGTTGGTTTTGGGGGATGAATTGTTAAGGATTTATGTGAATACCTATAATTGTGTAAATGTTTTGTAATGTTTCCTAATATGTGTGTTTGTTATTTTAGAGATATACCTCAATGAATAATCAGGTTGAGAGGAATACATGAGGTTATGTCTTGAGATGATCCACCAGTAGTAGAACCGGAGGCACCAATAGTGGCTGGTGAAGAATTCAGAGAGCAGTTTCGTGTGAAAATTTCTTGGTTTATGAAATTTATTGAAATAGACCTTATGAGGGTGGTAAATATTATTTCCAAATTGATATAGGAGTTTCAGTTGCATCACCCTAGGAATTTAACAATAGAGGGTGGGGCTTAAAAATAATGTTCTGGATTGATTCTATCCAGATGATTCTTGACCACTTAGAGACTCATACTAAGAAAAGAGTCAAGATGAAAACTTATATGTTGTGAGGATTATGTATGTGATGGTGGGACATCTATATGTGGAATGGATAAATAGAAAAACAACAATGGAAGGCCTTAAATGTAATGTTCCTATAACACTTTTATCCCAAGACTATGAGATGGAATAAGGAAGTTGAGTTTATGAGGCTAAATCAACGGAGCATGCTTTTGATGGACTATGTTGGATGAATTATGGATTTCCAGCGCATTGCTCCAGAATTATCATGGGATGATACTACCTCATCATAACATTTTCAAGATGAACATAAAAGAGAAAATAATCTCTAGGTGAACATCTTTAGGCTGAATAAGTTTTCTGAAGTGGTGAATTCAGCTCTCATTTATGAGATGAAATTAAAGGAGGCTTACAGAAAATGATAGGTTTTTTTATATAAGTTAAGGATATTTTTATTTAAAGTGTAGAATGAATAGTAATGAGAATATCAGCTAGGTTGATAGAAATAGACGTGGATGGGGGAAGGTTTAGTTATAAAGGTCCTTACCCAAGAGACCTTCCACCAATGCGGTAGGTCGGGAAACATTCATAGATATTGTACCTAACCCCCAATTGAGTGCTAATATTTGGGATGGATGGTAAATATTCAAGGTTTCTATAATAACCCATCATATATTCTTATTGAGGGAGTATTTATATGGAACCAGAGTATGATAAGGGGGTCTTCTACACCATATGAGTATGAAAGTTGGAGTTCTACTAGCTATGGAGGAAGAGGCAGTGGATGAGGTGATTCTTAGAAAGAGTTCTCATATCAGAAGAGTGGTATAGCTTAGGGTAATCACTCCATAACACATGGTATAGGGGAAGGATAATTTCATGTTGTTCAACCTACACTTTTGGATAGTGAGGATGGACCGTGGACAATTAGAGGTAATATTCTTGTAGATTATATTCTAGCTAGTTGTTTATTTGATATTGGTGCCTCTCATTATTTTATATCTACACAACATGTGAATGGGATGAGTTTGGAAATATAGTTTTTGAACTGGGTTATGGATATTGATACACCTTTGGGGGTACGTTCGAGAGACATCTGTTTGGGTAAGGGGGTTCACTTGAGACTAGAGAGTATCATTTCCTATGAGATATTTACATACTTTATATGTCAGGATTCAACTTCATTTTGTGTCGGGACTGGTTTGTAGCATACAAAGCCCAAATAGTCTGTTACCACAAAGAGTGACTTTTACATCTCCTAAGGGTGATAATTATATACACCATAAAGACTGGGATATTCAGGTGGGCCATACAGGGATAGTTTATCAGCAATTGGGGGAGCTCGCGTCCCAAGATTCTAGTCTATTACTGAATGATCGAGGTGTAATGAATGATACATGGCCACCCATAGTGAATAGGTTCTAGGATTTGTTTCATGTGGACTTATCATGGATTCCACTAGTGAGATATGTAGAATTGAAAATTGAGATCATATTGAGGGCTAATCCAGTTTCGACATCACCATAAATAATGGAACCAATAGAGCTTCAAGAGCCCATGACTCAATCGGAATATTTTAAGGATAAGTTATTTAAAAATCTAAGTATGACTACATGGGGTTATCTAGTTTTTTTAAAGAAGGATGATGATATTTTTTGACAATGTGTTGATTAATAGAAGTTGAACCATATTACTCGGAAGAATTGGTATCATCTTCCATGTATCAATGATCTATTTGACCAATTGAGAGGAACATGAGTTTTCTCTAAGATAAAATTGTGATTAGGGTATCATCAGTTGAGATTATGACCTCCTAATACAAATGAAAATAATTTGAAAATTAGGTCTGGAAATTATGAGTTCTTCATGATATTGTTCAAGCTGATAAGCTCACCAACAATGTTTATGGAATTGGTGAACTTAATATTCCATCCATTTCTAGATCAGTTTATGTTAGTGTTTGTGGATGACATCATGGTGCAATCCAAGACACATAAAGATCATACCCAACATCTTGACATCATTCTGAGTACACCGAGAGAGCATCAGCTATATGAAAATATAACTAAGTGCCAATTATAGATAAATCATGTACATTTCATTGGTCACATCATCTCAAAGGAATGTGTTCCAGTGGACTTAGAGAGAGTTCAAACAGTTTTTTCTTGGGGCCATCCCACGAATTTATGTGATATCCATAGTTTTCTTTATTTTATTGGATATTATCAAATGTTCATCCAGGACCTTTCATACTTGGAACAAATTTTTATAGGCTTGATCAAAAAGGGAGTTAATTTTTAATGGTCAGGATCATGTGATAATTCCTTAAATGAGTTGAATATGTGCGTGAAAATGGAACTAATCATGATCCTACCAAATCTTGGGAAAGAGTATATGATCTTTTGTGATGAATTAAAAGTGGGTCTTGGATTAGTGTTGATATAGGGGGCTGGAGTGGTAGAATATGGGTCATTATAGTTAAGGACACATGAATAGAACTACATTATGCATAAATTTGAATATGTTGTATTTTTTTATGCTTTTTAGTGTTGGAAGAATTATCTATTGGACAAAAATTTTACTATGTATACAAATAATAAGATCCTAAAGTATATCTTTTACTAATGATTTTTGAATATTCAGAAGTTAATATGGGTTGAGTATATTCAGTCTTCTAATTTTAATCTATAATATATGATTGGGAAGGTAAATAGTGTTGTCGACACATTGAGAAGAGAGAAAAATATGTAGGTAGTTTGGGAGAGTAGTTCCAAGTTGAATACAATGACCTTTCATACTATGATGCATGTTTTGGTTTAGGAGGACTAGGAGCACATGACACTCACATCTGTGGTAGTAGATTCTACAGTTTTGAGCTTTTTCATAGAGAGTCATTATGATGATCTAGAGTTTTTGTACAAGAGTGAAATCCATGAATGTGGAGATTCACCTTCAGATATAACAATAGATGAGGATGATATCATCTATGTCCAAGGCCCTATAGTTATGCCTATAAGTATGTGAAAGGGGATGATGAATTAATTTTATGCTTATAAGTGGATGGTTAATCCAAGTGTGACCAAACAAATTTGTGAACTATAATGGTAGTATTGGGGGCCAGACATGAAAGAAGAGATTGTAGGGTTTGTGATGAGATGATACACGTGTCACAGGTTAATGTTATGAATCAATAACCCAGTGGTTTAATATATCTATTTACAATTTAGGAATTGAAGTGGAATAATGTTACCATGTAATTAGTGTTGGGTACCCCAAGGATGCATTGGAATAATGATGCTATTTATGAGGTTTTGGGTTGAATCACTAGAGAAGGTTATTTCTTGCATGTACAAAAGTCATTATCAGTGGATTAGTTGGGAGACTTTTATATTCAAAAGATATTCCATCTACATGGGGTGCCGTGGAGTATTATTTCAGACCTATACTTGCATTTTGCTTCATTATTGTAGCATCGATTAAATAAGGTTCTTGGTATATAGGTTCTGTTGAGTGTGTCATTCCACCCACAGATAGATGGGAAATTGGAATGTACTATATGGGTGCTTGAGGATATGCTTTAGGTTTGTGTCTTGGACTTTAAAGGGTCTTGGAATAAGCACCTAGAGTTTTTATATTTCTATGATAACAATATGTATTAGGAATCATTGTAGATGGATCCCTATGAGGCTCTTTGTGGTTAGCCATTTAGTTCACCTATATGTTGGATTGAGGTAGGTGAGTCAGAGCTGTTGGAACTAGGTTCCATTTAAGAGACATCGGAGCATGTACAACTGATTTAGAAGTATGTGGCTATATATTAGAGTAGATAGAATTCATATGATGATAGACTTTAGTAAACCCAAGAGCTTTCAAAGGGTGATCATATTTTCCTTATGTTTTTTCCTAGATTGGGTAACCATAGGATTTGGAGATAGGGAAAGTTGGTGTAGAGTTTTAGTTGGACAATTTTAGTTCGTAGAGAGTATCAGGTTGTTGGTTTACTGATTAGATCTTCCACAGAGGCATAGTGTTATGCCTGACGTATTTCCTATGTCATATATTTGATTGCATCACCCAGACCCTTCTCATGTGATCGATGTGGATGATGTTGAGATTGAGACGGATGAATCATTTGAAGATAATCTAATACATGTGTCGGTTCATAGTAAGAAACAGATGTAGGGAAAGACTCTGATGATAGTTTTAGAATTTTGGAAACAAGGTTGTGTTCTGGAGGAAATGAGGGAGAGAGAACCAAATATTTGGGCACAATGACCTGATCTTTTTATCTCATAATCTTAGAGATTATTTGGTGTGCATCTCGAGGAAGATCTATTATAAGTTGGAGATATTGTAAGATCTAGAAATTTTTTTGGAGATATATTATGCTCATTATCAAGTATTCTTTTGTATTTTTTTTATGATTTGGTTGAGGAATATCTTGGGAACATTCGAATGAAAATTAGAAGTTTTTAAAGGGGTTTGGGTAGTGCACAGTTAGCGCATAGTTTTCCAAAACTCTTCCCCTCTCGTCAAAAAATCATGAAACACCAGATAGAGGGGCACTGTCGAATCAGAAGTCATATTCTAAATTCTCTATTCATTTTTGTTTTGGAAATCACAAACTCTATTTTTAAATGAATTTATATTTTATTTTATCATGTCTACTTTAATTATTTTTGTTTTACATTTTATCTTTATGATTTTCCTTATGAATACCATTATTATTGTACCCATTATTATCATACCCATGATTATCTTCATGACCCTGGATACAATTTACATCATATTTACTGATTACGATTCTCATCATACTCACCGATTATAATTTTCATCATACACATTGTTCATTATCATACTTACAAGATAAATCATACTCATTGTCTTAATGAAAATCATAATACACATTTACTGTTCTAATTGTATTTTATTAGAAGTGATAAATTATTTTCAGTCCCACTTTTTGAAAACTAACAAAAAGTATTTTATCAAAAGAAAAATCTTTTAATACAAACGGTTTTGTGTATTCTGTTTTGATATAAATTATAAAATGATGTCATTTTTTTAGTTACAAGATGACCATTAGAGTTCCAGGTGTCCAAGTACCTCTGAATTTTCAGGAAAAAGTCCAACTATTGCCGGAAAATATGACCATTGGAGCCAACACCTATAAATACCAGGTCATTTATATGATCTCACAACTTTTGGAAGAACTGATACTCTATGCGAGCTCTACCAAAATTGGTTTGTGTGAAATCATTGAAGTGATCAATTCATGAACAACTTGTTCGACATACTTATAATTATCAATAGATTTGTTTTGATTCCTGAGACATAAATCATTGGTGATTATGATTGAGGGATTCTAGTCATAGGGATACATATCCACCAATCATTTTAAGATCAAGGGATTCTAAGGCAAGGAAGACAGAGGTTCTGATTACCGTTTTAATCAATGACTTGTAGGGATAACAAGATAGAAGCCGATAATGATATCAAGGTCTTACCCTAGTGTGGGTAACATAGACTTGATTAAATGTATAAATCAAGGGACATATTTTCATGGTTATTGGATACCATTATTTTTGGGTTAAAATAATTGTATTCTTTTACATTTCCACTGCATTGTAATATAATGTGAATTATTTTATATATTCATTTCTATATTTCTTATATTGTTTATTGTAATGAGTCTAGTTATGATACTTTTATAATAAACTCTGATTTTGATCTTTGAAATTATGATTTTAGTAATTATGATCTTTTTAATTACTCAATATGATTCAGTACACTTTATGATTGAATTGTTTTATTTTTTTTACTCTGATCATTTTACACATTCTGATTATGATATTTTACACACTTACTCTATTTAAATCATTTCAAGAATGAATATGATTAATTTCATTTATTCCCTCTGGGTTAAATTATCATAATCAACCAGATTACGAAACTTTTATAACTGTACCCTTGGTAATATCTGATTAATGATTCAATACAATAATAGGTGTTGTGAATTGAATTAGTTTAAATTATTTTAAACTAAATTCTTTTAGGAATAAAAATTAATGTTTTTAACCTACAATTGACCCCCCACATATATTTTTCCACATCCATATACATTACGATCCAAAAATTAGTATCAAAGCAGGATTCCACTGATTATATATTTTTCTTATTTACTTTTCCCAGTTATTTAAAATTTTTATAAACATTTTGTTTTTAAATATTTTTTACACTAACATGTATTGTGGAAAAAGAAATTTTTTATTTTTTTTAAATATGGAAGGACTTAATATCAGTTAAATTGACAATCTCAATACTATAATACCATTAATATTTTATGGCAATGATTATGAATATTTGAGAGATAGAATGAATACTTTTGTGGACAACACTGGAGTTGACTATTTTTTTATACAGACTATAGAATATAAAATTCTCGAAAAGGATGTTAAACTCATTAATAATAAAGAAAATAAACAGTATAAATTAAATTTTAAGGTATGAAATACTTTAATTTCATCAATGACTAGAAATATATATAATAATATTTCATCCTGTGTAGAATCCAATAGTATTTGGATGAAAATGGAGATTACTCATTTTGGTACATCTAAAGTGGTTGATAATAGAATAGATCGGCTAATAGAAGAGTATTTGGATTTTGAATTCATTTATAGAGGACTTGTTTTTAAGGTACAATAAAGATTTATAAAAATTGTGAATAGTTTAAAATCCATGGGATATAATGGACTAGATGATGAAACTCTTGTTGATAAGATCATAGACATCATTCCTAATGAGTGGGAATAAAAAATAACTTATATTGATGAATTTAAGGTTACAAGTGTTACTCTTGATGTGTTTTTTGGAAGTATTTTTCAAAAATAAAATAGATTGAAAAGAGAAGCATAAAATTCCGAAAAAGGGAATTTTGCAGTTTCTTTTACTACTACTATAAATCAAAACAAATCCAAGACTCCTGAGAAGTTTTTAAGTCTAGAATGGAAAATAAATTAGTGATTTAATTTGATTCAAGTGAATCATAAAATTAAGAGAATAAGCTATCAAATCTTGCTTAAATAATGAACTAGATTTTTGGGAAGAAGGACTTTTATTACAGATATAAGAAAAGAAATAAAGATCAGAAAGATACTGAAGTTAATTGTTATGAATGCAAGAAATCCAGACACATAATACTGGATTTACCAAAGATAAAAGAAAGGATATGATGTAAATACATTCATAAAGTAATTATAAAATTTACTATATTTAAAAAAGAAAGAATTTATTAAAGGAAAAATTATTCTTGGAGTACTAGTGGAGGATACTCTTTAGATGAATCTTCAAACAATGAAAATTGTGGACCAAAGAATATTGGTCTTCTTTCCAGAATACCTATTGAAAATTAATGTTTCATGGAAAAGTTACACACTACCGAATATTTTACTAACATGTCTTAAAATGAAAATTATCCTAATGAGAATAATTCCCCATATTTAGATGAAGAATCATCCTTAGCAAGTGATAATAATACATTACCCTCATATGAAGAGGTTTCTAGATTATCAAAATTACTATAAAAGGAATCTATAATGTTATTAAGAAATTTGAAAAGGAATAATCTATAATAATTGTTTTGAAAAAATAAGTATCAAATCTTGTTAAATATATTTATAAGAAATGTTTGGAAGATTATTCTATTTCTAAAAGAATTTACGAAGTAAATTATGAAAAGGATAATCTTTCAAAATATTTTGAAAAAGTAATTTCTAAAAAAAATGATCTAAATTAAAAAATCACATCTTAATATAATTCTAATGTGGTTAAAAATTTAGTTATAAGACGAAAGTCAGAAAATTTTTCATTACATAAACTTTTGAAAAACAATTACCACTTTTAAAGATGTTTTTTACAAAATGTATAAACAACTTCACCAATAATGTCATAGTTTAAGAATGGGATATATTCATTCAAAACTATTTTTTAGTGTCAATTATCTTGTTCCTGAAATTAACCCCTTTTGCAAAAAAATGTCAATGTGGAGGGAATTGGAATAAAAATTATTCCTAAAATAAAATTCCATATTTAGGGTTACAAAAATCCTCTTTTTCGTAACAAATGTGGGTTCCCAAAATCTTTATTTCTAACATTTCTCTATCCAATAAATTTTGGATTCCAAATATCTAATTGTTTTATTCTCAGGAAAACAAAGAAATTTCAAAAAAAACATATGGTACATGGATAGTGGATGTTACTAGTATATGTTTGGTAATAAATTCATCATTGAAATGATTATTTAAATAAAAGGCCGAAGAGTTACCATTGGAGACAATGCTCAAGGAATGATTGTTGGTATATGTAATATTGTTCTCATTAGAAAAGATTTTATTTCAAAGGTTTTATTTGTAAACGGTCTTAAGAATAACCTTATAATCGTAAGTAAATTATGTGATGAAGGTTTCCTTGTGATGTTTTGGAATGATAAATGTGTAGTACATAATTAGAAGAACGAATTCATTCTCTCTTCGCATAAGCATGAGAATGTTTAAACACTCAACTTAGACTACCTTAGGAGACAAGACTTACCTTGCCTTGGTGAAATTGAAGATCAATCTTGGTTATGTAATAGAAGTGTAGGACACTATAACCATAGGAACTTATATGAATTTTCTAAGAAAAGACTTGTTAAGGATCAACTAGAACTAATATTTGATTCTTGAAACGTCTGCGACCATTGTAAATATAGAAAGAAACATAAGTCAATATTTAAATTAATTAATGATGTTTCAATTTCTGATTCTTTATTGTTTGTGCACATGGATATTTTTGTTCCCACAAAAATTTAAAGTGTTAGAGGTGAGTATTATATTTTTTTAGTTGATGGCTACACGAGATGTACATGTGTTTATTTTTTAGAAAAGAAATATGAATCCTATGGTTATTTTAAAACTTATTTATCTATTGTTAAAAATGAGAAAAACCTTCAGTTGATAACTATTCATAGTGATAATGGTAAAGAATCTGTAAATTATGACTTTGAAATTTTTTGTAGTAAAAAATGGATTATAGATAACCTTTTAGCACCTAGAACTCCTCAAAAAAATGGTTTTGTTGAAAAAATAAATCATATTATTTAGGAAATAACAAGAACCATGACAAGTGAATATTCTATTGAAAAAAAATTTTGGGATGAAGCTGTGAGTACTGTTTTCTATAATATAAGTCATGTTTTAATTAGACCATTTCTTAATAAAACACCATATGAATTATGGATTCCCCTAAATCCAAAATTATAATACTTCAATTTATTTGGATGCAAAATTATTCATTTTCAATATAAAATATAATTTACATAAATTCACACCCCAATGTGATGAATGTATTTTCTTAGGCCATTACACTACATCTAAGTCTTTTAGAGTTTTCAATAAAACTTTGTGTACAGTTGAGGAGACAGTACACGTAAAATTTGATGAAACTCATCCTTTAGATTTTAAAAAACCCAAACCTACATATTCTAATGTGTTTTCCAAAAAATATTAGAAATTATGGAGGTTGGGCATATTATTCAAATAAAGTAAAAGATAGTGGCTGAGAAGAGTACAGGAAAACAAGGAAAAACACAAAGCAAAAACAATTTACCAATCTTTTTCAATAGTCGTTCACTTCGTATCCTTTCTTCTTCTGGAAGAGAATTCCAGTGAACCCTTCCACAACCATGACCTCGACCTGTTGATCACTCCCTACATGAAGGAAGATATTGAAGCCTTTTTAAAAGATTCTCTGCATCAGGGCTTTCAGAATCATAGTTTTCCCCTTATCGTTACTCACATTTTTTAAGAAAAGTTTCTCTTGTCATAGACTGATCCATTCCATAAATGGGAATTACTTCCATCAGGTCCACAATCTCTTGGAGATTTTTCTCATTTAGAGATATTAGTGTTGAATCATTCATTTCAATTTCACCTATATGTTGCTCAGATAGAGCGGAATTGTTACCTATAATCAAATTCTCATCCACCACTATAGTGGGAACCATGGATTTTGTCTTCTTGTAGGAAACGAGATGAAATCCTTCACTATCCACAAAGGGAATTGAAGATTTAGAAAAGATAGTAGATTTCTGATTCTAATATATTTTTACATTTCCAGTTACCTAAAGTAACCATCCATTCCTGTGAGATCTAGTGATCCACCTCTAACTGGACTCCTTCATTCACTTGAGTAGCCATTAAATGATCATCATTTGAAGGAGAACAAGAGTGATCATGCTACAATGTTTCACCTTTTCCTGTATTAAAAGTATCACCGAAGTGAATATTCATATCTTCAGAAAAGATTGTAGCTGAAGATCCTATCTTGTTTTTAGTGGTGGAGGCATTTGGATGCTCTCCCATTTCAGGAAAAACAGTATGCACCTCCGTCTTTTGTTAAATGCCTAATCTATCATCAATTTTAGAAACATGATGCTGCAAATGAGGAAGAACATCATCTTTTTGAGAAGGAGTTTTTCTCTTCATGATACACTTACTCACATCTTGTCCACACAAAGCACATAAGGTGCAAACTATAGAGTGCCTATGGGTAGATGATTCGTGTACAATAAAATTGAATCCCTTATATAATTTGGGAATTTTTTCATAAATGATCTTCAACTAAATAATATCAAAATCTGTTGCAAGCATTACCTTGTCAACAAGAGTGGACCCCAGTTCGACCTCAACCAAGAAACTAGAAAAGTTCCCAAAACAAGCTACTTCACTTTCCTCGTCAATTTTGATCGGGATACCGATGGCTAGAGAAATATCATGCAAGATTTTAGGATGTCGGAGAATCTATTTTAAACCGAAAACTTGTACCCATATTTGAGTAGTGGAGTTACCAACCTCAAAGGGATTGAATTTATTATCCCATTCAGGAAAATGAATAATCCCAGGTTTGAGTGTTGTTGAACCGATGCCCCAGGCTCAGACGTTCAATTCATCTAAAGGGAAGATCATATAGAAATATCCTCATCCTAGAAATACACATTTCCAAGATGAAAATCCCCAAATTGATGAAATTTGTGCCTTGAGATCATCCATTTTTAGAGGTTGAGTACCTTTATGTAGAAATAAGCGAGCAATAATTGAGAACTCACCCATTTTAAGTTCCTCTAATACCGTATCAAGATCACATTTAATATGAGAAATACTACCATTTCTTCAAATGGAAGGATCGATAAATCCTTTAAAGCTAGAAAAAGAACAATTATTTGAAGATCCCTCATTCAAAAAACCATGGGTATGGATTGCTGGAGCAGTTTGAGGCACCTTCAGATCTGCAACTTCACCAAAACAACTCCGCCCGTCCCCACGCTGTAATTCAGTCCTTTCAGGTGCATCAGTAGAAACATTTGATGTTCAACCCGAAATATCGACAGAAGTTCTCTGCCCATCGCTAAATTGAGGACCGAGTCTCTCAGGTGCATCATGAGAAACCGAATTCTAAGCTGTAGAAACTCTCTTCCCATCTTCAACTCTCTCTCACTGAGAACCACTCCTCATAGGTGAAGAAATTTCAGACAAACCCGCAATAGCTGCAAGGACCTCCCACTCTTCCCAAATCCCATCCGAGGAACATGAAACCCTTGCAGTTCGTCCCGAAATTTCAACAGGTAGACTTTTTCCATCATCACGCCGAGATCCATGTTTCTTGGACTCATCCCGTGAAGCAGATGTCGGGACCACTTTCCCCCATCTTTAACTCATGTTCGTCATGTACCGTTCCTCACGGGTGAAATGTGCTCGGATGAGACCACAACAATCACCGGGGCCTCATGCTACTCAGCCCTAGTTCTATAGGAGGGGCTGAACACTAGATAACGGTCGTTGAAGTGAGGTTCCATCATGGAGTGAAACCCTAGTTTCTATTTTCCAAAACTAATTATCAGAATTTTATAGAAGACTCTTGTAAAAAGAAAAAAACTCAAGAAATTGTTTCTAAGCTATTTACTCCATAACAATTTCTATCTTATCTTGATGAACAGGTTTTACAAAACCCAAATCAGTTTTTTCTTAATAATTATCCCAGTGAAAGTATCATTAATGATGTAAATCAACCTATAAGTACTAGAAGTTCTTTAAAAAATAAAGTAGAACTTCTAGTATTTCTTTCTCAATCACAACCTAAAAGTAACGAGGAGGATTTAGGTGATGAATATTGGATTAAATAAATTCATGATGAAATAAATGAATTAAAAAGAAATAAATTCTAGAACTTGGTTGAAAGACCTAAGGAAACTTCTGTAATTGTAGAAAAATGGGTCTTTAGAAAAAAAATGTGATAAAAATAGAATAATAATTATAATTAAAGAAATACTATTTTCTAAATTTTATAATCAACAACATGGAATTGATTATAAAGAAACCTATGCTTTGGTAGGTGGACTTGTATCTATTTGTATTTTATTAGTCTTTGCAACATTATTTAATTTCAAACTTTTTCCAATGAATGTGAAGTGTGATTTTATTTATGGAGATGTTCTATAGGGGGTTTTTTATAACAAACCTTCTAGGTTTGAAGATAAAAAACATTATAATAAGTTTGAAAAATAACCATATCTTTATATGGCCTTAAAAAAGCTCCTAGAGATTGGTATGATAGACTAACATGCTTTTTGATTCAAAACAATTTTGACAAGGGAACTGTTGATCCAAATATTTTTATAAATAATGAAAACAAAAATGTTTTGATAATTCAAATTTATGGTAATAAAATTATTTTTAGATCAAATTAGAAATCTTTAACTTATTCCTTTGTGAATATTATGAAATTTGAGTTTGATATGAGTATGATGAGTGAGTTAACATTATTTATTGTTTTTAAAATTTCTAAAAAATTTAATGGACATATATATCCGAACATAAATATCTTAAAGATCTTATTTAAAAGTATGAATATGAAAATACTAAAAGTACTAGTACTCCAATAAATATCTCAAATACTCTTGAAATTGATGAAGCTAGAAAACCAGTAAATCAAACTTTTAGAGGGATGATAGGAAGCTTATTATAAATAATAGCTAGTCAACCAATAAAAATGATGTCAGTATTCTTAAGTGCAAGGTATCAGAAAAATCCAATGGAATCCCATTTAAAAAATATAAAAATAATTTTTCGTTATTTAAAGGGAACTTTGGATTTGTGTCTTTTTTACTCTTATATAAATGATTTTGAATTAAAAATATTTTTGGATGCTGACATGGGTTGTTATAGAATGTAGTGGAAAAGTATATTCGAAACATGTCATTTATTAGGTGATTCATTAGTTTCATTCCCTTTTATGAAAAAATAATCAATATCACTATTCACTACTAATGATGAATATGTGGCAACTAGAAGTTTTTGTGCTCATGTTTGGTGGATGCAACACACACTCACTAAATATGGAATGAGCTTTACAAAAACTCAAATAATATGTGATAACACTAGTGTATTAGATTTAATTAAAAACCTTGAACATCACTCTCATGAAAAACACATAGATATTAGGCATCAATTTCTTTGGGATCGCACAAAAAAATGAGGTATAATTTTACAATTCATCAGAACGCGTGAAAAACTTACATATATTTTTAAAAAACCATTACCTTCTGAAATATTTGAATACATTAAAAACATATTGGAATGATCAACATAAATTAATAATTTATATCTACTTCTTATTTAAACCATCTCATTAAATTAATTCACTCATTCTCATGAGGGTAGTACATATGCTTTTCTATTTTATAAAAAATTTAAAAAAAATCTCACCATAAAATTTTTCAGCACCAATTTTTTTTGGCAAAACAATTTTGTTGCATTTATCACCAAGTGTTTTTTCAGCACTGGATAATTTCCTTAACATCAATTTTTTTCAAATTCATTTTTTTATATTTATTTTATTTTGAAGAATAATCTACTGTAACCAACAAATATATATTGAGATTCTAAAAGGTACTATTTATTTTAATTTTCATTTTGTTTTTAATACATTTATGTTTATTGGTATTCATTTAAAAATATCATCTGATTCACTTCGAATACAATAATTTTTGTAATGGTTTATAAAAAAACCCATCAAGAGTTCATTTATTTCATCCTTTGGATCTCCTAGATCTAATATAATCTCTAGAAGTTCAAAATTATTATTTCCTTCTCATATATAAAGGGACTATCCATCCCTATCCCACATCAATCCTCCTCTGATTTTCATCAAATCCCTACTACACCTCAAATAGAAATGTCTGATAGAAGTCGTACTCAGAGTATTTCATCATTCTCATGTCTCAGTTTTCAAAGCTTCTCTAAATGAAATGGTACCGAAAGATTACTCAAAGATGAAGTTATTCGAGGAAATATTACTCACTAAAGACTTCTATGAAATGTATGATTCATCTTTGAAATGACTTATACAATTCCAATATTGGGAGAAGGTGTGTGTGGAGAATCATAATGCCCATGATATGATTATCATGGATTAAGTGATACAATTAAATATAACTATGAAGGTAGATGAAGAATACTTGAAGTTATATTTTAGTATTTATGTAAATAAAATAAGTATGTTAACAACTAAAGCAACACTTTTTCTTAATGTTCCATCTGAAGGAGATTCTTTTTTACCTTTCATAATTTTTCAAAGAAAAAGGGAACATATTTAAAATAAAGGAATGAGGAATATATTTTTGATATTCATGAAGATAAAATAAAAAACAATCGTGTTTCAGCCGATAATAGACTTATCACACTCTGAAAATAAGGTTTCTTATTTCCCTAGAGTCGTGAAAGAGAAACTCTTAATGTTTTAGATATTTTTAAGCTTTATTATCTCATGAATATGAGTAAGATAAACTTAATGGGTTATATTTTCATAACCATAAACAATCTCTTGTTCAGTGGAATCAAGTACCAGTTGATCATGTTTTAAGCTATCCACAGTAAGTTCATTCATGAAAGTTTGAAGTTTTTCAATATTCATCATGTGTTAGTCCTGAGAAATCTAAGAGATATTTGTATGAGTAGAGATACAGTTAGGAGGATGAAAATTCATTTTGATTCTAAATCTACAAAATTTGTTAATGATGTTAATGCGAAATTTCCAAAAATAAATAGCTGTATAAACTCAAACTATTTCTGAACAACCAGTGTCGATAGTTAAATAGAAACAAAAGAAAGCAACATCTGACGTGATTCTAAAACCAAAGAAGAAAAGTGTTTATCCTGAAAGAATGACTACAATGTAGATAAATTAATATGATTAAATAAAATAAGGATTGACACAAATCAGTTTCAATCCTACAGAATCCTTTGCTAAAAATATTCGGACCGATGAAATCATCAAACAATAAAAAAGGAAAAGAAGCAGAAAATGTGAAAGTCTAGCAGCTTTGATACTCATATCTTGATGAAAATTTTAGAATAAAATAGTGCTAGAATCACCATCACTCCCTTTGTCCAAGACAAGGGAATGAAGAAACATAAAGTTGTTGAAGAAGTGGAACCAACATAATTCCTTAAAGGAAAAGTTTTAGGAGAAGATATTGAGATGTGTTAGATAGATGATTATATTGATGATGAAGAATAATATAGTGAAGAGAAAACTGAAGAAAAATAAGAGGAATAAAAGGAAGAATGTGAAAAGAAGATGGTTAGGATCAAATGTCTGTATTAGATACAAACCTAGTCAGATCCTCTCAAGAAACATCAAGAAAATTTACATCCTTATGATTTAAACCTTCAAATAATGTTGGTCAGGGATCTCAAGATCAAAAAGTTATTCAAACATCAGACGACCAAGAATGTACCAAAAGCGATAATGATCGGATTCTAAAATCAGATGATGATAATGCAGGAATTCACAGTGAAAATATTCCCAATTATGAGGAAGAAACTAATTCAAACCATACTCTATCTTTGAAAAGATATCTATATATTGTACAATATATTAGGATAATTGAAACGTCAATCCCATAATTACCAATATTGAAGGAAAGGTTGGTTTTTTGTTGAAAATAAAAACAAGAGATCAGATTCCAACAAGCTCCAAAGAAAAAAATGATGAAACTTCAGTTTGACATTAAAGTGTTTGATGAAATATCTAAAGAGAATATAAATATGTGTAAAAATTAGTGAAGTGGTCACACAATTATTAAGAAACAACCAATATTCATGAAGAAAAAATATATGATATCAGAAAGTTCATGAATAAACTCTAAGATAAATTCAAAAAGTTACAAAGTGATACCTCTCAAAAATTGAAAATGGACAGAGGACCAGGTGAAAGTCAGTCCAAATATTTAAAAGTGATTGAAAATAAACTGGATTCCATTCAATTAAGGATATTTTTTATAAGGATGAAATTATTGATTTCAAAAATCAACCTATATAAATAGAAGGAAAGTTTGTTTTGCAAGGAAAGACAAACAAATATCAAGAGGAAAGTATTTAGGCTCAGGGATTTCATATTTGTTCCATAGAATAGAATTTGAAATCCTAGGAAGAAGTAATTTGTACCCAGGACCAGTTGATTGAAGATCAAGAACAAAAATTCTGATATCAACAAGAATCTCTTAACAAGATGATGGATGATAAGAAAGGGTTTAATAAAATGAAGATAGTTGTTTTGTAACTCATGAAGTATGACAAAAAGAATGAAAAATGAAAAGAAATGAAATATTTGAACTCTTATTGTATTTCTTTAAAAAAGATTCAATGAATGTTTGTGTCATCTATATACTTTTGATTCATGGTTTTCCATTTTTTTGAAGAATATTCTTTCACTATTTTCAGATGATCAAATAATTTATTTCTTTGCATATTTTCTCTCTCTAACCCTTTTTTGGTATTAGAAGATCATTCCTATTCCTTTTTGTAAATCAAAAAGGGGTATAATGTGTTATAAATGGGGATAATGTTTTCTAAAGGAATAATTTACTCAACAGGGAAACAATTCTCAAAATCGGAATACTTTTTGTAAGGGGGATCATTTTTCATATAATATGATATTAAATCACACATACCACAATTTATTTGTTCATTTAGACATTTACATCACATTAACCAAACCAACCCATCCATTTAAATAATTATTAAGCAATTATTTATATCATTAATACTATTTTATCTAGCACAATCAAACCACATCAAAAGTATCTCATCATCCCTATATTACCACTTCTATGCTACCCCACAAGCATGAATAGAGAAACCACCACCATTCCACCCCAAAATCATGGCTAAAAAGCCACCACCTCACCACCTAAAAAAATTCCAAACAACCAATTGTTCAATACCCAAATGTATTACCAAAAAAGTACCACCTAAACACCCTAAAATATTTAAAAAAACAACACCTTGTCACCCCAAAATCATGGAAAAAAAACCACCACCTCGCCTCCCAAAATCCCACACAAACTTCCACCATCTCACCACCCCAAAAAACACAACCACATCACACACATGCGCCCAAAATCACATAAAGTCACAGATCACTACCCCATAAGCATGGAAATACCTCACAAAACATCAAATAACATTTTAAAGATTTAGCAAAGGTTATTTTATCACATTTCACTTTATTTTTTGTGCATTATCACAAATGTCATATTCCAGGTGCAACCATTTTATTAGCCAAATATAATTGGTTAGCCCATTTCAATTTTGAGTGATATTAAAACAATCATAACAAACATAGCAGTCATAACACATATCATCTAGTGAAAAAACCCCTCAATGAACACAATTTTTAGTGTGGTATCAAGATCTGACAATTCATTATATCACAATAATATCACATCTGTAAAAACATAGAAATTATTCTCATTCCCCTCCCCCTTCTATTTCATTTATCTTATTATTTACACTTGATTAATCCATAAATATCATATACCATATATAAAAAGGATTAAAATCCTCATAGATGATACACAATAAAGGGAAATGAGTGATTTACTACCTCAACGAATTTCGGTTGACTTGTTACGCACCGCATGGTGAAGAAGAAACACCAGAAACCAACAACTACACATAGGAAACCATAGATCAACATAAAACAAACCCAAATGTCATCAAATAACAACCTAATTCACTCCCCAAACTAAAAAAAATACCACCACATTGGATTTCAAGGGTAATAATTAAAGAAAACAACCAAAAGGAAAAGAAAGGATTACCACCGATTTCCAATGTTGATTAACTGGAATCAACATAGTGAATCGGGGTGAAAAGTGAAGGAAGATATCCTCAGGGTGCCTAGGGTTTATCCAGAATGAGAGGGGAAGAACACAAAACCAAATAAGAATAATTAGATAATAAAAATTATTTAAAACTTGTATCCCTTTGGATCCATGTCAGGTAATATAAATACACTATTTGAATTCCACAGTTTTCCCAAAATTTATAATTTCACCAAAAAATTATTTTCTTCATCCTTAATTTAATAAATTTTGTGAATTCCACTTACACAATGTGTAATAAAACACATGGTTTCCTCTTTAGTTGTGACCTCACTATGAACCAACTGGATACAAAATCCATGAATCTCCTTTACACATCATGGATTTCACTTACATGATATGAACATCTTGAAATATATCTATTTTACCTCTAGCCTCCACCAAAAACATACAGAACCTATCGAGTGTCCTCTAAAACACCTCAGATACCAAAAACTAGAAAAGTAATCATTTGGGAAGGAATTATCCAATACATGTGATACCTCTCAAATGATTCTTTCCCTCAAGAATCCAAAACCACGAACATGAGTAAAGGGGAATGAACAAAGAATCATAGGGATACCTCTTAAGGATCTCATCATATGTCAAATGATACAACTATCCAAACACATTAAACCAAATGGCAACAAACAACTTATAAAAAATAATCACTACAAAACCAAAAACACACCACAACCATCCAACCTCCACAAATCCCAAACCAAAAACTGTCTCAACCAATAAAACACGCATCCCCAAACATACTAATGGGGGAATTACATACTCTGTGTCAAGATATTATCCACTATGGTTGACATTGAATCACCCATACTGGTTTAATCACATCATAGTATAATGAATCTCAAATAGGAATAAAGTCCTCCCATTTTTATATGTCAGAGTTTCAGCAGATATCACACATCAAGGAAACATCATATCTAATAGAATAAAAATATCCAATCATCACATCAAAACGAAAAATAGATCAAATAAAAACTCAAAACAAATCTGAGTACTGGGAATGGAGCTATGTATATTTCCCCCAAGTACTCTCCTCAAGACCACCATGCCTCCCAAACACACTAACAAAAACAATGTTCCATCCATGCAACACCTTCTCTTGGTGATCTTGGATCTCTACTGGTCATTCCAAAAATGTTTTTCCTTCATCAATATCCAAATCTCTCAAATCAATAACATGGGAGGAATTTTGAATATACTGAAGAAACTGAGAGATGTGGAAGATATCATGGATCCTCTCCCACTAAGGTGGAAATTCCAACCGATATGTCCCCTCTCTAACTCACCTAAATACCTAATAATGCACATGAAACCTAGAAAAAATATCACTCCACCTTCCAAATCTCCACTCCCCACATCAAGGGGAAGCCATCAAGATTACAAGGAATATAATCTAAAATTATAAGGGCATAATCCTATGTTTGAAATAAAACTTCTTTAAATCATGAAATTCTTTCATCCTCTCTCAATACAACGTCCATTTCCATCTACCCTCAAACCATCCCTCCATAGCATCACCATGGCCAACACAATCACACATCACATATTCCTCGAAGTCTCTGCACTAAGATTCCTCCACCTACGACATTAAAAAATATTACACCATCATTTTAAATAAACAACATCTACCACAATCCACACTTTCATCTAAGTGAAAGTTTACCAACTCCTCTATTACTCTATAAGCACCCCCAGACCCCCGAAAAACAACCTTTCATGAATTATTTCTCAAGAACCATCAACAAAATTCCCTTTTCCTAAGGTATAAGAGATCTTAAAATCAAAATCCTAACAAAACTCTATCCACCTCTACTTCGATATATTCATTTCACACTGAGAAATAATATACCTAAAACACTTTTAACCTATGAAGACATGAAAAAATATCTAATGAGGTAATTCTGCCACAACTTCTATACAAAAACCATCATCGTTGACTGCAGATCAAGGTGGCATAGTCACGCTCAGGGGTACATAACTATGTAGACCTATAAGAGATCAATGCACTATGATACATCAACACACATCCTAATCATATAAGTGAAGCATTATAAAATAGCTCAAACATCCCACCCCATGTGGGAAACTGAAGCATCAGATCACTAATCAACTTACCCTTCAGTTAGCTGAATTCTACTTGACACTAATCAGTCCACCCACAATAATGGTCTTTACTAGTTAATTCTATCAATGGGGATGCAACTTGACTGAAATTAGGCACAAATATCCAATAATATCTTGCAATACTAAGTAAATTGTACACCTATGCTACATTCATGGGTGTTTTCCAAGAAACTACTACTTCAACCTTAGATGGGTCCACTATCAAACCCTACTAAGACATCACAGGACAATGAAAATACAACTATCATGTCGAAAAATAACACTTAGAAAACTTTACATAGTATTGTTGGTGTTGAAAACCCTACAAGAATGATCTAAGATGATCAGCATGATCCTCCTTTGACCTTGATTAGATCAAGATATCATCAATGAATATGATGAAAAATCAATTCAGTAACTCACGAAATTTGGAGTATATAAGCCCCATGAACATGAATGGTGAATTTGTAAAACTGAATAGAATGACAAAAAAATCAATGTTATCATACCTCCATCTGAAGGTAGCCTTCGGGATATCTCCCTCTTTCATCCAGAACTTATGATATCCAGAATACATATCGATCCTAGAAAACCAACTCGCCTATAATGACCCCGACCCTAGAAACCTACAGTGAGTGGTAACTTTATTAAATTGGAATTAGATACAAGGAATTTATACAAAATGAACAAATAGTTTAGAATTTTTTCAAAACAAGATACATACTCAAATCATATATTACAATTTAAAATAAAAAATAAAACATAGAATTTATTTTTGAGAATTCCATTATTCCCCTAGCTTATCCCTGCATAACAATCGTTATAATATTCTTGGAATCCTGGGGAAAAAACATAAGATAGGGGTGAGATAAAATGCTTAGTAAGAGTTACACATTGAAAAATCTATCAATAATTTATAATTAATATGGAATGGTAAAATAATTGAACACACGTTCCATATAATCAACAACTTTTTCAGAATCTGAATCCATGAATAATGTCATAGTGGAAATATAACGGATAAAAAAATTGAATTCATAAAGAAATTATTAATTATTGTATGCGAAGTTCCCTAGGCACATCATATCTTTACTATCAATATCTTTTACAAGATAGATTACTCTTTATGGGTAAACCAACATTTAATTTGGCTAATTTGTTCATCACATAAGACTACCGATGCATTGAGGGTATTTTCTATTATAGTCCCCACTTTTTATTTTAGGTCAAAATCATTCATTATAATTTTAATAATCAATTTAATTCATGAATCAATTTTATTTATCAATAAATATCCTTATTGACTAAAAGATATGGATTTGACAATATTTCTTCCGTTAATCAAATCACTTTCAAAGTAAACAATGTATAAAAAATGGAATATAGATTAGGAAATAATCATATCCATGATACATGAAATATGGATATTTAATAGAAATGAAATTTTAAATTAATTATGATATTTAATAAGTTAACGGGAAATTATATTAACCATATAAAATAAATTAGGTGCATAATATTAAAATATTCCTCAATAATGTGAATTTGAGATAATTCTTTTACAAAGATGATATCATTCATAAAATTAATCGATTATGTTTATATACTAAAATTATACATACAAAAATTGTAAATACAAAATAATAGAATAAAAATTAAATCCAAACATAATCTTATCATGAAATAATCAATGAAATATATGTTTCGCCCAATGAATAAAAATTGAGTTATGAATTCCCTTACTATATATAATAAGTCAAGTCATTGGCACCATAAATGTAATAATTATCAAATGAAACATTAAATAACATTTAAATTCATGATATTATATACCAAATGATATTATATACACCACACACAATAAATAAGTGGGGAATAAGGCATAAATCCCACATAAGTAAAATAGAGACTACATTTACTTTCCTCGTGCTTCCTTTTATTGGTGAATACTTTAGCCTCGTGTATAATGGTTTAAATAATGTTATTAATTTATTAAATAACTATAACAATATTTATAATAACTTTTATGACCCTTTTATAACATCTTACCACCCATTCATTAATAATATTTTTTTATTTTCTTTGTTTTGGGTGCGTTCGTTTCATGGTTTCACAATCATTTCATTTTTGTATATTTATGTATTTTCTTTTTAAATGGAAATAAAAATTCATAATTGAAATGAAATGGTATTCATGAACTGTAATAATTTTAAGTTTTCTTATATATCATTTTTATTTCGTACATGAGGATGATTCATTAGATAAAATTTTAATGATAAATGTTTAGTTTTTTTCAGTTTCTCCAACCATCACTAACGGGTTTCAATTTATTTAGTATTATATATATATAAGTTATGGAACCTGAAATATATTATAATATAAATATTAAAATCTTATTTAATCACAATAATACCTTTATTACCGACCTTTAATATAGTATTGGAAAATGAAAAATCATTATTTACGGACACAACTAACGGTCATAATTTGCAAAATGATTTTATTTTATTGAATATGAGGAGGTTATAAACAGGATGGATTTGAAATATTAAATTAAAATCATGAAATTAAATTATTTACATTAATATAGAGTTATTAAAACTTTACCGATGATGGAAGTGGGGAGAAGGTAGAATATGAAATGAAAATAAGAGAGGTGGTTTGAGAAAATTACCTATTGAATATCACCTCCTTGAAGTATCACTTAAGGAATTTGGAAGAGGTATTTTAGTAAGACAAAAATAAATTGGATGTGGGGAGAGAATGTAGGAGAGGTTTTATATATATGTTTCCATATTCAGTGATTTTGAGGAGAAATGGGATAGTGAGGGGTGATATTTATACTTAAGGAGGGGTGCTTTTATGTGATTAAATAATGATTATTTTATGATTAAAGACAACCTCATTTGAGTGTAATTAATTAACACATATTTTAATTATAAATATGTTTTATTGGATTTTTAAGGTCAATAATTAACAGAGACACCCATAAAATGTTTTATTTTTTAGGAATTTTAGTCCTCTACCTTTTCACTTTAACCTGCTTCATTATTTTATATATACCGCGGTAAATATTTCTTTTTTCCAAGGTAAATTTTTAGGAATAAAAATTAAAATGAACTTAATATGTAATTTTGACCTTATTTATACAAATATGGATACTATTTTACAAAAATAAATTCATATAATTGGAAATTTTTAATTTAAAATTTGTCTCACATACAAGATGAGAAAGTGCTATTTTAAAGTGAAACTTTTCAAAAGGTTGGAATGTTTTTATATAAAAATTCAACAAAATAATTATTAAAATGACCTAAATTAGATTAATAGGTGTAAAATTGATCTAATTTTACTTTGAAACGAACTTATAATATAATTTAACAGTATAAATTATTTATATGAAAATCCATTTTTCAATTAAAGTGCAGTATTTTTTACTTTTCATTAAAAATATATCATCTGAAAAAAATAAAAAATATCCACTGTAAGATAAATTTTATATTATCATTTAAAAAATTATGTTAATTTTTTTAAATAAAATTTATAAATGTTTCAAAAGTTATTTTTAAAACAGGTTTTCCTTTAAAAGGTGTTAAAGTTTTCTTTTAGAAAAATATAGCTTTTATACTTAAAATTGGATTTATTCTTATCATAAATATATAAAACTTATTGGATGAAATTTAAAACATCTTATTCAATTAAAAATATATAAATTTAATTAATATCTTTCAATTATAATTATTAATTTATCTTACTAATATAAAATTACATTGTGGTTATAAAAATAGGTTTTTATTAAAATATATCCTCTATGATAAATTGGTTTTTATTTTCATTTATAATTAATTAGTAAGAAATGAATAAATTTTATAAACATGTGTAAAATATATTTTCATAATTTAGATAATCTCATTCATTCCCTCCATTCCAATGGCTAGCCAATAACTATCACAATTAAATAATAATATTTAATTGTTTGTTTAAGATCGGTGTTCTGTGTTACGTAAGTTATCGAACAAAGTGTTCCTTTACAAATATTAGGGTATTATATTCTACCTTTCATTGATAAATTATGTCCTCATAATTTTGTTTTTGATAATCATGTATTCAATTTTTAAAATACCCTTATGGAAATCCAACATTGTAAAAAGGGTTAATAAAACATCCTCTAAAAAGGTGGGAAATGAAAATTCAGAGTTCACCATAAAACTAGGTTTTCATATAGGAGATCATTAGTGGGTAGTGAAAACATGGAAATGGAAAATAAATCTACCTATCGTGTTTTGATTAATGGTGATAGAAAATATAGTCATTATAAATTTCACCATTAGAAAACCACAAATATGTGATAGGTTAAAAGGTTATTGATTTCTCGTTAACAAAATTAAAGGAATAGTGTTTTCATTCCAAAATCCATTTTCCTAGAGTCATGGAATTATTTTACAATCTATATAAATGAATTGATACAATAAACATACATGATTTATTTCCATGTTGTAAGAATATTCTCATCCTTATGTTTTACTTCGATCTATTTCCACTTTATCTCTCATGTTAGGAAATTGATATTCAAGATTAATTTATATGCCTGATGTACATTTTTGAATCATATGATCCATAAGTAACTCCTTTAGTCTTAAAATATTTTCCAAAACCAAAATGATTAGTACATGTTATCCAATTTGATAAATCATAATTTAACCTCAAACAATAATATACCAAATTCAATTTAATTTATTCCATGAGTAATTAACCTTATGAATATTACTAAATACTACTGACCATATTCCAAATCCAAAAATGTGGTCATTCATTTACCCCTAGATAACATAGATTAATTCATAATGTCACTTTAAAAATATGTGAATAATTTGATTACATATTATCCAAAACATTGTAATCAATATAAATAATTAATGAAAACATGGATAAAAAATCAGGTTTTTTAATATATTTCTTGAATCAAAATATGTAGTAAACTCTATAAAAGATAAACTGTAACACCACGACTCCTCTAGGCTGGAGTAGGTGCATTGATTTTGATATTGGAATATTTAGAAGGAATTAATTTCCCGAAGGAAAGACCAGTTTATTTGTCTTGAAGAAACTAGATACATAGATGTTACTCAAATTATATTGGATAAGTATACAAAATATAGTACATAACAAAAACTAAAAACGGAATCCCCATGAACTCAATAAAATATCTTCTCTTCATCACCTATTAAAGGAAGACAAAGAAAGGGGTAAGATCAAATGATCATTAAGGGTTAAAAATAGCAGATGCATGAGTACAATAATAAGTGATTCAAAAACAATCTAACATCATCAAAATGGCATAGTGAATAAATGAATAACTAATTCCATTAATAAACAAAAAATGAAACTGTATCCATAGATTTTGTCATCGTGAAAAAATCATGGAAAATAATAATAACTGATAATGAATAAAGAGAATGCTTATTTATTGGATTCCATGTATCTGGTACATGAAACCATAATGCCATAAAAACATTTTAGTTATGTGGGAAGAAACCCTTCTGATTTTTGGAAACAAACTTGAAGGGTTTGTCGCCAAACTGTTTTGTCTCATGAGACCTACCGATGTATCGAGGGTATAGAGCGGGTCCCACCGGCCACTTCATTTCCAAATAATTCTTTATACATTGATTTAATACAATATAAATATGCCTTTTCAATATCCGTATAGAGTAGAGTATATGGATTCATCAGTATTTCCATAATTAAAATAACTTTCCAAATAAACACTGTATGTAAGATGGTATACGGTTTAGACAACAAACATATCCATGACCTGAGACTATGGATATTTATTATCAATATAATTTCAAATTAAAAGTTATCTCAAATGGGAAGTAGGTACACCACATAAGGATTATTTGGTGCACAATAAGAAGTTAGTCACAACGAAAAGGTAGTTGAGACAAAGTCCCTTACAACAATGTGATAGGTCGAATCTTTGACCAGAACATAATAAATATCAAGTTAATCATTGAATAACATGAATATAAAGAGAATAATGTTATTATATATCAAACGGTAGTACACATATACCACATAAAATAAATAAGTGGAGAACAATCAAAATCTTACAGAAATGAAAGTGAGATAAAAAAACCCCTTATCTTATGCTCAAGTGTGTTCTTCATTTGTTTTGATGACCGGAATAATCAAATTTAGCTTTATTAATTAATATTTACAGAACCTCCTATACATTTAATTGATTTATTATAATCCTATTAGGTTCATTGATGTCCCTTTCTATGAGATTAATTGGTTCAATTTTCATGTTTTGGAAGCATTTTCTTCCTTGGTTTTCATGGTTTGTTTACTTGTTTCCAGGAATGGAAATTCATTTGAAACATGGTTAAACATCCAGAATTTTTAATACATATTATTAATTAAATTATGGAGATATAAATTATCTTATAATGATTTTGTTTTATATACCATGATGATGATTTGTTAGTTAAAACATTTGTGATGTTTGTTTAGATCGTTTCAATGGATCTTTGATAATAACAAACTCATTTTGTCTTATAAATTAGAACCATGAGTAAAAAAGAATTCCAGAACCATGGGTGAGTAATAAAACATATATTATAACTTGGTTCAACCATATAGATGGTTTCATGACCATAATTGAAATAATTAATGGAAATTGAGATTACATCATCTACGATGTTGGTAATTCGATACATCACGGACAATGTTTTTAATTCATTAAACAAGTGGGGGAAAAGAATAATATTGATGATTAATTTCTCATAAACTTGAGTACATCCAGAATATAAAAGATTCTGGTTATTTCATTCCTCTTGGGTAAGATGAGATGAATAAAGAATAAATAAAGAACTCAAAATAAAAGAATAATTTTGAAATCGCTTACAAAAATTCGGCAGCCTAACAGCTATGCAACATGGTTTTAAAAAATATTAAAAAAATATGGGACAAGGGTCACATATCCAGAAATGAATCCTAATATATAGTAGATTATGAATAATAAGTAAAATAAGAACATGGTAAGAAAACATGAATGATATACTACATAAAAGAGAACTTGAAAGGAAAAAAGAAAGAAATTGAGGATTTTCTTACCTTGTAAAATAACCCTTAGAACGTAAATGTTGGGACCATGGGGGCTTGAGGAAACTATGGGAGGACTAATATGGAGGTAATGAGGCCCGAACATTGTTGAGGGATGTTAGGAACAATAGAGGCCTATATACCTAGAGAGGGGGGTGAATCAGGGTATGTATATTCTTTTTCAAGGTTCTTCCTGCCCCACTGGATCTTGACCTCTTTATTACAAGGGTCACATTGCTTGAAATTGTGTGTTTATTATGATCTCTTATTTTATTCTTTATCTAATGATGATTCTTTAAATGCAATGCAGGGAAGTAAGCAGACAAACACATAGATTTTTACATGGTTCACCCTCACTGGGCTACGTCCAAGGAGCATAGGCTGACAAGTTTTCGGTCGTACCAAATTCCACTATTCTTCACTACATGTGGATAAAAAGGTTCACGAATAGTCATTATGTCCTAGGATCAGTACCTTTACATGGTTTAGGGTCATCTCACTACTTTCTCAAGGGTCACTCCCTATTTCTCTCTCTCTCTAGCTCACTGCTAGTGGAGAGGATCACCTTCTTCCTCATCCTTTGATCACTGCTCTGGAAAGGATCCACTCACAATTTATAGACCTGTAGGTCACTTCATTTTAATGAAGGAATGCATCTTCTTCTATATGTAGATGTTCTGTTCAAGTCTAACATTCACTCGTAGATGAATCTCTCTTTGCACAGAAGGTATCTGGAAATATTCCAACTTTCACGCATCCCTGAATTACAACCGTGAATCAACCTTACTAGGCGCGAAAGTCTAATCTGGAATGCAATTATCGGTGTGTAGGTAACAACTGGTGCACAAGTCACTTCAAAAACCTGCGCAACACAGTCTTCTACAACTCAAAACCTGCGCGACTCATCCCCTTTTACACCGAAGCCAATATTAGCGCGCAACTACCAACAAGTGCGCAAATTCAAACATTGGAGCACAAGTCCACCTGCGTGACCACACACCACCTGTGCAACCAACACACCAGTGGAATGGAAGCTCTGATTTTTCTATTTGTTTAACTCCATTACAAATGAGGAGTGGTGGTCCTGTCTTTATAGGCATTTGGTCAACCTATGCGGCGGCGTGCAAGTTTCCCCTCAACATGCAAGTCCCGGCACGCATGTTTCGTCCCCATCAAGACAGCTGTGCGGCCATATTTGTTTTTTCGTATTTCGAATATCTGATCTTGAAAATCATATGGTGCACAACATTCCAACCCTCCTAGGCACCAGTGTGCAGGTCCTTTCTCGGCGCACAAGTCACCTGCGTAACAACACCAATACATGTGTGAACCTCTTTCCTTTTCTATATTTTGACCTTCTGATCTTGAAAAACATTAGTCGTGAAAGTTTCCTCTCCTTCAAGTACATTGCGCGCAGTTCCATTTTCCAAAAACCACTTTTCTTCATATGTTTATTTTTAGCCCCAAAAATTTGGAAAACACTGGAAAACAATACCGCCTTGTATCTATTCTTTTTGTACCACCTCCAGATCATCCATTCCTTTGTCGACATTTTTGAATAAAATATGGATTGTTGACCACAGCTCTTGAACACGACATTCCCCCATGAAATCCCCTTTCTCAACAAATTTGTATGTCATGGTTTTCTTTGTCAAAAATCATAGCACAGTTGTCCACTGTGTCAATAAATACAATCACCTCAGAAATGCTTCAATGATACCTTGAGAGATTTTTGCCCAAAAATCTCCCCTTTGGGTTTGTCGACAACTCATCCATAAAAAGATACATCTTTATTCTTTAGCCACCATTCAACTTTTACGATTCCTATTAGCGATCAAGGATTTACTCAACACATACTCTAAGCCCACATGAGTAATGATCTGCCTGAGAAACAAGAGTAAATGAAATGTTCATCAATGAATCAATTCAACTCTGACACCCATTGTTGACACCAAACTGATACCAATTTTTACCAAACTGATACCAATTTTTGGAAATATTATTACCACATTCCAACACCACTCTTCTTCTTTTATCACGATCCTCACCTGTCGTGATATCTATTCTTTGATCGATCACTTCTAACATCTTCATATTTAACACGCTACCCCTTTTTCATTGCTCCCCCTATCTCGCTGCTCCACCGGTTAGCTTCTCCACATATCATTCATGATTTTTCAAATAAACACCATGTCTCCCCCTTGAACAATCAATATTTTCTCCCCCTTTTTCAACGAACCCAAAGATCACTCCTTTGCAGTCTATAACATAGTAGAGAAATCATATCATCACATTAGGGAAAAACACATCAGACCTCGGGGAGAGGGGTGTCCACATCCAGAACCTTTTAATTGTGGGGAGTGGACTGAACTCCTAGAGCCAGTTGATTCCTATCAAAATCTTCCTTGGGTAAGGCCTTTGTTAGAATGGCTGCAACCTATATCTCTATAGGCACATACTCCCACTTCATGATTATCTGCTCAACTTTCTCCTTGATAAAATGATACTTTATCTCAATTTGATTTGTCCTTGACTGATGGATGGAATTTTTGCTAAGATTTATAGCACTTGAGTTATTACACTGGATTCTTATCAGAGACTTCACTTCAACTCCCATATCGTCAAGCTGCTGCTTCATACACAATAACTGTGTGCATGCTTGAGTGGCTATAATATACTCAGCTTCTGTGGTGCTCAATGAAATGAAATCTTGCTTCTTGATTATCCATGAGATACAGAATCTTCCAAGATAGAATGCACCTCCTGATGTTGATTTTCTTTCATCTGCTAATCCGGCCCAATCTGCATCTGTGTAACCCAATAAAACTGATTGAGATTTTTCATTATACATCAGACCGAAATCCACATTGCCTTTGATATACCGAAGTATTTTTTTAATACAATCATGTGTCTTCCCTTGGGATTACTCTGATATCTCACTGCTTGGCATGTGGAGAAAACAATATCAGTCCTTGTTGCGGTCAAGTACAACAAACTTCCAATGATTTGCATGTATTATGTGATATTAACTGCATTTCCATCCTCATCTTTTGATAATTTCATCCGAGTAGAAACCAAAGTCTTCATCTCCTTGGAATTTTAAATTCCAAATCTCATCAGAACCTTCTTTTCATATTTATAAAAACAACCTTCACTATACTTCATTTTAATCTTAGATTATGAAAATATTGATTCATCATTGAATACCATTCTATCGGTGCTTGTTTCAGCCCATATAATTCCTTCTTAAGACAAAAATCCTTGTTTTCATCTTCATGAATGAGAAAACCATCTAATTTCTCGATTTACACTCCTTACTCTAGAATACAATTTATAAATGAAGATTTGACATCCATCGAGAAGTCTTTGAACTTCTTTTGCACTGAAATGGCTTGGAATAATCTGATTGTCTCCAGCCTTGAAACCGGTGCAAATGTCTCATCAGTATCTATTCTCTATATCTGGGAGTACTCCTTGCACAGTAGTTGTGCTTTTTTTCGAATCACTATGACATCTTTTTTCATCTTCTTGTGAAGGACCCATTTATTCACGATGAAGTTCTTATCTGCTAGCCTCGAAACAATATCCCACGTCTGATTCTTCTCAATCTGATTTAGATCTTCATTCATGGCCTGAAACCAGTTTTCATATTTAGCTGCATCAGCAAATCATTTCGGATCAACCTGTGATAGTAATGGTGTCTGATGCAGTGATTTCATTCTTCTTGTCTGAACTGGAGCTCACTGATCACTGATGATATCCTGCCTGTCAATTTCATCTCGACTCTTTGGTTATTGTGCATATAAGGATTTTACTTCCTCGTACTCACCATCAGTATCTTAATCTGAACCATCTTCAGCCACTTCTGCTCTCCCTGAGTCTCATACCACTTCCTCACTTTTAACAGAAAACTTTTCACTGTGTAATTCTTCAATGACGTCATTTCATTGAACATATTCTCTCAGATTTTTTTGACACACCTTTGATTTTTTCTCGCAGCTTCTTGGTATCCTGAAAGTAGTTAGCTAATACCACATTGTTAGAGAAAAATAGATAATCATGAGATGCATGATCATTGCTGCTTCTCTGACAATAAGTCGTCCCTCGATTAAAACTCCTAAAATGGTTCATCTGATTATTTCATTGATAGATCTTGCATCTGATTTTGCTATTAAATGATGGTCCCCCTATGTTATGAAACACTTCCTGGGGTTAGTCCCACTGTTTAGACTCATAACCATTCTTCTCCTCATGCATCTTTTATTCTAATCTGGAACACAACATCGAGCCATTATCCAAATCTCTAAGACTACTGAGTTGGAACATGGTGTAGGAAACAAGAGATGGAGTTAATAACACAATCACTTCCTATTGTGCTATGTTTCTCCCTTTCTTTTTCACCTTATGTACCTTATTTGAGGCAATTTAACCTCTAGAGCATATAAATTATACACTTTTCATATTTAGATTCCACTTCCCCTTAGATCGTATCTCCCTAAAGCCTGAAACACATGAATTTTCAGTTTATTGCATTTTTATACATAGGGAGAGGGGAATATTCTGGACTCCTCAAGATGAGGATTGTGGTTGATCCTGATGGGTCAACCCTTTGATTCTTTCCTGAGAAGCATTGTCACGACCCGCCCTCGGGGTCCGTGCCGGGACTACCCCAAGCCCGCCTTCCATATTCCAGGGGCTGGCGACTAGCACCAAGGCATAAATCCCGGTAAAATGGGAAGGCATTGCCTTTGTAAAGTAAACAATCACCACAGAGAAAGCAAGCGGAAAGTAACACTAAGCAAAAGCAGAGTACAACTGAAAGTGCGGAAAAGTAAATGGGCCAGTATACAAACCCAAACTGAAAGTAAAGTACAACTCGAAAGGGAAAACAGCAACTGAAAGGTAAAAGCCGCTACACCGAGCTGTCCACTGGAAATCCCACCTGAAGGGTGGGTACAGATAGCTCCTCCGCTCCACGGGTCCCGCCGTCCGCTCCGAGCACGTCCCGCCCAGTGGTCCACCTCCAGGTACCGTCCTGCTCTGCAAGCCTCAGCTAAGGTCAACGATTTCCGTCATCTGCAACCAACACAACGTAGTGCGGGCAAGTCCGTGCAGGGGTGAGTATAAGCTACTCAGTAGGGACCCCGAGACCCCTGAAGGTCTCTCAAATCCACAAATGATAAACCACGAAGATAGGTACAATCACGAAGTAACAACCGACACTGCTTAGGTATATGCCCATACATATACCTATGTCATCAAATTCAAATATGCTCCAACCTCCGAGCCCAAGTACAACTCAGTCCACACAGGAAAGTAACGTATTCCACACAGGAAAGCAAAACGTAATCCACACAGGATAACACAACACAATCCACACAGGAAAGCAACAGGATTCAGCTCACACATGTATACTTCTTCAATGGACGATAAAGATGATCTCTGATCCATCTAAGTCGTCAGACCCACGAAGGATCGATAGGTAACTAACCCCCGCAAAAGACCCACACAAGATCGGGCCCACGTTGGACCTGTAGGCACTGGTTCACACAGGACCGCTGAGCGCAAAGACCCACACAGGATCGGACCCACACAGGATCGGGCCCACACAGGACCTGTAGCACTGATCCACGAAGGATCGCTGAGTTCTGTAGTCGTCGTCGTCGAATCCACACAGGATCTCTGTACTGTCGTCGTCGCAGTCACAGTAGCAGTAGCAGTAGCAGTAACAGTCGCAGCCAGCACTAGGGTTCCCGCACACAGCAAGCTCGTTCGGAGGGTCCGCTCCACGAGCCGAGAGACTGATACATCAACTGTCACAAAGTCCAGAGTTGATGTATCCAAAAGTTCCGTATCGTCAACAGGAACTCAACGCAACAGACGGCGCGTCGATCGGACGCCCAGTCTGAGAGTTATTGGCATTTTCGTCCCCAGGGCCCGGTTGGTTTTTAAGGAAAAACCAACCCGACCGTACTACACATGCGTCCAAACCTCGGGCGGAGTATGCCAAAAGATTTGTCTCACTAAGAGGAACACAACACGGCTGACGGCACGTCAATCGGACGTCCGTAGCTGAAGATATGAGTGTTTCCGCTCCGAAGGCCCCGTTGGTTTCGTGAACGAACCAACCCGGCCGAACTCAAAGTAATACGAAACCTTGAGTGAGATATACCAAAACGACCGTCTGGATCCAAGGATCGCGTTGCCGCAGACGGTTCGTCAATCGGAGGTCCGTGGATCAAGTTATGGATAAAAGACCGAAACTGATTCGAAACGGGGGGGTCCGGGTCCGGGCCGACCCGGCCCGACCCCCCCCCTGGGTCGACCCGAACCTGGTCGACCCGACCCGGGTCCGACCCGGCCCGGCCGGCCGGCGTCGCGGGGCCTGGCGCCGCACAGAGGCAGCACGCGGGGGGGGGGGGGGGGGGGGGGGGCAAAGCCCCCCACTTCTTCAAATGGCGGCGCGGCATAGCCGCGCCGTTTTGTCAATCAACGGCCCCCCTCCTAGGCGCCCGCTTTGAGGAGGATCCGGGGGGCCGCCTGCCCCCCCCCCCCCCCCCTCAAGGAAACCGCCCCCCTCTTTAATGAGGGGGGTTTTTGAGCTGGCCGGGGGAATTTATTTCCCCCGGCCTTTGACCTTCCGGTCGGCCAATTGCCGGCCGGTTTTCTCCAACGGGACCGGAAAATCCGGTCCCCTCTTCGGCTTCCGACGCAGGCGGCCCGGCCGCCGGTCTTCTCGTTCCGCCGTGGCCCGGAACCGGCCGCGGTGTTCATCGTCCGGCGCGGTGCAACGACACCGCGCCCCTCCGCAGCGCCTTCGATTCCCCTTGACACGGCGCGACGGCGTCACGTTCTTGATGATTCTTCCTCAGTACGGCGCGACGGCGCCGCGCAAAATAATTGTACGATTATCCACGTGGTGTGACGGCACCACGCCACCTTGTTTCCACCCACAAGGTAAGTCAACAAGAACGATGGAGGGGGTTCGGCCGTGTTCATGCGGTCCGGCCCCCTCACGTTAAACAATAACACTTATATAAGATCCTTACGTTAGTAATGCAAGAACCACGAACAAGGATAAATAAATAAACATAACAACAACCCCTACCTTGGGTATTGGTTCGAAGATTTGTCAACGTCCCGCGGAAGACAACGTCGCGGAGGTCGGGCGTCGCGGTAGTCGTTCGTCAAATCCGATGACGAAGAGGTGCGTCCGATGAGATACGTCGTTGGCGAATCTTCGTATGCCAACAAAGGGAGTCCGAGGAGGAAGCGGTGTTCCCTCTCGTTGACAGGGAAGACGAAGAAGAGAGGAGCGGCGTTCTTCGTCGGAACTTGAGCGTACTTCGTCAAGTTGAGCGTTCTTCGTCAAGTTGAGCGTTCTTCATCAAGTTGAGCGTTCTTCGTCAAGTTGAAGAAGAAGGAGGAGGAGCTCTCAAAAATCCTCCTAAGTTGGCTAAACAAAACTATCCAAATAAAATAAGGTTCCTCCTTATTTTATTTACCAAGCCAAGGAATTAAAAACTTCAAATTCAAAGACATAACACTTAATTAATTATACATGTCATGTGTAATTAATTAGATGTTATGTTAACAAACTTTTAAGAGGGAGAGAGGGGAGTTTAAGGGGGAAGATGAGAGGTTTAGGTTCGTGTGGGTCCCACCACACTTAATCCTCTCAAGGGAGGTTAAGTGGGTGTGGGTCCCACCCTTAACTCCCTTTGAGAGGAGTTAACCTAAAAGTAAAATAAAAAGAATTTCACATTTTTTTATTCAACGTTTTATAATTCTTCCAAAAACTAAATTTCGTCCCGCAACAAACGCAACTTCCGAAAAGGTCTCTTTAAGCGAATATTGGCACTGCGAGTTCATCGGTGCCCTCAGATTTCAATTCCGAGCACCGGATCAAAAGTTAGGAATTCCCGCTCGTTCGTTCACTGAACGTACCCAAGCCAAACTTCAGAAATTGATTCTGGGCACTCCGAGCCTCGGAATCAGGTGCCGTCAGAAACCGCACTCTTGTAAAATTCTAAAGAAAATTAAGAAAAAATTTCCCTTGAATTTTACGGGTCTTTACAAGAATCACATTCCTTCTTGGATTCTTCTAGCTACCTATCCAACTACAACTTCTCTGGCTCTATGACTAAGAATCCATCACCTGTATGTAGAGTCTTTTTCTGATATGATTATTCTAAAGGCCTGGCCTTTCTCACCATTTTGGGTTTAAACCCACTCTTACACATTTCTATCTTTTATGATCCGGTAAAACTCCATTTATCTTGATTTCTTCTCTGAGCAGTAATATCTCTTCTTATCATCATCCCTTGATCCTTCATCTATTGTAGGGATCTTCCTCTTTTCTCCACTTCTTATTGTGGCACACGACTTGAAAATTTTTCAATGAATTCTTTGTTTATTTTCCTTTTATCATATTTCTAAGTCACCACAATATTTTCCATTTGTGGTGTGTCCTCCACTAAATGTACATTCTTCTTACTTACTTCTTTTGAATTTCCTCCCTATTTCTTCAAGATTTGTTCATGTTCTTTCTTAGAGGGTGGTTGTGAGTGTGACAGAGGAGGTGATTGATACACCATTCATTCAGATCCATGTGATTCTCCTGAGGCTCTAAGCCTATTTTACAATTTATCACTTTGACCTCCAGTGTAGGTTTTTTAATTATACACCATTGGAGTCGTGAATCTCCTTTCATGTTATTTTCCCTTTCCTCATTTCTTCTTGCTGAAATTTCATGCCAAATGCCCACAATCAGAACATATAAAACATTTTCAATCAAAGGCGTACCTTATTTCATCATTTCTCTACCGACATATTAATGCAACTTGATTTCTTCCTATGAAATTATGATCCTGATCTTCCTAACACATACTCATGGTGTGTCCCATTATTCCACAGTAATAGAATCTAACAAATGCTTTACTCGGAGAGACACTTCTTTCTGATTTCTCATGACACATCTTCTTCTTCTTAGATCTAGTAATGTTTCTATTTTCATAGCCTGAGATGTATTCCTGTACCTCTGAACAAAAGCTTGATGTATGACCATGAATCCCACTGAAATAGAACAAGCTATCATTTATAACTATAAAAGCCTTTTTAGGTCTATCTTCATCACCTACAAGGTTTTTCATATCTTTAGAGATTTTCATGGCACTTTTCATATCATGCATAGGAGTGAGATCATCATATCCAATTCCATAATTTTCCAATATGGATGGCCTTTGGGATGATACAATCCTTTCATGCTTCTCCTCTGATGTAGCATATTTGGATTTCATTTCATCATCACCTATCGAAGGATAATCAAATAATTAGTGCAGTGCATCCTTCAACTTGCGCTTATCTTTGGATTTAAATTTCTCCATTTCATTCTTGACTGATTCTAGCTCTTCTTCTAACTGTTGAATCTTCATATCTCTTGATTTAATTTGGGCATTTATTTCTCCTCTAAGATTATTTCCACAACTCATCTCATCTTCCAGTTTTCATGTGAGATTTTCTACCATATCACTTTTCTCTATTAATTTCATTTTTTTCTTAAGAAACAGATTGAGAGACATATTCATTCTCTTTTTGTAGCCTTTGATTATTCTGAACTTTTTCAGACAACTATGTTGCTAGATCATCATTTCTAGCTTTCAGATTTCGAACTTCATCTTACATTTGATTCTCTTCATAATCACAAGCTCTTTGTTTTCCTTTCATTTTAGCCATCTTTTTTAGTTCTTCACATTGTGAATAATTCTTCTCCTTTAGGTCAGTATCCACATCAATAATCCATTGATTTAATCCTCTATGTTTGTTGACCTCAATTTTCAATACTTGGAACCAGATATCATTATATTTAACATCTTCATCCAATTTTTGATCCAATTTCTTTGTCATGTTGACAACATCTATTTGTGGCCTCCTTCTTAAAACATATTCATCATCAGTTGTTTCAGTATCACATTGATGTTCATGAACATCACTCATGCCAACATTATGATTTAGTGAATCAATATTTTCCCTATCAGATTCATCTAGTCCTTCCTTCAATAAGCTGTTTGATTCTTTTAGTTGAATCACACTTTTTCCATAAACACTTCCACACTGAGGGATATCACCTAACTTCTGATTCTTCTTTGATGTTTTTCCCTTTTCCATGTCACCCGAGATAATAGAATACTGATTCTTTAACCACATATATTGACTACACCAAGTCGAAGCAATACACTCTGATAAAAGCAACATTCCCTCTGATACCAATAGTTAGGACCAATATGGTCCTATATACCCTAATAGGGGGGGTTAATCAGGTTATGGTTATTCTTTTTCAAGGTACTTCCTACCCCATTGGATCTTGACGTCTTTATTACAAGGGTCGCATTTTTTGATCTTGTGTGTTTATTAGGATCACTTATTTTCTTCTTTATCTGATGATGATGATTTAAATTCAACGTAAGGAAGTATGCAGGAAGACATAGAGATTTTTACTTGGTTCACCCTCACTGGGATACGTCCATGGAGCATACGCCGAAAAGTTACCAGTCGTACCAAATTCCATTATTCTTCACTAGATGTGGATACAAAGGTTCGAGAATAGTCACTCGATCCTCAGATCACTGCCTTTACAAGGTTTAGGGTCAGCTCACTGCTTTCACAAGGGTCACTCCCTATTTCTCTCTCTCTGGATCACTGCCAGTGGAGAGGATCACCATCTTCCCCTTCTTTTGCTCACTGCTTGGGAAAGGATCCACTGACAGTTTATAGACCTGTAGGTATCTTCATTTTCATGAAGGAATGCATATTCCTTTGTATGTAGATGCTCTGTTGATGTCCAAATTTCACCCGTAGATGAATCTCTCGATTCACTAAAGTTATCGGGAAATCTCCCAGCTTTCACATAGCCCTAAATTACCACCATGAATCAACCATTCTTGATGTGAAAGTCTAATCTGGCACACAAGTGTTGGCACACAGGTCACAACTAGAGAACAAGTCACTTCAAAAACTTGGGACATGTATCTAAATTACATTAAAATTTTTGGGACATGTATCTATATGAACTCCTTACATTAAATTTCACCCGTATATGAATCTCTCTCTTCTTTTAAATTCATGAAAATAATTTTGTATCATGAATCTAAATTACATTAAAATTTTTGGGACATGTATCTATATGAACTCCTTACATTCCTTTACATGTAAATATGATGAGGAACCCCTTTCTCTCTAATCAATTTTTTTATGAATTCTAATGTCACGCTATTACGCTGCCGAAATCGCACCGATTTTCTAAGCCAATGCCATTGTGTTGTGGATACCATGCCAATTTCTCCATCAAGGGTTTCCACCTTTATGAACCTTTACATATTGATTACAAAGTTTCATGTATGAATTCCACATTCCTTTATCGTGGAATAAATGATTATGTTTTATGAATCCATGTTTTATGATCCATGTGGCACACTTATGCCTGAAATGAAATGTTTAAGAAGGGTGCGCCCTTATAGCGCTACAATGCATTGGTTAAAGTACAGTATCATGATACGTCATGTGCAATGAGTGTTGACTCATGCTAATTCAAGTACGGCGAGGTTTTACTCGTGCTTCATGTGCAATGAGGGTTTACTCGTGCTTTATGTGCAATGATCCTTGCCTCATGCTAATTCCATGTTAAGTGTTGTTGCCACATTTCCATGTTATGATTATCATGATTTATCATGACTTTATGTTCATGTTTCTTTTATTATCTATTGATATGCCTATTGTCTAACATGTATTGTACTCTTCATGTTATTCCATGTGTACTCCCTTACTGGGCTTTATAGCTCACCCTTTTCTTATGCATGTCCTCAGGTTATCCAATGCAATGCTACGTACGAGGGAATGCAGTGGTCATGTAAAAGAATTTTTCAATAAAGATGTTGTATTTCATGTTTTAAGTATTTATGTAATGACCCTAAGACCCAAAGACACTAATCCTCTTGAACTTCGTTGTTTTATCAAGTGAAGTTTTATGTAATAAATCATGTTTAAGTTTTAATAAAAAGTAGGGTTGTCATAGTTTGTATCAAAGGATAGGTTTAGTTATATTTGGGATTTGGAATCCCTAGTAAATCCTTAGATACAAGACTAAGTAAAATAAAAATATCCCTAAATTTTGGGGAGTATTATGTTAGTGGGTTATCAAGAAAATACATCCCTATCTGGATACGAGTAGGTAGAGGCGGCTCTGGCACAGATGTATCCTAGGGTAAAACCCGAAAACACCGCTTTGAGCTTGACTCGAATAGGAATAGGTGCACGACAACGGGCCTTGCTGCACTCTTGGTTACGACACTCCCGGGATATATTTTTTGATAAATTCCCAAGATTAGTATGAACCCTTATTAAGGGAATTAAAAAAATTGCCCTTAAGAATATATGCTAGAAATTAGATCATGAAAAGCCTAGATTGAAGCCTATAGACTCATGAGTTAAGGAAATGAATGTTTATTTATAAGTCATCAAATTTTTTCATTGGATTACCCTTTATGTGTTACCCCTAAATTTCCTTTTATTCCAGCCAATGGCCGGTATTAGGAGGACTCGGGCTAACAACCGTTGTGAAGATCAGTGTGATGACTATACTAATGAGATGCCAAATCCAATGGGAGCGGGAATCACAAACTTTGTCACGCTTCCCCCTCATCAAACTCATGTTTTGAATAGAAACACGGGTCAAGAAGAATGTTCAACCCCCCCCCCCCCCTAATAAATAAAAAGTTGCTATCGAGAGCTTCATGAGACAAAGGCCTCCTACTTTTAGTGGATCACCTGATCCCAAGATCGCTGAACAATGGATCAACTCCATTGAAAAGATATTCGCCATTATCCAATGTTCTGAACAATAGAAGGTTCTCCTAGTGGCTTATCATATGGACGGTGAAGCTGATAAATGGTGGATGTTGATCAAAAATACGATGCCTGAGGAGGAGATCGAGGCGTTGGAATGGAAGGATTTCCGGATTATTTTTTTCGATAAATATTTTCAGTGCACCCTCCGGATTAAGATGGAAAGGGACTTCCTTTCCCTCAAGAAAAAATATGAAGAATATGTTGGAGCGTATGAGGAAAACTTCACAAGGATTTCAAGATACACTTCCGGCTTTGTCGTTACCCCTGAATGCAAGGTTGACCTCTTCTTTGGTGGGCTGAAGCCTAGCTTGAGGAAAGCATTAGCGATCCGTGACTTCGACAGCTATGAGGAAATTGGCCGATGTGCCCTCAAGGTTGAAATGGAGATCGGGGAATCACAGGGGTATCATGGGGACAAGAAGCATAAGGTGGACTTCAATGCTGGTTTTCTGATAGATAAATCCAATGGTGCTAAGAAGATCTAGCACCCCACTTGCCAAAAGTGTGGGAAGAAGCAGCCTGGAAATTGCCTTAAGGGGATGAGAAAATGCTTCAGGTGTGGAAGAGAAGGGCACCTAGCTATTATCTATCAGCAAGAAGGACCCACGGCTGCGACAGAGGAGAGGAATTCTCCGTTCTAACCTCAACGTGTTGTTCAATGCTACAAATGCAACGAACCGGGTCATTTTTCAAATTAGTTCCCTAATCCAAGGGTTATCAGAGGCAACCAACAACCTCCAAGACAGCAAGGAAGAGATTTTTCCATCACTTCTTCCGAAGTGAACCCCAAAAATGAAGTGGTGATAGGTACGCTAGTTATTCATTCAAGAATAGAGAATGTACTTTTTTATTCAGGTTCTACGCATTCTTTTATATCTCGAAAGTTTAGTAGAACAATCCCAGCACCACCAAAAATCATGGAAGTAAAGATGTCGGTGAGTACGGAAAATGGGGAAATAATTGCATCCCATGAATATAAGTCCTCCCCTATTATAATTTGTGGATTGAATTTCCTGGAAAACCTCTTCATACTCCCTCTCATGGAATTTGATGCAATTCATGGCATAGATTGTCTTTCCTTATATAGAGACAACATAAATTGTTGGGAGAAGGAAATCACACTCCATATGGAGAATCGATCCCCGATTCTTTACAAGTGTCAGGAGGTAGATGCATCTCCTTTAGCTCTATCATCTCAAGCATGGATATTACTACCCTATGAGCACGTGTATCTAGATCAGATGATTGAGTCCAAAGAAGAAACCATCCTTGAAGAAATGCCTATTGTGAGGGAATTTTTTGAAGTGTTTCCCGAGGAACTTCCTGGTATTCCTCCTAGAATAGATGTTGAGTTCCCAATTGAACATGTACCTGGGGATCTACCAATATCCAAGACTCCATATATAATGGATGTTTTAGAGCTTCAAGAGCTGATGAAACAACTACATGAGAATCTGGATAAAGGGTTTATACGCCCAAGTGCTTCACCATGGGGTGCACCAGTCCTCTTCATCCAAAAGAAGGATGGGTCAATGCGGCTTTGCGTCGATTATCGTGAACTTAACAAAATAACGATAAAGATCAAGTAACCTATCCCAAGAATCGATGACTTGTTTGATCAGCTGTGTGGAGCACAATACTTCTCCAAGGTGGATTTGCGGTCAGGATATTATCATGTAAGGGTGAAGAAGGAAGATATCCCCAAGACTGCTTTTCGTATAATGTATGGGCACTATGAATTCATAGTAATGCCTTTAGGACTCACCAATGCTCCAGAAATATTCATGTACTTGATGACTAGAGTCTTTAGAGATTACCCTAACAAATTTGTGGTAGTATTTATAGATGATATTCTAATCTACTCCAAAACCAAGGAGGATCATGAGGAGCATTTAAAAACTGTACAAGAGACTTTGTGCAAGGTGAATCGCTATGAAAAGTACAGCAAGTGTGATTTCTAGTTGAAGGAGGTCTCATTCTTGGGTCATATAATCACAAGAAATGGGATATCTATGGACCACTTCAAAATAGATGCAACTGAGGGATGGCTGAGGCCAACATCGGTAACGAATATTCGTAGCTTATTAGGGTTAGCTGGATATTATCGATGATTTGTGAGAAATTTAACACGATTTTCCAACCCTCTTACCAAGCTAACTTGAAAGGGAATATGTTTTCTTGGAGTGATGAATGATAATAATGCTTCAAAGTGTTGAAAAGGAAGATTATCACTACACCCATGCTCACTTTACCCACATGTGGGGAGCTTTTTATGGTATTCAATGATGCTTCGAAGAAGGGCTTAGGGTGTGTGCTGATGCAGAATGATAAAGTGATATCCTATGCCTCAAGGAAGTTGAAAATCCATGAGCGAAACTATCCAACACATGATCTGGAGTTGGCAGCTGTGATCTTTGCCTTGAAAATCTTGCAGCATTATCTATATGGAGAGAAATGTGAGATATATACTGACCAGAAGAGTCTTAAATATCTGTTCACATAGAAAGAGCTTAATATGCACCAGAGAAGATGGATAGAGCTCATCAAGGATTATGATTGTTCAATACATTACCACCCTGGGAAAGCGAACAATGTGGCAGATGCCCTAGTTTGAAAGGACCCAGTAATTTTATCAATGATGAGAATTGAGAAGGATAAAATCTTCTTATACTTGATGAAGATGGACCTGGGAATCATAAATAAGGGAACATCATCAATCCTTTCACAAATGATTGCTCAACCATCTCTTTTGGAAAGGTAAAAGGATGCTCAAAAGGATGATGTGGGAATTCAGGAAAATGTGGGAGCTATCAAAAAAGGGAAATCCTTGGAGTTTAATGTTAATGAAGAAGGAATTGTGTGTTTTGGGAAAATACTATGTGTTCCATCAAGTCCGGAGCTGATGAAGGATCATTTTGATGATGCACATAGTTCAAATTTCTCTATTCACCTAGGGAGCACAATGATGTATCGAGATCTCCGAGAAAAATTTCGGTGGGATAATATGAAGAAGGAGATCGCTGAATATACATCAATGTGCCTGGTGTTTCAGCAAGTGATGGTAGAGAGGAAGAAGTCTAAGGGGATGATGAAACCATTTCCCATACCAGAATGGAAATGGGAGAACATCACCATGGACATTTTCAACGGACTTCCAAGGGCATCCAAAGGCAACAATGCAATCTGGGTTGTTATGGATCGTCTTACAAAGACTGCACACTTCATTGCTATTCGGGATGATTTCTTTTTGGATCAACTAGCACGGATATATATCAGGGAAGTGTTAAGGTTGCATAGAGTACCACTATCTATTGTGTCTGACCGAGATCAAAGATTCACCTCTATGTTTTTGAAAGAGTCTTCAACATTCTATGAATACTGAACTGAACATCATTACTGCATATCGTCCTCAAACTGATGGCCAATCCAAGCGGACTATCCAAACACTCGAGGATATGTTGAGAGCATGATAAATGGAATTTAAAGGAGAATGGGATTGACATCTTCTACTGGTTGAGTTCTCTTAAAATAACAGTTTCCACTCAAGCATCCAAATGGAACCATATGAAGCCCTGTATGGGAAAAGGTGTAGAACACCGGCATGTTGGGATGAGGTCGGTGAACGTAAGCTTCTTCGACCTGAAATGGTCGAAGAAATGGTGGAGAAGGTGAAAACCATTTAGAAGCATATCAAGGTAGCCCAGAGTCGACAGAAGAGTTATGCAGATAATCGTCGACGAGACCTTGAGTTTAAAGCTAGAGACATGGTGTTTCTATGTATATCTCCATGGAAAAATGTCATGAGGTTTGGAACGAAAGGGAAGTTAAGTCCAAGGTACATCGGACCCTTCAATATTCTTGATCGTGTTGGGGTTGTGGCCTATCGACTGGCACTTCTACCTACCATGGCCAAGGTGAATGATGACTTTCATGTATCCCTCTTAAGGATGTACATACCGGAACCTTCACATGTACTCTCATCTGAGGTGGTACAAGTGGAAGATGATCTTTCTTATGGGGAGCAACCACTGAAGATCATAGATCGTATAGAAAAAGTTCTATGAAATAAGACAATGCCCCTCATTTAGGTGTTGTGGAGAAACCACAAGTTTGAAGAAGCAACTTGGGAATCGGAGGATATGATGAAGTTGATTTACCCACATTTGTTTTAGTGTGGTAAAAGGAAAATTTCGAGGGCAAAATTTCTTAAGGGGGGAATATTGTAATGACCCAAAGTTTCATTAATGGAAAATCTCTCTTGATCTTATTAAATGTCTCTTTATATAAAATGTTTTTATAAGATGTCAACTTCATTGGATTTATGTTATGATTTTTAACCGTTGTTAATATAGTCATTGAACAGTGATCAAATGATTCGTATATATATAGGACCTTAACAAATCCAATTTACTCAGACAAAAGAAGTGATAGCCTCATCCAGTATAATTGCCTCATACGAAGCCCATTTGTCAGAGCTCGGAAAAGAGGTTGCATACTTGGGCTTCGCCCTTGAGAAAGCCCAAGCTGAGCTTCACCATGTCAAGCTTGAAGGGGAACGTCTACGGGAAAAGAAGAAGTTGATAAAGATTATCACTCGAGCGATGTTATCCGAGTCACCCCAAGAGTCCGTCACCATCGCACACCTTACCCTTAGGTCTTATGCGGATGTTATAAGGGGTTATGTAACAAATAAGTAGTACTATGTTCATATACATTATTTTTTTTATATATTAATGAATATAATTTCTATTCATTTTTGATACATTGTAAAAAGTTTTTAAATTACAAATGGTATTTTTTGTTATTATTTAATTAAGAAATCTATTTTATTAATTTATCAGATTTTTGAATTAAATAATATTTTAATAAAATAATAATATTATTATTATATTAATTTTTATTAAATATAAATTATCTTATAATTTTATTAATGCAATTAAAATTTTATATTAAGGTCTGAAAGCCATTTCTGTCAAAACCCGTGAATTTTCGATAAATGTTTGTTTTTATTTTAAAAGTGAAAATTAACATATTTAGAAATTATTTTAGATAAAATATATGTCATTTATGAAATCAGGACTTCAAAATTATCCAATGGTGAATTTTTCATAATTTTCTGAGACAGTGAAATTTTTGGGTAAAAATTAAATACCGTTTAAATATATAATGTGGTTAATTACATCATAATGACCCAATGGTTATGTAATAAAATACAATAATTCTTATGTTCGGCGAATATATGTTTTATCATTAAAATAATGTGATTTTGGGTTTGTTTGACTTAATTTTCAAAGCATTAATGGACCCCACAAGACATATTCAACACTTTGGATTTTTAAATTAATTTCCATGGGAGTGTGACTCACCTCCACATAAGTAACCTTATTATTTTAAGAAGTTAGGACTTGGGCCTTATAAAATATTTTTTTCCTATTCCCTTTTCCAAAAACCATGGGTAAAAATCATGGGATGGTTTGTGGTTTGGATTAATTTAATGTAATGGTACCCAACCCTAAATAATAACGAATTCCCTCAACTTTCCTATATAAACCCAACCATGCTCCCACTTCCTCCTCACTAAAATCCCTAGGATTTTGTCCAACCTCTGACCGACTCTCTCTCAAATCCTCCCAATGTGCCCCAAGCTCCCAAGAAGCCTCTCACAAGCCTCTCTCTAGCCTTTGGAAGAACACTTCCAAGTAATGGTTTTTTTTCTTCCTTTCTCATTTTTGTCAATTTTCTTTAAGTTGTTTTTCCCTTTTAATTTCAATTATGAATGTTGGGGTATAGTTTATCACCTCCCCCATACTGCCCTCTTATTTTTTGAGTAATGAGAGACCCCTTTCTCTCTCATTAAATTTCTCCCATGTACACCCGTTACTATGCCGAAATTCCGAAAGGAACTTATCTCTCTTCTATTACATTCTAGCAAATAATTTTGTATCATGAATCTAAATTCCATTACAAATGTTGGGACATGTTTCTATATGACCTCCTTACTTTCCATTACATTTATATATGATGAGTAACCCCTTTATCTCTCATCATCCTTTTTTATGAATTCTTATGTCACGCCGTTACGCTTCTGAAATCGCACCGATTTTCTAAGCCTATTCCATTGTGTAGTGGATACCATGCCCATTTCACCATCAAGAGTTTCCACATTTATGAACCTATACATATTGATTACAAAGTTTCAGGTATGAATTCCACATTCCTTTATCTTGGAATAAAAGATTATGTTTTATGAATCCATGTTTTATGATCCATTAGGCACACTTATGCCTGAAATGAAATGTTTAAGAAGGGTGCGACCTTATAGCGCTCCAATGCATTGGGTAAAGTATAGTATCATGATACGTCATGTGCTATGAGTGTTTAATCATGCTAATTCAAGTGCAACGATGGTTTACACGTGCTTCATGTGCAATGATGGTTTACTCATGCTTTATGTGCAATGAGCCTTGGCTCATGCAAATTCCATGTTAAGTGTTGTTGCCACATTTCCATGTTATGATTATCATGATTTATCATGAATTTATGTTCATGTTTCCTTTATGCTCTATTGATATTCCTATTTTCTAACATGTATTTTACTCTTCATGTTATTCCATGTGTACTCCCATACTGGGATTTATAGCTCACCCTTTTCTTATGCATGTCCTCAGGTTATCCCATACAATGCTAAGTATGAGGTAATGTAGTGGTCATGTAAAGGAAGTTTTCAATAAAGATGTTGTATTTCATGTTTTATGTTTTTATGTAATGATCTTAAGCCCCAAATACACTAAACCTCTCGATCTTCTTTGTTTTATCAAGTGATGTTTTATGTAATAAATCGTGTTTAAGTTATAATAAAAAGCAGGGTTGTCCTATGAACTTTCTTATATATGGTACCCCCCCGTTCTTGCATGTCCAAATCATTAATTATATTTTGAATAATAGATTTAATTAATGAATCAACATTCTTAATCAAAAATATCTATATTTAGTAATATATATATATTTAACATTAGTTCCACATTTAATTAAATCACTTTCCTATTAAACACCGTATATAAAAATTGTCTATAGGTTAGGAAAAAATCATATCCAAGATACAAGAAATATGGATATATTAGGGAAATGAAATTTTCAATGAATATTGATCACTAATAAATCAAAGGGGAGTTATATACACCATAGAAAATTAATTAGGTTCAAAATATTAAAATATGTCTCAATGAAGTGAATTTGAGATGAAGTCCCATATAAAGATCATATCATTAACAATACAAATTGATTAGGTGTATAAAATATAAATAAATAATAAAAAATTGAAATAAAATATAATATAATCAAAATTAAATTCACACATAACCTTATCATGATGTAATCAATGAAATACATGTTTAACACAGTGAATGAAAAATGTGTAATGAAATCCCACACTACTTGTAATCAGTCGAATAATATACCCCATAAAAGTTATAATTATCAAATGAAACAATTAATAACATTGATATTAATGATATGATATATCAAAGGGAATTATATACACCACACATATGAAAAAATTGGTGAAGATGGCATAAATCCCTCAGAATTAAAAGTGAGATGAGAATCCCTTACCTAATGCTTCACTTTAGTGGAGCATACATTAACCTCATATATGATGGTATAAAGAATTTTATTAATTAATTATAGAAATATAATAACATTTATTATACCTTATATGATACTTTTATAAGATCTTACCACCGATTAATTAATAATATTTCATTATTTTCATTGTTTTGGGTGCATTCGTTTCATGGTTTCATGATTAGTTCATTTGTGTATATTTATGGATTTTACTGTAAAATAGAAATAAAACTCTATAAGTGAAATTTGATGGTATTAATGAAATTACACAAGTTTAAATGGTCCCATGTCTCATTTTTATTTCTTACATGTGGATGATTCACCTGATAAAATGTTAATGAAATGTTTATTTTATTTTGGTGGTTTTTACATCCCTCACTAACGAGTTCAGTTTTATTTTATATTATGTATATATATTAGTTCCAACATATAAAACAGGTTATAATATAAATTTTAAAATATTATTTAACCATAATAAAACTTTTATGACCATCCTTGTATAAGGTTTTGTAAAATGCAATCTCATTATTTACAAAGACAATTAACTACCATAATTTGGACAATAGTTTTGTTTCTTGGTATAAGAAGTAGTAATAAAATAAATGGATATGATATATTCCATTAGAAAGATAAAAATACAGTATTTAAATTATTCTAGAGTTATAATTACCCTATGGATGAATATTTTTAGGAGAAGGCAGAAGAAAAAATATAAAATAACAGAGGTGGTTTGAGAAAATTGCCTCTTAAATATCACCTCCTTGATGGATCCCTAAAATACCTTAAAATTGGTCTTTTTGTGAGATAAAAAACATATGTTCATGGTTAGAGTATGTATTATAGGGTTTGGGAAAGATTTTACGAGCATTATGTTTTGTTATGATAAATTGGGTGGTGATGGGTGGTATTTATACGTGAGGAGTGGTGGTTTTAAGTGATTAAATAATGATTATTTTTTGTTAAAATCCAACCATATTTGGATGGAATTAATTCCAAATAATGTGGATGATAATTAATTTTTTAAAGGATTTTTAATGTCTTCTAATACCTCTACCACCCATTAATGTTTTTATTTTTTAGGTTTTTTAATCCTTTACTTTTTAGCTTTAACATGTTTCTTATTTTATTTATACTGCGCTAAATATTTCTATTTACCATGGTAAACTTTTTAAGTATAAAAATTAAAATGACCTTAGTAAATAATTTTTAAATTCTAATTAAAAATATGGAATCCATTTTAAAAAAATTAATCCATAGTATTAGAAAATTTTAATTTAGAATTAGTCTCACGGACGCGATGAGAAAGGGTGTTTTAAAGTGAAAATGTTCAAAATTTTGAGATGTTTTTATAGCCAAATTCAACATAAAAATGATTAAAATGATAGAAATTGGTTCAATAGATCTATAATTGATACAATTTTATATATAAACTAAATTTAAAATATTATTTATATTTATAAATTATTTATAAGAAAAGTCCATTTCCAAGTAAAATGTCGTCTTTTTTACAATTCATTAAAAAAGGAAACCTCATAGAAAAATGTCAAAAATTCACCATAAGATAATTTTTATATTAACATTGAAAAAAATAATTTTATTTTGAAAAATAATATTTATAAAATTTTTAAATTTTAGTTTTAAAATATGAGCGCCATTAAAAGGCAGCAGAAGTTTCTTTTAGAAAAATATAGCTTTTATAAATAAAATTGGATTTATACTTATTTTAATCCCATAAAACATATTTTATGAATTTTTAAAAAAATTATTTAATATATAAAATTTAAATTTAAATAATTTTACTTAATTTAATTTATTTAAATAATATACAACTGTTGGCATAAAAATATTTTTTTTTATTAAAACACATTCTTTATGTTCAATTGATTTTTATTTTTATTTATAATTATTTAGTAAACAATTAATTCCTTTTATAAACATTTGTAAACTATATTTTCATAATTTAGTTTATCTTATTCATTATCACCATTCCAATGGCTTTGTTATAACTATCAAAATTAAATAATAATATTTAATTGTTTGATGAAACGTAGTGTTCTGTGTTACATAAACTATCGAACATAGTGTTATTTTAAAAATAATGGGGTGTTACATCTCCTCTATCAACTAGTTTAAGTGATCATATATTCAAGGTAGATGGTAAATATTATTGATCGTCAACTAATTCAACCTTCAGCTATATATACTCAACTACGGACTACCATCTTCTTTCTTAGAAAATAACATTGAAGTACCCCATGTTGACACACTAGGAAAGACAATACCATTATGCATTAGATAATATTTTTAAATCCTAAAATATCACAACATAGAAGGTTCCATCTCATAAGGATCCAAAAAAATTGTAGAAGAATTAGGATTCAAGTTGTAATGACCTATATTTTTTCATGTATTTATTTAATTATATGGAATTATTACGAGACCGAAAAAATTGAAGGTGCATGCTTCTGCGGTCCAGTGTGCCCGAAATGAATTTCTAAACATTTTTTCATGTACATTAAGAAAACCCATGAGTGGAATTTTGTAACATTAGAACTGGTGCTCAGAATTGAAATCTGAGGACACTGTTGAACTCGCAGCGCCGATATTCGCTTATGGGGACCTTCACCCTGACCGCAGTAGGTCGAGGGTGGAATATATTTTTTAGTATTTTTGTGGGATAATAAAAATAAAATAAATAACTTTTTAATTTTCTTTCTTGAAACCTCCATTATGAATCATAATGGTGGCGACCACCCAAACTCCCCTTTAATGTGAGGAAACCCTTAGAATTCCCCCAATTAATGTGCCAAAATTAATTGAATTAATAAACTTAACTCAATTAAAGTTGTCTCCTAACCTATCATGGTGGGGGATAGTTGGAAAAGAGTAGAATTGGTAGAGCCTTTGGAAGAGAATCCTCCAACTAATAACCTCCTACAGTGAAGAACAAACCTCCAACGAGGATGACGTAAGAGCTCGAATCAGGAGCGTATTGCGGGAGCGAAGAACGTCGACATCTTCATATTCTTCCTCACGCCAACTCCAATGAATGAAAAAGGTAGGCGGTTTATTTTGAGATATGATAATTATCTTTTTGTTGATTCTTCATATTGTTTAATCTCAACGATAATGGCCAAACAAACACGGTCATCGATCTTCCCAAATACCATGATCATTCCTATTTGTTCTTTGCATGTTCTTCATGCGTTCTTGAACACCAAATAATTAAGCATGCTAAAACACAATGTTTTGTTGAGTGTGACATATGGAAGTAGATATCACAACCCGAGGATCCCGAATATGCAGTCATAATATTTTTCGGTCTTGGAACGAAGCAATAGTGACCCGAAAAAGAAGAGGGCGGCCAGAAACTGGCCGGTCGCAGTTCGACCAAGAGGCACACCCAAATGGCGACCGGCACGAGGTCGACGGTGCACCCGGAGGGCAGCCGGCACTCGGCCAGCCATGTCAGGCCAAGCAGGACCCGCTCTGAAGCGTCCTGTGTGCCAGTAGGTGGCACCACGTGGCGCTGCCGGGTTGGCCAAGCCGAATATTCCAATGGACCGTTTGGAATACCAGGGGGTGCCTCCCCCAGGTAGCGTCTATGGAGGGTCCCACCATGGTAGACTGCACCCAGCTGAGTGGGCCACGCCCCACATGCTGGGCCAGACCCAGGTTGGGCTGTGTCGATCCAAACCGGGTCGTGTAGGCCCAAACCAACTCGAACCAGACCTGGGCTTATCTGGACCCAGATACGCCTTTTTGGCCATATCTTGAATACTGGGAATCCATTTAACGAACCTTCTATGGTACCAAAATCCTTGGATCATGATGGTTTTTTTGGTATACTCCACTTTATTTTTGGATAAAGTTAGAGTACGTCTGAGTTGGATCAAACCCGAATCCAACTGGGCCCTCGGAACTAAAATGTTAATAACCTACAAAATGAGCATTTGATTGACGTGTCGTCTATCGTGTTGGGTCCCATATCACGCGATAGACAGTTGTGATAATTTTTGGGGAACTTTTTGGCATTTGAAGTATCAACCAATTTCTTGAGAAGAAAAACCTCCCAGAATCAAGCATGCTTAGTGCAGGAACCCTGTGGATGACTGTACTTGAGTAGTCTTCAGATCCGGTGTGGGACATATTCAGATCATGTGTGTGTCAATGCTCAGCGATCCTATGTGGGCCTGTGCAAACTGATCTTGTGTGGGTCATCTCTAGATCCTGTGTGGGTCATTTTCAGATCCTGTGTGGGTCATATTCGATCATGTGTGTGTCAACAGCATAGCTTCTCGATGAAGTAAGATGATCTAGAAATACATCTAATGATCTACACTTCCGTTCATAAGGTATACCTAGTCTGAGCTATGTCTTTACTTTTGTGGTAAACTTCTGTGTGGTGATACCTTCGTGGTATTCTTCTGTGTGGTGTTAACATTTTGGTACTTACCCTTATGGTGTTACCTGTGTGGTACTTCAACCTTCGTGGTGTTACCTTTGTGGTATTCTTCCCTCATGTATGAGACAAAAATATATTGATAACTTAGGTATTTGTATGGGCATATACCTATGTATTGATGATGACTATTTCATCGTTCTTTGAGTTTGAGGTCTTGATTTTTGGTTTATCCTTTTTGGATTCTAGGAGACCTTCGGGGGTCTCGGGGTCCCTACTGAGTATTGTTATACTCAACCCTGCACGGGATACGCCTGCACCTTACCATGTCTTGTACAGATGATGAACAACATTGATTTAGGATGAGGGTTCCAGGACTGGAGGCTTCTCATAGGTGGACCATTAGACGAGACATACCACAGAGACGACCATTCGTGAGCTGTACCTACCCTTCAGGTGGGATCCTTGGTGAGTGTTAATAGGGGTTGTTTTCAGTTTTACTTTTACTTTCCAGTTGGGCTTGTATTCTGCACCCCTTTACTTACTTTACACACCTTGTTTACTATATAGTTAACTTTGTTCTTGTATGTTTGTGTGTGCTTGGTTAGTGTGAGTTTACACGTTTAAAGGCAATGCCATCCCTTTTTTAAGGATATTCCTTTCCAGTGCTAGTCGCCATCCCCTGGCCTATAAAAGGCGGGCTTGGGGTAGTCTCGAAACGAGGCTCGGTGGACGGTTCGTGAAAAATAGGTATCAGAGGAGTCAGTTCTACTAATGAACATGGACTCTGATCTTTTATTTAGTAATAGTGTTAAGTGTTATGAGTGTGGTTATCAGTTTGGGGAAACTAGTGTTGGTGCAGCAGCCGGCGTATCCATACACCAGGACCCTGACATCTGATTTCTGACTCAATGCATTAAAACGCTGGTTGTGTGTGTTTTTGAAAAGATCTGTTTTTGATCACTTTGAGTCATATCACCTAGTATAACTTATTTACCATGGTTCACCTTATTCTTTTCAGGATGACTCTACACATACATCCATCTAGGTTTCCAAGTAGAGTACGTGATGACAACCCACCGAGCGACAAGGATTCAGTGCAGGGCCCCCTTTTGGTAGATGTACCATCGAGTGGTGGACCAGAACCACCACTACTCATTGGTAATCGGATGCCATCATCCCCAAAAGCAGAGGGTGCATGCCTCTTAAGCGTGTTTCAAGAGTTTCAACGTCATAGGCCACCGAGGTTCTGGGGAGAGAGGGATCTACAGGCAATTAAGGACTGGATGGAGGTCATGGTTAGAGTTTTTTAACTGGTAGGGACACCAGATGGTCTTAGGGTAATCCTTGCCACCTGTATTCTTCAAGAAGCAGTGGGAAGATGGTGGAGCTTGATGCTCCAGGTTTATGAAGAGGTCACTCTCATCTGGGCGGACTTCGAGAGCCTTTTCAAGGTAGAGTTCATCCCAATGACCTTACTCCCTATGGGTATATATGATCTTCTCCAATTTCAGTAGGGTATCATGATTGTGGCTCAGTATTCAGCGAGGTTCACGGAACTATCACGCTACACCACTAACATGGTGCGGGACCCATTCTTCAGGGCCCAGAACTTCAAGAAGGGGCTCAGAAGTAATATTAGAGCTTCGATGATTTATCTCAGCATCCCGAAGTAAGAGGGGGTGTTAGATGTAGCACTCTTAGTGTAGAGCATCCTTGTTGAGCAGTCACTAGCAGCGAGACCCACCACCAGACATCACGTAGTAGAGTCATCTCCAGCTGGCAGTAGACAGATGACACACAGGTCCAAGAGGAGCAGACCTACAGGTGGATGACGGTAGGATATAGGGTCTGTTGTGCTAGGCTCTCGAGATAGATTAGGATAGGCATGGTGCAGGCCGTGTTACTCGTGTGGTGGGTAGGGTCACATGGCTCACAATTGTCAGACCTGGGATGCCTGGGCAGAGATGGAGATTTGATCAGGTAGGTCTGCAGGTAGTAGGCGGGTGTGATATAGGAGCTGGCTGTGCAGTAGGCAGTGGGCGGCAATTCGAGGTTCTACCGCCACCATCTCTAGGTGGTCCACCCACAACCACAGTGAGTAGGTGTACATGGACGATCTCAGCTCCAGGTAGCTGAGGCTTATGACCACGATACTCCAAAGATGATTCAGGGTACGATCTGTGTCTACTCCACCTTAGCTCTAGTACTTATAGACACAAGTTCCAATCACTCTTTTATTTCCGCGGACTTCATTCGGAGCTCGAAGATTCCATTGGATCCGTTGTCTCGATCCTTATGGCTAGAGACTCCTATGGGGGAGGATTAAACGATTACACATTGGTTCCAGTAGTGTGAGATTACTCTAGGAAGTGAGAGCATTTCCTGGGATCTTCTAGTAGCAGCGTCGAGGCCTTACAATGTCATCTTGGGGATGTATTGGTTATCTATAGTCCATGATCAGATCGGGTGTTTTAGGCACAAAGTGTGGTGTGTCCATGAGGATGGGACCAAGTTTTCTTCACTGGTGAGAAGGGAACCTTTGCGGCATATGATGGACTTACCTGGAAGATGTTGTATCCAATCACACATAAGTTGGCTAGCCTTACCCTTGGAGCAGTTGAAGTTGAGAGTCCAAGCTCTCCGGTAGTGGTCGACCAGTATGCTAATGTTTTCCCTGACGATGATCCAGGTCTACCTCCTCACAGAGAGGTGGAATTTTACATCGAATTGTACCCCCGGACGACACCAATATCTACACCATCAAATCAGATATCTCCCATGGAGCTTCGAGAGCTGTGAGTATAACTAGTGAACTTTCAAAGGAAGGGATTCATTAGGCCCATTTTTTCTCTTTGGGAAGCCCTGATTTTTTTCACCAAGAAAGCAGATGGGATTTTGAGACTCTGTGTGGACTATAGGCGCCTGAATAAGACGGACTTCATATGTCGGTATGGCCATTATGAGTTCTTGGTTATGCCATTTGGTGTAACCAACACCCAAAAAATATTCATGGGACTCATAAATAGGATCTTCCTACCATACCTCGATCGCTTTGTGGCAGTCTTCATCAATTACATTCTAATATACTCATCTACGGAGGAGGAGCATGCCTATCATCTGTAGATAGTTCTTGACACACTCGGAGACCACCATCTTTTTGGTATGATCCCGAAGTTCTAGTTCATGATATGAGAGATACACTCTTTGGGACTCGTCATATAAGAGGTTGGAGTTGTGGTGGATCCAGTGAAGATTGAGGTTGTGCTTTCTCGGGAGCCACCCAGGAGTGTGATGGAGGTGCAGAGTTTCCTAGGTTTGGCTGGTTACTACCGAAGGTTTGTGCCTGAATTTTCTAGACGTATGGCACCCTAATCAACATTGACGAAGAAGGGGAAACCCTTTGTGTGGTCAGAGAAATGTCATCATAGTTTCCAGGAGCTGAGGTAGAGACTGATGAGTGCCCCCATTCTGAGGCTACTAGAGGTAGTCGTTGGATACGTAGTCTACTATGAAATATCAGGGAACGAACTCAGATGTGTCCTGATATAGGAGTGAGTAGTGATCACATATGTTTCTCGATAGTTGAGAAAGCATGAGTAGAACTACACTAACCATGACTTAGAGTTAGCAGTAGTGGTATTCGCCTTGAATATTTGGTGACATTACTTGACGGGCGAACGTTTTACAGTCTACTCAGATCACAAGAGTCTCAGGTATATCTTCTCTCAGAAGGGCCTAAAAATATGACAATGAAATTGTCATGATTTTCTATAGGACCATAAATTCTAGATGTTCTATACTCATGGGAAGGGGCATGTAGTATTATATGCACTCAGAAGGAGATCTGGTATACATTTGATAAGTGAGGTGATAGAACAGTTAGCCGCTTTGTGGATATCTTACGTGGATCGAGATGGAGCAGCTTATCTTTAATCTCTGACAGTCACTCCCCCACTCCATCAGTGAGTCAGGGAGGTGCAACTTGGATCCACTAACTATGATGCTCGACATGCTCAGATATTCATAGGACATGCACCTGATGGATTATCTGAAGGTAGGGATCACGTCATCCTCTTAAGAGGGCGTACTATGGTACTGATGGTGGTTAGGGAGGATGTGTTGAGGGAGTTCCATACATCCCCTCTAGTGGTACATATAATAGTGTCTAAGACATACGAGGACCTTCGATTTCATCACTGGTTGGTGAGAATGAATAAAGCAGTAGTATAGTTTGTCTCTCGGTGCCTTACTTGTCTACAAGTGAAGGCAGAGTATCAGGTTCCAGTAGGCTTAGTTCAGCCACTAGAGGTGCCAGAGTGGATGTGGGATGTAATTTCCATGGACATCGTGACAACACTTCCACACATGTCTATGGGTCATGATTCTACATGGGTAATTGTTGACCGACTCACCATGTTGGCCCACTTCCTACCTATCAGAGAGCAGGGAGAAGTAGAGGTATTGGGATTCCTCTATGTAAAAAAGATTGAACAACTTCATGGAGTGCCTTCTGTGATTTTTTCTGATCATGATGTGCGTTTTACTTCCTGGTTGTGGAAGGGGTTGCTGGAGGAATTTAGGACATAGCTTCAGTTGAGCACTGCCTCCCATTCTCAGATGGATGGTCAGACAAAGCATACCATTCATACCATTGAGGACATGTTGCATTCTTACGTCCATGATTTTTTCCGCAGCTGGGAGGATAACATTACCTTGGTGGATTTTGCATATAACAACATTTATCACTCCACTATCGGTATGGAACTATTTGAGGCATTGTACGGTCGACCTTGTAGATCACCTCTGTGCTGGAATGACCCAGGGGTGTCCACACTCATGGGACCGATAATGGTATGGGCTACCACGAAGAAGGAGCAGATCATCCAAGTGCAGATGAATATTGTACAGAGCAGACATAAGTCTTATGCTGACAGGTGACAGAGACCTCTTGAATTTGAGGATGGAGGCCATGTTTTCCTATATGTCTCACCTCGATAAGTTCTGTGGAGATTTGTCCAGGGTAGAAAGTTATCTCTGAGGTTCATAGGACCCTTTTAGGTCCTCAGCTGAGTTTGCAAGGTTGCATACCACTTAGCTCTTCCCCCTCTATTGCACTAGTTGCATGACGTTTTCCACGTATCCCAGTTGAGAATATACGTACATGATCCTTCACACATCATTGAATGGGGTGAGTTGTACATCAATGATGGGGCAACATTTTCAGAGGTTCCAGTAGAGATTGAGGATCAACAGAAGTGGTTACTTCGTGGGCGGTCGATACATATGGTACGCGTATATTAGAAGCACGGGAACCTCTAGGAGAGAACATGGGAGCGGGAGGCTTAGATTTGTGCTCAGTACCCCCACATGTTTCCCTAGTTTGTGTTCTGTATATTGAGGACGCAAATCCCTAAGGTGGGGAGAATGTAAAGACCCGGATTTTTCCATGTAATTATTTAATTATATGGAATTGTTACGAAACTGTGAAAATTGGTGGCGCGTGATTCCAAGGACCATTGTACCTAGAAAAAATTTCTGAACTTTTTTTGGGTACGTTCAGTAAAGGTGTGAGCAGAGTTTTGTAAATTTTGAACCGGTTCTCGGAATTGAATCCAGAGGACACCGTTGTACTCAAAGCACTAATATTCATGTAAAGAGACCTTCACCCCAACCGCATTTGGTCAAGGGTGGAAGATAGTTTTTCAGATTTTTGTGAGAGAAGAAAAATAAAATAAATAACTTTTTATTTTTCTTTCTTGAAACCTCCATTTTTAATATTAGTGGTGGGGACCACATGAACTCCCCTTTAATGTGAAGAAACCTTTAGAATACCCCCAATTAATGTGCCAACATTAATTTAATTAATAAACTCAACTCCATTAAATTTGGCTCCTCACCTCTCGTGGTGGGGGTAATTGGAGAAGAGGAGAATTGGGAGAATCTTTAGAGAGAATCCTCCCATGAAGATCCTCCTCCAACTACGAACAAAACTCTGATGAGGACGACGTGTGAGCTCGTATCAGGAGTGTGTTGTGGGAGCGATGAACGTCGGCGTCTTCATCTTCTTCCTCAAACCCACTCCAATGAACGAACAAGGTAAGGGGTTTATTTTGAGATATGATAATTTTCTTTTTGTTGATTCTTTATATTCATGATTCTCAATGACGACGTCCAAACAAACAGAGCCATAGATGCTCCAAAATACCATGATCTTTTCTATTTATTCTTCTCACGTTCTTTGTGTGTTCTTCAACACAAAATAATTAAGTGCGCTAAGAACACAATGTTTTGTTGAGTGAAAAATATGGACACAGAGATCACGACCCGAGGATCGTGAATATGAGGTTGGCATATTTTTTAGGCTTGGAATGAAGCTGTGATGTCCCACAGAAGAGGATGGTGGTCGGCAACCAGCCGGCTGTAGTTTGAGCAAGAGGCGCACCCAGAGGGCGGCCGGTGGAGGATAACGTCATCGTCACGCCACTCGAAGGGTGAGACTTCCGGTCTTCCAACTGGCCACGTCACACCAAGCAGGACCCGCTTCAGTAGGTCCCGCATTCCAGCAGGTGGAACCACATGGCACCGCAGGGTTGGCCAAGCCAAATGGTCCAATGGACCATTTGGAATACCGGGGGGTGGCTCCCCCCGGGTAGCGGCTAGGGCGGGTCTCGCCACGGCAAACCACACCCAGTCGAGCGGGCCACACCCAATGGGATGAGCCACCCCCTTTGTAGGTCGGGCCAGTCCGCGGCCGAGCAGGATGGGCTCGCCGCGGCCCAACCCATCCAGGACAGACCCTAGATGGGCCGGGTCGGATCGGACCCGGGCCTATCTGGACTCAGATACGCCTTTATGGACATATCTTGAGAACCGGGAGTTTGTTTGACGAACCGTCTACAGTACCAGAATCCTTGGATCGTGACTGTCTTTTTGGTATTTTCCCCTTGAGTTTTTCATAAAGTTGGAGTATGGCCGGGTTGGATCAAACTCGATTCCAACCAGGCCCTCAGGACTAAAATGCTAATAACTTACAGACCAGGAATCTGATTGACACGCTGTCTGTCACGTTGGGTCCCAAATAACGTGATGGACCTTCGTGACACTTCTTTGTGGAAATTCATGGAATTTGATGTTTTGACCAACAGACTGAAGAGAAGAACCTCCCGGAATCAAGAATACATAGTGTGGGAACCCTGTGGCTGACTGTACTTAAAGAGTATACAGATCATATGTGGATCATCTTCAGATCCTATGTGGGTCAGTGCTCAGTGATCCTATGTGGGATAGTGCATACCGATCCTATGTGGGTCATCTCCAGATCCTGTGTGGGTCATTTTCAGATCATGTGTGGGTCCTCTTTGATCCTGTGTGGGTCAACAGCAGAGCTTCTTGATGAATTAAGATAATATAGCAATACACCTAATCATCTATACTTACATACTTAAGTTATACCTGGTGTGAGCTGCGTCGTTACCTTTGTGTTACACATCTGTGTGGTGATAACTTCATGGTATTCTTTTGTGTGGCATTACCTTTGTGGTACTTACCTTCATGGTGTTACCTTTGTGGTGTTACCTTTGTGGTATTCTTCCCTCACGTGTGAGATGAGTATATATTGATTACATAGGTATATGTATGGGAATTTACGAATGTTTTGTTGATGACTATTTCATGTTCTTTGAGAAATAGGTCGTGCTTTTTGGTTTATCCTTTTTCGAATCTAGGAGACATTCGGGGTCTCGGAGTCCCTACTTAGTATTGTTATACTCACCGCTGCACGGGATACGCACACACCTTGTTGTGTCATGTAAAAAAAATGGACATCATTGATCGAGGATGAGGGTACCAGGACTGGAGGTTTCTTGGAGGTGGACCATTAGACAAGACGTACCGCAGAGATGACAGTTCGTGAGCTGTACCTACCCTTCAGGTAGGATCCTTGGTAGGTGTACAGAAGAGTTGTTTTCAGTTTTACTTGTACTTTCCAGTTGGGATTTTATTTTGTCCCCCTTTACTTACTTAACACACCATGTTTACTATATAGTTTAATTTGTGCTTTTATCTTGATGTGTGCTTGGTTTTTGTGAGTTTACAGGTTTAAATGCAATGCCTTCACAATTTTAGTGATATGCCATTCTGGTGTTAGTCGTCAGCCCCTGGCCTATGGAAGGCGGGCTTGGGGTAGTCACGGCACGGACCCTGGGGGATGGGTTGTGAAACCAGTCTATCTTGAACTCAATGTCACATCAAGGGAATATCTTCACAACCTACTTGATAAAAGCATTCAGAAACTCTCTAATAAACCTGGGGACCTCCACAATCTCAGTTTACACTAAATTCACTAACAAATCATCTATAAAATAAAGAAGTGGATACACACACCAACTGCCCACCTGAATAAACCATTCACAAATGAAAACCACACATTGGCCATCCATATCCAAGAACATGAATCTCTTTAGAATGAAGTTGATAATAGAACACATGGAATACAACGATTCAAGGTCCAGGATAACTTCATATGGTTACATATACAGTAATCAAATATCCACATGGGACTTATATGACCCTATCATCGGTCTAGATCCTTGGAATACATCACAAAAATTGGTCTAGCAGGCATAGTCAACACCAGGGGAACCGAAATCATCCCTACATCTAGTGCCATAGAACCAATTAGAGTGGGTGAAAAATTGGATTTTCAAGCTACTGAATCAAAAAAACGAATAAACAAGGGTACTAAAAATCATATCATGCCCCATACAATAACTAGACTTTTTTATGATACTACCCCCACTATGTGAAAATGAACATGCCTAGCTCCACTACCTATCTTCTAATGAACTCTGCCATAACCATGCCTCAGTCGAGGCCCCTAAACAATAGGAACATCCTGATTTCAGCCATTACCTGCTCTATCTCCCCTCAGTAGAGCATAAGCATGGTACCCCTAGTGATGAAATAATCTTATTGTAAAATAATGTTGCGGATGGAACTGAACCTGTCCACCTCCACAAAACTAACATTATGGAACCACTAGGAACTGATTCTAGAAATGTCAACAAACCCCAAAACTAAATCACAAAATCTTGATATCTCCAAGAAAATCATGATACCACAATAATTAGAATGTCTGAAAAGAATTTTTTGAATTCAACTCCCCACCAGTTGCAACCTTAAAGGTCCTAGTGACTAGCACCTTCCACAAACAACCCTTCTCAATGATGAACCCTATTTGTTCCCCTCTCATAGTAATCCTCCTTGTGAGTGAATCCACTTTATCACCTCCACATTCGTCTGAACCTCCAGATATTTTATCAACGTAAAATTTGTAACTACATACTGGATAATAGGATGAAGTTCCTCCTCATGATATCTCTCATGAGACTCCTCATCTAGAAAACAATCTAGGGTAATGAATATAAGGTCACTGAACTTTATTCACAACTCTCACATAATCTTAAACCCATTATAAAGAGAAATATGCTCCTAACTGTTCACTACATTCATAGCCGATGAAATGAAATCTTCATAGAACTATTCTTGAAAGTCAAACCAGGAAACATCTAACTCCTTTCACTCTCCTAGATACTACATACACCAATTAACATGTAACTCCTCATATATAACTAATTTACAAAGGGACCCAATATTCTATTGTGTCCTGGATCAAACTAAAAGAGATCATGAGCTCCTCTATCCATCTCTTTATCTCCACATCTGAAACACTGCCCTCATACTTCTCTAAATTCTGCTACTAGAAAGAATGAAATGTATTCTACCACTGATCATCCTCCATAATATTATCATCTTATGGAGATTAACTGTATCGACATTCTAAACCTCTACTATCTAAACCACAAACAGATGGAATCTAGGATCCATCACCAAAAAAAGAATTTCTTAATCTCGATAGTATAATATTTCATTTAGATTTATTTTAACCTTCTCAAAGCAACCAAGTTCAAACAAAAACACAAGTCATAATGATAAATGTACCAATCCAAGGTATTCTAATTATAAATAGGTTAACCTCACATGTTCGTTCAATAAACTTAGATTCCATGCACTAGATCACAAGGGGTGCTAAAATCCCGTGTTCTATTCGGTATCCCTAACCTATTTCATGCTCAATGGTCAAGTGGAACCATTTCCATATCAACTCATGAAATCCTCAATACACTAAAATAAAAAAAATCATCCTATTTCTCAACCATCACACTTGATACCACTCTGTCACATCACCCTCCATCCCAAGATATCGTAGTGAGGGTATATAGATAACGGCCCCTGATTCTCACATGCAGTAGGCCCTGGGTTGGTAACTACCACTGATTGTATACAAATCTCATGAAATTTGATGCATTACCCTATATAATAATATAGTATTGATTGATAAGATGAATCAACCAAAAGAAATTCCATGAAATAATATAAATGGAAACCAAAACCATCCCACAATGGATGTATAGATAAAACTAGTATAGATAAAAGTCTCTAAACGTAAAATAACTAAAACTAAAGCTATAATTGTGACATAAAAATAATCCAAAGATCTGAGATGATAATGTACATCAAATTCTATGTAGTACTTCTAGAAACCTGAAAATTAGTTCATATATGTAGGGTATGAATATAGGTTTACTCTGTAGGAAAATCAATGTCTCTAATGTACATGTGAAAGAATCATACTAAGGAAACCATTAGAATACAAATAGAACCAACAACACCGAAACATGTCAATTATCAATTCCAACCACATAAAATCACTCTCTCTATATAACATAATCTATATATAGTAACATTATAAGAATAATATCGATAAAGGGTTCCATGAAGCACGTTCCCAATAAATTTCCACTTTAACACTCATACTTCATACATCCTAGGGCTCCCATCTCTTCCGAATAACATATATCACCACCCCACAACAAGGTCACATCACATCATGCCTAGAGACACCTGGTCCACCTCCCCAAAACATGGACACATCATATCATACCTATAGAAACCTATCCCATTGCATCACATTCATAACCAGAGTATTAGGGTATTATGAACATGAGGGAAATCAAACTCATTCTCAATTCATACCATGCAGTAAGCCAACCATAAGTCACCCCTCATCACGGTCATATCATATCATGCATGAAGCCACCTCGTCCACTGCCCCGCAGTATGGTCAACATATCTCACCTGAAAACACTTGGTCCATCACATATTTCCCGAAGGCACCTGTTCTATCACCAAATTCACTAATGGACATATGGCCATCCCATCATGTTCATATCTACTTACCTAGAATAGATAGATGTAATGACTGGGTAGCCAAACATCCATCCCCATCACCGGGATATTGGAAAAAACACCCCCTACATGATTATATAGGTTTCAACACATAGTTCTCTATGTGGACGTGGTGCGTATAGAAATCATATGTAATATTCAAGTATATACATTTATCTGCACATATGTGAAACCTATGTGTTCACAACCCAAAACTAACCATCTCGCAACATCACCCCTTTCATTTCCACCTCTAAATGCATATCACACACAATGAATAATCCATAACTCACACCATAAACCAATTCAATTATCTATCCCATTCATTTCATTATTAATAATCAACCATATTTAACCACACAACCCATAATTTATTTGTCCATTCAAACATTTCCATCCCATTAACCAAACCAATCACCGGAAATTTCAGTCATTATTAAAACATTATTTATTTCTCCACTACCTAGGAATATACTAAAACGTAACAACATCACAAGAGGTCCATCATCCCCATAATAGCACAACTTCATTACCCCACAAGAACACCCAAACAAAAAAACCACCTCACCTCCCCAAAATCATATTTAGACAGCCACCACCTAAATTCCCCAAAATCACATCCAAATAAGCACCACCTCATATCCCCAAAAGCATGGATAAATAACCTCCACCCTGCCACCCCAAAAATCCCATCTAAAAACCACCACATTTCCACTCCAAAATCATGGTCAAACAAAAACCACCTATCTGCCCCCAAAGCATGGACTAACTACCACCACCTCATCATCATAAAAGAACAGCCACATCTCACCTGTTATCTTAACATAGCATTGTAATATCACATCATCACCCCAACCAGGATTTCAACACATAAAAACATCAAAGGAAATTTTACATATTTTAAAAAGAATCTCTAATCACATTTTACCTTATTTTTAGGGTATTATCACACAATCCATAATCAAGGGGTAAAGATTTTATTATTCAAATATAAGTGGTCTTCTTATTACCATTTTGGGTGATATCACAAAAATCATAGAATAAATATTAGTCACAACACATATCATTCAGCATAAACAAATATCCAAATATCAACAATTTTTAGCAGGGAATTAGGTCCATACAATCTATCATGTCACAATAATAATAATGTTGTAAAAACATGAAAATAATTCCTCTATTACCACTACAATTTTAATTATCTAATTATTTATATTTGATTAATCCAACACAAACATCCCCATAGATAAAAAATGATGACCCCTACTTCATGGTATATAATAATCAGAAATGATATATTCCCTACCACAAATAATATTTTCCAACTCACAGTGCATTGTAGGGTGAAGAAGGAACACATGAAAACCACAACCACACCCTGGAAAATGCAAATAAATTTACACTACCACCAAAGATAACAAAATTGTTGCCCAAATAACACCCAAAACCAAAACAACCCCACCACAGTAGATCCTTGGGGTAAGAATTAAAGAAAACAACCAAAAGTAATTGAAGGCCTTACCATTAATCACTAATGAGGATCAACCAAAATCAACAGATTGAAGCGTTGGGAAGAGGGTATGAGGATATCTTCAAGGAACATAGTGTTTCTTCAGAATGATAGGGTAATAATCCAGGACCAAATTAAAATAACCATATAAGAAAATAGATTGTATTCTTGTATCCCACTAATTTCATGTCATGAAATATATATATATATGACATTAATTCCATGGGTTTCCCAAAATTTCTAATTTATTTGAAAAAAAAATCAACTAAGAATTTATTTGATAAAATTCATGGTATAAACTTAAATGAAATCAAATCCATCTCACATGTTCCCCATTATATGAATTAAATTAATGAACAATATGTATTTACAATCCATGAATCCCCTTTACATGACATCAATTCCACATTCATGAAATGAACTATCTACATCAGCTCTGCTCTAACTCCATCATCAATTGAAAACTCTCTAAACCTATCAAGCCTCCTATGAAACACCTAAACCACCAAAAAATAGAAATTTACTAGACCAGGAAGTCACAAAACATTACACATAACCTATATCTATATTCACCTCCATAAAATGGCATAAGAAATCCTCATTCATGTTTATTGTGGACTACCGCCTCGTGAACTGATATTATTCATTTTCTATAACCACCTGTCATGGTGGAATATAATAAATTATTAAATATTTTTTATATGATATTATTATACATCCTAAATTATTTTATCACATATATCTTCTTACTTTCCATTTTTTTGGAATTTGATAACATTTCTTGTGTGTATGATGGACTAATGCCTCGTCAAGCAATGTGATTCATTAAAATGTTACTTGGAATGTAATAATGATGGATTTAATGAATATATATGATATATATGACATAAAATGATTTATTTATAGTAATATAATATTACCTTTATTTATTTAAATCCTTTTATAAAATGGAAACAATGTTCATGCGTACGTATGATATACCGTCTCTATGAACAGTGTATTTCATTTTATTTATGTAAATTTTATGGATTAATCTAAATAAAAATTTAATGAATATATATGAAATTTATATTATTTTTAAAACTATTTATATCGTGGAACCGTGATCAATGTAAGATAACCAATAATGAATAAAAACATAGAAAAAAGACGTTATTTATTAAAACTTGGATTTAACATGAAATTGTTAATAAATAGGTAATAAAAGGTTATAAGTAAATCATATATGGTATTATATATATAATAATGATTTTATAATATATTTATAAACAAATATTTATTTTATAAGATTTTTGATATATGAAGTAATTCAAGACATAAGGTAAGAGGTTTTCTTCTCACTTTTTACTTTTGTGAGACACATGAAATATTCACCACCTATTTATTTTATGTGGTATATATAATTCCCATGAATGTATTTTATTATTATTCTCCTAAAAATAATTGGTATTTACATATCCATTTTATTATATCTATTTCATGGTATTTACATCTCAAAAGCTACCAAAGCGGTAAGGGATTTTTGTATCAATTTTCCTTCATTGAGGCATATATAATGTTATGAACATATCTTCATTATGACATACATATGCATCCCATTTAATATTTAATATTTTTAATTTATGTATTATCATGATATTTGAAGTTTTATTTAATTTCATGGGGATTACAATTCAATGTTACAAAAGTGGTAAGTGTTTTATGATACAATCTCATTGTTTATCAAAATTGTTTATATTTATGCTTACAATGATAAAATACTATGATCCATATTATAATAAACTAGTGAATTTTCTTATCATTTGGTTATGTAATTAGAACACGTTTTTCACCTTCATTGTACTCTCTTTATAAACTCAATATGTCCAAATATCGTTTTAAATAAAACTGAATTTATTTATCTTTTTAGTTGAAAAACCATTGTCTTACATGTCCATATTTTATAAAATGCTTTGTAAAATTATTTTAATTATACTATATTAATTCTTTAATGTAATTTTTACCCATTTTTTAATTTTTAAAAATATTTTAAAGGAATCTATATTTATTTTTCAAAACTAGTCTCATTTGGATTATACTAAAAATTTTAAAGGAATATTTGTTTTAATGTGTACAGAATGAATTTGATTTTACACCATCATGAAAATTAGTTTATTTGAATATTACGTATAAGTTTTCAATTTTATTTTAAAATAATAATATTTTAAAAATATTTTATAATTTTTATATAAAAAAATATTTTCCGAGAAAAGTTAGTTTCCTTAAGAAATATTTTAGGTGATATTTAAAAATCATTTTCTATATAAGATGACATCCTTCAATGCTATTTTTGATTTACTGGGAATATGATCTAAGGATACCATTATTATTATTTATATGGATGATTTATGTTTATGATAACATGATATTTAGGAATTTAATTTCTATTTCACATGTTATAACGTGATAAAATGCTTATGTGACCTACTTATGTTTCCATGGGTTATCCTTTGAAGAAATTATTAAAAGATTATGAATCCTATTTATTTTCCATAGGTTATGGTTTGATGAAATTTTTATGAAATACATTTTTTATGGATCCTAATATGGTGAATGTTTTATAATATTTTGTAACACACATATATGATTTTCATTATGTGATGGGTGGGGCCTATATGTCCCTCCAATGTATTAGGTAAATATTGATTTATCATGAGGTAAATATGACTAGAATGGGGGCTGAACCCAGTTTAGTATTGGACTCTATCCAAAATCATAGCCTTAAGAATTAACATTGAATACTACGATGGTTTGGGGATTGAACTCATTCCACTATGATAGTCTTGGAAATAATCCTTGAACTACTAAGGAAATGTTTTCTATGATTATTTGTATGTCACAAATCTATTACTTATTCCAATGTTAAGTTATCGAGGTTCATGTTATTTGATTACATTATGATTCATGTATTATAAACGACCAAGATTTATTCTAAGAGTCTAGTTTATGATATGTTATTTATAGGGTATGGTTTTCATATGTTATTCTCATATTCGTATACCCTTATGCCCATTATATGTTGATAACTCCCTTGTTTACCCTTATTGTGCATCTAATTTCAAAATTTATTTAATTTACTTTTCCTGGGTTATGATGAAAGGTATTATGTATGATATTTCTACGAAGGGTGATAGTTATGAAGAACATAGTGGGAGATGACATAGCTCACTTTTGGACAAGTTTTTTATGTTTCCAAGTTTCCAAAGGCATTAAAACAAAATGATTCCATCATGGATTATTATGTTATGTAATAAATATTCATCTATTAAGATGTAATATATATTTACGATAATTTTGGGTCTCTAAATCACATACCCTTATACAGAGCATATATAAAAGTTTAATAAGGGGATACTCTAACAAAACATAGGGGTTCTGCGTAAGGGTAAATGATTTTTTAAGGAAATTAACATATTAAATGTTTTTAATAGTTTAAAAATTGTTTATAAATTATTTTAAAATGTATTTTGGGAATATTTACATTAATGGTATATTATAAATAAATAAAATAATAATAATTTTTTTTATATTTAATTAAATAAATGTTTTTGGAATATTATTCCCAAATATTTGAAGTTAATATTTTAAAATATCTTTTGAAAAATTAAATCGAATATCATATGATATGAAAATAAATTGTTTATTTAGAAATTATAATTAGTTTTTATAACATGTTTATAAATTAAATAATATCTGATATTTAAATTATATAATTTTTTCATATAATATATATTTATTTATAAAATCTTTATAGTTCATGACATATCATAAACATGTCATTTAATATATAATATTATGCGGATCATATATAAATGAATATGCATTTTTTATATTTTTTCCAAAATATAAAAAAATTATTATTAGCATTTATTTATGAATAGTTTATAATTGTCTCGTGTTTTGAAAAATAAATAAACTGTTTATTTATTTGTTAAATTTCCTTGATATTCAAGTTTAGTTCAACTTTTATGAAATATGTAAATTGTGTATTCCCATTTATATGATAAATTTATTATAAGATAATGCCTTTCATATCATTCTAGGTTTGATTTCATAAAATTTAGTTTTAAAATACCTTGACCTTAGTATGTAATTGGGATTATGATCTTGAGAATAGTTGTTGGGAATAGTTTGTACATATTAGTCAATATAGTTTTCATGAGTTGAATTATATCTTAAGTAAAGTCTCCCTGAGTAGAGGTACTTGGGGTCACACCACCTACTTTCGTGGGGGATTTCCATGGATAGGGAACAGAATGGGGTTGGCTATATATAGCTCCAATATTCATTTGGAGTTTTTAAATCTCATGTAAATATATGACTTTTAATGAAGTGTTCATGTAACTTATAAATATGATTCATCTAGATAAATATGAATATACTGTACTATTATTTTTGGATAAGTAAAACAAACTTGTGGGTTGTGTAAAGAGTTACACTTCAATATAGTTTGAACATATTAATTTGGTGGAAAGAATATGATTCCAAACCAAATTACGAGAAGAATTCATACATAAAAGGGAATAAAATGAGATAATATAGTGACCTTAAAATCCCCTTAAAAAAAATAAGTGTAATATTTCTTCAAAGAAAAACTTTTCAAGACCTTTATCATCCAATCGGGTAAGTCATGCTAAAGAAGGGTACCCCTAGATTATATTCTGTAAGTCGTGAAAGTAATGAGTGACTCTAGATAATTCTATTGGGTGCGTCATGCTAAAGTTGGTTGCCTCTAGATATTCTTTTTATGGCTTGTTTTTTGTAGTTTCATTAGGTTATACTGCTCATGATACCATCATAGGATTAGGTTACTAGAGGAATAGTGTTGAGTTTGACCATTAGATGGATTTGGATAAAGGGTTATCCACTCAACTATCCAAGATTCAAAACTATTATGACAGGGATGATTCCCCACCTATATAACTATATGGTGGGAGAAACACTAAATTAGAGTCATTTCCCAATTAAATATATATATTTTCTTACTAAATGGATATGATGTATGGGGTTTTAAATTTTTGTGGGCGGATTACCATTAATATTTTATAATTAATAGATATAAGACAAGATTTTCATCTGAAAAAAAGAATTTTTGTAGATAAATGCAACATCGTTTTCAAAATAAACATTATATTAATCCTTTAAATGATAATATTAATGTAATAAACTATATAGACTGGGGTATTAAGAAACATTATTGAATACTATAAAAAATATAGGTGTTATAACAATTCCTTCCTCAATAACCAAGTGTTGAAGTTGTTGAAAAAATTAATCTAGATTCTTATAGAATCATAGATTGATTCATTTAAAGTTTCAAAGGAGTTATAAATATAATGACCAAAGTAATATTATTCTCCACTCATTTCCACAATGTGATTTGGTATGTCATATAATATTCAATGTGAATGAAAATATTAATGACATGATGAGACTAAAAGTTTCATTAAAGGTATATTGGTTATAGAAACAAATTATACTATTTAGATTAATTTTTTATATCAACTATATTATTTTCAAAGTCTTGTAAATATATAGAAGGATAAAAGTAGAGAAATAATTGGAGCTTGAGGTTTGATTCATGTAAAGTAGAAAAGAGTTTCTATATTGATAACATGGATTCTACAATATTAAATGAACTTGACATAATATGTATTTTTTCTCATTTTTCTCTGAGAAATATCATGTATTTTTTTAAAATGATAAACTTTGTAACGATCCATGTCCTCCAAGCCTATTACTTTATTGGTTTCAGGTGTTGGAGGTGTTTTAGAGAATGATTGAGGAGGATTCATGGTGCTTGATAGAGGACTGGAGTGATACTGAAGGTGTTTTTAGTAAAAAAGTGGGAGTAAGTATGATTACACATCCAATAATGTTTAAAAAATGTTAAAGGAATGTTAAAAACTTGTGAAGGACGGTTCATGGGGTGTTACACAATGTGTACCAAATTTGGGATTTAATGGATAAGGTGGCGTGTTTTTTGGAAGGCATTGAAACATGAAATTTAAATGATGTGTAAAGGGTAAAAGATTTATTATTCTTCTATGTTTCATATATTTAAATATTACAGTGCATGGTTCATTCCTCAAAACCTACATCTCACTCATTTATATGAGAACCATCAGATCTCCCTCTAGCCACCTTGGGATTCCTTCATCAGAGATCAATCATTGGCTTCCCGTCTTCAATATATGGTGTGTTATCCTATAATTATCATGTATTTACTTCCATTTATCTTCATAGATCCTCTATACTGGCGCAATTTTGGTTTGAGGTTTATTTTAGACTGTATTTTTTTATCCTTGGGTTCAGTGTAGGTTCAAATGTATTTTTTCCATTTGTGGTTGTGGTTTTGAGTTTTTCTTCTTCACCATGTGGTGTACAGTGAGATTGGAAATCTCTTTTGAAGTAGGAAATCCTCATTCTCGCCTATTTATGTTCTTTTTGTGACATATAAATTCTTATACCAACCTTTGTGTGGATATAAAGTGTCTACATAATCATATAATTAATTATAATTTCTAAAATTGATGGGTATGGAGATTTATCACATGATTTACTTCATTGTTATATATATTTTTAGATTGTTATGTATCCCTATTGCTAATTATGAAAATAATTTTTTGGGAGCCTTGTTTTCACTATATTTGTTATGATGTGATGGAACTTTCAATATTTTTGTGTGATTTCACCCTGAATAAAATATTAATGAATATATATCTGGCTAATAATGGGCTTCCCTGGTACATTCTTTTTTTTGATAATACACATGCTAAATTAAGAAGATATGTGATAATGTATATGAATAAATATGAAAGATGGAATGTTTGTTGTTTTGTCTTCCCCAGGTGTCTGCAGGTGGGACGTGATGTGATGTGATGCGATTTGATGTGATGTGTGGCCTAGGTGTCTAAGGATGGGATTTCATGTGATGTGATGTGAAATTTGTGGAACGGATGAAAGAATTGGATGTTCAATGTTGGTTCATGAGAGTGGGAAATCAGCGAGGAAGCGAAAGCATGGAACTTTTCTTTTTTCCATTATCCTAATGTTTTATTATTATATTGGATGTGTGATTTGGTGAGTGATCAATGGTGAGGATGGGTTTGGTTTGATAACCCGTGTAGGTTCTTCTATGTTCCGTTCCTTGTTCACTAGTGCATTAGCATTCTCTTTTCACATGTTCACTTGAGACCATGGTTATGTCCCCACTTAGTATACCCATTATTCCCATCATATATATATATATATATATAAACTATTATTAGGTTTCTAGGAGGGATTTGGTGGGCCTATCTATACAATACTAGTTATGTTGGATTTGTTGTTCAGTTTCTTTCATAGTCTTGTATCTTTGGTATTTACATCAATGATTTTTTAAATGTATCAGTATTATATTATTCGTGTATTATGGGATTGTTTTGGTTTACCTTGTATTGTATGTTTGTGTTATTTAGTGATTTTTATCCTATCTATCGATCCTATTTCATTTATATAAGGTAATGCAGCCCATAATAATATATTTTTATACCCTCAGTGCTTGTGTCCAACATAGTGTCTACAGGAGGCAGGACGGAGGGGTCATTATCACTCCCCTTCATTGAGGTATCTTTTGTGGGAGGGGGTAATTATAGAGTGGTGAGGGTATGGTTGAGAGATAGGATGGAGGTTTTATATAGTCACATTGAGGATTGTATGGGTTGGTATTGAATCAGTTCCAGTTGACCTTGGTTCCTGACATATGTCAGAGAGACCGGCTAGGACATGGGATGTCTAGGCCCTCCCATGTTCCAGTGCATAGAATCTGAGATTATTGAATGAATATGTGATGTAGAGATACTTTAAAGTTATATAACTATGAGAGTTACATTAATCATGATGAATTTTGTTCATGTTTGAATTGGGTGTTTTGAAAAAAATGAATAAATTAAATAATATTTAATAAAATTCCATGCTACCAGGTTGAGCATGTTCTACTTGTTCTTATGAATGGATCTTGTTAATCATACATCATTTTCATAGGTATTTTAGGTTCATTAGGCTGATCTAGTTTATTTTTGGAGGGTTGACCTGAAAGAGAAGGATGAGTTATGGTATATGGCATTGCATGCCCTTTAGTAGTAGAGTTTTTGTTTGTTTGAGGGTAGTTTCTCATATATAGAGACATAATTCTGTATAGAAGATATCTAGATCACCTTCTCTATGATCCAATAATGAGATGAATTTTGGGTACCACTAGTAGTTATTAAGATGGTTGGAGGAACAAGATCCATTTATAAGATCACTTTCACTCTAATTGTAAGGGGGAAGATGTGTTGTCGCCCAATATTCAGATGGAGTTTCGATTAACATTTTCATCATCAAAAATGAGGGTAGTCAATAGGAAAGAGATGATCTCCCTTCAGTATAGGACTTTGAGCAATTAGGATCTTGGTATTATGTTCATGGACCTCTTATAATTTTCTCTAGATGTTTTACCACATAATGGGTCCAGATCACATCATCCAGATGAGGATTTTTGTCTATTTATTAGGTATGCATCCACTCCATTTATACACTATGTGTATGTAGAGGTTCTTAAAAATTATAAGGTTATTAAGTGTATTATTTACTATATATTTTACCCATATAATATTGTCTAGAAATGTGTTTCAAGGAGTAGGGATTTTAGTAGTGGTTTGTGGGTGTTCAGGCAGTCAGGGTTTTGTTTAGTGGAGAACTGTCATGGCAGTTTCTTTCCTAACCATCAAGGATAGGTGGTTTCTGAGAGTCTTTTATTGGTTTTATATTTCTATTCCATTTATATGGAAGATATGTTCACCACCAATATCAATTTACAACCGCTTTGGTATGCCAATTTCATATGGGAATTCATGTCAATTTTTAGTAGAAATAGTTGCCTATGAGATAGTTCCAGCAGCATAGACCACAGGTTATTGTTCGGAAATCAGGAGAAGGTTGAGTTGGAAGAGGGAAACCACGTTATGTTCCATGTCCCTAGATACCCACAAACAAATAATGGTTGTGGAGTCCGATAGTGGAGAGGTACAAGATTTGGGCATGTTCAGATGCATGTGTTAGAGATAGCAGCTCCAGCAGAGTCATGAGTTGTTTATGGTATGATTAGTTTATCATCTACCATTGTAGGTTTTTTTTATATCTGATCCTCGTACTCCATTTTTCTCTTACTTTGGTCCATATTTTGTAATTTTACATAGATATTATTGATGTTTCCCTAGAGTAATCTACACAAGCTAGAGGTGAAGCTTCTTTATTTGATGTGTGTCGATAATATAGACTGATGATGGGGAAGCACCAGTTAGTGGGGGACTTCTTGTTGATGCAGATATAGCTATACAATGTTATCCTTTGTATGTATTGTCTATATTTAGTGCATTTAGTGATCAACTAATTTTTTAGAAGAGTCACTTTTTATGATATGTTGGGCCAACAAGTAGGGTTCAAAGGCAAGAAAGGTTATTGGTTAGGTGGTAAGGATGTGGATCCTGGATTTTCACAATTGATGGAGATATTAATATAATCTTAGGATTGGTATTATCTCAGTATTTTGGAGTATTTACTGTTTGTTTTCTCAGAGGAGGATATAACACTACCTTCTCAATGTGACATCGAGTTCGGGATAGAGTTGTAGTCGGGTGCTTCTTCAATTTCAATGGATTTCCATCAGATATAACACATGGAATTGCATGAGTTTAGGATACATGTTGATGATCTAGTAAATAGGGTTTTCATCTCAACCAATGTGTTTTTGTGGGGTGCTTCAATGTTTTTTGAAAATAAGGCATACAATAGTCTGAGGTTGTGTATAGACTTGTGGAAGTTGAAATAGCTAAAGGTCGTGAATAATTACACACTTTTAAGGATAAATAATATATTTGACCAGTTGATATGATCTAGTTGATTCTAAAAGATCAATCTACAGTTTTGATATCATTAGTTGAGGGTGAAATATGAGGGTATTTAAAAGAATTACTTCAGATGTAGGTATATGAACTTTGATTTCGTGGTCATGTATTTTGGTGTTATGAATGAAACAGCCTTGTGCATGGGTATTATGAACTCCATGTTCCATGTGTTCCTAGAACAATTCTTCATTATAGTCATCGATGATATCTTGTTCTACTAAATGTCAAAGGAGGAGTATTCCAAGCATCTTACATTTTTTTTGCAGGTCCTTCAAACCAATTATCTTTATGGTAAGATTTCTAAGTGTGAGTTATACATGTGAGAGGTGTGTTTAATTGGAAATGTGGTGTCCCGTTAGGGTGTGGTAGTGGACGCATTGAAGGTAAAATTTGTTGTTTGTTAGGAAGTACCCAAGAATGTGGGAGATGGTAGTAGTTGTATTGGCCATTTAGGATATTATTAGAGGTTTATACCCGATTTCTCTCATTATACATCTTCATTGATGGTTTTGACCCTATAAGAGCTATATTTTGTTTGAATAGATCAATTCTAGGAAGCATTTCGTTACCTAAAGTAGAAGTTGGGTAGTGCTTATGTGCTTATGTTTCCCGAGGATGGTGTGTTGTTTGAATTTTCTTGTTACATAACTCATCTAGGTTTGGGATATGTTTTAATGAAGAAGAGTATGGTGATATCTAATTGGTATATGAAGTTACATCCCAATGAGTGTAACTATTCCACCCACAATAAAGATATGGTGGTGGTTGTGTTCACACTAATGATTTGGTGGAATTACCTCATCAGCGAGAATTTTCAGGTTTTCACAGACCACAAGATATTGTAATATGTTTTCTTTAAATGTTATCTAAATCTATGTTAGTAAAGGTGGATGGACTTTCTTTAAGACTGTGATTCTGAGATATATTACACCCCATGTATGTTTAATGTATTTGTTTATTTGTTGACTCATAATACTCGAGAGTATGTGTCTTGAGAGTTTGTGGATTTTTAGAACGGAGTGAAGGACCTTGTAGTGATGCATCATGATGTTAGAGAGACAAATGGTCAAGGTTGTCTTTATCAAATGACTATGGAGTGATATTTTATGTAGTGGGTAGAGGATTATTAGTGGGGAGACTCACGGTAATAGGTGATGTGTGATCGTGTTGGTCATGGTGAGGCTTCTAAGGTATAGTCATAGAATGGTTAAAACCAAGTGTTATTCCATGAGAGGATGTTTATCCCATTGGAAATTTATTAGGGAGATCTCCATTAATTTCATATCTCACCTTTAGTGTTACATCATGGTGTTACAAAGATTTACTATCGATTGAAGAGACAACTTTGGTGGTTGGGGAGGAAATGTTCAACAATATAGATCATGGAAAGATCTCCATTTTTCATCTAGTGAAAGAAGAGCATCTTGTTTTAGGAGGTATATTTCAGTAATTGGATATTCTTGAGTGGAAATGGGATGAAATATTGATATATTTAATAATAGGGTAACCTGGAGACTAGGGAGGTTGAAATTTGGTATGGTTGATAGTGGAACAGCTGATGAAATTGGCTCACTATCTAGTGATCCATGAGTTGAGTGTCATGGATGTTTTAGAGAGGTGGAATGTGGCTGACTTATTTAGGCTTCATATACTACCAAGGACATCATATCTAATCAAGATCAAAATTATAGCTCACAAGTATGGATGGTATTTCAGAAATCTTTTGGACCCCAGTTTCACCTTAGCACTTCTTTCTAGCCTTAGATAGATCAGAAGATGAAGCGGACCTTCCATATAAGGGAGGATATTTTGTTGGAATTCATCTTGGACTTTGGTGGATCTTGGTTACGACACCTTCTTATGGTCAACTTTACCTAAAACAATAGCTATCACTCATCCCTTGGAATGGATCTATTCAAGAAATTATATAGGCTACTGTTTTATTCTTTTTATACTCAATATAGGTTGTAGAGTCATCATTTCTTGGTCTTGATGTGGTGTTGAGTACAACAAAGAAGATCCAGTTGGTTTGTGAGTGGATGAGGGCAGTGCAAGACCATGAGAATGCCTATGCTGATCATAGGTGTAGACCCCTGTAGTTCGAATTTTTAGATCATTTGTTTATAAGAGTCTCCCTTTGATATGATAATTAGTGTTTTGGTAGGGGATTAAGTTTTCTCCAAGGTTTTTTGGGCCCTTTGAGGTGTTTGGGTGATTTGGTGAGGTGTCGTATCGATTGGGATTTCCACCAAGGATAAAGAAGATCCACTAAGTCTTCCACATGTACAAACCTCATCAATATATTTGTGATAAATCCCACATTATTGAATAGGTAGAGTTGAATATAATGGATGATGTGATGTTTTAGGAGTGGCCAATAGAGATTCTGGATCATCAAGAGAATGTTTTTCATGGTCGGACCATTCCCTTGGTCCATGTGTTATAGGGGTATGGAGGCCTAGATGAGATTACATGGGAGTGAGAGATATATATGTTTACCCAATACCTAGATTTGTTTTTCGTTTTTCTTTGATCTATTTTTCTTGTTATTTTATTTTTGGATATTTCTATGTTTTGTGATGTGTCATTTTCCTTGATGTGTGATGTGAAATAATATCTATGACAGGTTGAAAAGGGAGGACCTGGCTCAAAATATGAATTCATTAATTAGGATGTAATTAAACCTATGTAGGTGAGTTATTTCCACCTGAATTGGATAGTATCTTGATCTGTAGGATATAATTTCCTGATTCATATGTTCATGGAAGTGAAATTTTATTGTTGCAATGGTTATTGGTGTGGATTGTGTGGGGTTTGGATGCTTGTATATGTGGATTTGGTGTGTGGTGTGGGGTGTGTGGTGTCTTGTATCTAGTATGAGATGTTGAAGTGATTTTTTTATAGTTATGAGGTTGGGTGAGATTTTTTGTGGCCATTTGGTTTGGTATTTTTGGATAGTGGTAGTATTTAGTATTAATAAGATCCTTAAGAGGTATCTCATGTTGTTGTTGTTTAGACCGATTTTTCCATTAGGGTATAGTTTTGGATTCTCAAGTGGGAGAATTGTTTGATATGTATTTGGTGTAATGGTCTATTTCCTCCTGGTCCATTACATTTCTAGTTTTAAGTGTTGGGGGTGTTTTAGGGGGGGCTTGAGGAGATTTCACTGTTCTTGGAGGAGGCATATAGAAAGAGTAGAGGAGCTTGCAATTAAAAATCTAGACGTAGAAGGAATACACATTATGTAAATTTTACACAATTTGAAAAAAAGTTTCATGGATTTTTATGTATGGTCCATATGGTATTACAAGACGTGTAATAAATTTGGGATTTAATTTTTGATGTGATGCATTTTTCAGTGGGGATTGAAACCAAACATTTACATGAAATGTAAAGGGAACATTCCACATAATTCCCCTAAGCTATTTTTAAAGCCTATAGTTCTTGAGTATTTCCTCAAACCCTGCACCCCTCTCATTTCCCTAAAACCCAATAGCTCTCCCTCCATCTAACATAGGATTCCTTCATCCAAGACTGATCCTTGGCTTCCCATATTCAATATAGGGTGAGTTATTCTCCCTTTCTCGTGAATTTCCTTTCATTATTATTTAAAGATCTATTTTGGTGGTTCGGTTTTGGGGTGGGGATTGTTTGGACTGCATTTTGATGATCCTTTAGGCCATTTTAGGTTTATCCATATATTTTCTATGTGTGGTTGGTATTGTGGGTTTTTATTCTTTGTCATGTGGAGCATATTGAGATTAGAAATATCCTTTGAAGTAGAGAAACTTCTTTCTCACCTGTTTAGGTGCTAGATGTGAGATTTTAATGTTTTTTATTAACTTTGGGTGGATATTAGGGGTTCAAATAATCATATAATTAATTGGAATGTGTAACATCCTATACCTGAATAGCCACCCAAATAGTGGTATCAGGTCAGGTGTTACTGACCTTAGGCACACCTCCCCGAATCCCAAAGGCTACCGACTAGTAGTGAGGGTGTAAATAGGTATAGTAGTGAGGATATAACCTATGGGAGGAAGATAAAGGCACTAGTCCAAGAATAAAATCATAACATACAGTGGAAAATAAATGACTCAACAGACTCAAACCAGACCCATATATCGTAAACACATCCAATGTCAAATAAAAATAGAAAAAGAGATATAGATACTACTGCAGCATAAAGTAAATAGAAAAACATGGTAGTAAAGCACTATTATCCACTAAAAAACCAATCATGCATCCATATCACGTCATACATATAAATATTCAAAAAGGTATCCCATGGATAACCATTGTAGCTACATAAAAAATAAGCATGATGATGCTGAAAATGAGACTAAACAAAAGTAAAGATCCATATAGGCATGACCTCAAGGTCCATACCAATTTCCATGCCAAATAGTATTATGATCCAAATTCTGAAGCATATTCCTTACCTATATGTAAAACCATAAAGTATACACATGTCCTGATGGTCCTATGTAGTGTGTAAGACGAATCTCTATAGGATACCAGGAAATGGTACATACCTAGCATAATTTTTTAAGTAGACATGCATATCTATGTAAGGTAAACAGTATGATGCAATAATAAACACAACCTCCCTTGGTTCCCAACAGCCACCTGGTAGTGTCACCTTCTTCGGCCAATGCCAGAATCTCAGAATCAAAAATATCCCTTGGCCCATATCCCAAGGAAATCCTTTAGTCACAAAGTCCCGGTGAACCCACAGGTTCCACACTAATGACATAGCCAGACACCATGTGCCTTCTGAAAATGTGTGTCTCAATGTACCGATGTCACGAGTGCACACCAATCAACAGTATTATTGTCCTAAGGACCCCTTATCATAATCTCATGTTGTCCCATGGAATAATAATCAAAGGAACAATGAATTATGTCCTCAAATGAATATTCAGTCCCATGGCCTCAAGCACGACAAGCTTCGACCCCTAACCCGACAGTCCCATTACTACCAACCAATGTCTCCTCACCTTCCACTTCCTTCCTACGACAAGAATCCCCAATCCAAAAATACCTAAATCGTATCTATCTTGGTCCTCTACCCACAAGAGTGGTAAAAACCACCTCATCACAGAGTCTAACTATGTCCACATAACCCAATCGGTGCTTGGCCATCACAGGTGATCAATAACCACCAAAAAAAGAACTGAAGCCTCTCTATCTCTAGAACGTCATTCCCCTATGACCATGTCACTAAAATATTATGGCCTTTCCCTCCAAGTATCTCAGTCCATTCCCAAACTGATAGTCACATTGCCTCAAACTAACATCCACGACGACCATCCCATGGTTAAAACCACCCAAGAAATCATGTCCACACCCAAACCATGAATAACATGACTCAATCCCAATGGACAAGCCATCCCAACCTTAGGTCAAGCAATCACAACCCCAAGGGTCTCAGTACATGAAATATTAATCATTACATAAATATAAATGACATTAAATCACTTAAAATATGTAATTCAATTTAAACAAATTGAAATACAACAACTTCCATCTATGGAACATCATAATGGAGGTCTTGAATGCCTCTAATAAATCTAATATACATTAGGTAGTTTAAACATACCAATTTAAAAAAAAAATCTATAAACATTTTTGGAATCCCATCCAAAAAAGTCCCAATGAGTGACAACCTATAAACTGACCTCATTCGCATAATCAAGTTAAGTAAATGCCCAACAGAATCCCCCAAGACATACAGTCCATTAAAAATGTAATAACAAGGGTATCTATCAATACTCATCATTTATCTAGAAATAAAAAACCCCCTAAATGTCCACGAAAACACAAAATAATGTATGATCCACCTACCTAAGAAACGTACGACACTCCTCATCTATTGTTAGCCTCTAATTCATACTTGAACAACATAGATCTACAAAATAAAAAAAAATTCTAAACCCTTGATAACTTGGTCTAGAAAAGAAGCCACGAAGAATGGATCTAGAGGAATCAAGTGAATAATGAGGGGATTCCAATGAATCTAATGGTGTTTGAATCGGGATCCAAAATGAGGATCTACAAGCCTGTTCATGAGGGTTCTATCCAAAATTGCAAAAATGAGGATACTACCCATTTTTACCAAAAAATAGAAAGTACATGTGTAATATATATATATATATACACACACACCATGTATATGTATGTTTGGACCTCCTTACACTGACTTAAATTCTAGTTCATTAAAATTCCTATTGACATTAGTACACGGCGTGCACTAGAAAGTACACATTGTACACTAGACTGGTTCTCTTTTTCTTGTCAACATCCCTACATGCTATGTATGTCTATGACACATGGCCACACTGCATAGTGTGTACATAGGATTACATGGAATGTAACCTAATCCATGTCGTGTGACAATTTTCACCTAGTACTTGGCATTTTCCCTCCTTTTTATTAAGTAAAACCGAAAAGAAAAGAAACTCATACCACAAAGGAACAATCATATTCTTGAAAACTTCCACACTTAATTCAATTTTTCCCCAAATTTCACTTCCATGGGTGATGAAGAAATATTCAAGAAAATATTTGGTCAAATCTCAAATCAATCAATGTCCAATAACCTGTTTTCAGGCCCATGGTCCTCCCATGATGTATTTTCACCCCTACACCTCATCAGGTTCTCCTTTGCCGCTTCCAACACCCAATCATATCCCGCACCTCATCGGTTTTCACCTCAATACTATGGAATTGATGGAACAATGAGGTCCCACACCTATTGGATGCTCAAATCAACCTGGTGCCTTGCACCTCAATCACAACCACATCCTTAATGCCCCGATGCCCAAGACACCTCATGTAACCCACATCCAATGAAGCACTTAATGCCAAGAACCTCATATATATATATATATATATATATATATATAATCAAGCACTCAGGATGGTGCCATCCCACTGAATAGCATCTGGTCTGTCCATATATCATGTGAACCTCATGCACTCAAAATGGAAATTACTCAATAGGCTCTTCCAAACAAAAGGAAAAAATAAAATCATTAGAGCCACGCCCGCGACATACTTCTAACCATCATCGGCTCACCAGCCTTCTCAGACCCTGGTTTCTCCATGGTGTTCACTTTTCCTATCACATGGCTAACTGATGTCTGTCATCCCTATTGTGATGCACTCGTCACCAAACACTAACCCCACAGTTGGGTCCCACTATCTCTACCACATCCCCCGTGTGTAAGTGAACCTCGACTACCCTCACTTGGTCCTGATTCTGATCCGACCTTAGATGCCACTGTCTACCCTGGACCCTTTCTGCTGACCGTCTGAGAAGGCTACATGCAGAACCTCTTAAGATCACTATCTTTTCCACATTCCCATCACCCCTATGGAGGCCTATCACACTGAGTCCAGACATGAGCTAGCATCCCACAATAAAAAAATATATTCCACTGTCATGAGGTGGTCCAACTGATTCCTCGACCTGACTTCCCTACTGTAACCCATCCGGACCTCACTTTTTTCCATTGAAACCATCACATGAAGCCACCAATTGGACCAAGTGATACATTTCCATCATATTTCCCTCGGCTATGAGTGCCTAATTCACCACCTATAATAATGAGACCGTCCTAAAGATGTTTACCTGCACTTGTATGGAGTGTCTCAATCCATCTTCGAATCACCTCACCCTCTTGGTGTTATCGCTTACCATATGTGGTGTAAAATGAGATATCTTACTGAAATCAGCTGCATAGTCCATGGAGAACATGTCACCATGCTGAAGGCTTAAGAATCTCGAGCTCTCTCCACCCTCAGCATCTCTGTGAAAAAAGTTCTCTAAGAATCTATCCTCGATGTCCTTCTAGGATAGGCCCTCATTTATGTGATCTTGAAACTGCACATCCCATCTGTGCTTCATCGGTCCTCTGATCATATATGTCTCGAGATTGACCCTTCACTCAAGAGGTGTCTCTAACAGCTCGAAGATCATCTGTATGCTTTCTATCCAGTTCTTAGTCATTTGTGGACAACTCTCACCCTGAAAAAGAAGCAAGTTCAGTCATTGTAACTCCTCAGTAAGATAAGCTATAGAGGAATATATTCACTAACCACCTCTATAGATCACCTGAAAGACACATACTAAGACATATCAAAGATGCTTTTTGATCCATGGCCCGAATGCTATCAAACCTGGTAGCTTTCCAACCTGCACTGGATCCTGAACCTGATCTTGCCCTTGAGCATGTACCTGCGGCTCATAATCTACCTTCCCTTCATGTTTTTGAACCTGATCGTGCTCCTACAACACTTTATCATCTCCCACCTGATGCTCCATAGATTCTTCTAGGATGAACCCACTAAATACCATAAAACATCATAAACATGTATATATATATATAGGAGTAGTAATAAAGAGGCAACACATAACAACTACCCTTAATCTCCCCCATCACAACCACACCCACAACATACCAACTTCATGCCTCCTTACCCTCCCTCAATAGATCAAATTATCACAAAATCCCTAGGCCATGGCCATCGTGAAAACCATCATTGCCTCAATCTAATCACCTAGTCACCCAATCCTAGTGATCAGAATCAACTCAACCATAGTACATGCCTTCTCATATAAGAGCCTGTCCCAAATCTCCTGGCATATGAAATTATACATATATATACAACATGGAATATAAAATTTCTTAAATAAGAAATTATATAAGGTATTTAACCTTTTTTACATGGAATTTGATATTATTCACTTTGTATTATTACTTCACAAATCATACATGCATATATGAAATTTAAATACCCTAAAAATGATCCTATCAAAAGGAAAACAACCACTCCTAGCCTTACTGGGACAAGGTCCAATTCTACCTTACTACACTGGGTCAAGGGTCACATACCACAATCAATAACCATTAGAAACCAAGTGATCCATCAAGGTGGAAATCATATAAACCATAATCTGAGCAAAAGAAAAATAGAATAACCCACCCAATGTAACTCAATCCATCTTTCATACAAGGGTTTATAGGCACCCATGAACGAGTTTAAAATACAGTTACAACAACAACCTATCTCAAGTCTACCATATTCTAAATAGTAAACCAGTAGAAAAGAAAGGATGTCTCGATATATATAGTACCCATAAAAAACTTCTATAAAATCCTAGTCAATAACAACCTCCTTTAATACCACTTTGTAACATCCTATACTTGAACAACCACCCAAATAGTGCTATTATGTCCGGTGTTACTGAACTTAGGTGCACCGTACCAAATTCCAAAGGATTACGACTAGCAATGAGGGTGTAAATAGGTATAGTGGGGAGGCTATACCCTCTGGGTAGAAGATAAAGGTACTATTACAAGCGTAATATCATAACATTCAATGGAAAAAAATGACTCAGCAGACTCAAACCAGAATTGTAGAGAAGAAACACATCCAATATCAAATAAAAATATCATAAGTGATATAGAAAAAATTTTAGAATAAATTAAATATAATATCATGCTATAAAAATACTTGTAGACACTAAATAACAACGAATAAATCTATAGAATGTCATAAATATCAATATAAAAAAAGGGATCCCATAGATAACCACTATAGCTACGTAAAAAATAAGCATACTGATGCTGAAAAGGAAACTAAACAAAAATAAAACTCTAGCTAGGTATGATCTCAAGGTCCATAACAATCTCCATGCCAAATAGTACTATAATCCATCGCACAAGGCTGATCCCTTACCTGTACAAAAAAAACATAAATTCTACATTGGTCCCGAAGGCCCCCCGTGTAGGGTGTGAGATGAATCTCAGTAGGATTCCACCCAATGGTTCTTACCTAGAATAAGTGTTTAAGTAGACATGCATCTATATGTAAAGAAAACTGTACTATGTAATAATAATCATGGCCTCTACTTGTGCTTAGAAGCGACCAGGGATAGTCACATACTTCAGCCAATGCTAGAATCTAGGAAGCAATGATATTCTTTGGACCATGGCCCAAGGTAATCCTGTAGTCACAAAGTCCTGGTAAACCCTCAGGTTCCACCCCAATCACATATTCTGACACCATGTGCCTCTTGACACCATGTGTCTCAAAGTATAAACATCTTGAATGAATTCCAATAAATAGTATTCTTGTCCCAAGGACCCCTGATCATAAGATTACATTGTCCCAAGGCATGAAAACCAAAGGATCAACAATTTCTGCCCTTAAATAAATATCTAGTCCAATGGCCTCAAGCACGGTGAGCCTTAGCCCACATCCTAACAGTCCCATTACTATCAAACTAAGGCTCCTCACCTTCCACTGTCATTCTCTGGTAAGAACCCCCACACCACAAATACCTAAACCGAAACTATTGGGGGCCTCTATCCACATGAGTGGTCAAAACCACCTCATCACGGAGTCCACCTATTTACACATAACTCAATCAGTGATTGTCCATCACAGGTGAGTGACAATCAATAAAAAAAGAAACTAAACCAAAGCATCTCTAAAACCACATGCCCCTGTGACCATGTCACTCAAATTCAATCGCCTTTCCAGCCATGTATCTTGGGTCATGCCCAATCTGACAGTCACAATACCACAAACCGAAACCCTTGATTCCCAATCCCATGGTCAAAACCACCCAAGAAATTTGAGCCATTCCCAACTGGTGAATAATATCACTCAATCCTGATGTACATGTCATCCCAACCTTAGTTCAATCTCTTCATAACCCCAAGGGTCTCAGGACATGTGATATCAAATATTACGTAAATATAAATCACATTAAATCACTTTAAATAGGTAACTAAATTTAAAAAGATTGAAATAAAAAAAACTACAAGCTATGTAACATCATCATGGAGGTCCTGAATTCCTCTAACAAGTATAATTATTCTTAAATAGTTTATACATACCGGTTAGAATAAAAAAAACAATTATAACCATTTTTAGCACCATGGCCAAAATGTTCCAAAGAGCGACGACCTCTAACTTGACCTCACTCGCATAATCGAGGTAAAGGAATTTCCAATGACAACACACAAGAAATACGATCCATTCAAAAGGAAATAACTGGGGGCTCTATGAATACCAGTCATTGAGATAAAAATATCCAACCCCCAAATGTCCATAAAAACACAAAACATGGTATATACCACCTAGCTCGTACACGTATGACACTCCTCGTCCAGCATCGGCCTCTATTTTGTCCTAGAACAAGGTAGATATATAAAACAAAAAAATACACTCAACCCTCGATAAACTGGTTGAAGAAATAAATAATAAAGAATGAATCAAGTGGAATTTAAAGCATGCCGAGGGGATTTAAATACATCTGACGGCATTTGAAGCGGGGTTCACATGAAGAATAGGGAGCCAAAATGAGGTTCGGTCAGCTAGTTCAGTAGGGTTCTATCCAAAATTGAAAAAATGAGGCTACTACCCATTTTAACCAAAAATTATAAATTACATGTAATGTACTATATATTCATACACAACATGTATATAGATTTCTTCCCCTCCTTCCACCAACTTACATTCCAAGTCATTAAAAGTTGTACCGACATTAGTACATGACATGAACTAGAAAGTACATAGTGTGTTCAAGAATGGTTCTCTCTTCCTTTTTGACATCCCTGAATTCCATGTATGTCCATAACACATGGCCACACTCATGGCGTGTACATAGGATTACACGGAAAATATCCCTCATCCTTGTCATGTGACAGTTTTTATATAGTCCTTGGCATATTTCCCCCCATTTTCTTAAGTACAACCCAAAAAATAAACTCGTACCTCAAAGGAAGAATTGGGTTCTTACAGCATGTGTAAAATTGATGGCCATGGGGAGTTACTTCATGATTTACTAATTTTTATATGTTTTTTAGATTTTTATTCATGCATGATTCTAATTATGAAAATAACGGCTATTGGGAGCCTTTTTTGTGTTGTATTTATAATTCCATGATTATATTTTCTATTTTTGTGTGATTTTACCATGAATAAATGTTTAAATAATGTATATTTTTCAAATAATTTGATTCATCTGGATATTTTATTTTGTGTGATAATACCAATGATAAATTAAGAAGATATGTAATAATACACTTAAATAAATATGGATGCCAGAATGTGTGTTGTGATATGTACCCTAGGTTTCTATGGGTATTATGTGATGTGATGTGATGTGATGTAAGGCCCTAGTGTGTATAGGTGGGATGTAATGTGATACTTTTGAAGGTATGAGAGCATAGGACGTTCAGAATTAGGGTGTGAGAGTAGAAGATCAGCGGGGAAGCGGTAGTGGGGATGGTTTTTTTGTTATAATCATGATGTTATATTATTATATTGGATTCAAGATTTATTTAATGATCCATGGTGAGGTAGGGTTTGGTTAGATGACTTGTGTTGGTTATTTTTGGATATATTGTTTGTTCACGGGCTCATTAGAATTATCTTTTTTCGTTTTCACTTTAGGCCTTGATTATTTACCTATTGTGTATATATGTTATGCTCACCCTGTATTGATAAACTTTTTTTAGATTTCTAAGTGGACTTTGGGTACTAATATAGACATTACTAGTTGGGTTGGATCTTTTATTGAGTTGATGTCGTATACAGGTCTTTTTTTATTTGATTTGGAAAATTTTATATGTATTAGTATTAATATATTCATACATTGTGGGATGGTTTTAGTTTATTTTTTATTTCCTATTATATATTTTTTGGTGATTTTTTGTCCTATATACCAATCCTATTATATTTATATAGTGTAATGCCTCCTATATTGTGATATTTATATACCGTTGGTTCAAGTCGCCAACCTGGGGCCTATTAGAGGCGAGGATCGGGGGTCATTATCTATCTCCCATTGATGTTGAATATTTGGTGGGGGTGGTTCATGAAACATATTGTTTATTATTTGTTTAATTATGTAACATGATATAATGGGAGCCAAAATTGGATTATTTTGGTTAAGGATTTTATCTTATTTTCATCTATGGAAATGTTATGAAAAATTTAGTGAATTTAAGAATAATTTATGTAATATTATTAAAGTGTTGATTATAGATGAACTTGTCATATAAGTGTTAGGATGAAGGTATTGAATGGAAAACACTAGTGGGTAAATGTTCAAACCAGAATAGGAAATTTTAGTTAAAAATATCAATAATGTTTCTTCATAAATCAAGGTCATTTAATTCTTGGTTTGTCAGAAAGGAGGAGTAATATGACAACCCTTATCATTATTATAAATTAATTCATGATTCATTAAACAAGATTACACATAATAAAACCTATAATATTGATATTTCTAGTGCCTTTGGGAATGAGGTTCATTACATAACAACATAAACTATTGGATACATCATCATTGTTGAAAACTTTCATAGCATGCCCATATTATTCCATCCTTCTTAAACCTGTATGGGATAACATGGGGACATGCATAATAAATATGTGAGATATAAATCCTAGTAATGGAATAAGAAAATAATGACATGAAGAATGTATTACATGTTATAAAATAGGCAAAAAAATTGGAAATAAAAGGGATGAGAACCATAAACATGCACAATGAGGTATAATATAGCATGATAACATAATGGAAAATGGGAATTTGGAAAAAACATTAAACATGACATAATAAGTATAATTCATGGTTAACCACCAAGAAAACATAACATAATATTATTAGGATAACCTTCTATGCACCATACATGTAATCTATTGAAACTAAAACATTTCCAAATTCATTGAAGTGTTATCTGGTAGCACTCATCAAAATCATATCATGTATATACAAAAGTATGTCACATATATCATATCCATAAGAACACATTTCATCACATTTAATCGCATATTAATAGAGTATGTATTCCGTATATGTAAGTTCCCAATTAAAGAATTATAAGTTCATAATGGTGAACAATGTTGATAGGAAATGGGTTTGGGTATTCACTACACAATTTTTTGGCATGGAAAATAGCAGTGAAATTTTGGCAACATAACAGGTGTGTATAAATGTTCATGGAAGGGATTAATGAGAGGGAAAGGGGTATATCACCATTTAGAAATCATAAGGTCAATAATGGGGATATGTAATACCATATCAAAACATTTTAAATTGAAGATAAATGGAATAAGATAATAACTATTCTTGAAAAAAGATGATAAAGAGAGGGTCTCTTACCTTGAGAGGGTGATTTAAAAAGCATAAGAGGAGATTCTTGAGAGATTGGGGGATCCATGGGAGGTATATAGAGAGGGTATTAAAGATTAAGGACATTAACCAAGGCTTTCTAGTGAAGAGTAATGTGATATTGGGTGTGCTTATATAGGAAAAGATAGGGGACATCACTATTATTTCCCAAACATAGGTTTTGGAATCTTTATAATAAAGTAATAAAAACCACAAACCATCAAATGGTTTTTGAAAATGGATTATGAAAAATAGAATGGGTTATAATTATTTTATAATTCCATGGCCCGAACATTATAAAATATTACCCACGGTGAGGTTCAAGTGAGTCATGTTCTTATAAAAATGATTTCGAAACCTTAAAATATAATCTAGGTTTTAGAGGATTCCTAAACGATTTATAAAATTAATCAAATAACCTCAAAAAAATTGTAAGGGAAAACATATATTTGTGCATGGATACCTTTAATAGACTATATTACATTACATTTGAGTCATTATGATGTCATAATATACACTATATATTTATACCATATTTAATTCTTACCTAAAAATTCAACTATCTTGGAAAATTATGAAACACTCACCATTGGATAATTTCAACATTATTATTCCAAAAATTATAATTATTTTATCAAAATAATTTTATAAATATATTAATTTTCACTTTTAAAAAATAATCAACATTTATTGAGAAATGAAGTGTTTTTTAATAATAGCAGTTCTCATTCATTAAATAAATTTCATTTGAAATTATAAAAAATATATTATCATTTAAAATTAAAAGTAATTATTTAATAATAATATTTTAATAAAATATTATTTATTTCAAAAATCCATTAATTCATAAAAAATGTATTAATTGAAATTTTATATTATCCAAAAATACAATTTGTGTTTTAACGTATCAAAGTCAAGATAATTTATAAATTAACAACAAAAAGAAGAAAATATATTCATTATTCTATAGACTATAAATATTTATATTAATATGGTCTTGATACATAGCCCATTATTACACTAGCAAACACCCTAAGGGTAAGTTGTGAGGCAGTGAGATTTTATGGGATGGTTCGGTGTACTTAGATTGGATTGTGATGTCAATGAGCTTGAAATTATCTCATAAATGGATTTTCTCATGCTTTAGTTGTTGTATATTAGATTGGACTTTCACAAGGTAAAATATCATATATGTAATCTCCCATGTAATCTTCAATAAATTGACTTCATAGGGTATGATCCTACTAGCTGAGTTCACCACTCCCATTGTCTATTTCAATTGGATTTGTCAAAACCCTATATTTTTTATATTTATATGATGGCCATTCAATATCTATATTATCCATGTCTATGTTTCTTAATGGTCATTTAAATATGATTGGAAATAATAAAACTAAAGAAGAGAATGGGTTTTTTGTAACCATAATACATAATAATACATTTTACTAAATCCTAAAGGGAATTTTATTTATAAAATTTCAGGTCGATACAAAATCCCCCCTTAAAAATATCACCCTTGAAACTTTTATTCCACACACAAAAATAGATGAGGTTAATTATGTTTCATCACCTCCTCTAGTTCCCACAACACTTCTTCAAACATTTGGCTTCTCCATTGCACTTAGACCAAGTACATTTTCTTATTTCATAAACCTTTGTCTCTATGATCTAAGATCTTCACAGGATGCTCCTCATATGATATATCATTCTCTAATGGTACCACCTCTATATTAAGCACATGTGATGGATATGGTAATTACTTATTCAAGAGGGATACATGGAACACATCATGTACATGATATAGGTTAGGTGGGATTTCTAATTGATAGGCCACTACTCTAATGTGATCAAGTATCTCAAAGGGACCAATGTATCTTGGACTAAGATTTCCCTTCCTCCCAAATTTATTGACTTTATTCTATAATGATATAAGATGGAATGCCTTATCTCCAACCTCAATCTCTAGGTATTTTTGATTATTATCATTATAGCTCTTATGTCAACTATGAGTTGACGTGGTGTGATACTGAATTATCTTGACCTTTTCCACCATTTTCAACCATTTTAGGGCCTAGTAGTTTGTGTTCACTAATTTCATCCCAGCACGAAGGTGTTCGAAAACTATTCCCATAAAAATATTTATAAGGATCCATTTGTATGATTGATTGGGAACTATTATTTTATGAGAACTTGACTAGAGGGAGATATTGATAACATCCTCCTTTGATGTCCATTAAGCATGCCATCAATATGTCCTCGAGTGTTTGGATAGTCCATTCAGAGTGACCATCATTTTGAGGGTGAAAAGTTCTGCTAAAGTTTAACACAGTATTTATATCATGTTGGAGACTCATAAAAAACATAGAGGTAAGTATTGGACATCGATCAGATACAATTGATAGTGGGGTTCCATGAAACCTCACCACTTCTCTAATGTATATCCTTAAAAGGTGATTGAGTGAGAAGTCCTATAATATTATAATGATGTGACTAGAATTTATAAAAAATTAAAAAAAAAATATATCCTTATTTCCACTCATTTTCTTCATAAGACCAATGAAAATGTCCATGGTAATTTTTTCCCATTCCGATGTAGGTATGGATAATTTTTTCATCATCCCCTCGGATTTTGTACTTTCAGCTTTAACTTGCTGATATACAAGAAACCTTTATTTTAATTCAGTTATCTCATTCTTTATAGTCCCCCCAATAGTGCTATCAAAGTTCATTATACATATTTATGATTCCTAGATGTATGGAGAAGGTCGAGCTACATGAATCATCCAAAAAATCCTTATTTAACAAAGTATTTGATGGTACACATAGTCATATCCTAAATCTTACAACTCCTTCTTCATTAATTTTAATCATTTAAGATTTCACTTTTCTTATATATTCCACCTTCTTTTGAATTTCCACAACATCTCTTTGAGAATCCTTTATCTTCTCTATAAGTGATAGTTAGGCAATCATTTGTTAAAGGATTGATGATGTTCCTTCTTTTATGATTCACTTGTCCATCCTTTTCAAGTCTAAGAAGATTGGATCCTTTTAAATTATTATCAATGATACAATTATCAAATATTTTATACATAGAGCATCATTCACATTATTTTATTTCCCAGGATGGTAGTGGATTGAGTAGTCATAGTCATTATTCAACTCTAACCATCTTCACTGGTGAATATTTAGATATTTCTCTCTGAATATATACTTGATTATATTATCATCCATACATATTTCACACTTATCCCAAAATAGATAACCTAAAAATATTTTCAAAACAAATATTACTACATCCGACTCCAGATCATGCGTCGGGTAGTTTTATTCATCAAAATTCAATTTATTTAAGTCATAGGCTATCACTTTTTCATTTTATATTAACACATAACCAAATAACTTCTTCTAAGAATAATTGTTTACCATGAGAAGTTCCAAACTTCTTGAGGGAATAAGTTTAGGTTTATTGATAATACTATTTTAAACTCCTTGAATATCTATTCACTTTAATTATTACAAACAAAATTGACTCCCTTCTGATTTAGTTTGGTTAGAGTGATTGAAAATAATCATAAGTTTATCATAAAATAGAAAATTATACCCAACTAATACATGGAGGCTACATATATTTGTCATTGATGTTGTCCTATGTCATCATTCAATCAAATTTGTATTTTAGGGTTCCATAGATATTCCATTTATTATGATAATATTCCACTATAATGGGACTTCTTTAAATAATAAATAAAATTTTGTATACTTTCCATAAATATTCTCTTTTTATAAGGTCTTTAGCATAGTTCTCAGATTATCCTCATGCTCCTCCTTTATTTTAGAGTATATTAGAAAATAATCTACACCAAACAATTTTTGAGTAAATCTATAGAGAATATATTCATCATGTACATGAAGATTACTATAGAGTTATTGAGTATAAATGTAATTACTCTGAACTCAATGTGCCCTTACCTTGTATGGAAAGTAATCTAGGGGATATCTTTTTTCTACCCCCTTATGTGAAAATAACCCAACTGAAGATCCACCTTGAATAATTATTGGTTTCAATGTAGTTAATAGAACAAGTCATAAATCCATGGTATAGGATACTCTTTCTTTATCATGATCTTTTTTTTCTCAATATATTTAGTGAAAAGGTGCATTGACCCTTACTTCTTCTTAATGAAGAGGACTGGTGCACCCCAAGGTGATGTACATGGGCATATTAACCCTTTATATAAATTCTCTTACATTTTATTCTTCCGTCACTCAATTTCCGTAATATCTATTCTATATGAATTATTGGATAATTGAAATTACACATGTATAAGCTTGATTGAAAATTCAACCTCTTGGCTAAAAGGAAGATCATACAATTTTTTGGGAAACTATCATAATATTCCATCACAATGGGAATGTCTTCAAGAATGATCTTTTCCTTATACTAAGTCATTTGAGCTGGATATTCTTGCTCAAAGAGAAATAATATCCATGCTTCGGGTGCTAAAGAATATCCATCTCCCTTGAACCTGAACAGAATTTGGAGATGATTCATGATACGTAGGGTGATTTCCTTTTCAAAGAATATTTTTTGGATCTATATAAAAAAATAAAATTCATACCAATAATTTCACGAAATTCCACTAAAGGGGTATCATATGGTTCTTTGGTAATTTTGGCCAATAAATATTGATAGGGGAGGAGTTATATACTAGGGTTTCAATAATTACCCAATTTTTCTTTTTCACCAATAGTTATACTTTTATTGTTCGAGGTGGTGTTTGAATAGTTCATCTAAACATTAATGATATGAAAGAATTCATAGAATAAGAATAAAAAAGTATGTTATATATTTATGAATTAATAACTAGTGTACTTTTCACCACGTGGTTTTTAGGATGCACCTTATCAATTGTGATGTCATAAGGTCATCCTTTCTACCTTGGAGGATGTTGGAATTTATTGTCTAAAAAAAAACTTGGATTATGGTAGTGGTTCACATATTGTCCTTGTTACTTGCAGTAAAAACATAATACAATTTCCTAAGGGTGGATTGGAGCATTCCTTTCTTACATTGAATTTGTGAGTTTCTCCCATTATCAATATTTTCCAAGTTGATCTTAATTTCCTCACCTAAAGTATTTAATCATTCCCCTTAGGAAATTTATGAGGTTCTTATATTCACACTTTTGAAAAGTGGGATGTTAAATTTTTTTACCCTAATAAGATTTCTCCATCACACTGCCAGAATTAAACTCCACACTATTCTTCTTATCCTAATAAGACCCTTGAGGTATGATAATTTCCATTTTGACTTTGAGGTGTCACCAGAAAAGTTCATCCTTGCTATCAAAGTCTTGTATCACTATGGATTTTTGTTCACTCGGTTTTATCCTAATAAAAAAGTAGTCAACTTTTCATTTGGGAGTAACAACAAATCCAAAGGCATATCGTACATGTCTTGTGAAGTCTTACTTGTATACCCCAATGGATTCATCATCTTTTTTTTGAGTGTAATGATATCCATTTCCATTTTAAGTCAGAGAGTGTGAGGAAAATATTTTTCACAAAATAATTTCAATAATTCCTTTCATCCCATTGATTTGATATATTCATCTGAATTTTTATTTATAATCAATGTCCACCACTGATCGGCTTCTCCCTCCATCTTATAAATAGACAATATAAACATATCTTTCTCTAAACATTGAAGGATGGAGAAGATATTCTAAATTTATTTGATACATTTTTACACGATAAAGGATTCATATGATCCACTGAAATTTGGAGGCATTTTCACATAATGTTCTCAATTATATCTTTTTATTTCTTAGGTGGATTTGGTTGTTCCACCTGATTCAAGTTTATATTCATAACATAAGTCAACTCAGATTGTATCATCACAAATTACATGATTCCAACACTCATTGTTATATGAATCTTTTATGATAATTCATAACTTTTCCCTTCTCATTAGTTGTTTACTTGATTCCTCCTCTTTCTATCCATTGGCTTGAATAAAGGTAAAATTAGGAATGAGTACTTTTAAACTATTAAACACATATATGGGAATCAAATTAAAGGGATAATTTATAAATGACATATATTTCCTTAACGTATAAATTTATAGGCTTCATTATATGTTGTCCATGATCAATTTTCTGACATAGATACATATGAGAATTTTTGTTCCCTTAATAATAGGGCGTAGTGAGAATATGAATTTACCAAAGCATATCCCCCAGGACTATCAAAATAGGTGTGTAGAAAGGCCCATTTTTATGCACCAATTCTTGATCAACTCTAGCTCAATGATGTGTTTTTGGGTTTCACCCCTAGGAACACATGTGTTAGAGCCACGTCTACCTGTAGTATCATGATAGGGATGTATTTTATTTGAATCCACTTAATCTATACTTTACCCAAATTTTGGGATATATTTTTATGTTTAGTGTTATCCATAAATATTTCTGTAATTTTTTATAATCCTAATAAAAAATAACTAAACATTACTGTAATACCAACTATGAAAACCCATTCCATTATTAAACATTAACTCATGATTTATTACAAAATAGGGAACATGATACAACCTAAAATATCAAGAATTATACTGTATTTGTGAATTAGGTACATTACATAACAATTTAAAATATAGAATACATCATCATTATTTAAAACATACTTAACTTGCTGATATTATTCCATCATTCTTCAAAATGCTTGGGATAACCTGGGGAAATACATAAAAAAGGTGTGAGATATAAATCATAGAAAGGAAATAAGAAAATAATATCATGAAGAAGGTATTACATGTTAGACAATAGGCATATAAATGGGACATAAAATGGGTTAGAATCATAAACCTGAACAATGAGGCATGATATAGCACGATAATATAAAGGAAACAAGGGAATTTGGAAACAACTATAAACCTAAAAACATAACCATAATTAAATGATATCTACAATGAAAACATAACATAATGTTCTTAGGATAACCTCCTATGCACCATACAAGGAATCTCCTGAGACTAAAACATTACCTAATGTATTGGAGTTCTATCTGGGCGCACTTATCATAATCATATCATGTACATGCATAAGTGTGTCACGTAGATTAAATGCTAAAGAACATATTTCATAAAATTTTATATTTTGGAATAAATAAATTTATGTCCCCAATAATATAATTATAAGTGCATTAAGGTGAACACCCTTGATAGGAAATGGGTATGAGTATTCACTACACAATTGTTTGGCAAGGAAAATGATATTGAAATTTTAGAAGCCTAACGAGGGTGCATAAATTTTCATGGCAGGGGTTAATAAGAGTTAAAGGGGTATATAATAATTTATAAATCAAAAGATTATTAACGGTGATATTTAAGAATAAATTCCAACATTAAGAATTAGAGATAAAATGCATAAGATAATGAAAACACTTGAATAAAGAGGGTGAGAGTGTCCCTTACCTTGAGAGGGTGGTTTCAAAAGCTTGGGAGGATATTATTAAGAGCTTTGGGGAATCATGAGTGGACTATATAGAGAGGATGGAAGATTAAGTACATGATCCATGGTATTTGAGTAAAGATGAATTGGATGTTAGATGGGTTTATATAGGAAAATGGAGTGGAGTTCTTTATTATTTACCAAACATTGGTTTGGGAATCTAAATAATGAATATATTTACTATATTGTTATTTATATTTTTATTATATATATATATATATTTAAATATATATATATATATAATTATATATATATATATAATTATATAAATATATGAATATTTTTTAAAAAAGTATTTATATAATTATAAATATATAATTAAATATTTAAATAATTATAAAATTATAATAAATATATTTAAATATTGAATATATTTACTATATTTATATTTATTATATATATAATTATATAATTATATAAATATATTTATAATTATAAAATTACAATAAATATATTTAAATAAGGAATATATTATATTTAGTTGTATTTGTATTTATATATATTTATTATATATATATATATATATATAATGATATAAACATATGTAATGATATAAATATATATAATTATATAAATATTTATAATGATATGAATATATTTATAATCAGAAAATAATAATAAATATATTTAAATAATTAATATATTTTCCATATTTAAATTTATATATTCTTATTAAATATATATATAATTATATAAATATATATAAATATATAAATATTTATCATTACATAAACATATTTATAATTAAAAATAAATAATTATAAATATATTTAAAAATATATTTATTTATAGAAATATTTAAAAATGAATATTTACTATATTTAAAAAATTATATATTACAAATTATAAAAAAATATAACTTTTTTGAAGTATTAATATATTTAGTAATAAATAATAATATATTTAAATAATTAAATAATTATATAGATATATTTACAATTTTTTTATTTATAATTATAATTATAAATCCTTTATTAATAATAAAGTTTTAGAAATGATAAATAGGTCTCTTATTAGCACTTCATTAGCACTTATAAAGATAGAGATTTTTCAACTTTAAAAAATAACCAATAAAATGTATATTTATGTTCGTTAAAACATTATCGCTGACAAAGATGACTTTTATAAGTGGGTTTTTGGTTCTGATAAATCTCTATCTTTAGTAGTCCAAAAAAGGAACTGATACAGATACCTTTTATCAGCGCATATTAATTTAGTGATGATAAAATGTATCGTTATCAATGATTTTTTGGAAACACTAATAAAATTATCTTTGATATATTTAAAGAACCCTAACGCACTAATTTCATTGGCATAATATCAAGATTTCCATAGAAGGCACCAGCTATCGACGCCCCTCCTCCACGAATCCAAGGCTTGAATCAATGATTGAACAAATCCAATGCTCGAATCAAGGATTGAATGAATCCAACGATTGAATAAAGTCTCGAACAAATCCCAGATTTTATAATATCTCTTCTTTCACTCAATTGAATTGAGTCTCAAATCCAAGGTATTTTATTTTCTCCTCCTCCTCACTTAAATGTGTACACTACTTTCACTTCGTTTTCAAACCTTCCACTTGTTGTTACTGAAGGTTTTCCATCATCTATGATATCCCTAGGCAGGTGTATTTATTATTTCTTTTTCCCATATTTTTTTATGATCATTGGGGTATAAAAATTTCTTCTATCGAATTATAATTGTTATTTTGATCTAACTGGATTTAAATATGCTTCTTCCTCAATGTTTTTAAGGGATTATAAATGATTTCCAATTGAGTTCTTGTGGATTTGGCCATGTTTTTTTCTACATTCAAAGGATAAATTATATTTTTATCCAATAAAATATTTATGATGGTTTTCATAAATTAATTTGGTGTTTTAAAATTATTTGAGGTTGTTTATAAAATTTATTTCAGTAATGCCTAAGTTCATGACATTGATTAATTGGGCTTTCCTTATTAGACAAGATTTCTTATGTTTTATTTTGTTCTTTTGTTATTTATTCATTTCTAATGTTATTGATTCCTCTTTTTATGGTTTATTCTTATACAAATATATATTGGTGTGTGTATATATATATATGAAACATTCACATATTCACATGAAAATATGTGAATATTTTTTGGGAGATCTTTTTACATATATATGTGTGTAATTGCATATGCTTGTAACATTTAAATATAAGTTTTGAAATTTAAACACATTGATTAAATTTGGTTTTCTTATATAGGTTTTTAAATAGGTGTTTCTAAATGGTTTTTTAATTTAAAAACAATTTTTATCTTACAATATTGTTTAAAAATGGCCACAAGAAAAAATATTTCATTTGTAGTTAACAGTGTAATGGTTTTTCGAAAGGAGGCATGATTCCAATTGGGTTGTTAATTGTGGGTTTTCATTATTAATGTAATGGATGATTTATCTGTGTAATTTTTTATTATTTTCACTTTGGAGGCCGAACATTGGTTGGTAAATAGATGGGTGCTTCTTGAGCTTAATTGAGGTATTAGATAAGGGTCATTTTCAGTTTCCTCGATGGGCATCGATTGCATTACTTGTTTTGGTCACATAGCTGACTAGTATTCTATGAGATAGTTAGTTACCTTTTGAACCTATAGGTCAAAGATCCTCCCCATGTATTGGAGATTAAACATGTGGTATTATATATATTTTTTGGTAACCACTATATAATTTATGGAAGTTTTTAATCACCACCCTTATTTAATTTTATTACTTACATCTTCTACACTTTAGTTTCTTATTTGTATTTGTTTTATTTATTTATTTCATTTTAGTTGAATTTAATTATACTATATTTTCCTTCTTATTTCAATTTCAATAAAACAAATACAAATGGGATTTGTAAATGTGTATTTTTAATAAATATGCATCGGGCTAAGGAAAATTATTTTTATGTTATTATTTACATTTTAAAAGAAAAAAAGAAATAGTTTAAAAAAGTTTTCTAAATTCTTGTTTAAAATATTATTCATTATTAATGATTCATGTCTGTAAAATCTCTCAGATATATCTTCTTAAAAGAATAAAGTCATATTCTCTATATTAATTTCAAAATATATTTCATGGTAATTGATAAATGTCATCATTAATTTATAACAATGATGGTTTTGTCACAATATTTTTCTCCATATAGTAATTAAGGCATGTTTTCATTTTATTAAAAAGGATACAATATGATTGTATCACCCTTATTAGGAAAGCATTGGGTTTTTTTTCTATAAGCTATTTCCATTTTATGTGATGTGTATTGATTATTATTATGTGATTCTTATATGATGTGATAGATGGATATTCAGTGAAATATTACTACTCCTATTTAGCTCACACCCTATATACACATCATTATAGGTATGTATAGCCTTTATGTTTTTATTTATGTTATGAGGTTATGATATCAAGGTATAAAAGGGAATACATCACTAATTATATTCATACCCTTTAAACTCATGATTTAAAACTAAATTCCATTTTACTAAAAGTACTCAAGATATTAGAACATAAATATTAAAAGAATGTGATTTAACATAACCTAATCATATGATAACTACATTCCATTATAGATATTAAAATTATTTGGATCTTATAGAATTTATAAGCATGAACTTATATAAATTAAGGAATGTAAATAATTAAAGAACACAATTACAAACATTAAATTCATAAAATAAATAATTTTAAAACAAGTAAACATGTTTAACATATTTCACACAATAAGCCCATAACAAATATATAATTTGAATAATAGAAGCGATGTGATTTCCATCTCATCACACCAAATCTCATACAAAAACATTTTTTAGTCCTTATATTTCTAAAGATTCACTAAAATTTATTAGTTTCACCCATGGACATGTAATTTCATTACTTTATCATAATAACTAAACAACTAAAATCATTCCATGATATTATAAACACCCAAAACAATATAGTCACTTTAAAATTGGTGTAACTTCATGGTTGGTTCCTCTGATAAAAACCAAACCTGCTATCATTCCCTCACCCTGGGTACTAGAGAACCACCAATTTGACTCACACTCAGATAAATTAAAATAAAACATAAGCCTGATATCACACACATACTTTGTCTAACATGCCATGATCATTTGAAAAAAAAATTCAATGTCAATAATATTTTTAAAACCTTCTTGATTTTGATCATTGAATAAATTGTATGGCATGTGAATGCTTGGATTTTGGGCTTCATGTGTGATATTTGATGAAACTAGGTTTTGATAAATGAATAGTACCTTGACTTAATTTTTAAAGAAGCCAATGGGAACCTGGATATTTAGCTGGGTATTCCAAGAAAACTATGTTAGGATTTAAATTTATAATTTACAAATATCTTCTGAATTTTTTTTATTCATGTAATCTTTAAAAAAATTATGATATTTTTAATAATAAAGATTTTCTTTAGACTGTGTGGTTGCATCTTTATAATTATTATGTCCATGCTTATTTTAAATTTCAATTTCGAAAAGTTAAATGTGGTTTTAATTGTTAAAGTGCGTTTTCTAATGAAAAAAACATGTTTTCCCCATAAAATGAACTAAAATGGATTTGGTAATTTGAAACTCATGAAGATATTTCAAAGTGAACCTATAGAGTTATAAAAATTAAAATGTGTACATATTTCCCTGAAAATGGTTTTAAAATTATAATTTATTGGAAATTATTTTTGAATATGATTTTGATTTTTTTCCCTAGGTGCTAACAGTTTTTATATAAAAGGGGGTTCGTATGCTATTATGTGTTTTGAAAAAAATTTGGATTATTTTAATGTAGAATTAAAATTACAGATTTCAAGTGGGATTTTTAAAATTCAAAAACAAAAATTTTGAATTTTAAAGGATTTTTGAGATGTAATTTTAAATTTTAAATTATGATGTGGTAATTTAATGGTTTTATGGTGCAAAATTTCATCCTCATCAGCTTTATCTCCTGAAGAGTTATTATTGAATTTTTTTTCATGAGACAGATCCCCCATCTATTCTTGACATGCACCAATGTTTCATGAACTAACTTGAGTAGTATTCATTCTATAGTACTAGTGATAATTTTGGATAAATTTACATGATAACACCTACCATAGTGGAGTATTTATTTTATCAAATTCAATTACCCACTTTGTTTAAATAATACTAAAATTATTTGAAATAATAAATTGTTGGGTTCCCCTTGTTAGAATTATCTATAATTTTCACATTTAATAAGGAATATCTTTTATATATTTAATGCTTTTTATAGAAAATGAAGATTTTATTAACCTAATAGGATGTATAAGAATAAAAAATATTTTCACTCTAATCATATTAAAAAATAGTATGAAGATGGATTTAAAGAGTTCATCAAGTTTGCAATAGAGCATTAACACGACCCTTCTTAAATCCTTTGTCTGTGTTTATGTTTTTCTTATTCAAGTGAAATTAGTGTAGATGATTTGTAAGAACATATGATTTTTCATAGAATATATTAGTGCTCTAAATATTGGACTAAACATAAGGAAAAACAAAATGTGCACACCAATTTGGATGATACTATGTTTTATAAATTGATTGATAGGAATACTAGTGTAAATGATGATGGAGATCGCATGGATGAAATGAAAATGGAAATTGAATATGAACTTCATGATTTTCAAAAGTTGTTTGAGAATTTAAATAGTTATGCTAAGAGACTATTTTATATAGGTTGAAAAAAAAGAAGCAACATTTTCATCTGTGTTGATGTTAAATAATTTTCAAGATGGCAGCGGACGTAGAAACACCATCTTTACAAAAATTCATGGTTTCCTGAATGACTTGCTACTAGAAAAAATAGACTTCCATATAGAAAATATGACACTAAAAAATATATATTCAATGGGAATTATCTCTAAAATATACATTCTTATCCTAATGATTTCATTTTGTTTCTCAAGGACCACGAATCACATATAAAATATAATTTTTGTGGTGTGGATCAATACAATAAAAATAAATCATGTCCTTCGAAAGATGTATGGTACTTTAATATTATTCCATGGTTTAGAAGACTATATGGATGATAAGAAACTATGATACAATTGACATGGAATATTGATACAGGAATTGAATATGGGAACCAACGTCATCTGGTAGATTCTCCTGAGTAGAAGAAAATTGATTACGAGTATCCTGATATGGAAAATGAGATGAGAAATTTATTATTACATTATATAAATATGGAATAAATCATTTTGGTGTACAAATTATTAATAAAAGTAGATGGCCCATCATATTGATAAATTATAACTTTCCTCTATGGTTATGCAAGAAGTGCAAATACATTATGTTGTCTCTATTTATATCTAGACCAAAGAAACCCAGACTGATATTGATATCAGTTTGGATATGTTAATAAAAGATCTGATATTTATGTGGGATATAGTTGTTATATTGTATGTTGCTCATAGAAATGAATCATTCACACTTCGGGAACATGTTATATGGTCTAATAAAAAACTTTCCTATTTATGGAAATTTGTTTGGCAATAACATTAAAGGACTATTGGGGTGTCCCATTTGTGAAAAATGAACACACTCAATTCATTTGTGACATTCCATGAATATTATGTTTTAAGGAAATTAGAAATTTTTACCTCGATAACATATATACCAATCCTAGAGGAAAAAATTCGATGGGAAGACTGAACAAAGTACAACACCATCTCCACAAATGGGTGATCAACTGTTCAATAATGTAAAATATATTGACAATTTTTTTAGTAAACCATTTTCAAAAAACCTTATGAAATAATGTTGTAAAAAGAGATAAATTTTATTTGAATTATCGTATTGGAATTTTCTATATGGAATAAATTTTCTTGATGTCATTCATGTAAAAAAAATATACTTCATAGTGTTATTGTAACACAACTAACTGTTCCTAGAAGAACAAAAGATGACATCAAGACTAGGTTTTACATGATTGACATAAGGATGAGGGAAGAGTTTGAACCAGTGATTGGTAAAGGGAAAAAATTTCTTCCTCTAAAAGCGTACAATTTATCTAGATAGCGATTTTTCATTTTCCTTAATAGAGTAAAATTTCAATATGGGTATTCATAAAATATTAAAAATATTGTTTCAATGAGTAATTTGAAGTTACAGGGCCTAAAATCACTTGATTTTCATGTTCTTATGGAATATTTGATGTTTGTTGCTTTATATTTCATTATACCTTAAAATGTATAACATATATTAACCATACTCTACTTCTATTTCAAATCCATATGCAATAAATTTATAGACCTAGTGAAGTTTTTAATCATGAATAAGGTGGTTTTAATCATATTATGTTAATTAGAGATGTTCTTCCCACCATCATTCTTTGATATATTGGTCTACCTGATTTTTCCCTTGTTTATAGAGGTTCAACAATGTGACTATGTCAATTACATATGGATGTACCCTATGGAATAGTATATGAATATTGTGAAAGGGTATGTCAAGAATCGAAGTCGGCCAGAAAGTTTTATTAAATAACGATATATTGCTGAAGAAGTTGTTAAATTATGTGTTGATTAACTATCAGATATTGACAACATATGTCTCTTAAAGTCTCATCATAGCGGAATCCCTATACGAAAAGGTATATTTAGAAGATATTTTTTTACAATTACCATCACAGTGTGGGAGAATGAAAACATTTTTATTTTAGATAATAGTGAATATGTCAATCCACATGTTGAATCCCACAAAGAAACTCTTAGGAATTTCAATCCATCAAAATATGATGAATGGATATAAAATACACATAATATATAGTTTATAGGGTGGTTCCTAGATCTTGTTTATAAGAAGATAAGTAAAAATATGAATTCAATTTTTGAATGACATAGATTTCTATCTAGGTGACCGAATGAAAATGTTATATATTACACAAGTTTTGTAATCAATGGTTACATGTTCTATAGAAAATAAAATGATGACTACTGTATGATGAAAAATAGTAGATATAAACTTATGGTGGAAGTGATCCATATATCTGGTTCTAAGGATAGAAATCCAATTTATGTGAATATGTCATATTTCGGCATTATCGAACAGATATATGAGTTTGATTATACAACATTTCATGTTTTTATTTTCCATTGAAAATTTGTTGATAATTGGTGTGCAGTGAAAGTTGATGAAATGGGATTTGGGAAGTTAAATTTAAGTGTGTAAGGGGAAAAGGATGATCCATTCAAAATGGAATCATAAGTAGTTAAAGTATTTTATGTCTCAGATCCATCTTATAATAATTGGTCAATTTTCTTTCTAGTAACTAAAACAACTATAGGGTCAGATGAAAATTCCATCGAGAATGACCCTTTCAATGGGGAATCACAATCATTTCATGTCGATCCCAATATAGACAATATCTTGTTGGTTATAGGGGACTGCAAATAAAGGATTTGAATTCTCGATAGAGGATCTAAATACCTTAAAACATAAAAAAATAAAGATATTTAAATGAGGTGGTTAGGTTTTTTTAGATATTATGATTTTCCTGATAATATTATATGTTCTCTACTACATTAACATAATCCAAGTTAAATGTTTTATTATTCATGAAGACAATGTATTTTAACAAGATGAAGCTAATAATTATAGAGAATAATATATTGTTTTTGCTGAGACAATATAATTATTAGGGGATTAAAATTATTTTGATGAAAAAAAACAAGACTGAGGCAGCATCATAGCATTGAATAAAATTATCAAGACAAGAAGTAAGGGGATAAAATTTGAAATATCCAAGCTGTTGACCCCAATAATTTAATTTTCATTAGATATGTTGGGCTCAAAATGAGTATGAATTTGAAAATGATATAGATTCATGGTTCCACATCCATCCTGTAACAAAAAACCGTTTGAAAAGATATAACGGAAATGTTAAGATACACATTCTCTATTTTACATAAAAAGTAGATAATGAAACTTTGATTTAATTTTCATTATTCATTCAATATTTTGATTATTTTAAAATAGTTCCACAAGAAATATATCTTAATGGCCACTGGAAAATTCCATATAGGCATTCAGACTCTTCTTACCAAGTTAAATATTTGGGATGCTGAGGAGAAAGTAAAGCCCCACACACCAGTTAGTAAAGCACACATTATAAAAAATGAAACATGGAATGATTTCATTAGTAATCAAGATGAGAAATAACATTAGGTTAACTATAGATAATTATATATTATTTGAAATTATTTATTTTATATAATTTTATTCAAAACTGTTAATTTATGAAACAAAAAAAGAGTGCTGGAAATAAAGAACTTACATTGAAACCAATATATACATATAGCAAAGCATCGATGGGATATGCTTCACTAGAGGGAAAATTGTTATGTATTTTAAATCAATAAAAAAAGTTTTATGTGATATAAAATAAATATGTTCCTTTTTATATATGTATATTGATGTATCAAAATCCAATCCCACTTCTATCCCATGTCATGTTCTACGGAATGAAGTATTCATATATAAGGAGGGTAAAATAGTTGTTGAAAACACAAAATCGGTATGGGAAACATATATAAGAATGAAATAATAGTCTTTAATTATGATTTATTATAGTACAACATTAAAATATTTATTTATGTTCATATGTTTTTTATTTTATTTTGAAAGAATAATTGGTAGCAACCATACTAGAATAAAAATACTATCAGTAGCTTTATTGAGGCCAGAACAATATGGTCGCATTAGAGGAGCATGTTTTGGAGTGTCTCCTAGAACATATTTCGAGATGATAAAATCATAAAGAGGTACATATAAGATGATGAATGTATTTCAGGAAAAAGTAGATTCTTTTCAAGATATTATAGTTTATTATGGTTTGAAAGACCAATATATGAGAAAGGATCAAACTGAAACGGTAGTGGAACAAATATCCTTACATTAAGAACCAAATAACCTTATTAGATTTGAGGATAATAATTCCCCTAAACCATATATCTTACCCCAAGTAATCAATTTTTTCATTAATCTTTCTCCTAAATATGAATCAAAAAACTTCTAATAATTTTATATTAAAAAAATTACGTTAAAGCTGTATGTGATTTCTATCTGTTAGCACCCACGCACTGCCTTGTTGTGAGGGGTACAATGTATAATATCCTAAGAGGCAAGATAAAAAATAAATAACTCCCAAAATATCACTTGAGAGTATGTATTGAGGTAGCTCGAGAGTCGATCGATGTGTTTCATGTTCCACTTGATGACATATATATTACAACGTTCAATGATGTAATTGGAGATTTCATCGCATGTCCATATAATCTTATAAATATAAATGAGGTATTTCGTTATCAAATTTTAACTTATGAAAAACCTATAAGAGCTGATGAAAAAATTTCCGAAGTGAGTTATGGTGTAATTACCCAGGTACCTAAAAATAAAATTTTTCATTATAGAATTAAATAGTAAAATTCATTATAAATTTATAAAGAAAAAATGAAACTTATATAAATTAAGGAATCTATACTAATTGAATAGTAATATCACCTATGAAATTATAAGTAAAAATTATGTATCTTATAAGTGAACATATGATATATTTTTGTCATGGAATAAGTAAATAATATTTTTGAAAATGATAAATTAATTATCGGTATTTTTGGGGAACGTAAATATTTATTCACAATTTTATAATTAATATAAATATTTAACAGAAAATTTATTTTAATAAAATATATCCATAAATTAAATTTTTTTCATTTTTATTATAAGATAATTTTATGAGACCTTGATTAATTTTTCAAAGTTTCATAAAATCAGTTATAATTTTAAAATCGATATTTTCCGAATATATAATGATTTTAAATAAAAATTATATTTCTCATATTGGGAATATTATTTTCATAAAATGGAGTTCATTTTTTAATTATACATGTTGAAAATGGTTATGGTGAATTTTTTGGGTCTTTATGAAATAATTGGTTTTTCAGTGAATAGTAAAATATGATATATATACATTATAAGTCAAATACACTATTCTTTGATTCATCACTAATATAATAACCGTAATATTGAACTCCCATTCATTATTTTAATATATTTAGAGATAATGATCAAAATATTGATAATCTTGAGCCAAAATAATAATCTAATGAATAAAATAATGAGAAAATACCACCTCTTCTCCACTATAAATACCACTGCTTATCCTCAAGCCTCAAAGCCTTGTAACTTGTTTTATTTATACCCAATTACATTTCCAATCCTCTTACCCTTTTCCAAGAACTTCTGTTCTCATCAATAGTTCAAAACCATGTGTCTTATGGGGGTTCTCAAGGAGAAGAATTCAAAAGTAAAATCCTCTTTCAATTTCTTTTGTTCTCATTTCAATTTCTTTTATATTACTATTATCTCATCACATACCATATCCAAAGATAAATTATAACTCCAATATCTTAAATATATAGTAATTTTATTTTTAATGTAATATCAATCACCAAAACTCTCTTCTTCTCCTCTTATTCTAGAGAATTAAAGTATCGTCCTGACATGTCGATTCTCCGCCTTCATGGACGTTGTATTTTCGTTATTAATTTTTGCACCTTAAAAATGTTGTAAAAACCCATTATTATGGTTAAAAATATTTTAATATTTATATTATCATTTTTTTAATGTTATAAAAAAAATTTATATACATAAAATTAAATAAAATAAAACTTGTTTGTGATGGTTGGAAAACCCCACCAAAAATAAACCAAACTTTTACCATTAATGTTTTATCTCATGAATCATCCTCATATCAGATAAAAAAATCATATATTCTATAATTTAAAATTATGGACACATTTTAAAAAAATCATTCCACTTCTGGAATTTTTCTTCCATTCGACAAGAAAATCCATAATGAACCAATAATGGAAACCATCAAATAAATACACTTGAAGCAATGAAAATAAAAAAATATTACAAATAAATGGGAGAAAATATGTTATAATAAGATCGTATAAGGTATTATAAAAATAAATATGGATATTTAATATATTAATAACTCTTTTTAAACCATTATACAAGAGTTTTGGACACATTTTACGGAAGACAAACTCACGGTAAGGGACCTTCCTTTTAAAATCCTCTTCAATGTCACTTTATACAAAATTCTAAAGGAATGTTTTTATGATTAAAGTATTCAACTTTTATGATTACACTCTAGTTCTTGGGAATTTATTATTTTGAAAGTTTGGACCTCTATCTCCTTCCAATTCATTGGGAATGTTTGTGTTAGAGGTTGACCATATTGTATGTTGATTGGGTACTCCATGTGTAACTATGATGGTTGCACCATAAGGTAGTCATGGGGGATACATCATAAGGTAGTTGTGTTGGTTTCATTGTAAGGTGGATGTGAGGTTTACAAATCATACAACATTCAACAGGGTTATAAAATTAAGTAAGTAATTCTTCATGTTACTTTTATTTATTTATTTATTTTTTATTCATTTTATGGAAATCTCTTGTTTTCAAAAAGTATATGATACTTTAGGGGTGAGAAATATGTATTTTTGAAAATTATTTCATATGTTTATAAGTTTTCATGTAATAATAGTTTCTTTCCTTTTTTATGTCCCTTACTAACATTTTTTCTCTCATATAAAGAATTATGATGTTTTTCTTTGGGTTTAAGGATGGGTAAGTGAAAATAAGAAACCAAGATAAATTTTGTGAATATTTTTCATGGATAAATTAATGATTTATTAAAAATATCTATTTTATGAAAATGTAGACACTTCTTTAGTAGTACCATTTTAATGACCCAATGTTTAATTGATGGAAATTACTTTCTATAAATATGTCATGAAATCAAAACATAATGATCTACTATGTTCTATGTGACCTTTAAACAGATGTTTTCCACTTCTGTGTTTGGAATTTCGAGAATCTAACATACCCAGTTGCGATCAGAATGTTATTTGGAGTCCAATAAGAAAAACATAATTTTTGGTGAATAGTAACATACCCTTATGAATATTAACAAACCCATATGAATAATGATATAACTTAATGAATAGTAACCTTACTTATGATAGTATAAAAATAATATTCAACTGAAATTTTGTTGTACCAATATTTTAGAATAAGTAAATGAATGTTTTAAAAATCATTTTTTAATAATAAATTATGATTTTAAATAATTATTAAATTAAATATATTTTGATTTTTTTTTGAAAAATCGACATCATTTTTGGATTCTACTCGTTAAAAAATGGTTAGAGTGATTTTTTGGGATTTTTCTAAAATACCTGAATTTTTTATGAATAGTAAAATGTGAAAATTTATGATAAATGAAAAATAATGGATTTATTGAGTCATTAACGATGATCTGATGTTTTAAGCCCAATTAGTTTAAAATCACGTGCATTTATTACTATTCTTGGTCATGTAATACATACTATTTCTTGTCCTATGAAGAAATAATAAATTAATGATAATAATATTATGAAAACTCTCCTATCCTCCACTAGAACCCCCCCCCCCCCTCACTTCCTATTCTCTTCACTCCTCTCAAGCCTTGTGCCATGCCAATATTCTTCCCAAATATCTCTCTAAGATTCTCATCCACTTCCAAAGTCCCCTAGTGTAACACCCCAGGTAAATAAATATTATGACATTTTCATATGTATCCATATTAGTGAATAAAATATTAATTTTACTTTAATGGGATGCTATGCACGATGGCGTACCCAATACGCATCAATGAGTTTTTTGGGAATCTTACGTTACACTCTAATAATAAATTAATATTATTTTAAATGGTAGTTAACGCCTAGCCGTTGTAATGGTGGGAATGAATAGAACTAACTAAAAAATGGTTATATATGTTTTTCAAATATTTTTACTCGTTACGATAAATTTTATAGGATTAAAAATGCGAATGAATCCAATTTTAAGCGTAAACATTCCAATATTCTTTAAAAGGTTGATTAACCGCCTTTTGATAGAGAACCTCTTTTAAATACACTTTTTGAAAATTTTATGTGTTATATTTGACAAAATAAAATTATTTTTCAGAATCGGGACATCAAAATTTACTTTGTGTATATTTTTTGTATTTTTCCAAAAAAGTTCAATTTTTAATGAATAGTGAAAAATGTTGTATTTTAATTCAAAACCTATTTTTAATATAATTTATTTATATGATTAGATTATATTTTGAATTGGTTTTAAAGTGAAATTATAATATATTTTTACCATTTAATCCAATAGTGGTCGTTGGAATTAATTTCACTTTGAATCGGACTTAAACTACTGTCAATCTTTTGATACGTTTTGTTTCATAAAAACAGGCTATTTGTTTTGAAAGTGGGAATTAATTATTAAATTAATTAATGCAACTTATATATTTTGAATTTTTTTAAAATAAACATCATTTTTGAATTCATAATATCAAATATATCTTAGGGTGAATTTTTGGTAATTTTCTGAAAAACTTCAAGTTTTGATGAATAGTGAAACCACTAAGTGGCACTTATAAAAATTGATTTTCCGTTTAAATGAAATTTTTCCATCTTTGTGTTTTGAATTTCAAAAATCCGACATACATGGTTGTCATTAAGAAGTAAAATGTGATTCAATGAGATAAAAATAATTTAAAGGTGAATAGTAACTTATTAAGTTTTTAATCGTGATTAGAAGTAATTAGTGTAGTTTAAGGTAAGAATATTGTTTTAATAAAATGAAATGACCTTGACACATGTCCTACCCTCATTGGATGTGTCATGTCCGACCAAGAAAATCCATGGGTCAACTTGGGGACCCCATGGAGCCACTTTGGTTGGAAAATGACATAAATAACTTTTTATTTAATGTTAATGTAAAAATGACACAAACATGAGATGTTGTACTAGAACAATTTTTACATGGGGTTATACAAGTCAGAGTTTTGACTATAAATATCCATTGGAAAGATAAAAAGATTTCCTACATCATATTATTTTTTTTATAATTTTTAGAAATTAAATAAATTAAATTATTTATGACATTATGATGATGCATCAATGACCTCATTATTTAACGATTTAAATAAAATGGAAGGATAATGTAAAATCTAAGACCTACACATGTCCAAAACCTATTGGTAGGGTGTATATAGGACCCTTATCACCTTATACTCCAAACACATCAATGTGGGGCCATTAAAATAAAAAATAATTCTAAAATAATGTAACATTTGTTTACATTCCAAGAGTGCCCCTCCTCTCCTCTTATAAAAGGCCCCCAACTCTACCTCCTTAACCACACAACGAAAGCCTTTGGCTCAGCCAAACCCTTCCCATTTTGTCTCTCAACATCCCTCTATAACTCCTTAAATCTTTACATTGGGCATAAGTCTTCCCATGGAATCCATTTAGCTCAAACCAAAGGGTGTTACCCGATTTTAAGGTAATGTCTTCAGTTGAGTCCTATTGTTTCAGTTTTCTTCTCCAACCCCCTAAACTCTTTTTATTCATTTCTTTTGTAACAACTCCAGCATATTAAATATACTAGTATTTTTTTATATGAATTATTCGAGCTACAAATACACACACTTTGGTCTAATGGTAAAAGAACATATTGTTTCTGTGATTGGCGATTTTCTGCCTCATGAAACGATGATTGTTCCATATTATTTTAACACCTTCAAAGGTGGCCATTAAGATGTCAATATATTTATATATTATATATTATATGTTTATGTTTTACATAAGCTTCTGTATTTTTCATTTATGGCATATCCTTTATGGTTACCATTATGAGTAAACTCGATATCTTCAATTTAGGCTGTGCGGACTACCGCCCCCTCAAAGTGATTTGATTCGTTAATTCCATATGTGGGATGTATAAAGTATGTAATTAATGGTATTATATATGATATTATAGTGGAATTATAATATACCTTTATATAATTATGATTCCATTCTATAAAATACGATATAGAAATGAAAGTAGCGTTCAAGCGTTTGTACGGCTTACCGTCTCCATGAACGGTGAATTTCATTTCTTACCCCTAAATGATTATGTAATATTATAAATACATGTATATTCTGGATATATATTATATAATGAACCTTTTACCACATGAAAAACATGTAATTTTAAGAAATCCACTTTCGACTTAAGAACCAAATGTCGACAAAACAAACATTATTAACTTAAATGATTACATAATGTTTATAACATGTCAATAAGTGATATAAAAGTATTAATGAACATGAAAAAGGTTCTTAAGAAAGTATAAATTAACTCAAGTTTATTATTCAGGATGTTAAAGAAAGATCGAGTCACGTCGGACCCGAGGTAAGGGATCCTACCCATCTCTTTCTTTTTAACTACACTCTTTTATGTCATTCAATTTAAGCTCATCTTTCTTATGATTGGGATGTTATTTTATATTACTACTACTGTACATATTATGTTCATATGGTGGGAGACCCTATTTTCTCTCATCAATACATTTTTGAAGTTTTGAGTGGCACCGTTAGGCTGCGGAATTTTCGTAAGGGATCCAACCTCTCTCTTTCTTTTTATGTACTCTCTTTTATGTCATTTCTTTTAAACTCATCTTTCTTATGTTTGGGTATGTTCTTTTATATTCATCATACTTTAATATTATGGTAATATTACTAGAGACCATATTTGATCTCATAAATCCATTTTTGGAAGTTTTAAGTGGCGTTGTTAGGCTGCTGAGTTTTCGTAAGGGATTTTTCATTTCACTTTTATTCTCGTGACATTTATGCTACGTTTTCCACTATTTCATTTGAGTGGTGTATTTAATACCCATTATTATACACTTTGTGTATTATAATATAATTTTGGGTATTTACATCTTCATTATATGACCCTTATTCCATGGGGTGTACATTTTGAAAGTTACCCAACTCAGTAAGGGGACCTTTCACCCTCCTCTTTTTAAAATACATCTTTTGTTATGTCTTTTAATTTAAATATAATTATGTTGGGATATGTTATTCTATATCTTTATTGATGTAAGGTTTATGTCCATGTGATGAGATACCATTCACTCTCTCATCGACTAATTTTCTGAATTTTGAAGTGACGTCGTTAGGCTGTCGAACTTTTACAAGGGAACGTCTTAACCCAATTTCGATTTCTTTGGGTTCAACTTGTACTTTTTGAACATGTCATCCTATGAATGTGTGTGAATGAACTCTGATTGTTTCACACTTAATATCCAATTATATTGGGTGTATTTATATTTCTCACACATAATTATTTGATAGATTTATCCTTAATTTAAGGATACCATCTTTATAATGGATTTCATCTCAATTTACATTTCCATTGAGACTTCATTGTTGTTATGCACCAATCCACTCTTATATGGTGTGTATACTATCCTTTGAGATATTATATCATGAATCCCTTTATTCTCATGATATTATATAGTTCGGATTAAATGTTATTCCGCAATTATTTGTATTCAAGAGTCTCTCATTTTGTAAAAAACTCTTTAACAAAAATATTGTTTTAAATGTTTTAATGATTTATTATTCTGAACCCTTATCTTTATTGTCCATGTTTTCAAAGTGGTTTTCAGTATTAATTTATATGTACATTAATGTTTTAAAAATTATAATTCCAATAAAAGCTTCAAAGTGGTATGGGACACTTTGATTCAAAAATCTCTTTTAAATGATTTTTGAAAATGGATTGATTAATTCAATATCTTGGAATTAATTATTTTGATTGAAAATGAAATGTTGTTATTGAAATGTTTATATTTTAAATATTTTATTTGTAATTATGGTACATGGACATTTTAAGGGTGGTTACGTGATAAACCATATGACGAGTGGTGCCGCGAATACGAGGACGGGTGGCTACGTTATAACCTCCAGTGCATTGGGTATGGAAGTCGGCCGTATGGCTATTCCATTAAGTATGTGTGGAAGTCGACCGGATGGTTATTCCATTTAAGTTTGTTTATGTCCCAAGAAACCTTTAGATTTTATGTGTTCTTTACATGGGTTTTATGGTAATATTTTGGTTACAAAAGGGTATGTAATGGTCTTTTATTCAGTGAAGAGTTTTTACTACTTCATAAACGTGAAAAGTATAACTATGGTAAAGTACTCATGGTTTTCCTATTGTTTTGGAAAAACTAATAGTTTTCCTTCTTTGTGTGTCCTTTACTGGGGTTTTTATGCTCATCCCAAGTTTTTGAAATGTATTCCATATAACTTAGATATGAATAGGTTCAAGTATGGGATCAAGGAAAGACATGCTATCTAAAACATGGAACTAGACATGTTTCTTTTTATATTTTTTTATGTTATGGAAACTTAGTGGAAGTGCCTACTATGTAATCTTTTGAGATGTAATAATTTTGACCTAATTCTCTAAAACACTAAACCTGAAAAGATCTTTAATGTGTAATCTTGTAATAACTCAATATTAAGTAAGGTTTATGTCTGGGGCCTTATAGTTGGTATCAAAGGTTGGTTTAGATAACTTTAGAGGTTAGGGTATTCTTTAAGAATAAGTGACATTACCATAATGGTTAGGATTTCAGAAAGAGTCCTAGTTTTAGATAAAGTGAATAAGTAAGTATATCTTAGTGTTTACCTTCCTCATTAGTACATGATGGTCTTGTTGATATACTCACACTGACATTTCTATTTTTAGTGAATGGATGGATCTAGAAGACACCAAAGTGACAACAGGTTTGAAGTAAACTGTGGTGGTTCTCTGATTAAGATACTAGATAAAATGGGGGATTCAATGAGGAAACTCATGGTTGTTCTAAACCAACTATCAAATAGTCATGATCAATCACTTGAAACTTGGTATGATCTGTAATGCATCATGTACAAGATGACCAATCGATGTGGAAGTTCAGGTAATAATTATAAAGGCAACCATTAGAGTTTATATGATCCTTACTTTTGAGGTAATTATAGGTTATTATATGTTATGATGGAAAATGAAAGGAATGTGATAAACTTGAGGTTAAAATATGTTATGATTATTTTTGAATATTTTATCTCGTTTTGGGGAATGTTTTAAGAATTATGTAGTTTTGGAAAAAGGACAACACGCAGACCGTGTGACAACTTGTCGCGTCGGACAAAGCTATTGGAATTGAACCCACAACCAAAGTGCAACTGGAATTAATCGCCTACCACTGAACTACGTGAAGTCCCTAGTTAGTTTGACTAATTCTTTTTAGTTAGATGATTTTAGGAATCAATAGTAAGTTTATTTTGGGTTATCTATGGAAATGATTAACCATTCATCGAGGATATGTGATTAGGTTAATTACTTTTCAATACGAGAATTTAAGAGAAACTGATGTTATTTGGAGATAAAAGTTAATTTGTACCATGGAAGAATATGTGACTAAGTCCTTAAAATATTTGGGTTTCAATCTTAGTTTGGTTTAATTTGAAGAATTTTATGGACAAATTGTTTATAAAATGGTCCTTGTTGAACTTTGGGTTTTTTTGGACAAATTTTGGAGAATAAGAAAAGATTTTATTTTTATAAAGGGTTATTCTTTTCAGGATTATCTGATCTTGTACAAACCTTTTTGGTTTTGGTTTTGGTTAATGTCTAAAGATATGGGAAGTATATAGTTCTCTTTTTTGGATTAGGTGATTCTCTAGAAGTTTATTATAATACTCTTAATGTGAACAAGTCTTCCTAAATACTCGTCTTTTGGAGAAAATATGAGTTTGTGTAAGGAATCTAATAAAAGTTGAAAGTCAATATGATAAGTGATTATGTTTCCTTATGAATAAATTCCTCAATAAAAAGTAACTTAAGAAAAATTTTGTCTATTAACTTTTCCTATTGGGGAACCGAATACCGTTTAACCCATCACATGTTTTTGATTTTCTTGTGGTTAACTTTATCATAGACATGTTTACTATCACTCTCCATCATAACATAACCCTTTGTTTTTTCCTCCAAGTCCATATTTTCATACTTGGAATCATAGTATGGGTTAACTCGGGTGACCTTTGTACTTATCATTCTTTATTTTAAAGTGATTGTTTTACTGACTCTTGTTACGATGTGGGATTTTCAATGAAGTTTCCATACCCAATTTTAAAATTGCGAGGACGCAATTCCCAAAGGGATGAAGGATGTAACACCCCAGGTAAATAAAGAGTATGAAATTTTCATATTTATCCATATTTGTAATAAAATATTAATATTACTTTAAAGGGGATGCTATGCACGATGGTGTACCCAATACGCAACAATGACTTTCTTGGGAATCTTACATTGCACTCTAATAATAAAACAATATTATTTTAAATGGTAGTTAACGCCTAGCCGTTGTAATGGTGGGAATGAACAGAACTTACTAAAAAATGATTATATATGTTTATCAAATATTTTTACTCTTTACAATAAATATTATAGGATTAAAAATGCGAATGAATCCAATTTTAAGCGTAAACATTCCAATATTCTTTAAAAGGTCGATTAACCGCCTTTTGATGGAGAACCTCTTTTAAATCCACTTTTTGAAAATTTTATGTGTTATATTTGACAAAATAAAATTCTTCTTTAGAATCGGGACATCAAAATTTACTTTCTGTAAATTTTTTGTATTTTTTCGAAAAAGTTCAATTTTTAATGAATAGGGAAATTTGTTGTATTTTAATTCAAAACCTATTTTTTATCTAATTTATTTATATGATAATATTATCTTTTGAATTAGTTTTAAAGTGAAATTAGAATATATTTTTACCATTTAATCCAATAGTGGTCGTTGGAATTAATTTCACTTTGAAATCGGACTTAAACTAGTGTCAATCTTTTGATACATTTTGTTTCATAAAAACACGCTATTTGTTTTGACAGCCGGGATTAATTATTAAATTAATTAATGAAACATATATATTTTGAATTTATTTAAAATAGACATCATTTTTTAATTTGGAATATCAAATATAGCTTAGGGTGAATTTTATGTAATTTTCTAAAAAACATCAATTTTTTATGAATAGTGAAACCACTAAGTAGTACTTATAAAAACTGATTTTCTGTTTAAATGAAATTTTTCCATCTTTGTGTTTTGAATTTCAAAAATCTGACATACATGGTTTTCATTAAGAATTAAAATTTGGTTCAATGTGATTAAAATAATTTTTTGGTGAATAGTAACTTATTATGATTTTAATCGTGATTAGAGGTAATTAGTGTAGTTTAAGGTAAGAATAATGTTTTAATAAAATGAAATTACATAGACACATGTCCTACCCTCGTTTTATGTGTCATGGGAGACCAAGAAAATGCATGGGTCAACTTGGGGACCCCATGGAGCCACTTTGGTTGGAAAATGACATAAATACCTTTTTATTTAATGTTAAAGTAAAAATGACACAGACATGAGATGTTTTACTAAAACAATTTTTACATGATATTATACAAATCATATTTTTTGACTATAAATATCCATTTGAAAGCTAAAAAGCTTTCCTACATCATAGTATTTTTGTTATAATTTTTACAGATTAAATAAATTAAATTATTTATGACATCGTGATGATGCAGTGATGACCTCATTATTTAACGATTTAAATAAAATGGAACGATAATGTAAAATCTAAGAACTAAACTTGTCCAAAACCTATTGGTTGGGTGTATTTCGAACCGCCATCACCTTATCCTCCAATCACATCAATTTGGGACCATTAAAATTCGAATCTCATTCAAAAATAAAGTAACATTTATTTACTTTCCAAGAGTACCCCTCCTCTCCTCTTATAAAAGGCCCCCACCTCTACCTCCTTACCCACACTTCCAAAGCCTTTTTCTCGGCCAAACCCTGCCCATTTTGTCTCTCCACATCCCTCTATAACTCCTTGTAGCCTAACATTGGGCATAAGTCTTCCCAAGGAAGCCTTTGAGCTCAAACCAAAGGGTGTTACCTGATTTTAAGGTAATGTCTTCACTTGAGTCCTTTTGTTTTATTTTGATTCTCCAACCCCCTAAACTCTTTTTATTAATTTCTTTTGTAACAAATCCAGTATCTTCAATATTCTAGGATTTTATTATAAAAAGGATTCAAGCTACACTTACACACACCATCATTTAATGGTTAATGAACATACTGTTTCTGTGATTGGCGATTTTCTGCCTCACGAAACGATGATTGTTCCATATTCATTTAACACCTTCAAAGGTGGCCATTAATATGTCTCTATATTTATATATTATATATAATATGTTTATGTTTTACTTAAGATTATGTATTTTTCATTTATGTCATATCCATTATCGTTACCATTATGAGTAAACGCGATATCTTCATTTTAGGAAGTGCGAACTACCGCCCCCTCAAAGTGATTTGATTCGTTAATGCCATATGTGGGATGTATAAAGGATGTAATTAATGGTATTATATATGATATTATACTGGAATTATAATATACCTTTATATCATTATGATTCCATTCTATAAAATATGAAATAGAAATAAAAGTAGCATTCATGCGTACAAATGGCTTACCGTCTCCATTAACGGCGCATTTCATTTCATATGCCTAAATGATTATGTAATATTATAAATACATGTATATTCTGGATATATATGATATAATGAACCTTTGACCACATGAACAACATGTAATTGTAAGAAGTCCACTTTCGACTTAAGAACCAAATGTCGACAAAACAAACATTATTAACATAAATGATTACATAATGTTTATAACATGGTAAAAAGTGATATAAAACTAATAATGAACTTGAAAAAGGTTCTTAAGAAAGTAGAAATTAACTCAAGTTTATTATTCAGGACGTTAAAGAACAATCGCATCATGTCGGACCTGAGGTAAGGGATCCTACCCCTCTCTTTCTTTTTATGTACACTCTTTTATGTCATTCCTTTTAAGCTCATCTTTCTTTTGATTAGGATGTTATTTTATATTACTCCTACGGTAAATATTGTGTTTATATGGTGAGAGACCATATTTTCTGTCATCAATCCATTTTGGAAGTTTTGAGTGGCGTCGTTAGGCTGTCGAATTTTCGTAAGGTATCCAACCTCTCTATTTCTTTTTAAGTACTCTCTTTTATGTCACTTCTTTTAAGCTCACCATTATTATGTTTGGGGATGTTATTTTATATTAATCATACCTTAATTTTATGGTCATATTATGAGAGACCCTATTTGATCTCATAAATCCATTTTTGGAAGTTTTAAGTGGCGCTGTTAGGCTGCCGAGTTTTCGTAAAGGATTTTCATCTAACTTTTATTCCCGTGACATTTATGCTACCTTTGCCACTATTTCCTTAGAGTGGTGTATGTACTGCCAATTATTATACACTTTGTGTATTATAATATCATTTATGGGTACTTACATCTTTATTGTATGACCCTTCTTCCTTGGGGTGTACGTTTCGAATGTTACCCAACTCGGTAAGGGGACCTTTCACCCTCCTCTTTTTAAAAGACTTCTTTTGTTATGTATTTTAATTTATATCTTATTATGATGGGATATGTTATTCTATATCCTTATTGATTTAAATTTTATGTCCAAGTGATGAGATACCATTCACTCTCTCATCGACTAATTTTCTGAATTTTGAAGTGACGCTGTTAGGCTGTAAAACTTTTACAAGGGAACGTCTTAACCCAATTTCGATTTCTTTGGGTTCAACTTGTACTTCTTGAACATGTCATCCTATGAATATGTGTGAATGACCTCTGATTGTTTCACACTTAATATCCACTTAGATTGGTTGCATTTATATTTCTCACTCATAATTATTTAATAGATTTATCCTTAATTTACGGATACCATCTTTATAATGGATTTCATCTCAATTTACATTTCCATTGAGACTTAATTGTTGTTATGCACCAATTCACTATTATATGGTGTGTATACTGTCCTTTGACATATTATATCATGAATACCTTTATTCTCATGATATTATAAAGTTTAGATTAAATGTTATTCCGCAATTCTTTGTATTCAAGAGTCTCTCATTTTGTTAAAAAAACTTTAAGAAAAATATCGTTTTAAATGTTTTAAAGATTTATTATTCGGAACCCTTATCTTTAATTTCCATGTTTTCAAAGTGGTTTTCAGTATTTATTTATATGGACATTAATGTTTTAAAAATTATAATTATAATAAAATCTTCAAAGTGGTATGGGACACTTTGATTCAAAAATCTCATTTAAATGATTTTTGAAAATGGATTGATTAATTCAATATCTTGGAAGAAATTATTTTGATTGAAAATGAAATGTTGTTATTGAAATGTTTATATTTTAAATTTTTTATGTGTAATGATGTTACTTGGACATTTTACGGGTGGTTACATGATAAACCATATGACTGGTGGTGCCGTGAATACCAGGATGAGTGGTTACGTTATAACCTTTAATGCATTGGGTATGGAAGTCGGCCGTATGGCTATTCCATTAAGTATGTATGGATGTTGACCGTATGATTATTCCATTTATGTATGTTTATGTCCCAAGTTACCCTTATATGTTATGTGTTCTTTACATGGGTTTTATGGTTATCTTTTGGTTACAAAAGGATATGTAATGGTCTTTTATTCAGTGAAGAGTGTTTACTACTTTATAAAGGTGAAAACTATTAATTTGGTAAAGTACTCATGGTTTACATGTTGTTTTGGAAAAACTAACAGTTTTCCTTCTTTGTGTATCCTTTACTTGGCTTTTTATGCTCATCCCAAGTTTTTAAAATGTTTTCCATAGGACTTAAAGATGAAAAGGGTCAAGGATGGGATCAAGGAAAGACATGCTATCTAAAACATGGAACTAGTCGTGTTTCTTTTTAAGTTTTTTTTATGTTATGGAAACTTAGTGGAAGTGTCTACTATGTAATCTTTTGAGTTGTAATATTTTTGACCTAATTCTCTAAAACTCAAAACCTGAAAAGATCCTCAATGGGAATTATTCATTTAATTCAACAATTAAGTAAGGTTTAAGGCTGAGGCCTTATACCAAGTCTCCTCAATATACCAAAACCTCTCCTATTAAGAGGTTCTCAAAGGAGGAAGTCTGAAGAGGTAAATTACTCTTTCCAATTCCTTCATTTCTTTTATGTTCTTTTCTTTTCTAGTTTCTTTCCTCACCTCCCATCAACCAAATATTCTGATAACTCTAGTAACATACATGTGATGGAATTTTTTTATGATAATAGTATATTTTATTATCGTCTCTCCTTTACCCATCTTTTGTTTGAACGAAATTAAAACACCGTTTGAGGTGTGTAAATTTAACACATTCAAGGACAACAGTTTATCAATTTCTATTGTCATCATTAATAGTGGTCATGAAAAAATATGCATTATGGTTGAACCAGATTATTATATATGTAATATTTTTTTTGGTTCTCTAATCCTTTTGTACTAATGGTATTATGTTATAAATAAAAACATGTTCATTGTAATCAAACCCACCATTTAAATAAATTAGTAGTCACTAAGGTTCTATATAAGAATTTTACTTCACTCTAAGCAACCAAATTAAATTTGTAACCATGTAATATCATGCGTGTTCACTAATAGAATATAACTTCAATTCTAAACAATCACTTTCATCATAGGTGTTTTTCCGATCATGAACTGATTATTAAAACCAAGGAAGCAAATGAACCTAAACAATGAAATTGAACCTTATAACCAATCAAAATGGTGTTTAATGAACTAAAATGGGATACACTAAATCAATTACTTATAGAATAGGTAATGTAATTATTAATTAATAAACCTAATTTTTTATTTAGTTCAATAATAAAAAGTGGAGAACACCACCATATTTAAGGTAAGGGATCCTCTTCATTTCACTCTTAATCAAGATTGCCTTCTATGTTATGCCTTTTTATGTGTAATCCCAAATGATGGGATATTTTTTCTCACCTCCCCCATAATTCCCAAGTGATTATTAAGTGATTATAAAATAATTTTCTCTCTCATCAAGCCCTCTTAAGTATACCTGACACCAGGCCAATAAACAGTAACGAATTCTACCAGAACCATCTTTGTCCTTTTGGGTTGCATTATCTTTCTTTATATAAAAATTTATTAATCTTATCTATTTATATACATATTATAAATTTAGTATAGTTTTAAAAACACATTTATGAATACCCTTTTATCAATATCATTTGGGGATATTTTTTAAAAATATTACCTCCTTATAAATTTTTGATAAGCATGATTTTTTTAAGGGAACTTCCCAAATTTGTACCCAATTTTGAGTGCACTCGATCCCCTGTTTGAAGCCGCCATTGCCTTTATAAAATCAGATTTTTTATTATTAAAATCTTCTTGGTTCAATTATTGTTTTATATAAAATATTGTCATCTATTCTATTTTAAAATGTCTATAGTATTTTCCTTAAAACCACACAAATTTTTTTAATGCTAATGCTTCTCAAGTACATTTCTTATATGTTTTCACTTAAATTGGGAACCACTTACCATGTTATAAACCTATTTTACCTTATAAATATCCATGTATGTTCTAATCCCTTTATTTCATGTACACTTTCATGATACGCTCATTGGTTATGCTTTATGTCATGATTGTGGTACCCAATTCTTTACATGGGTACCCTTATATTTATGTATGGTTGATTATGTATGATTATTTATGTGGAAATAATATTTATGTGGAAATAATATTCATGAAAATGTTGATATGGGTGGGACCATATAGCTCTACAATTCATTGGGTAAAGTTAAGTCTCATGAGATGCGATGTGAAACGGGATTGGTGATTTTCCTTGACCCGTACTAAAATGGGAATCAGGATTGATAGTTAGCCTTGACCGATACTAAAATGGGAAATGGGATTGGCGGTTAGCCTTGAACCAAACTAAATAAATGTTTTATGATTCTTCCCCATTGATATTATTCCATTTTTATATGATATCATGCTTATATGATATGATTTTATATGTTATATTCCTTGGATATCATTATGTCAGGCCTCCTAGATCATGTGCTTAAGATTTATCCTTATGTTCATTCCCTTACAGGGATTTTTAGCTCATCCCTTTGTTCATGTGTTCCCCACGGTACCCTATGCAGATGTAAGGGCTCAAATAAAGTTAGGATCTCTTTATGGAGATTAAATAAAGAAGTGTTTTTTAGCCCCATGCTTTTTGTTTTATGTACCTATCTTTCCAAGACAATAGACTTAAAGATCCTTGGCTTTTACTCTGATGTATAATTATGCATAAAATCATATAATGTTATATATAAAAGGATTGGGTCACTATAGTTGGTATTAGAGGATGGTCTAGTTATTTTTGTACATTAGGTTTAGAGAACCTTAGTGAAAACCTTATGTATGGGATTAAGTATACTAAAACATTCCAAAATTTTGGTGAGTATTGTGTATGGTATTTATCAAGAAAATATATCCTTGTCAAGAAATGAGCAGGTTTAGGTGGCTCTAGCACATATATATATCTAGAGGTAAAACCCGAAAACACCGCTTTGATCTAGGCTCGAATGGGAACTGGTGCATGAAAATGGGCCTTGGTGAACTCTTGGCTACAACACTCCCATGAGATATGCTTTTGTAGATTCATGTGCTTAGTAAAAACCATTATTATGGTAAAAAATCCAATAAGAATATATGTTATGAAATAGATCGAGGATAACCTATATTTAAAATTAAGGAATCACAAGTTAGATGATACTTCTCATTTACATGTTTATCCTTTTCTGCTCAAAGTTTCATTTTTATACTCAAAAGAAAAGTATTAAAGACCATTAATTATATGATCTTTTTCATAGATAATGGTGGGAAATAGAAGAACACGTTATAACAATCAATGTGATAGGAAATGTGAAGATTTCTCTAATGATATGCCAGATATGATGGGAATGGGTGCTCGAAACTTCATGACAGTACTTACTTAGCTGGCTCGAGTTATGAATAATAACTTAAATCATGTGGAATGCCCTCCTCCTCTATGGAAAGAGCTATTTGTTGTAGAATCCATAATGTGGAAAAGGCCTCCCATGCTTAGTGGATCATATGATCCCCTACTCGCGGAACAATGGATTAACTCCATTGAAAAGATATTCTCTATCCTCCAGTGATCGGAAGAAGAGAAAGTTGTACTGGCGGTATATTATTTTGATGGGAAAGCTAATCAGTGGTGGACATTGATCAAGAATACAATGTCCTAAGAGGAAATTAATTCCCAAAATTGGGAGGAATTCAAGAGGATGTTTTCAAAAAATATTTTCCTCGAACCCTTTGTCTCATGTATGGATATTTATTCCTTATGAGTAGCCATATCCAATACTGAAAAATGCGGATTTAGCAACGGTTTTTTTCATTTCGCGGCAGTTTAAACTGCCGCTAAATCATGCGTCAGGTTACTATTCATGGCGATTTTGGAAATCGTCGTAGAACATTTCATGACGGTTTTTTAGCGACAGTTTAAACCACCGCTGAATGATTGAGTGGTAGTTTTTTGTTTTTTTGTTTTTTATTTATTTTATTTTTTTATTTTATTTATTTTATTTTTTTATTTTTTTATTTTTTATTTGTTTTATTTATTTTATTTATTTTATTTATATTATTTATATTATTTATATTATTTCTTTTATTTCTTTTATTTATTTTATTTCTTTTATTTCTTTTATTTCTTTTATTTCTTTTATTTCTTTTATTTCTTTTATTTCTTGTTTTTATTTTATTTCTTTTATTTCTGTTATTTTTTTTATTTTTTTAATTTTTTTTTATATTTTTTATATGTTTTATTTATTTATTTTATTTATTTTATTTTATATATGTTATTTATTTTATTTATTTTATTTATTTTATTTATTTATTCGTATTTATTTTATTTATTTATTACATATTTTATTTATTTATTTCGTATTTTATTTATTTATTTGTATTTATTTTTTTATTTTTTTCATATTTATTTTATTTATTTCGTATTTTATTTATTTATTTCATATTTATTTTATTTATTTCATTTAATTCGCATTACTTTATTTACATTATCCATGCTTTCATGCTCATGCCCATGCACAAGCCCATGCAAATTCTCATGCACATGTCCATGCACATGCCCATGCACATGCCCATGCACATGCCCAAGAAATATAAAGAAATACTGTGTTTAGTGAGATTTGAACCTCTAACCTCTTGCATATTTTCCAAAGACTTTACCACTCTAGCAAGCTCGTCATGTGGTTAACAAACATAATTTTATATACTTATATAAACTAATTGAAAAAACAAATATTACATAACTAATAGATATAAACTCAATAATAATTAAACATTAAGCAATAATCAATAATTATTAACCAATAATTAATAATTACTAATTATTAATTTATTAGTTATTTATTGAGTTATTTATTATTATTTCCTGTTTATTATAATAAATAACAAATAAATTATAATAATATTTTCATAAATTATAAAATTATGAAAATAAAATAATAAAATAATAAAATTACGAAATTAATAGAATAAATAATATATAATAAAAAATAAATCATAAAAAATAAATCATAAATCATAAATCATAATAAATAATAAATAAGAAATAAGAAATAATAATATATAATACTAAATAATAAATAATAATATGTAATATATAATAAATAATAAATAATAATTAATAAATAATAATAATAACAAGTAATAAATAATAAATAATAAATAATAATAAATAATAAATAAGAAACAATAAATAATAATAAACAATAAACAATAAATAATAAATAACAAATAACAAATAACAAATAATAAATAGAAAATAAAAAATAAAAAATAATAAAAATAATAAATAAAAAAATAATAATAAATAATAAATAATAAATAATAAATAATAAATAATAATAAATAATAATAAATAATAATAAATAATAATAAATAATAATAAATAATAATAAATAATAATAAATAATAATAAATAATAAACAATAGATAATAAATAATAAATAATAAATAATAAATAACTAATTACTAATAAAAAATAATAAATAAAAATTAACAAATAATAATAAACAAATAATAATAATAAATAAATAATAAATAATAAATAATAAATAATAAATAATAAATCATAAATAATAAATAATAAATCATAAATAATAATAAATAATAATAATAAATAATAAATAACAAACATTAAATAATAATAATGACAAATAATAAATAATAATAAATAATAAATAATAAATAACAATTAATAATATATAATAATACATATATAATAAATAATAAATAATAAATAATAAACAATAATTAATAATTAATAAATAATAAATAATAGCTAATAATTATAAATAATAAATAATATATAAATAATAATAGTAATAATAAATAATAATAGCAAACACTAAAAAATAAATAATAAATAATAAATAATAATAAATAACACATAATTAATAATTATGATTTATTAGATAATAAATAATAAATAATAAATAATAAACAACAATTAATAATATATAATAATACATATATAATAAATTATATATAATAAATAATAAATAATAAATAATAAATAATAAATAATAAATAATAAATAATAAATAATAAATAATAAATAGTAAATAATAAATAATAATAAATAATAATAATAAATAATAATAATAATAATATTAAATATTAAATAATAATAATAATTAATAACACATAATTAATAATTATAAATAAATAAATTATAAATTATAAATAATAAGCAATAAAAAATAAATAATAAACAATAAATAATAATAAATAAATAATAATATATAATATATAATATATAATATATAATATATAATATATTATTAATAATAATAATATATAATATATAATATATAATAAATAATAAATAACGAGTAACAAATATTATTATTAATAATAAAAATTAAAAAATAAAAAATAAAAAATAAAAAATAATAAATAATAAATCACAAATAATAATATATAAATAAATATAAATAATAAATAATAAATATATTAATGTATATTATAAATAAAAAATAATAAATAGTAAATGAAACACATGAAAAAGTATGAAAAGGCGTGATAAGGGATGAAAAATTATGAAATTGCATGAAAACAGATGGAGAAGCATGAAGAAGGAAGCATTAGAAAGCATGAGAACGCATGATAACTCATGAAAACTCTAGAAAAAACCTTAAGAATTCAACATAATCATCATAATAACCCATAAAAACCAACTGATAAATATAAAAAGTCATGGAAACCCAAATAAACAGTAATAAATGGAGCAACCGTTATAACCCGTCAAAACAGTCATAAAGTGACAAAAAAATTGGACTCAAAATAATAGAGATAACTTATGATCTGAGAGTCCATTCCAGATCCATGACCAGTCAAATCAAAGATCCTAAAACGATCTTCGAGCTGATAGGTGAAAGAGGTCGAATAGACCGGTGGATCAGAAGTTACGACCATTAAAAAAAACTGATGGGGAACGGGTGCTAGAAACGAGACATCGAAAAACATAACAAACCCGATAACAAATAAAAAGACCATAACTTATGATCCAAGAGTCCAAGTGGGTATTGCGGCTAGTCAAACTAATGCTCATAGAACAAACTATGATCTGGCCGGTGGAGGAGTCCGAACTGGTCTGTTTGAAGACAAGTTCGATGGGACACCGGTGACAGAAACCAGGTTTAGGAGGCCTTTGGAGTGGTTTTTGGGTTCGAAAAACACAACAAAAGATTTTTCTTGTAGAATTTTTGTGTATCTCTCTTCGCTGGGTTTGATTTGATATGTGGTAGAGGCCAAACGGACACCCAGAGTGAAAGTTATGGTCGTTTGAAGTTGGAGAACTTTTTTCAACTTTCTTATAAATCTCATATCTTATGCATCATAGACCGTCTCATGGTTTTGATTATACATGCCTCTAGATCTCTTCACGAGATTCAATTTGACTGGACGTGGCAATCCAACGGACACCCGGATCAAAAGTTATGGTTGATTTAGTGATTTCGGGGTTTCTCGTGTTTTTTTATTTTTTTTCTTTTCATTTCACGGCGGTTTTACCCAAACCACTGCTATTTCACGGTGGTTTTTTAAAAAACTGCCACTAATCCTCAAAAAATAATTACACATTTCGTAGCAGTTTTTTCATGGCGATTTTTTCGCGGCGGTTTCTTCACGGCGGATTCTTCGCGGCGGGTTTTAAAACCACTGCGAAAAAACCATCGTGAAACGCCCGTTTTCTTGTAGTAATATAGCTCAAATGATTGAGAAAAATGATAGAATCAAGCTTGAAGACATCTGTATTGTGAGGGATTACATTTATGTATTTCGTAAGGAGTTTCCTGGTCAACCCCCTGATCGTGATGTTGAGATATCAATTGAACTTATTCCTAGATCTCTGCCTATATCAAAGACACCTTATAGCATGTCCATTGTAGAGCTGTAAGAGTTGAAGAATCAGTTACAGGAGAATCTGGAGATGGGGTTTTATGCCCGAGTGCTTCACCTTGGGGTGATCCAGTACTCTTCATCAAGAATAATGATGGATCATTGCTCCTCTGCATTGATTATCATGAGTTCAATAAAATCGTGATAAATAACAAGTATCCCCTGTCATGAATAAATGACTTGTTCGATCAGCTTGGTAGGGATAGTTATTTCTCTAAGGTGGACCCTCATTTGGGATATCACCAATTAAAGGTGATGAAGGAAGATATTACCAAGACTGCCTTTCGAATGAGGTATGTACACTATGAGTTCATAGTGATGCCCTTCAGACTCACTAATTCTCTACAATTGTTATGGATTTAATGAATAAAGTTATTAGATATTACCTCCACAAATTTGTGGTAGTCTTTATTGATGATATTTTTATATACTCCAAGAGCAAGGACAAACATGAGGAGCATTTGAATACTATGTTGAAGACGTTGTGAAGGGAGAAGTTTTTTGAAATGTATAGTAAATGTGAGTTCTGTATGGAGGAAGTATCATTCTTGGGTCATGTTATCAACATCAAAGGGATATCTATGGACACTTCCCAGACAAAGGCAATTGAAGAGTGGCCCATGACAACTTCGATAACAGAGGTCTGCAATATTTTGGGTCTAGATGGGTATTATCAATGATTTGTGAGGAACTTTTCACAATTGTCAAACCCAATGACCAATCTGACACAGAAGGGTGTAAAATTTGTCTGTACTCAAGAATGTGTAGATTGTTTCACATAGTTGAAAAAAAGGGATATCACTGTGCCATTACTCACACTCCCTACAAGTGGAGAACACTTTCTGGTGTATAGTGATGCATCAAAGAAGGGGTTTGGTAGTGTGCTAATGAAAAATGATAATGTGATAGCCTACGCCTTAAGGCATCTAAAAATCCATGAGAAAAACTATCAAACACATGAAATGGAGTTGACGGTTGTGATCTTTGCATTGAAAATCTGGTGGCATTATCTTTATGGGGAGAAGTGTGAAATATATACTGACCACAAGAGTATCAAATATATATTCACACATAACGATCATAATATGCACCAGTGAGGATGGATAGATCTCATCAAGGATTATGAATGATCAATCCAATACCATCCTGGTAAGGCAAACAAGGTGGCAGATTCTCTAAGTAGAAAGGATCCTACATATTTATCAATGATGAGAATTGAAAATAATCTAATGTTTTTATATTTTCAGAGGATGGAAATTTGAATTATTAATGGAGGAACAACATCAATCCTTTCTCGAATGATTTCTCAACGATCCCTCATGAATAAAATAAAGGATTCTCAAAAGAAAAATATGTGTACATTTAGAAAATGGTGGAAGCTATGATAAATAAGAAATCATCTAATTTCAAAATTTATGAGGAAGGGGTTGTAATATTTGAGTCACAATTATGTGTACCATCCAATCCAGAGATAAATAAGGATATTCTGAATGATTGATATAGCTCAACCTTCTCTATCCACCGAGGGAGCATGAAGATGTATCAGGATCTCCGAGAAAACTTTTTTTGCGACAATATTAAAATGGGGATTTCTAATTATACATCAAAGTTCCTAGTATGTCAGAAAGTGAAGGATGAGAGTAAATAGTCTATGGGGGTGATAGAACAACTTCTCGCACCAACATGGAAGTGGGAGAAAATTACCATGGGATTTTCCACTAGATATCGAAGGACATCTAGAGGAAAATATGCTATATGGGTCATTGTGGACCATCTAATAAAGACAACTCACTGTATCTCAATTCAAGAGAACTTCTCATTGGATCAACTTTCATGGATTTACATCAAATAAGTGGAAAGGGTTCTTTGAGTACCATTATCTATTCTATCCGACCATGATCCTATATTCACCTCGAAGTTATGGAAAAGTATCCAACATGCTCTAAGCACTGAACTAAACATCATTATGGCCTATCATCCTCAAATTTATGGACAATCTGAGCAGACTATTCAGACATTGTAAGACATGTAGAGATCATGTTCTATGGATTTGAAGGAGGAAGGGACCATAATCTTCCACTAGTTGAATTATCCTACAAAAACAGCTTCTACTCGTGCGTCCAAACAGTACCATATAAATCCCTTTATGGGAAATAGTGTAGAACACCAGCATGTTGGGATGAAGTCGGTGAGCGTAAGCTGCTAGGACCTGAAATGGTCGAAAAATGGTGGTGAAGGAGAAAACCACTCAGCAGAAAATCAAGACAGCCCAAATTCGATAGAAGAGTTATGCATATAACCGTCGATGAGACCTTGTGTTCAATGTTTGAGACATGATATTTCTATGCATATTTCTGTGGAAGAAGGTCATGAGATTTGGGATGAAAGGAATGATAATTCCTAGGTATATCTCCCCCTTTGAGATCATTGATCGAGTGGGATCTGTGGCCTATCAACTGGAACTTCCACCTACCATGTCGAAAGTACATGATGTATTTCATGTATCCCTTTTACGGAAGTACATACCAGACCCCTCTCATGTACACTCTTCAGAGGTGGTTTAGTTGGAGGATGATCTTCCTATGAGAAGCATCCATTGAAGATCTTGGATCACATAGACAATGTTCTACACAACAGGGCAACTAACATGGTCAAAGTACTGTGGCCAAAGCATAAGTACGAACATACAACATGGGAACTAGAAGAATAAATGAAGTAAAAGTACCCGCACCTGTTTCTGGCGTAGAATGTAAAATGAAATTTTGAGGGAGAAATTTCATAAGGGGGAATAACATAATGACCCCAGGTTTTATAAATAGAAATTCTTTTCTTATAAATATGTCATGAAATCACAACATAATGAGCTACTGATTTATATGTGACTATAAACATATGTTTTTCACTTTGTGTTTGGAATTTAGAATATCTAACATACACGGTTGCGATTAGTATGTTATTTTATGTCCAACAAGAAAAATTTAATTTTTGTTGAATAGTAACCTACCCTTTTGAATATTAACATACCCTTATGAATAGTGATATACCTTAATGAATAGTAACATTAACTATGGTAGAATAAAAATAATATTCAAGTAAAAGTATGATGTACTTATTTTAGAATAAGTAAATGAATGTTTTAAAACAGGTTTTTTAATAATAAATTATGATTTTAATTAAATATTAAATTAATTATATTTTGAAAATTATTTTTGAAAAATGGAATTCATTTTTTGGATTCTACATGTTGAAAAATTGTTAGGGAGAATATTTGGGATTTTTTTAAAATAATTAACTTTTTTATGAATAGTAAAATACGAAAATTTACGATAAATGCTAAATAATGGATTTATTGAGTCATTGATGATGCTATGATGATGTATTCTAATTGGTTCTAAATCACATTAATTTATTACTATTCTTGGTCATTTAATACTTACTATTTCTTATCTTCTGAATAAATAATAAATTAATGATTATAATATTATGAAAACCCTCCTCTCCTCCACTATAACCCCCCTCACTTGCTCTTCTCTTCACTCATCTCAAGCCTTGTTCCTTGAAAATATTCTGCCCAAATACCTCACCAAGCTCATCCTACATTCCCAAAGGCCCCTAGTCTCTTCAATATACCAAAACCTCTCCCCTTAAGAGGTTCTCAAAGGAGGAATACATAAGAGGTAAATTCCTCTTTCCAATTCCTTCATTTCTTTTAAGTTCTTTTCTTTTCTTGTTTCTTTGCTCACCTCCCTTCACCCCAATAGTATGATAACACCCATAACATACATGTATGGAAATATTTTTATTCTAATAGGATATTTCAGTATCATCTATCTTTTCCCCATCATTTATTTGAAATAAATGAAAACACCCTTTGAGATGTGTAAATTTAACACATTCAAAGACAAAGGTTTATCAATTTATATTGTCATATTTTATTCTGTTAATTAATCCATTTGTGTTATGGTTGAAACATATTATTATATATGTTATATATCCATGTTATGGTTCTGTAATCATTTTTTACTAATGGTATTTAGTTGTAAAGCAAAACATGTTAATTGCAATCAAACCCACCGTTGAACAGAAATGGTTGTCACTAAGGTTATATATAATAATTCAACTTCCCTCCAAGTAACCAAATTAAATTATTAACCATTTAATATCCTTTATATTCACTAATATCATATAAATTCAATTCTATACAATTAATTTAATCATACTTGTTTATCCAAACATGAACCGATCACTAAAACCAAGGAAGAAAATGAACCTAAACAATGAAATTGAACATTATAACCAATAAAAAGGTCCCTGAATGAAATAAAAAAGGATTACAATAATTTTATTACTTATATAATAGGTTCTTTAATTATTAATTAATAAACCTAATTTTTTTCAGTTCATTAAAAACAAGTGGATAACACCACCAGATTTAAGGTAAGGGATCCTCTCAATTTCACTCTTAATCAAGATTGTCCTATATGCTATTCCTTATTATGTGTGATAAAAAATGATGGGGTATATTTTAAAACCTCCCACATATATCCCTAATGATTTTTAAGCAATGATAAACCCATTTTATATCTCATAAATCCCTCTTACGTACACCTGACACCATAACAATAAACCGTAACAAATTCTACCCGAACCTTCTCTGTTCTTTCAGGTTGCATTATCTTTCTTTATATTAAAAAGGAGTAATATAATATGATTATGTACATATTATAAATTCTGTATAGTTTTAAGAAACTCATTTAGGAAGACCCTTTCATCACTCTATTTTGGGGATATATATGATTTTAAAATATTCCCTCAGAACATTCCGATAAGCAAGCCTGTTTGAAGGGAACTTCCCAAATTTTTACCCAATTTCACATGCACTCAATTAATTGTTATAAGAGTCAATTTTATTTATAAAATATTTTTTTTATTAAGAAAACCTTCTTTTTTCAATTTTGGTTTTATATAAAATATCATTCTCTTTTCTATTTTAAACACTCTATAGTATTTTCCTTCAAACCGCACAAAAAAATGTTGTAATGCTAATGTTTCTCAAATAAATTTCTTATATGTTGTCACTTATTTTCTACAACACTTACCATTTTATATGCCTATTTTACCTTATAAATTTCCATGTATGTTCTAATACATTTTTTTCATAGACACTTTCATCATACACTCATTGGTTATTCTTTATGTCATGATTGTGGAACCCAATTCTTTCCTTGGGTACCCTTATGTTTATGTATGGTTGATTATTTATGAGTATTTATGTGGAAGTAATATTTATGTGAAAAGAATATTCATGAAAATGATTATATTTGTCCACCTAGATAGTTCTCCAATGCATTGGGTAAAGATAAGTTTCAGGAGATGCAATGTGAACTGGGATTGGCGGTTAGCCTCAGACCGTACTAAAATGGGAATCAGGATTGGAAGTTATCCTTGACCCATAATAAAATGAAAAATGGGATTGGCGGTTAGCCTTTACCCATACTAAAGAAATGTTTTATGATTCTTCCACATTTATATTATTCAATTTTTATATGATTTCATGCTTTTATGATATGATTTTATATGTGTCATGCTTTGGATATCATTATGTCATACCTCCAATATAATATGCTTAAGATTTATTCTAATGTTCACTCCATTAGTGGGATTTTTAGCTCATCCCTTTGTTCATGTGTTCCCTAAGGTACCCTATGCAGATGTAAGGGCTCAAAGGATGTTAGGATATTTTTATGGAGACTAAATAAATAATTTTTTTCATCTCCATGTTTTATGTTTTTTGTAACTAGTATTCCAAGACAGTAGACTTAACGATCCTTGGATTGTACTCTGATGTATAATTATGATTAAAATAATTTAATGTTATATGTAAAAGTCTTGGGTTGCTAAAGCCATTTTATATTCTTTTCTTTTATTGTGTATAAATTATGCACTAATTTTATAAAACACGAAACCAAAAAAATCTTTGGGAATGTATAATTGTATTCTAATTGAATTAACAAGATTATGTAGTGTTTAAGGCCAAGAAATTATAGTTGTTATCAAATCATGGTTTAGATGACTCATGTGGTTGGTCTGATATTAATTTAATGAAATAAATGATTTTTGCCTTATGTTTATGTTTAAATGATATATCATTTCAAGATTACCATGTTGTTTCATCTAAGACATGTTCGTTATGAATTGTTTTTTGAAAAATAACATGGATACTATAGTAGGATGGAATAGTGTAATATCTTGGAATATCCATGTAATTTTTTTTATAATTATATGGAAATATTTAGAGACCATGCACTTTAACGACATGTGATTCCGAGGACTAGTGAGCCTGAAACGAAATTTTGAAATTTTTTTATATTTGATTAACTAAAGGTGCAAGCGGGTTTTTCTAAATTTTAAATCGGTGCTCGGATCAAAAATATGAGGGCACCATTGAACTCAGAATGTGGGGATTCTTATATAATGGACCTAACTTCAACTGGATATGGTCTAAAGGAAAATTTAATTTTCAGACTTTTGGAAAATAAATAAAAAAACATAAAAAGGTTTTTTATTTTGTTTTTCAAAACCGTTGATCAGTGGATGGCGGCACTACAGTGTAGCAATGAGGTGCATTAAATAAAGATCATTAATGGCTCATTTTTTTTGTATCATAATAGATACGATGTTTCATAAATGAAACACCATAATGATGTGATGTTGTAGTGTAACATAAATAATTCAATGTGTTTTCTTTTAATTGGTTAATGAATTAGAGAGTTGGGAATCAAAGGGTGAATTTGTCTCTGATGAACTGATGTGGAAAACTATCTCGAACAACAAATGGCGAACACTGGAAGATAGTTAATGGCTTTGACGCATATGGAAGAATGGTACCGGTGAGTGATGAACGCCTTCTACCTCTTGAATACCCATGAACGAAATGCTCCAGTAGCGAATGTCAAATCGAGGTAGGGTTTTTTTTGTTTTATGTTTTCCCCATTCTTATACTAAATTGACGAACGTGGATCAACACACAAATAGGTTGATCTAAAGATTTTTCATTCGAGTGATAGGGCGTTCTTATTGGGTTTTCTATAGAGGTATTATATTATTATTGATAGAACCGGGATCCCAAGACTCCCCCTATTTTAAAATTCTAACGTGGAGGGTGCGGCCCGACACGAACAAGGACCGAGCCCCTCCGCCTATGCGTTCTTCATGGTCGAGAATTCAAATTTGTGGAATGGAAAATTCAAGGCCTTAATAGGGAAGGCGACACCCCACAAAGGCTAGAGGTGAAAGCGATGCAAAGAAAGTGCAACGGATGTATACCCACTAGTATGCATTGTTGGTGTACCAGAAATGGATGTCGTCGCCGGCTCGGGCTAGCAACAGGAGACAGTGACGCAACCCCTCGATCATATTAGTGGAGCGGCCCACACCTACAGCCCACGATTCTTGTGGGAATGTGGACCCCTATATGTGTGCATAAAATCTGACTGGCTGCCTAGTGGTAAGTTTGTGGTCAACCAATTGTGGTAGTGGAACTGGCCCCACGGACGACCCGTGAGGCGAAGGGGATGCAAACGTGACTTCCAGCTACGTCCCGGCTAGGAAAAATTGGTTTGCCTATGGTGGAATGGGTAGGGAATGACCCACCCTAGTGGGGAGGACCCATGACCCAATGGGCGAGACCCATTATGGGCCATGTCCGGGTTGGGTTGGGTCTATCCGACCAGGTCGGATCGGACCCTGACCCAACTGACCTCTTTTTGGAAAAACGTCAATATCTTTCAAACTGAGTGTCCAATTGATGATCCGTTTATTGCATTGGAACCCTCATGACAATCCTAATCTTTTTGAATGATATATGGAGGATTTAATGGAAGTTTAAATGTGAATATTGTCTTGAGGAGTGGTTCTCTTAGAATGAAGTGCACTACATGCGAAAAACTTACAGTTGGCTGAGATCAGAAAATTGGTGACAAGCGACCTTGTGTTGATTGGATACTATAGCCAAGTGGGAAGAGGCTTTTGTGTGACCAAAAATTATCATGGTGGGGAGCGGATTCTGTGTGACCCGACAGACCCACAATACTCTATAGGAAGAGTACCTTAGTATGGAAATGTTGGTAAGTGTCTTCGATGTGACCTGGTATGCCCACGGTGGGGAGAGGATTCTTCGTGACCCAACATACCCACAATTCTAATCAGGGATGAGAACCACAACAATTCAAGGTTAGTGGGAAGTGGATTATTTGTGACCTAGTAAGCCTACCATAATCATTGGGGAGGAGTTCTATATCAGCCCAAGGTTTTTGACGATATGACTTATGGCCTTACTTTCCCATACTAGAATATACCTGGTGTGAGCTATCTTGCTTTGTGACCATGCTTTGTGATTCATTTTTTTACTTATTTTTAGTACTTCCTTGTTTTTCTGGGGTCCCTACAGAGTATTTTGTTACTCACCCTTGCATGGGCTTCGCCCACAAGTGTTGTGTCTGGTGCAGATGACTGCCGCCTTAATGGAGGGCTTGGTGGGAAAGGACACGATAGTTCCCAATGAGACCAGGCAGGTGGGTAATAATTCTATAACTACTAGTATCTACATTTTATTTACCCATTAGTTGGGGTTCCTAGTGGAAAACTTTTAAATTTTGTTTACACATTCCTGTTTTCAGTTTATTATGTGTTGGGTTTGTATTCTGGGCCATTTGACCTACAATTAGTTCTTCTAATAAATGGTTGTTTAGTGGAATTCCTGTTTACTTTTACAGATTTGGGACATGGTTGTGCGTGTGTGCATATAGGTACTCATGAAAATTTATCCCACTTGTAGGATGATGCCTTTGGTGCCAGTTTCCAACCCCTGGCCTTCGGGAGGTGGGCTTGGGGTATGTCATGACACGGGCCCGGGGGGATGCGTCCTGACAATGTGGTATCATAGGATGTATTTCATGAGTATGTTCTGAGACTACCTCATTACAGGGAGGTAGATTTCAAAATCTACCTATACCCTGGGATGACATCAATATCCACACCAGCATATAAGATGGCTCCCGTGGAGCTTCATGAATTTTGGGTACAACTAGTGGACTTACAGGAGAAGGAATTCATGAGGCCCAGTGTTCACCATGGGTAGCCCCAGTGTTGTTTTCCAAGAATTTATATTGAAGTTTGAGGTTGTGTGTAGACTTCAATCACATGAACCAAGTGATCGTGAAGAACATGTATACACTAAAAAGGGTTGATGTCCTCTTCGTCTAACTGAAGGCAATGAGGTGGTTCTCGAAGATCGACCTCAGATCAGGCTATAATCAGCTTCAGGTATGGGATGAGAACGTACCAAAGATAGCCTTTAAGTGCTAGTGTGGCCACTATGAGTTCTTAGTGATCCCCTTCATCATAACAAATTTCCCAGTAGTGATCATTGGACTCACAAATAAGAACATCCATACATACGTCGATTGTTTCATGGTGGTCTTTATTGATGACATATTGGTGTATTCGGCATTAGAGGAGGATCACGCGACACACCTGCAGATAGTCCTGGATAGAGTCTTAGAGCACTAGCATTACATTACGATCTGGAAGATCTAGTTCAAGATTTCGGAGTTCCACATTCTGATACATGCCATCTCAGAGGTTGGAGTTGTAGTGGATCCAGTGAAGATATAGGAAATTCTTGCTTGGGAGCCACCCAGGAGACTAACTATGGTGCATAGTTTCTTGTTGTTTGATAGATACTACTAGAGGTTTGTGATCGACATTTCTAGATTAACAGCACTAATTTAATCTTTGAAAAAGATGGTACAACCCTTCAAGTGGATGGAGAAGTGCCATCAGAGTTTCCAGGAGCTGAGGTGGAGACTGTCGAGTGCCCCCATATTGAGACTACCAGAAGAGGGAATTGGGTATGTAATATTACGTGACACATCACAGACTATAATGGGTTGTGTCCTCATACAAGAGTGAGAAGTGATCACCTACGACTCACAGACATTGAGGAAGCATGAGCAAAACTACGTGACCCAGGACCTAGAGATAGAAAGAGTGGTCTTTTCCTGAAGACGTGGCAACACTAATTGATGGGTTAACGGTTCACCAACAACTTTGAACACAAGAGTCTCAAGTATATCTTCTCATATAAGGAAATTAACTTGAGACATGGATTATGGTTTGAGTTCCTTCAGAACTATGACATTGAGATAGTCTTTACTCCTAGGAAGATAACGTGGTGGGAGACGCGCTCAGTAAGAGGTCTGGTATATGGCTGCTGACTGAGGTGATAGAGCAGTTATCCGCGATGCAGATATCCTTCATGGATGATTATGTATTATATTACCTTCATTAATTTACTATATCTCCCCTGACATTTCAACAAGTAAAGGAGGCACAACTTTGGGATGATGACTGTGAGGCCTGCCATGATCAGATATCCTCTAGACAGGCTCCTGAATGATTTTTGGTAGGTAGGGAGAACATCATCCTATTCAGAGGATGCACCATAGTACTAGTATATTTGAGGGATGAGGTGTTGATGGTGTTCCATAAATCCCCTTTGGTAATATATTCTGGTGTGGTAAAGATGTACTAGGACATCTGACGTCAGTAATGGTTTCCAGGGATAAAGAAATTCATGGAGGAGTTCATTTCATGATGCATCACTTGTGAGAAAGTGAAGGCCGAGCATTAGGTTCTAGAAAGCTTGGCCCATCTACTTGAGGTTCCAAAGTAGAAATTAGATGGTATCTCAATGTACTTCATTATGGGGTTACCATGAACGTCCAGGGGCCACACTTCTATTTGGGTGATCATTGAATGACTCCCAAAGTCTGCTCACTTTCTACCCATCTAGGAGCAAGGATCGGTAAAGGTCTTAGGATGCCTCTGTCTTGGAGATATTGCGGATACAAAGAGTTCCTTCAAAGATCATCTCATTCTATGATGATCTCTTTACATACTGGTTATGGAAGGGATTTTAGGAGGTGTTTGGGACTCAGCTGTGCTTGGGCATAACTTTTCACCCTTAGAGATTAGGTCAAAAGGAGTGGACTATATAGACCTTAAAGGACATTCTTTTTTGCTTGTATCCTTGATTTTGGTCATAGTTGGGAGGACCACCTTCCACTGGGGGAGTTTTCATACAATAATATATATCACTCCACCATTTTCATGGAACCATTTGAGGCCTTGTATGAGTGGCCTCATAGATCATCAATATGCTGGACAGACCTAGGGGAGTCAACACTCGTGGGTCCATCGTTGGTATAGGCTACCATTGAGAAGGTGTGGATCATCTAAGAGTAGATGAGGACTATATAGAGCTGGCAGAAATCATAGGCATACAGGATGCAGAGACCCTTGGAGATCGAGGAGGGAGACCATGTTTTCCTTCTATTCTCGTCACGATGAGGATTGTGGGGATTTGGCCAGGGATGGAAGCTATCTCTGATGTTCATCAAATCTTTTCAGATTCTTTGTAGAGTTGGAGAAGTGGCTTATCTACTATCTCATCCCCCACATATTCCCCGGGTGCATGATGTTTCCATGTTTCACATCTAAGGAGGTATCTGCATGATCCATCGCATGCCATCGAGTTGGGCGAGATGGACATTTATGATGGGGAGATGTTTGTCGAGTTCTCAGTAGAGACAGAGGATTAACATGAGTTATTCCTTCATGGATAGTCAATTCATTTAGTTCACATTCTCTGGCAGCTAAATAATCTCTAGGAAATCACATGGGAGATGGATGATCAGATTCGTGCTTAGTACCCCCATTTGTTTGACTAACCTTTATTTTGCCTTTTGGGGACGTAAATCCATATGGTGCGAAGAATGTAATATACCAGAATTTCCATGTAATTTTTTTAAATCATATGGAATTATTTCGAGACCACACACTTTGATGGAACATGATACCAAGGCCCAGTGAGCCCAGAACAAAATTTTGAAATTTTTTTAAGTTTGTTTAAGTAAACGTGTAAGCCAATTTTTCCAAATTTTAAATTAGTCCTTAGATCAAAAATATGATGGCACCATTGAACTTGAAAAGCCAAAATTCCCCTTGAAATGACCTAACATTGACCGTCAAGGGTTAGACATAAAAGTTAATTTTCGTACTTTTTAGAAAAAAACAAAATAACATAAAAAATATTTTATTTTATTTTTTGAAACCGTTGAGAAGCGGCCGACGGCACTATGATGCAGTGACGAGGCACATTAAATGACTGTCATTAATGGATAATTTTTTTGTAGGGTAGAAAATATTTTGTTTCTTAAATGAAACAGTATAATGACCTGACATCACATCATAACAGAAATGCTCTGATGTGTTTTCTTTTAATGGTTTAACATGTTGAAGTGTTGGGAATCAATGAGTGGATTTTTATCTAACAAACTGATGGTGAGAAATCTCTCCAATTATTAATGAAAAAATTTAGAAGATAGTTAACGTCATTGACCAATCTCGAAGAACAAGACATGTGAGTGATGAATTCTTTCAACCTATTGAATCCCCATGAACAGAACGCTCCATCGGTGAACGTCAAATTGAGGCAGGGGTTTGTTTTGTTTTATGTTTTCCACATTATAATTCTAAAACGGTGAACGCATATCAACCCATGAACAGGAGATCTAAAGATTGTCTGTTCATGTGGGAGGGTTTTATTCGAGGGTTTTATTTTGTGTGATTAAATTATTGTTGATAAAACATTGATCCCAAGCCTCCGCCTATTTTGAAATTCTAACACGGAGGGTGAAACCTGACACGAATAAGTCCTGATCCCCTCTACTTGTGTGTTATTCATGGTCGTGCGTTCAAATTTGTGGTAAGTTAAATTCAAGGCTTTCGCAGGGAAGGTGACACCCCATAGAGGCCGGAGGCATAAAAGGTAGCCATACAGTTTGACCACAGTTTGGAAAAACCTTGTGCTTACCCATGTGCCATCCCCTTACCCCTATATCATTATACATTGTTTCCTGTAGGTGATTCATGGTTTCCAAAAATTGTGAACTAAATGTGCACTCTTATAAATTCCCCAAAAACATTCAAAAATTCTTCCAAAACATCCTAGATTTCACCAAACACTTTATATAGTTAAAAATCATAAAGAAAGGGTTAGTTACATGAAATGGGAGGGGGGATATTGAGACTGATTCCTACATATCAAGAATAACTTATGAATCATTTTACTAAATTATCAAGTTAATATGAGTATGTTTTCTCAATTTTTAGTGAGTGAAACATGTTTTGAACTAAAATGTTCATTTGAAACTGATAATGGACACATTGAGTCATACTAGGAACACCGTGTATTATATTTATGTGCGACTAATTCTTAAATGTAAAAAATGACATATAGATCATTTTCCTAAAGTATCAAAATAATTTGAATGCATTTTATCAGTTTTGAGTATGTCAGTTCTATTTTTTACTAAAAATATTATCAAATTTAATTAAATAGACACAATTGGGGTCATACTGGGTACATCATGCAATAGATTGAGGTGCGACTTATTCTTACATGTCACAAATGACTTATGGTTCATTTTCCTAAAGTATCAAAATAATACAAATGAATTTTATTTGTTTTTTATTATCTAACTTTTGTTTTTTACTATAATTAATGTGACTTATAAATAAAAAGAAACACTTAGAGACATACAAGTCACATAATGTATCCTATTGAGGTGTAGCATATTCATACACATTTTAAATAAAATTAGTATATGTTCCTTGATAATGTCTTAGATTATCATCTACACAATGTATAAAAACTATTCTAATAATGTGTAGGTTTATTACTATAGAAATATATAATAGGTATTAAGAAATACACCATCAAATTATTTCCATGATCATAGGTATCATCCAGAAAAAAGAGAAGTCAATAAAGAATGTTTTAGGAAAGGCAGACGACTTATGGTGAATAGTTCTGAATTTCAATGCACAAGAAATTGAAGAACATTGAGGGAAGAGGGATAAGGGGATGAATATTGATGAGAAAATTAATCAATGTAAGTTTCTATTTTTTTATGGAAATTCTACCACTAATTACTTACTTCTATAGGCAATCCTTTTATTATTAAAACATCATGATTGGAAATCCCATTAAAGAGAAGATGTTTTAGAAATATTTAGAAATATCCATCAAACCAAGTTGTACTTACTCACAATTTTTTTTGATAAAATATATACATAGGTGAATGTATTTCGAATCTTGGGGAATTTTTTTTCTTTGTTTTGAGTATGTGATTTTTGTTTTAAACTAAAATGTAATTTCTAAAATAAAAACATACAGTTCGAGTCATACCAAGAGTACTATGTATCAGATTGAGGTTTGAATGATTATGTATATGATGCGTGTTTTCATTTCAACCATATGAACCAACCCAAAAAATAAATAATTTTTTCACTTGGGTGGAAAAGAAAACCCTATGATTCCTAAAATTCCTTATCCCAAAGCAACATGTTTTTTCATTTCTGGCTTCCTTCAGATGGTTTAAGGAAAACATGACCTCCTAAAAGCTCAATAAAAATTAATAAATAATTTTAAGATAAAAATTAAAAGAAAATTCTATAAAACATAGTTGATAAAATTGTGACAAAAATAACTCAATAAGTATTATAAATTTAACTTTTCATGATTACATCATCCATGTTGAGTTCCTGAACATAGTACATGTAACAGCCCAAGATTTTATAAAGAAATATTCTTTTTAATTTTATTAATGTCTTGTGTTGTACGCTACACCAAAAGGAGCTTGCACAACACGCATCCTTGTCTTGCCTTGCATTACACGCAATCGCGACCTTCTTCGATAGCGTGTGTAATACGCAATACCGAGTTTCACTAAACAACGATATGCTATAAAAATATTATTAAAACTAGCCGTTATGAATAGTAATAACCACTTTTTGAAATCCAGTAAATCTTATTTTTCAAAATGAACTTTATTTTTGGATTCGGAGTATCGAATTTAGCCTAAGGTGAAATTTTGGTACTTTTCGGATAACTTTCATATTCTGATGAATAGTGAAAATTACAAAATTATAATTAAAAACAACTTTTTTAATCGAAATAATTAGTAGTGATAAATCATTAATTTGAGTGGTTTTAAAGTGTATTTAGAATATATTTTTACAATTTAATACAATGTTGGTCATTGGATGTAATTGCACATTTAAACCAGACATAAACAAGTGTCAATCTTTTGATAGATATTGTTTCTTAAAAACACGCTATTTGTTTTAACAGCGGGATTTAATTATAAAATTAATTAATGCAACTTTTATGTTATGAATTTGGTAAAATAGACTTCATTTTTGAATTCGGAATATGAAATATAGCTTGGGATGAAATTTTGGCATTATTCTGAAAAACATCAATTTTTGATGAATAGTGAAACTACTAAGTGGTAGGTTAAAAACTGAATTTTGCATAAAACATAATTTTACCGCTTCTGTGAATGGAATTTCAAAAATCCGAGAGACACGGTTAATATCAAGGACTAAAATGTGGTTCAATGAGATGAAAATAATGTTTTGGTGAATAGTAACTTTTTACTATTTTTACCGCGGTTAATAGTAAATAGGGTAACTAAGGGTAAATATGATATCAATATTACCCTAACACATGTCCTAATTCTATTGGACAAGTGTAATTCGACCAAAAACAAACTTAGGAATAAAATATGACCATTTAGGCCCACTTGGATTAGATTATGACATTTATTATTAATTTATTTAAAGAAGGGTTAAAATAGTTAAAATCAATGTTTAATAAGTAAATCATTTTTAATATGGGGTTATGCATAAGATACATTCGATTGTAAATATTCATTAGAAAGCTAAAAAGATTTCCTACATTATGGTATTTTATTTGTAATTTTTAGACATAAAATAATTTAATTTATTTATGACACAACGATGATGCAGTAATTATCTTATTAATGAAATATTGACATAATTGATGTTATAAACACCAAAATAAATGTAATATGAGACTTTTTATGAATTCCACTAATTTTCTAGGTTAATATGATATATTAGTGTTGATTTAATCAACTTGGTTCGAACATTTAATTCTGTTATGACTTTCACAAAAGTCATATATCAAATAGTGTCAAAATTGACACAAAATAGTTTTTAAATCAAATATTATATTATTAATTGTTATTTTATTCCTAAAAATCTAAGGTTCGGCCAAATGACTTAGATAAGGATATATATATTAATAATAAACAATTTGGGGTTCGTTTGGCATGTTATAGTAAGTGTATTAACCATATAGTGAAAGAAAACAAAAAGACATGGTAAAAGTTAAATTATTTAACTTAATGTTAAATCTAAATGTTAAGGTTAAAATAGGAACCTAAACTTGTCCAAATTCTATTGGATGAGAGGATTTCGACCCTTCCCCACCTTATCTTCGAAATAAGACCCTTTGGAACCATTATAAACCGATTTTGACTTTAATATAAAATAATGTTTTTAGTTATTCCTAAGGTGCCCCTCTCCTCCCCTATAAAAGGACACCTCCTCCCCCTCCTCCTCACACCAATTTGAGCACTCAAGCTCGACCAACCCCTGCCAATTTCCCTTCTCCACTTCCCTAGCAACATCCTAGAGGTTCTGGTCTTCCTCAAAGACCAATTCTAGTGCCCTAAGAGGAGGTCTCAAAGAGGCACTTCAAAGAAGAGGTAATTACCGTTACCAATTCTTTCATCTTTATTTCTTCTTCCACTTCTTCTTCTTAGGTTGTTTCATTATGAAGTAATAACATCAGTATCACTCATATACTGATATGTTATTATAAGTATGAAACAACCCTATTTCACCATCTATCCATCCTACGGAAAAAGAAATCACCGCGCGTGCGTACGTACGGAATACCGTCTCCACGCCGTGGTGTAATCTATTTTCCACCACCACCTTACATGGATGGGTATAATGGTGTAAAGAATAACTATACATAGTTATTACAACATCATAATGATTCTGATATATTTTATAATCCACTCCAATTCAATTCAATATTTATAGAAATGATATCATCGCTCGTGCATACGTACGGAATACCGTCTCCACGACGCGATGAGATTCATTCTCCATGTTAACCATTTAAGAATGATTATAATGTATATATAAGAAATAATAATGAAATACATGACATTATAAAGCTACTGGATTTATGTATATATATATACATATGTATGTCATCTACTTACTTCCATTTCAAGACAATAAGGAAAGAAAAACAGCGTTCATGCGTACGTACGGACTACCGTCTCCATGAACGGTGTTTTTCATTTTATTTATCTATCTATTATATATATATATATATACTGAATATATATGATATATAAATCATATTTTATATTCTGGAAGTAATTAAATCATGATATAAGTAATAATGATGTCAAGAACAACAAGTCAAAACACCTACGATAAATGAAACGATTTTACCCAAAACGCTTCTTTAACATGGAATTTACAAAAGAACGGGTAATATAATGTCATAAGTGAACCATATATGATATCATAACAATGAATATGATTCTGTAATAAGTCAATGACATTATTTAAATCATTATACAGGAGTTTCGGACACATACGAAGCAAATTGGACCTAAGGTAAGGGAAATATCACAATCTCATTTTTATCCGAGATTGTTTATTCGTAAGTATTTACTGGGGTGTATTTTATCATCCACATCCATGTTTCATCAAAATGTAATATTATTTCCATCCACCTACAATTGTTTAAATCCATTTTTACCCTTCGGTGAGTTTTTAGTAATATGTATGAAAGGAATCTTTTGTCGTACGAGGTACTTTTTGACTTTTCCGACAAAAGTACGAAGAATGTTTTTTTTTAACTTATACGGCACGAACAGATTTCTACTGTTTTATAAAGCCTTATTTTCATGAAGCTTCCTCTAAAAGATTTCATGACTATTTTCAATAAAATCTCTTTCTTTTAAAGTTGCATGATGTTTTGTGAAAAGAAATTGATTTTGAAGAAGAAAGGATATTTTCCTCAAGAATTCAATTCAAGTGTTTTATCAAAATTGTTTTCCATCTAAGATAATAAAGAGTTCTGTTTCTATCCATATTTTTACATTGATTTGACTATGTTGTGATGGAATTATGTTTATGAATTCCTTTATCTTATATGAATGGTTTTATGATGTCATGTTGTTTAAGAATCCCATTTTTATTACATGGGTTATGAAATGATGTATGATTTATGATTTTGTGGCACACATAAGAATGGTATCATTAAGAGATGGGTGGGACCTATATCTCCCTCCAATGCATTGGGTAAAGATTTTATATCTCATGAGATAGACATGGCTGGAATGGTAGGTTATACCGGTTCAGTGAAACAGGACTGAAACGAGGATTACTCGATTCAGAAAGGGACTTTGTCCACTAAGATAGTCTTGTCAATGAGTCTTGACTAACAAGAAATGATTCTCTATGATTATGTGTGTATGCCACAATGAGTAATGTTTTAAGTTATGATTTCATTTTCACTTCTATGATTTATCCCATATTATGATATTATGAGCTCTTTTGCAGGATAAGATTTCCAAAAGCTATGTTCTTATGTATATGATGTGATTGATATTTCTTTTGTTTACCCTTACTGAGCATTTGAGCTCACCCTTTTATGTTTTCTTTTCCCCAGGATATAAAGAAAGGTTTTAGGTAAAAAAAGATCTTTATGGGGGATGTTGAAGATCTTTCACCACGTTTAGAAGATTACGTTCCGAGTTTCCAAAGACACTACACTATTACGATCCTTGTGTGTGTGTTTTTGTTATGTACTAAGTATTCCGCAAAAGTAATGTAATGTTCATGTACGTCAGGCTACGGGTCTCTACAGTTGGTATCAGAGGAAAGGTTTAGTCAACCTTTGGAAACTAGGATGCGAGAACTTTAGTGAGATCCCTAGAGATATTTCTAAGGTATGTCTAGGGATGTCTCTAAGGTTAATTATACGTATAGGTTATAGTCCTAGAATTGCGCTAACGATCTTCGAATTTAACCTAAGATGCTAGATATTGAGGATACTAACCCTTTATTATGTTGTTTTCCCTAGCATGATTTTTACCTCTCACACAATACTTTTGGGGTTTTAGACGATGGCTGGAACCCGAAGGAACCGTGTTGATCAATGAAATGGACAATGCAATGATTGCCCTCATGAACAAATAAATGTTATGGGAGATGGAGTGCAAAATCTTATTGCTATACTTACACAAGCTATGAATCATTCTGGACTTCCAAATGAGCAGAGAAGGGAACAATATTCTATTGAGTCCTTCATGAGGCAACGTCCACCTTCTTTCAGTGGGTCTTCTGATCCACTTGTGGCTGAACAATGGATCAGTACTACTGAAAAGATATTTTCAGTTCTTCAATGTTCTGAACATGATAAAGTCATCTTAGAAGTATATCGTTTGGAAGGTGAAGCTGATCAATGGTGGAATCTTATCAAGAATACGAGGCCAAGAGATGAAATTGAGTCCATGGAATGGGACGAGTTCAATAACTTGTTTTTCAGTAAGTACTTCCCTCGTATTCTTCGAACAAAGATGGAAAAGGATATTCTTGAACTGAAGCAAAGGGACGATGAATCTGTTGGTACCTATGAAGCAAATTTTACAAGACTTGCAAGGTATGCTTCTGGAATTATCATCCAACCTGAAAGTAAAGTTGATCGATTTTTCAGTGGCTTAAAACCAAGTCTTCGAAGGGAATTAGCTATAAGAGACTTCAGTAGCTATGAAGAAATTGTGCGTTGTGCTATCAAGGTAGAAATGGAAGTTGGTGTTACATATACATCTCATGGTTTTGACAAGAAACGAAAGATGGAGTTCAAGGAGAAATCTCAGAATAATGGTGAAAAGAAGATGAATTTTTCCTTATGCACAAAGTGTGGAAAGAAGCATGGTGGAGATTGTCTAAAAGGGACTAGAAAATGTTTTAAGTGTGGAAAAGAAGGTCATCGAGCAGCTGAGTGTCGAAGTAATGGAAATAGGGTTTCTAATGATAAAGCAAACACTGCAGAGAACGCACCGCCAACACTTCAATGCTTCAAGTGCAAGGAAATGGGGCATTATGCTAATAATTGCCTTAATCCAAGGGTTAGTGATGATCAACATGAGCAACCACTAAAGGCAAAGGACAAAGGGAAATCACATGCGATCACTATTGGCAATGTTGAATATGACAACGATGTGGTGGAATGATTAAGTGTTTATGTAATGGGATTCCAAAATAATGTTGTATCATTGAGTATTGCAATATTTATTGATGTCGTATTCAAAGTGATTGAGATATTTTTTTTGGAAATAAGATGATATGTGCATAATGAAGACGAGAAAATGAAATGTTTAATAGTATTCATGAGCTCATGATTGATATAAGGACTAATTGATATCATGGTTTGAGTATAAATAATTTTGAGGATTTTGGTATGTGTAAAGTGTTAACTTTTAACTGCATTCAAGTTTTCACTAAGGTTCAATGGGTATTCAAGAGTATACATGATTAAGGACTTTGAATGTTTGGAATGTGACAAAAAAAAACATATCTTATGATATATGGGGATCAACGATGATATTAAATCTCTGGTAATTGTTTTCACTATGTTATGAGAGTGGACTGCAGTATTATGGATAAGCCTAAAGATTGGAATGGATTGTGTTGGACGATATTATTGATGGGATGTTATAGTAGTTTTGGAAAAAGGACAACCTGCAGGACGGGCGACAGCCCATCGCTTCGGACAAGGCTGTAGGAATCGAACCCACAACCGAAGTGCGACTGGCCTTTATCACCTACCACTGACCTACAAGAAGTCCCTGTTTAGTAGAAACTAGTTTTATTATATTAAGCAGTATGATATATGAAGTATAAGTCTATTTTAGGAACCATATATGATTAATCTCACTATAGATCGACTTATGTATATAAGTTTTGCTAACCTTTTGTTTGAGACAGATGGAATGACCTGTCATTCTATCACATGATCTGCTAACACTTCACGAATAACAAATTCAACTTCATTTATTTAAGAGATGAAGTGGAAATTGTTCAAAGCACGAACAAAAGTGAGATTGTACCAAAATAAAGTAAGTATTTATTCTAATTCAAATTTTCAACTTTAGGGGAAATGATCTTGAAAACCAAAAATGTTGTCCTAGTGATCTTATACCTGATGAATCAGATGGTACCTTATATCATCACAAATCTATGGATTTGTGATTACTGGCTTTTCCATAGCCATGTTCTCTACCACTCTCCATCAGAACATGATGGTTAGATTTCTCTTCCATATCCATATTTTCACCTATGTGGAAACCCAATGATTAGTTTATTTGGGTAACCGTTACGTTTCATACTTTTGTTTTTAAAGATTGGTTTTGATATTCCTTTTTACGATGTGGGTTTCTATTAAAGAAACTTTCGAATAGTAAACCATTTATTACCCCGACGAATTTCGAGGGCGAAATTCATTTTAAGGGGGGTAGAATGTAACAACCCAAGATTTTATAAAGAAATATTCTTTTTAATTTTATTAATGTCTTGTGTTGTACGCTACACCAAAAGGAGCTTGCACAACACGCATCCTTGTCTTGCCTTGCATTACACGCAATCGCGACCTTCTTCGATAGCATGTGTAATACGCAATACCGAGTTTCACTAAACAACGATATGCTATAAAAATATTATTAAAACTAGCCGTTATGAATAGTAATAACCACTTTTTGAAATCCAGTAAATCTTATTTTTCAAAATGAACTTTATTTTTGGATTCGGAGTATCGAATTTAGCCTAAGGTGAAATTTTGGTACTTTTCGGATAACTTTCATATTCTGATGAATAGTGAAAATTACAAAATTATAATTAAAAACAACTTTTTTAATCGAAATAATTAGTAGTGATAAATCATTAATTTGAGTGGTTTTAAAGTGTATTTAAAATATATTTTTACAATTTAATACAATGTTGGTCATTGGATGTAATTGCACATTTAAACCAGACATAAACAAGTGTCAATCTTTTGATAGATATTGTTTCTTAAAAACACGCTATTTGTTTTAAAAGCGGGATTTAATTATAAAATTAATTAATGCAACTTTTATGTTATGAATTTGGTAAAATAGACTTCATTTTTGAATTCGGAATATGAAATATAGCTTGGGATGAAATTTTGGCATTATTCTGAAAAACATCAATTTTTGATGAATAGTGAAACTACTAAGTGGTAGGTTAAAAACTGAATTTTGCATAAAACATAATTTTACCGCTTCTGTGAATGGAATTTCAAAAATCCGAGAGACACGGTTAATATCAAGGACTAAAATGTGGTTCAATGAGATGAAAATAATTTTTTGGTGAATAGTAACTTTTTACTATTTTTACCGCGGTTAATAGTAATTAGGGTAACTAAGGGTAAATATGATATCAATATTACCCTTACACATGTCCTAATTCTATTGGACAAGTGTAATTCGACCAAAAACAAACTTAGGAATAAAATATGACCATTTAGGCCCACTTGGATTAGATTAGGACATTTATTATTAATTTATTTAAAGAAGGGTTAAAATAGTTAAAATCAAAGTTTAATAAGTAAATCATTTTTAATATGGGGTTATACATAAGATAAATTCGATTGTAAATATTCATTAGAAAGCTAAAAAGATTTCCTACATGATGGTATTTTATTTGTAATTTTTAGACATAAAATAATTTAATTTATTTATGACACAACGATGATGCAGTAATTATCTTATTAATGAAATATTGACATAATTGATGTTATAAACACCAAAATAAATGTAATTTGAGACTTTTTATGAATTCCACTAATTTTCTAGGTTAATATGATATATTAGTGTTGATTTAATCAACTTGGTTCGAACATTTAATTCTGTTATGACTTTCACAAAAGTCATATATCAAATAGTGTCAAAATTGACACAAAATAGTTTTTAAATCAAATATTATATTATTAATTGTAATTTTATTCCTAAAAATCTAAGGTTCGGCCAAATGACTTAGATAAGGATATATATATTAATAATAAACAATTTGGGGTTCGTTTGGCATGTTATAGTAAGTGTATTAACCATATAGTGAAAGAAAACAAAAAGACATGGTAAAAGTTAAATTATTTAACTTAATGTTAAATCTAAATGATAAGGTTAAAATAGGAACCTAAACTTGTCCAAATTCTATTGGATGAGAGGCTTTCGACCCTTCCCCACCATATCTTCGAAATAAGACCCTTTCGAACCATTATAAACCGATTTTGACTTTAATATAAAATAATGTTTTTAGTTATTCCTAAGGTGCCCCTCTCCTCCCCTATAAAAGGACACCTCCTCCCCCTCCTCCTCACACCAATTTGAGCAATCAAGCTCGACCAACCCCTGCCAATTTCCCTTCTCCACTTCCCTAGCAACATCCTAGAGGTTCTGGTCTTCCTCAAAGACCAATTCTAGTTCCCTAAGAGGAGGTATCAAAGAGGCACTTCAAAGAAGAGGTAATTACCGTTACCAATTCTTTCATCTTTATTTCTTCTTCCACTTCTTCTTCTTAGGTTGTTTCATTATGAAGTAATAACATCAGTATCACTCATATACTGATATGTTATTATAAGTATGAAACAACCCTATTTCACCATCTATCCATCCTACGGAAAAAGAAATCACCGCGCGTGCGTACGTACGGAATACCGTCTCCACGCCGTGGTGTAATCTATTTTCCACCACCACCTTACATGGATGGGTATAATGGTGTAAAGAATAACTATACATAGTTATTACAACATCATAATGATTCTGATATATTTTATAATCCACTCCAATTCAATTCAATATTTATAGAAATGATATCATCGCTCGTGCGTACGTACGGAATACCGTCTCCACGACGCGATGAGATTCATTCTCCATGTTAACCATTTAAGAATGATTATAATGTATATATAAGAAATAATAATGAAATACATGACATTATAAAGCTACTGGATTTATGTATATATATATACATATGTATGTCATCTACTTACTTCCATTTCAAGACAATAAGGAAAGAAAAACAGCGTTCATGCGTACGTACGGACTACCGTCTCCATGAACGGTGTTTTTCATTTTATTTATCTATCTATTATATATATATATATACTGAATATATATGATATATAAATCATATTTTATATTCTGGAAGTAAGTAAATCATGATATAAGTAATAATGATGTCAAGAACAACAAGTCAAAACACCTACGATAAATGAAACGATTTTACCCAAAACGCTTCTTTAACATGGAATTTACAAAAGAACGGGTAATATAATGTCATAAGTGAACCATATATGATATCATAACAATGAATATGATTCTGTAATAAGTCAATGACATTATTTAAATCATTATACAGGAGTTTCGGACACATACGAAGCAAATTGGAACTAAGGTAAGGGAAATATCACAATCACATTTTTATCCGAGATTGTTTATTCGTAAGTATTTACTGGGGTGTATTTTATCATCCACATCCATGTTTCATCAAAATGTAATATTATTTCCATCCACCTACAATTGTTTAAATCCATTTTTACCCTTCGGTGAGTTTTTAGTAATATGTATGAAAGGAATCTTTTGTCGTACGAGGTACTTTTTGACTTTTCCGACAAAAGTACGAAGAATGTTTTTTTTAACTTATACGGCACGAACAGATTTCTACTGTTTTATAAAGCCTTATTTTCATGAAGCTTCCTCTAAAAGATTTCATGACTATTTTCAATAAAATCTCTTTCTTTTAAAGTTGCATGATGTTTTGTGAAAAGAAATTGATTTTGAAGAAGAAAGGATATTTTCCTCAAGAATTCAATTCAAGTGTTTTATCAAAATTATTTTCCATCTAAGATAATAAAGAGTTCTGTTTCTATCCATATTTTTACATTGATTTGACTATGTTGTGATGGAATTATGTTTATGAATTCCTTTATCTTATATGAATGGTTTTATGATGTCATGTTGTTTGAGAATCCCATTTTTATTACATGGGTTATGAAATGATGTATGATTTATGATTTTGTGGCACACATAAGAATGGTATCATTAAGAGATGGGTGGGACCTATATCTCCCTCCAATGCATTGGGTAAAGATTTTATATCTCATGAGATAGACATGGCTGGAATGGTAGGTTATACCGGTTCAGTGAAACAGGACTGAAACGAGGATTACTCGATTCAGAAAGGGACTTTGTCCACTAAGATAGTCTTGGCAATGAGTCTTGACTAACAAGAAATGATTCTCTATGATTATGTGTGTATGCCACAATGAGTAATGTTTTAAGTTATGATTTCATTTTCACTTCTATGATTTATCCCATATTATGATATTATGAGCTCTTTTGCAGGATAAGATTTCCAAAAGCTATGTTCTTATGTATATGATGTGATTGATATTTCTTTTGTTTACCCTTACTGAGCATTTGAGCTCACCCTTTTATGTTTTCTTTTCCCCAGGATATAAAGAAAGGTTTTAGGTAAAAAAAGATCTTTATGGGGGATGTTGAAGATCTTTCACCACGTTTAGAAGATTACGTTCCGAGTTTCCAAAGACACTAAACTATTACGATCCTTGTGTGTGTGTTTTTGTTATGTACTAAGTATTCCGCAAAAGTAATGTAATGTTCATGTACGTCAGGCTACGGGTCTCTACAGTACATGAGTGAATCATTCTTATTAATGAAGTGATTTTTTCAAGATCTCGATGAAAATTAACAAAATATGTATTAGATAAAATTAATGAGTTAACTAACTAAATGAATTATATAAAATGATGATAAAATCATCTAAAAGGAAATTTTTTCTGGATATATATCATTAAACTATAATATAATTATTTGTGATCGTATGAAACTGAAATAAAATGAATTTATTCAATCATACATGATACCAAAATAAAATACTATAGAATATAAATCCCAAGAACATGATATATTTAACCACTTTACAATATCATAACATTCACATAATATGCAAATTACCATAAAATTTTCATCATTTTGGGTTGGTGTAACACTCATATATTAACATTTTCCTTCTTATTTTCTACAAAAAATAGCATAACACTTTATATATTCTTGGGTTGTAATAAACATTATTGTATCCCTTTATTTATTAGTAGAATACATTATACATTTGTGTAAACATATTAGCGTTCATTGATTGAACTAAAATAAATATTTACATTTTAGTTTTTATGGAACATAATAAAATCTAAATTTCACTTTCACCATTATATTGAGTAAACAACTCGATAATTAACCATTTAACTTATTTGATCGAAGAACAATTAGTGATACCCATTAAGTATTTTCATAAGTCACTAAACCCCATTATAAATTGTTTACCCCTTTTGACAGTATTAAACACCAGTATATCCGATTATATCATCCAAATGACATTAAAATATAGAGAATCCATTAAGTATTCCCAAATTGTGAAATAGATTAATATATCTCTTTCAATATTCTAGGTGATGATAAACTCTAACATATCATCATCATTATTTATTCACAAAAATGGAAACATCTATATTATAATGTATTTATTACTGAGAATAATGGTGAGTCTTTTATTAAGGAGCTTGTGAACACAGATCATTTTACATAATGAATGTGCAGATGCATATTTGTGATGAGACAATGAATTCATTTTTCGATGGTGAGTTGGTGGAAAAGTATCTATATGAATAATAAGGATAGGTTAAACACCACTACTCATTTAATGATTTTTAGATTCTATATGATGTAATGAGGGGATGATTTAATTACACATCATGTGCATTCAAAAGAAGTAATTATAGTCAATCCATTTTACTATTATAAACATGATGTGTTACTTATATAGATTTTTCAAGCATTTTTGATATTATATCTTGCATCTAAATTGTTATATAATTGCCTAAATAATTCCACCACACACTGATGTGAAAATTCCATATTGTTCTTTTCATCTATCATTTACCACAACCCATGATGGAATACTAGAGAGGGAATTAGTCTCATTTTATTAAAAAAAATTATAATTAAATTAACTAAAAAAATAGACATAGTGATGAGAAAATTAATTAAATAAGTGGTAGGAAGTCACCACTTCAGGATGCCTGTATACATTCTGACACATTGTTTTCTTCTCATTTCTAAAAAATTATTTAATCAATTATACTTATCATTAAAAAATAGATCAAAAATAATATATAAGTATTTTGATACCAATACTTCACACCCCAAATTTATTTCTATGTTTATATTCCATATTAAATAACAAACACATCAGATAATCACCTAAACTTATTGTTGGAAAACCTTCTATCACCATGTAAACTTCCAAATCATCTTTAAAGAATTTTACTTAATCTTTTTAATATTATAGTTGTTGAAAATATTGGTGGTAATAAAAAAATAGACAAAAAATTATTATCAAATATTTTTAATGAAATTATAATTACTATTGGAAATTAAATGTTTGGGGATGCTAGTATTTTCATGCTTAATGATATCTCTCATAAATTTTCCAAAAAAAATATCTACCATTTCTGCCATTATCTTACTTTAAAAACTAAAAAAACATTAACCAAAATAGGAAAATTGTTTTGACATATGTTTTTATTGATAAATATTTCTATATATTCCTTAATCTGTTTCCATTTGAAGTAATCCACATGCTTATTTAGTTCAGTTGTCTAATACATTCTATGAATTAGACTATATTTATCCATCCCTCTATTATAAAAAAATTCTTGTTAAAACATAGGCTGAAACATATAATTCAATATTTTTCTATGAATTGTTGATTTCATTGTATTAAAAATTCACAAAACACACAATGTCTGGTTGGATTATTGGATATGCATTCATTGGTTTAAAAAAATAAATATTTTTTGTATCCAGATTTAATTTAATAAATATCTAGTGATGCCAAAAAAACAAATATGTAAGGAAAAAAATAAAAATATATTTTATGTGACTCGATTATAGAGTTTTACCCCTAAATTGCAGGCATAAAAAATAGTTTTTCATATACTATTAATTTTTCTCAAATGCATTGTATAACTCATATTTATTCTTATCAATTTCTTTCTTATCAAAAGAAGTTTCTTGCGTAGAAATTGATGGAGGATTTAATGAATTCAAAATAGTTCTGCACATGATTTTCCCTTCATATATTAGTGTTATAAATTCCTATTGGAAATATGAATAGTCATTAACATTAATAAACATGTTACATCACTAGATGGATATAAATATTATAAAAATGTACCTTATATATGTATTAAAAACTAAGAATCCGGAACATTAAAACATGAGAATCTCATTAATACTATCGAGACCAACTACATCTCAAATGAAAGTTCTAAATATTTATTCTTCATTTGGAATATAATTCATACATTCATCTTTATATGTGGTCTCTATATGAAGTTGTTATGATAATAAATTTTTCTTTGGAACTATCAAGGAGAAGTTACACTTGGAAGGTCCTTTTGATTTCATGGCCTATTTTCTAGATTTTTTTGACCCAACCTTCTATTTACACATTTCTTTATCCATCTATAATACCATATATAAGGACTCGACCTTAAACATTAATTAACCTATTTAATTAAACTAGAATACAATTATAAATTTCCAAATATCTTTTCGGTTTAGCTTTTTATAAAATTAAGACATAATTCATACACCACAACCCATAAAAATAAAAAATGGTACTACTAAAATAGTGTCCATTTTTTTCATAAAATAGATGTTTCTAATAAAAAACAAATTCTTCCTTCAATAATAGTCACAACATTCATCTTGGATTTTACATTTCTCTTACACAACCATAAAACCTTTGAAAAACAATTTAAAAGTTGTTATGATCATAGAAAAATTAGTAAATTTCCTAAACATGAGGAAAGAAACCATTAGTCCATCAGTACTTATAAACATATGAAATAATTTTCACAAATACATACTTATCACCCATAAATTATTATATAATTTGTGAAAATAAGATATTTCCAAAAAACATAGAAAAAATAAATAAAATTATAAAGTTTACATGGGAAGTTCCATACATAAGATTGTAACCATAGTGTATACCATAAAATTTATCCCTCTTGACTACATTATGATCTATCCCTCATAGATAACTTAGGGTGTAACCATAACAGTTACACTTGGAGTAACCATACAGTGGACCTCCAACATAAACATACTCGTTGTATAGGAGGGAGATATATGTCCCAAACTTCATCATAAAAAATCTCTAATAACCATAACATAATCATAAATCATGAATACCTACATCATAAAAATATTCCTTTTTAATTTTTTAAAAGGATACTTTAAAGAGGATTTTAATAGGAAAGTATCTTTCCTAGAGTTCATATTACGTAAAATTTGTTCATACATCCTGTATAATGGTTTAAAAGGTGTTATGAATTTATTATAAAACCATATTCTTATTTATAATTCCTTATATGGCCTTATTATAACATATTTCCACCCATTTAATCAAAATATTTTATTTTTTCACTGTTTTGGGTGCATTTATTTGATTATTTCCATGGTTGGTTCATTATTGATTTTCTTGTTAAATGGAAGAAAAAATTCATAAGTGGAATGAAATGGATTTAATATATTTCTATATTTTTAAATGATACCATATATAATTATTTTCATATATGATAATGATTCATTATATAAAACATTAATGATAAAAGTTTGGTTCAATTTTGGAGGGTTTTGATGACCATCACAAACTAGTTTTGTTTTATTTAATTTCATGTCTATAAACTAGTTCCAGAACTTTTTAAAAGTTATAATATACTTATTAAAATATTTTTTAACCATAATAATGTTTTTTTTACCAACCTTGGAGGTAGTAAAAGAAAGTGAAAATATGATATCCATGACGGCGGTGAATCAACACGTCATGGATGGCATTTTCATTTTCTAGAATAAGAGGATAAGAGGTGAGGTTTGACGATGGATATTCCATTACAAAAATAATATTATAGTATATGTAAGACACCAGAGTTATCATGTAACTTTCTTATAGGGGATGTGAGGAGATATTAATAAAAAATTTGAAAAGAAAATAATAGAAAATGAAATAGGATTTTACCTCTTGAAATCTTCTCTTTGAGAGCCTCTATAAGGCTATTGGTTTTGGCCTCTAATGAAACTAGAAGGTTGTGGGTAAGAGGATTGTGAATTTAATTTGGTATAAATTAAATAATATTAATGTATTTGAGGCATGAGTAGAAGAGGTGGTGAGGGGTGGTATTTATAGTGGAGGAGAGGAGTGTTTTCTCATTATTTTATTCATGAATTAATTATTATAGCTCAAAACTAAGAATATTTTGAGAATTATGACAAAATATATTAAAATAAAGAAGTTTATTTAATTATAATGACGATTATATCATAAATGAATCAAGGAATAATGTAATTAACTTATAATGTAAATATATCGTAAATTGTCATATTTTACCATTTAAAAAATCATTTATTTCCAAAAAATCCCAATAATTCAACCTAATTTTTTTTGATGTGTAGAATTTAAAAATGAACTCCATTTTAGGAAAAATTTTATTTAAATATGAGAATTTAAATTTTTAGTTAAAATCATTATTTAATTGAAAAATACAGATTTTTAAATTATAAATGATTTTAGGGCACTTGGAAAAATTAATTGAGGTCTCATAAAATTATCTTTTAATCATAAGACAAAAAAATATAAATTCATGGATCTATTTTATGAAAATAAATTTTCTTTTAAATAATTATATTAATTAGACAATTTTGAATAAATATTTACATTCCAATAAAATACCAACACTTAATTAATCATTTTCAAAACATTTATTCACTTATTCCATGACATAAATTTAATATATTTTCACACATAAGACAAATAACCTATACATATAAATTAATTGGTGAGGTTACTATTCTATTAGTATATTTTCCTTAATTTATATAAATATAACTTATTTCATTATTAATTTATAATGATTTTAAATACTTAAATCCATAATGAAAACAAATAATTTTTAAGTACCTAGGTCATTACATTATCCCCGCATTCTAGAAATTGTGTCCTCATAATTTTTATTTACATATTAAACTAGTGAGGTTTCCTTTCTCCCATAGCATTTTCAAATTCCTGTGTTGTTTCTTTAACCATGTGGTTTCTCCACAAAACACGAACATGATGAATTAACTTATTGTGGAATACTTGATCTCTATGATCAAGAATAAGAATATGATTTTCCTTATAAGAAATGTTATCTTGTGAATAAAATAATTTTTGGCTCAAAATATGAGATGAATATGGAACATTCATTCTTAACATCGAAACATGAAAAATATTATACACCAGAGAAAAACATGTACGAAAACTACTCCATTGAAAACTGGTCCATATTTCTCTAGGATTTCATAAGGTTTAATGAACTGTGGAATTTTCCTTCCTTTATTTTTGAAATTCATAACACTTTCCCATGTTGATATATTAAGGAAAACATGATCACCAAACTTGAAATATAAATCTTTCATCATATTATCTACATAACTTTTCTACCTACTCTTTGTTGTCCTCATGTGTTGTTGGATGATCTTAACTTTCTCGATCAATTTATCTACTAATTATGGTCCCATAAACTTCCTTAACATAAATTCATCAAAAAATAATGAATTTCAACACCACTGTACATATAATTCCTCAAATGTAACCATATGTATACTGTAATAAAAACATTTATTATAAAAAACTCAACTAAAGAATGATAATGCTCCCAACTTCCCCGGTAATCCATTGAACAATATTGAAGAATATCCTACAGTGAATGAATAGTTCTCTCTAAATGTATATAAAATTGAGGAAGAAAGGTTATTTTAAAATTTAATTTCGTTCCCAAATACTTCGGAAAGCCTTTCCAAAAGATAGAAGTGAACTTGAGATCACTATAAGATAAAATGGATAGAGGAACTCCATTTTACCTGACACATAGAAAATCCAAAAAAAACATTCAAAACGTCTTCCAAACCATCCCAGACTTCACCAGAGACATTATATAAATAAAAATAATAAATAAAGGGTTACTAACATGAAAGGGTATGTTCTACAAACTGATTCTTACACATAAATAATAACTTATGAATCATTTTACTAAATTATCAAGATAATATTAGTGTCTTTTCTCAGTCTTTAGTGATTTTAACATGTTTTGAACAAAAATGTTCATTTAAAACTGATAATGGACAATTTTAGTAATACTCGAAACACCGGGTATTATATTGACGTGCGTTTGATTATTACATGTCGAAAATGACATATGGATCATTTTCCTAAAGTATCAAAATAATTTGAATGCGTTTTCTCGGTTTTGACATGTAAGAATCATTCACACATCAATCTAATTCCCAATGTTTTTGGTATGACTAAATGTTTCCTTTATTAGTTTGAAATGAAAATTTTAGTTCCAAACATGTTTCTCTCACTAAAAATGAGAAAACACACTCATATTATCTTGATAATTTAGTAAAATGATTCATAAGTTATTCTCAATGTGTAGTAATCATTATATATCACCCCCACCATTTCAATTTTGTAACCCTTTATATATGATTTTTATGTTTATAATGTTTTTGGTGATGTGTGGGAGGTTTTGGAAGAAGTTTTGAATGTTTTTGGGGACTTCTAAGAGTGCACTATTGGTTCGAAGTTTTTGGAAACAATAAAACACCTACATGAAACTTTGTACAATGAGATAGGGGTAAGGGGAAGGCCCATGAGTATGAAAACGGTTATTCCAAACTATACGTCCTCCTTGGAAAACTATTCTCATTGGGATAGAGATATTTTTCATGGTTGGTGAATAGTTTGTCTAACCATGCAACTGTTAATGAAGCCATTAGTATGTTAATGAAGCCCTTAACATTTATTACCATCATTTGGTGTCTTGAGGATTTCTCTTAAGGACAAGGAATATCCTCCCTCCTTCTCATGTTAATGATGAGGTGTGGGATATTGAATGTTTTCATGTCAAAATGATACACAATGTGACTAGTATGATTCAAAGAGTGTTTTTAGTTTAAAATTAAATTTTAGTAAAAATTATAGGTGACATACTCAAAACCAATATAACATATTTTTATAGTTTTTATAATTTATTAAAATTATCTATATGTCATTTATGATGTGTAGGAATCATCTTTACCTCAATCTATCACATGGTGTGACAGGTATGACTCCAAGTGCGTGTTTTTATTTAAATTTGACATTAATTTTAGTAAAAACAATAAGTGACTTACTCAGAACCACAAAAATTCATATAGATTGTTTTTATACATTATTAAAATAATACATAAATCATGTTTAATGTGTAGGAATTAGTCTCACCTAAATTTGATGCATGGTGTGGACAGTATGACTCTATGTGTGCCGTTTTAATTAAAATTGACATGAATTTTAATAAAGAAAACAACCAACATACTCAAAAATGATCAACCACATTCATATAATTTTGATACTTTATAAAAAGTATCCATAAGTCATTTTTAATTTGTAGTAATCAAATCACCTAAATCCTATACACAATGTTTCCATTATGACTCAAAGTGTCCGTTATCAATTGAAAATTAATATTTTAGTTAAAAAAGTATCACTCATTGAAAACAAAGAAAACACGATTGGATTGTATATATAATTTAGTGAAATTACTCATATGTCATTTTTTAAATTTAATAATTATTATCACATAAAAGTGACACATGATGTGACCGCTTAGATTTAAAATATGTGATTCCGATTAAAAATGGTATTTTAGTAAAAACGACAAGTGACATACTAAAAACTGAGAAAAAATTTTTTGATAGCTTTGATACCTTAGTACCATGATCCATAAGTCATTTTTTATGTAAATGAACAATGATCACCTCAATTTGATGTATGGTGTAATCGGTATGACTCCAAGTGCATGTTTTTTTTAATTGACATTAATTTTAGAAAAAAAGAAAAGTGACGTACTCAAAACCAAGAAATTAATTTCATATTATTTTGATAATTTCGTAAAATGATCCAAAATTAATTTTTTATATGTAGGATTCATATGTAGTTCAATATGATGCACGGTGTGACTAGTATGACTCAATGTGTGACTTTTTATTTTTAATCGACATTAATTTTAGTAAAAAAGAAAACATACTTTTTAAAACCTGATCAAACACATTCATATTGTTTTTATACATTTGGATAATGATCCATAATTTATTTGTGACATTTTATAATCATTCACACCAAAATCTGGTACACAATGTTCTCTGTATGACTCAAAGTGTCCACTATCATTTTGAAATTGACATTTTAGTTCAACAAGCTTCACTCGTAAAAAACTATGAAACATGTTTTGATTGTGTTTATAATTTATAAAAATTATTCATAAGAAATATTTGATGTGTAAGAATCATTCTCACATCAAATTGAAACATTATGTGACTGATATAACTCAAAATAAATGTTTTCACCTTAAAATGCCATTTTAGTAAAAAAGATAAGTGACATTCTGAAAATAGAGAAAACACATTCAAATTATTTTGATACTTTATGAAATCATTACATATGTAATTTTCTACATTTAATAATCATATAAACCTCAATAGGATGCACGATATGACTAGTATGACTCCAAGTGTGTGTTTTTATTTAATATTTAAATTAATTTTTGGAAAAAAGACAAGTGACAAACTCAAAAATAAACCAAAACATTCAAATTGTTTTGATACCTTAGGAAAAATATTTATATGTCATTTTTGATGTTTAGGAATCATCTACACCTTAATATGATGCATGGGGTGACCATTAAGACTCTATATATGACTATTTATTTAAAATTGACATTAATTTTAGTTAAAAAGACAAATGGAATACTCAATACATAGAAAACTCATATGGATTGTTTTTATACATTAGAAAAATAAACCATAAGTAATTTCTTATTTATAGGAATCATCCTCCCCTAAATATGATACATGATGTTCTAGGTATTACTCAAAGTGTCCACTATTAGTTTAAAATGGAAATTTTAGTTCAAAAAGTGTCACTCACAAAAAATTGAGAAAACATGCTCAAATTATCAAGATAATTTTGGAAAAAGATTCATATGTAATTTTTTTTGTAGGAATCAGTCTAATATAAAACCAACACACTATGTGAACAATATAAATCAAAGTGTGTATTTCTAGTTTAAAATGACATTTTTGTAAAAAGGGAAGTGACATACTCAAAATGAATAAAACACATTCGGATTGTTGTCAATATTTTAGGAAAATGATTCATAAATCATTTTTGATGTGTATGAATCATCCACACCACAATCTAACATATGATGTGACCAGTATGACTCCAATTCTTTGTTTTTTTTGAAAAATTACATCAATTTTAGTAGAAAAGGTGTCATACTAAAAACCAAGAAAATTATTTCAAAATGTTTTTATACTTTAGTAAAACAATAATTAATTTATCTCTGATGTGTAGGAATCATCCTTAACTCAATAAAATAAATTATGCGCCCGGTATGACATAATGTTTCCATTATTAGTTTATAAATGATATTTTAATTCTAAAAGTATCACTCACTGAAAACTAAGAAAATGCACTTGGATTGTCTGGATAATCTAGGAAAAGTTTTCATTAGTCAATATTGATTTGTAGCAATTAGTCTCACATAAAACCAATACATTATGTAACTATTATTAGTAAAATTGGTTGTTTCCAGTTTAAAATGTCATTTTAGTAAAAACTGTGAGTGACATACTCTAAACCATGAAAAAACATTTGGATTTTTTTGATAATATAGGAAAATGATCCATAATTAATTTAGGACCTATAGGAATGATTCTCTCTTTATTTTGACACACAATGTGAGCAATATGAATCCAAGTACATGTTTTTAATATATATGTTACATTTTAGTTTAAAATTCTCATCACATCGCGAAAATTGAGAAAAATTTCTCAGCTTGTTTTTACATCATTTAATCTATTATTAATTAAATATTTTCCTTACTATTTTTACCATACAATGATTTAGTTAATTTTTATTGAGATAATTCGTGAAGGCAAACAAGAAATGGGTTGATGAGCATGTATCAATCACAATTCAATCTGATACACAATGTTCTTTCTATGATTCCACGTTTATTTTAAAGGTTTATTTAAAAATTAAAAGGGTCTATTTTCTTTATTTATTTATTTATAGTATTACTAAAAAAATAATTTTTCTCTTATATAGGTTCATTATTTTTCTCATGGTGAGATGGTTTGTTCAACAATATCATGAGTGGGGGTCAGGGGCCAAATATAGAGGAACATTGATATTTTATAATGACTATGATAATTTTTACTTATGTAATTATATAAACCATTTTATTAAATATCTATAATATAATGTTTTTTTCTTTTATTTATGTTGTAAATTTTATTTCATTTATAATTCACAACTTAACTTTCATCGATTTCGGGTGCTATCTGTATTGTACCTGTGTCATTTTTGGTGATGTGCTGTGCTTTAAATTTAGTATCACACTAAAATATTCCCCTTAATTATAACTTATAAAAGCACTAATGGAGGATACCTTTATCATCACTTCAACAATTGATTATTAAGTTCCCCTTTATTTGCTATTTTCTACCACTCATAAAATCCTAGGGATTTTAATCAAGCTCCGATAGTCGGTGGTTTTGTAGTACTGATAATGGCCAATTTTAGTGTTGTTAAATGCCAATTTTGTAGTATTGTGTGATGATATTAAATGTTTAGATTTAAATGATTATTATATTTGTTACAAATGGTTTTATATAAGATATAAAGAAAATATTTTTTACGAAATAAGTATATACATATTAATTTAAAAAATACATGAAAGTATATCTCATGGAATGTCATACGATCATAGATATACGTAGGGGGTATGTTTATTATCAATCCTTCCTATATAAGGCTGTCGAGATACCTATCCTGAAAAGTTTCATACATTGATACCCTAATTAAGAAATTCGATATATGAACTAAGCTAATTAATGGTTGGTTGAGTATGTTATAGATCATGTCATCAGTTAGAGTGAACCCAAAATAGGATTTCTCCACTTTTATGAAAAGTTAAATACATCTATCATTTTATTTATTTTTGAATGAATAAATTCATGTCCATGCTTATTTTTTTAACATATGATGTGTTCATCTCCTTGGACATGTGATATGTGATGTACTTATCCAATAAATGAATGAATTTTGATGTATTCATCGCCTTGGGAAGTCTTTGTTGATGAATTAAGAAATGATGAGATGAAAATAATATATTGGAATGTTTTATATGTATTGGTTTCTCGATGTCATGGACACATTTATTATACAGGATACATATGACGTATAAGATACATCTTGTGGTAGATATGCTTGTATATAGATATCGGTGTGTTTAATGAAGATCACACCATACCCCTTAGTATCTTGAGTAGCACTGATACTTTATTAGATACTGCAATTTTCTTATATCAATGAAATTGGGATTTCATTGTTGTTTTCAATACTACTATGGCCCATAGGGACACAAATTTAGGGCCTTCAATAAGGATAATTTTTAAAAAAAATGTTTGTTCCAAATGAAGAGTATTCGATGAAACCCCAAATCTAAAAGAGTTTGGATGGATACATAAAGAGTAATGAAATTTTTCATAAAATCCTTTTAAGATTTTAGTATAAGTGGGAGATTATTGGATGTTCACTAAAATGTACATGTATTAGAAGCATGTAAACATGAATATGATGCATGCGGTATATTTATATATATTTCATTGGATAGTATATATGTTGTACATTTAATATATGCATTTGATTAATGTATTATTCATTCATATGAAGTATGGAATAATATATATATTTATATATATGTTATTTTCACACAGAGGTTTTTTTTACTTACATAGATTAATGTATTTTAATTAATACATTAAAACTATTCACGTAATTATATCCCAACCGAAAGAAATGAAAATGATGAATCAGAGGAGCCTCACGATTTAGCTATATAATAGGATGGTATCCTCTTATTAGGTGTGTGGTGTACGATGATTTCCAGCCTATTCTAACTCTCTTCCTTTAGAAACTCTATTCATCTCGTACAAGAAGTTTCTAACACCCATTTGGATTATGGGTATCCTCGTGAAACATTCCTTGATCCAATTAATGGTGCACTCCATCGGAGGCAATGTGGTTTTTTCACTACCATTCATTTTCTTCATCAAGAATTATCTTCCAAAGAGAATAAAATGAATACTATAACTATTGAATTCAATGTACTCTTTTTTGTATTATTTCTTGTGATGATTACATGAATATATATCTACATATGTTTTTGCGTTTTCTTATACAGAGTATGATAGTTAGATGACCATATGATACCCATCAATATGATATTGAGCGAGGGAGATAATGATGTCAAAATACCACCTGCAATTAGCCATGGGTGGGAGACAAGCAATAAAGGTATATTATAAACAGAAGTGGAAGGAATTACCAACTAAAATTTGAGGGAAAAAAAGAGATAATATAGAAACACCCCAAAACTCCTGATAAAGATAAAATAAAAAACCCCTAATGCATTGATGTAAGTTCATACAACTGTACATATATAAAGAAAACTATAAGTACCAGATGAAAGGCCTTAGCATCGACCTCAAATCCAAAACAAATTTTGAACAACCCCTCAAGTTAGTAATGTCTAGTTTGATCTCAAACCAACTCTTATAGACCAAAAAACAATTATATATACCTAGGGTGAGGATAACATGTATAATTAGAATAACCCTCCTCAAAGTCTCTCATGTAAAAGATAAAAAAACCATACTAATGCTCAGTAAAAAAACTAGTGGATCTAACTCATCAATTATACAGTAATGTTATGTTCTCAGCCTTACCATGGATCTCTCACCAAGTATCACATAAAAGTGATCATATAATATAATATCAAAATAATATACCACCTACTACTTCCCCACAGGTTTTTTACTCTTTCCCTAACATCACATTTTCTATGTTATCTCTCTCTACAAGAAGCTATCTTGAAGAAACATTGGCTAAATTATCATACCATGCACCTCGTGCATCAAATCATATCATCATTTCATATTATTCACTATGTGTATCATATCATCTCATAATCTCAAACCACATTTAAAGATAACAACAAAGTTTTTTCTCGTATCCACCACAACTCATATGTTGTTTATTATACCTCAAGACACTACATCCCATACATGTTATAGCTATAATAATCCTTATGATACTATATTAGGATATAAATGAGTATAAAATTACCATAAACCATTAAATACCTCTGAACACATATATTGGAAAGGTAACCACAATTCATACCATCAAATTACTACTATGAGAAGAAAGAAGGGTTAGTGGGGGTAGTTTGTAATAAACATGTCTGGTTTATTGATAAGTTGAAATCATATATACATTTTGGTGTAATTTTATTAAGTATTTTCTATAACTTACTCAATAATGAACCTAGTATGTGTTTAATATGAAAAGAAATAATATTTCATGGTTTTAAATGAAAAAATACATAAAAGGAGAAAAATTGGATATTACACATTATTAAACTTCATAACACATCATGTAATATCATTTCACCACATGTTGCAAGCTGTGAAGCCATGTTGTGATGAATTTCACAGTTGTGACACGTTTTATGATGTGAATCGACATTACATGATGTGAACCATCTTTACATGATGTGAATCATCAGACCACAACATGTAGCATTCAAATCCCATTTCCCTCTCAAAATGATCCAATAGAAGGAAGCTTCCCAACATAACATCTAATTACATGGCATGAGAAGGGTCAAAAATTCCCAATCTCAAATCAGATTCATGCAAGATACATGTATATTCAAAAACCATGGAGAAAATATTTGATCGATATTTCACGACATGAATAACCATTACAAGTCATGTAATTTCTCATCTATTTATATACAGTAGGTGCGTATGGGAAGAAGAGTGGAAAAAAATCATTTTATTTCATTTTTTATTCTTTTCCATACGGATCCCTCTACCCAAACTCATTTTTATTCAATTATTTTCAATATTTTACTTTAATAAAAGCACATTGGGTTGATTTTGATGATGTTCTTCATCCTTTTTTCATAACCAACATTATTATTCACACATTCATCATTTTGATCATTGATCATCAAGGAACCTTTTTGTGATTTTTATTGTTCTTTTTTCATGTAAGTAATTTTCTATAATTGTGATTGAATACATATATTGTTTACTAATTAATGATTTCATGTTCATTAATTGATAACTCTCAATCTTTTCATGATCTTTAATTTTTCAAAACCAATTGTAATTTGTAAACTTGACAGGGTTTCAATATTTTACCAATTCTTGAAAAATTATTTCATGAGTGGCCAAATCAAAAATGGTAGGGGTTGAGACTAAGGTTATATGAATTTAATAAATCTATAATTATCAACTCTGTAATCCTATGAATTTTTATTAGTTTAAACAAAAAATCTTTATTCAAATTTTTTGAGAGACCCTGACCATATGAAGTTTGGATTAACAACATTGACCTGATTGGAGTAGATTAAGATATGAACAATATCCTATGACACTTCCTACATTTAAATATAAGCTTAATGAACTTAAGATTCAATTAATTCCATACCAAGTAGTAGTCGTATCCTAAGTAGAACTAGTTGGTTTGACCATAGTCAACTAGAGACCTTCGCTTGCTTCGTAGTGTAAATGTTAGAACCATGACAAGTTAGGATAGAGATTATCATTTACATGAAACCCTAAAACTGACCTCGATCCCTTTATTATCTCTATTACTAATTCAAAAGTCTTAACTGTTAGTTTTCCCAAACATGACCAAACTCGTGGGGAGTCTTACACATAGGGTATTATTTCATATGTTCCTAATTACAGATCAATTCCCCATGGGATCAACCTCGCACTATCAATATACTATCGCTAATTAGATAGTGTTGTTTAGGAAATAAATAAATATAATATAACCATAAACCACATAAATTAGATGATGCGTGTGGGAACACAAAATTTTGGTGTTGTTGTCAGGGACCTGATTTTTTTGTGCTTTTCAAAATATCCTATGGCAAGGACAGGAGATTAGATCCCCCTTTCCCCCTTCCTATTTATTTTATTTTACCTTTTCTTTTGGATTCCACTACATCCTTATTATTGTTGAGCATTAGTGCATGTATTAGGGACCTTAGACTCATTCTAGGCGCCTTGATGCATAAGAAAAACTCACCTTCAAACCTAAAATCAAAAGTTATCTATCTACATGCTACCGTTCACAAATGGAAGACTGCAACAATCCTGCAGTTCAAAATCAACCCAACGCAGACAACATGAAACTGTTAATTCATTGATAACAGTCAAAATATCAACAATTCACCATACTGGATTATGTCTTTCCATCAATCCATGGTGTGATGCCATGTATTATGAATCCTCATATTTAGGACCACACCTTGGAGATCAAACCTAGACTCATTCACATGATCAATAACATAGGCCAGTTCAGTGGACATCAAAGTGAAGATCCCCATGAATACATTTCAAACTTAATGAAAGTGTGTGATACCTTTCTCAACAAAGGAGTGTCCTCTGATGCAATAATAATTCAATTAGTTTCCTTCTCCCTATGATAAAGAGCTAAATATTGGATCAAATGTCAATCTCCCGAGTCAATCACGAATTGGGATGATCTAGCCATGAAAATTTTAGATAAATACATCCCACCCATCTGGACTTGGAATCTCCAGAACAATATGAAAACTTCACTCATATTGATGGATAATCTATATGGAAATCTTTGTACAGATTTGAGGAACTCATGAGAAAGTTCTAGTACTGGGGACTATTCATGTGGATCCAACTCCAAACATTCTACCAAGGCCTCTAGCTAGCTGCACACATACTTGTTGATGTTGCCTCCAATGGAGGGCTTATGATCAAGACACCTAAATATTTTAGAGATATTTTGGATGAATTATCTCACAAAACCAGTCTCTGGAAGAGTGATTGTGAACCACCTTAATGTGGTATCCACCAAGTCGGAGAGAATAATTTACTAGCCACACAAGTAGAAGCAAGGACCAAGAATCTTAAATCCTTTCAACTACTGGTTGCAGCACACATCTTTAAAGACCTTGAAATTTCAAGGATTTATTTTTCATAAATACATTAGAAATTTACGAGTTTGTGGCTTCTGACGGCACCTGATTCCGAGGCCCAGTGTTCCCAGAATAAATTTCCAAAGTTTATATCGGGTACGTTCACTAAACGAACGAGCGGGTTTTCCTATCTTTTGAACTGGGGATCAGAATTGAAATCTGAGGGCACCGATGAACTTGCAACATCGGTAATTGCTTAATAGGACCTTTACCGCAATTGCGTTGTCAAGGGAGGAGAAGATTAATTTTGTGGTTTAAATAAGAGGTGAATAAATATTGTGGAAGAAGTTTTATTCTTTATCTTAAGTGGTTTTATCCTACATGAGGAAGTTAGGATGAGACCCACAAACTCTTAACTTCCCATGTGAGGATAATTGTGAGGTGGGGCCACACGAGCCCCAACCATTCACATTCCCTAAACCCCTTAAACCTCCCACTAAACTCCTTTATTTAATGTTGACAACCCACTTGAATTTATTTGAGTAACTCTTCCTCTTCTCTCTCTCCCTCATTAAATATTGCCAACGTATCACCTAATTAATTAGACAACTCATGCTTTAATTAATTCAGTGATGTGGATTTTGAATTTTTTAATTTCGAATGCATGGAGAAATAACATAAAATAAGGATAAGCCATATTTTATTTTGGGTTAGTTTTTTTGTGTGAGGAGGAATTGGGAGAACACTAGTGTTTTTGAATAACTTCATCCTCAACGAAGAACGCCAACTCTCCAATGAAGAAAATCGGCTCGACGACCCCAAATTCTCCATCCTCTTCTTCCTCTATGACAAGGGAGGAGACACCGACGCGAGAAATCACCAACGAATGATGTCTGCCTTGTTTTGTTCTCTCCGTGATAAAAAGGGGAGACGTCACTTCCTCCTCGGACGCTCTCCATCGACATCTATGAATCATCACCTCACGATGTCGTCAACCGTGATGTAGACGTTCGTCATCATTTTTCGAGGTAGGGGTTAAGTTAAATTTTAATGGATTAAAATTGTGCTTTGGTTTGTCATTGAGCGTCTTGTTTACCTCAGCCATTTTCTATCACTTTACACGGAGGGCATGGGCCGAACGAACACGGCCCGACGACCCTTCATTGAACTTGTTTATTTTATTTATAATTGACAAGAAAAGGCGAAGGAGGCACAACGCCATCGTGCCATGTCGGGAATGCGACAAAGGAGGCCGGTGCCGTCGCACCGGTTGTGCAGGAACAAACGCGGCCCGCTACATGTGCCGGGCGAAGAGGAGCTACGGCGCCAGGAGGGAACCGCGCTAGAGGACCAGTCGGCCCGTCGGCCAGCCGGGTAGGGCTAGACCGTGGCGCTAGGAGGGCGCTGCGCTGGAGGATCGGCGCCCGCCCATGCGGGTCGCGGGCACAGAAGACCATCCGGTCTAGCCGGCAGGTTCGGGGAAGGGTGGCGCCACCGGTGCGGAAACCCCCCCAACACCTTAGGAACCCGCTCGGCTTCGGCCAAGCTGGCCGTGCCGCATGCCCAGTCGGGCTGTGACGGGTTAGGCCAGGGCGAGTCGTGCCAGGCCGGGCTGGGCCACACCCCGCCGGACCAGGCCACACCCTACTGTGCCGGGCCTTTCCAATTCGGGATGGGCTGCACCACATCAGGCCGGGCCGCGCCCCTTCAGGCCAAGTTATGTTTTTCTTCAGACCGGTCCGACACCTCTGCTAGGTCGGACCCGTAAAGCTGGGTCAACCCGACCCGTCAGCTCACTTGGTTAAACGGGTCGGGCCCATTATTCACTTAAACGTGAATAACTTAAGGACTGCGCGTCTGATCGGCGCTCCGTCTGCGGCATTGGGACTCTTTCGATGAGATGGTCCTTTTGCGATACTCTGAGTGATTTTAGGACATCTTTGGATATCAGAAGGGTTAGAAATGAGCATATTTCTAACCGGGCCCCTGGGGCGGAAAATTAATTATCTCTTAGACCGGGTGTCTGATTGACGCGTCGTCTGTCGCGTTGAGTTCCTATTGATGATACGAAAATTTGGGATTCATCAACACTAGACTTCATGACAGTTTATGTATCGACCCCCTTGGCTCGTGGAATGGACACTCCCTGGATCGAGCATGCTGTGTGCGGAAACCCTAGAGCTGGCTGCGACTGCGACAATGTTAACGACAGTACTTGGATCCTACGTGGGTTTGGCAGCGAGGACGACTGTACTTGGATCCTCCATGGGTTCAGCAGTGATGATGACTGTACTTGGATCCTACGTGGGTTCAGCAGGGGAGATGATTCCGAGGCTATATCTATCATCACTTCCCCTCTTTATTTGTAGTATACATGTGTGAGCTGAGTCTTGAATTTCAATCAATTTCATCGATACGATTGAATTACTTTCTTGTTTGTACTGGGTTGTGCTTTCCTGTGTGGACTCAGTTGTACTTGGGCTCTTGAGTTGGTGTCGAACTGGAATTGATGACTTAAGTATATGTATGGGCATATACCTAAGTAGAGATGGTTGATACTTCGTTTTTATATCTTTTCATTGTGGTATATCCTTTATGGATTTTGGGAGACCTTCAGGAGTCCTGGGGTCCATAATGAGTATCGTATACTCACTACAGCATGGGCTATGCCTGAACTATGTTGTTTTGGATGCAGACGACGGACAACACTGATCGAGGTAGAGTCTTGTGGAGCTGGACGGTACCTGGAGGTGGATCACTTGGCGGGACATATACGGAGCGGACGGCTGGACCCGAGGAGCCGAGGAGACTATCTATACCCACCCTTCAGGTAGGATTTCTGGAGGACGACTCGATGTTGCTGTTTTACTTTACTATTGCTATAATTTCCTTCAGTTTTACTGTACTTTTAGTTGGGATTGTATTATGGCCCATTTTCTTTCCAGCACATACTTTTGTACTCAGTTTACTTAGTGTCTACTTCAGCTTGTGTACTCTATTGTGTTTTTTTACTTATATGAAGGCAATGTCTTCCCTTTTTTTGGTATTTATGCCTTTGGTGCTAGTCTCTAGCCACTGTTCTATGGAAGGCGAGATTGGGTATTCACGGCACGTGCCCCGAGGACGGGTCATGACAAATTGGTATCAGATGAGTCGGTTCTACCACAAAACATAGGACTCTGATAATTTCTTCCTATGAAGAAATAGTGTTAAGGGTATTGAGTGTGGTTGTCAGTCCAGGGAGTCCATTGTTGGTGCGACGGCCGACGTATCTATACACTAGGACCCATACTTCTGATTTCTGACTCAGTGCTTGAATACACTGATTGCATGTGTGTTTCAAAAGTTTTCATTGTGATTACTTTGTGTCAGCTCACTAGGTATATTGTATTAACCGTGGCACACCTGTTTATTTTCAGGATGGCCCCATGACGGCAGCCAGCTAGGGTTCCCATTTACGTGCGAGATGGAATCCCACCGAGCAACAAGGCCTCAGTGTAGGGCCCCATTATAGCGTAGGCACCAACGGTACCTTTACCCGCTGGGCCACCGATACCACCAGCCCCAGCAGCAGAGATTGCAGGCTGCCTTAGTGTACTGCACGAGTTTCATCGAGAGAGGCCGCCCAGGTTTTGCAGAGAAACAAACCCTCAGGCAACCGAGTATTGGTTGGAGGCTGTTGTCCGAGTCTTCAGATTGGTAGGGACACCAGCATATGTTATGGTGATCCTTGCCTCGAGTCTCCTGTAGGAAGCATCAGGTAGAATGTGGAGCCTGATGCTCCAGGTTCACAATGAGGTATCTCTACATTGGATGAACTTCGAGAGTATCTTCCCCTCAGAGTTCGTTCCATCCACCCTCTGTGTGGTGCACATTCAGGAGTTACTACAGCTGCGGCAGGGCAGCAAGACAGTAGCCCAGTACTCGGTGAGCTTTACCGACCTCTTGCGCTACTCCATGGACATGGTACGGGACCCATTCTTCTGGGCCCGGACCTTCGAGCAAGGACTGAGGCATGAGATCAGGGATTAAATGAACTCCCATAGCATTCCGACGTGGGAAGGAGTACTAGAGCGAGCCCTGCTTGTGAAGATCATCCTTGTTGAGCCTACGCCAGCAGTGAGGCCTACCGTAGGGAGACACATAGCGGAGTCTTCTACAGCCGGTAATGGACAGATGTCGCAAAGGTCCAATCAGACCAGACCATCAGGTGGGTGACCTCAGGATACTGGTTCAGAGGTGCGGGGCACACACGGTAGAGCAAGTCATACGAGAGGCAGGCGGTTCTATGAATGTGGAGGGCAGGGCCACATGGCTCATGACTACCCAAACCGCCATGCAGAGGATCAGCAGATGGTTGAGGGACCACCCATGCCGAGGAGGAGGTTCGACCGTGGTGGTCCGCAGGGAGAAGGCGGACTAGGCAGAGGAGCTGTCCGAGCTGTGGGTGGTGGGAGATGCTTTGAGGCTCTACCACCACAACGACCAGGAGGTCCACCCCAACCACAGGGAGCTGGCAAATAGAGGCAGAATCAGCTTTAGGCAGTGGAGGCATACAACCACGGCGTACCTGAGATGATTTGAGGTACAATCTGTGTCTAATCGACCCTTAGTACAGTTCTTATAGACATAAGATCGAGTAATTCTTTTATTTCTGCTGCCCTAGTTCAGAGCTCGGAGATTTCGATGGAGCCTTTGGATCGATCCTTACGGCTAGAGACTCCTACGGGAGCAGAATCGACAATTACAAACTGGTGCCAGCAGTGTGACCTTACTCTAGGATTTGAGAGCTTCGGCTGGGATCTTCTTGAAGTGGAGTAAAGGCCTTACGACATCATCTTGGGCATGGATTGGTTATCTACAATCCATGCTCAGATCGACTGTATTACGCACTATGTGTGGTGTGTCCACACAGATGGGAGCAGGTTTACCTTCACCGGCGAGAAGGGAGCCTTTGAAGCACAGGATGGACTTATGCAAAGGAGAGGGAAGCTGATCACACATCAGTTGGCTAGTCTCATCCTCAGATCAGTTGATGTGCGGAGTCCGAGTTTTCTTGTTGTGGTGGATCAATATGCAGATGTTTTTCCTGATAATGTTCCAGGACTACCTCCTTTCATAGAGGTAGATTTCTACATTGAACTGTACCCTTGGACAGCCCTAATATCTACTCCAGCATATTGTATGGCTCCTACTGAGCTTCGTGAGCTACAGGTACAGCTGGAGGACTTGCATGGCAAGGGATTCATTCGACCCAGTGTTTCACCCTGGGCTTCTCCGATTTTATTCTCCAAGAAGGCGGATGGGAGCTTACGACTATGTGTCGACTATCGTCGCCTAAATTAGGTGACCGTAAAGAACAAGTATCCACTGTAGAGGATTGATGACCTCTTTGATCAGATCAAGAGAGCACGATGGTTCTCGAAGATTGACCTCAGGTCAGGCTATCATCAGCTCAGAGTTCGAGACGAGGATGTGCAAAAAAGGTCCTTCAGGTGTCGGTATGGCCACTATAAGTTATTGATTATGCCTTCTGGCATAAGCAATGCTCCTGCAGTGTTCATGAGTCTCATGAACAGGATATTCCATCATTACCTCGATCGATTTGTCATAGTCTTCATTGACGGCAAACTGATTTACTCTACTATTGAGGAGGAGCACACCTACCACTTACGGGTTGTACTGGACACACTCTGAGAGCACCATCTTTATGGTAAGCTCTCGAAGTGTCAGTTCTAGATTCTGTAGGTCCACTTCTTAGGGAATGTCATCTCGGAGGCATGAGTTGCGATGGATCCTCTGAAGATCGAGGCAATACTTTCTTGGGATCCACCTAAGAGTGTGACGGAGGTGCGGAGTTTCCTAGTTCTGGTTGGGTACTATCGAAGATTTGTGCCAGACTTCTCCAAGTTGTATCACCACTTTCATCTTTGATGAAAAATGGGAAACCTTTCGTGTGGTCAAATAGATGTCAGTAGAGCTTCCAGTAGCTGAGAAAGAGATTGAACAATGTACCCATATTGAGGCTACCAGAGGAGGGTGTAGGGTACGTAGTTTACTACGATGCATCAGGGATCAGACTCGGGTGTGTCCTGATGCAGGAGCGGGAAGTGATCACTTATGGTTCACAATAGTTGTGGCAGCACGAGTATAACTACTCTACCCATGACATGGAGTTAGCAGTAGTGGTCTTTTCCTTGAATATGTGGTGGCACTATTTGATGGGCGAGTGCTTTACAGTCTACTCTGACCACCGGAGTCTTAGGTACATATTCTCGCATAAGGACATGAACCTGAGATAGCGGTGATGGCTTTAGTTCCTCTAGGACTATGACTTTGAGATATTCTATAATCCTGTGAAGGGTAACGTAGTAGTTGATTCTCTCCGCAGGTGATCGGGCACTCAGTTACTTGGATATGTGACAGAGCAACTAGTCGCATTGCAGATATCCTTCGTGGATAGAGATGGATCAGCCTTTCTACAGTCACTCACAGTGACTCCTCCACTACGTCAGCGGGTCAGAGAGGCACAACGTAGTGAAGTTGACTTTGAAACGCGACATTCATAGATATCCACAGGAAGGCACCTGATTGATTTTCTGTAGGAGGAGGGCACATCAACCTCTTCAGGGGACGTACCATGGTATCAGTTTCTTTACAGGAGGTGGTGCTGAGGTAATTTCACACTTCCCCATTAGCGGTACATCCAAGTGTGGTGAAGATGTACCAGGAACTCAGACGACAGCACTGTTGGTCGGGTATGAAGAACGCTGTGGCGGAATTCGTTTCACGATGCCTCACCTGCCAGCATGTGAAGGCAGAGCACCATGTACCAGAAGGCTTGGTGGAACCCTGAGTGGTCCTAGAGTGGAAGTGGGATGGGATATCCATGTATTTCGTGACGGGGATCCCATGTACTTCCAGAGGACACGACTCCATCGGGGTTATTTTCGACTGACTCACCAAGATGGCCCACTTCTTACCTATCCGAGAGCAGGGCTCAGTGGAGTTCTTGGGACGCCTCTACCTTCAGTAGATCATACGGATTCATGGTGTTCCATCGTGTATCATCTCCAATTGAGATGCTCACTTTACTTCCTGGCTTTGGAAGGGGTTTCAGGAAGAATTTGGGAAGCAACTACTCCTGATCACTGCTTTTTATCCTCAGACGGATGGCCAGACGGAGAGGACCATTCAGACTCTCGAGGACATGCTCCATGCATGTGTCCTCAACTTTGGTCGCAGCTCGGAGGATCATCTACCCTTGGTGGAGTTTGCGTAAAACAACAGATACCACTCCACTATCGGGATGGCACCATACGAGGCATTGTACGACTGACCATACAGATCACCTTTGTGCTGGACTGACCCGGGGGAGTCAGCACTCGTCGGACCAGAGATGGTTCAGGCTACGATAGAGAAGGTGCAGATCATCCAAGAGCGGATGAGGACTACACAGAGCAGATAAAAGTCCTATGTTGATAGGAGGCAGAGACCACTGGAGTTCGAGGATGGTGACCAAGTTTTCTTATGGGTCTCACCTCGACATGGATTACGTAGATTTGGCTAGGGGGGAAAGTTTTCTCCGCGAATCATCAGACCAATACAGGTTCTCAGCAGGGTAGTCGAGGTGGCTTATCACCTAGCCCTTCCACCTCAGTTGCACGAGGTGCACGACGTCTTCCACGTATTTCAGCTGAGGAGATACGTGCATGACCCGACGCATATCATTGATCACGGGGAGCTGGACATCGATGACGGGGAGACTTTTGTAGAGGTCCCGGTGCAGATCGAGGAACAACAGTAGCGGGTCCTTCGTGGACAGTCGATTCCTCTGCTACGCATTCTTTGGCAGCACGGGAACCTTCAGGAGAGCACATGGGAGCAGGAAGCTCAGATTTGTGCACAATATCCTCATTTGTTTCCCCAGTTTGTGATATAACTTTACGGGGACGTAAATCCCTAAGGTGGGAGTAATGTAAAGTCCCAGAAATTTCAAGGAAATTTTTTTTCTTAAATACTTAGGAATTTTATGAGTCTGTGTCTTCTAACGGTGCCTTATTCTGAGGCCCGGTGTGCCAGGAATCAATTTCTGAAGTTTAGCTTGGGTTCGTTCAGTAAACGAATGAGCGGGTTTTTCTATCTTTTGAACCGGTGCTCAGAATTGAAATCTAAGGGCACTGATGAACTCGCAATGCCGATAATTGCTTAAGAGGACCTTTACCGAAATTTCATTTGCACGGGAGGAGAAGTTCAATTTTGTGGTTTAAATAAGAAGTGAATAAAAATTGTGGAACAATTTTTATTCTTTACCTAAAGTGGTTTTATCCTACATGGGAAGTTAGGATGGGACCCACAAACTCCTAACTACCCATGTGAGGATAATTGTGAGGTGGGTCCCACACGAGCCCCAACAATTCACATTCCCTAAACCCCTTAAACCTCCCATTAAACTCCTTTATTTAAGGTTGACAACCCCCTTGAGTTTATTTTAGTAACTCTTCCTCTTCTCTCCCTCTCTCATTAAATCTTGCCAAACTATCACCTAATTAATTAGACAACTCATGGTTTAATTAATTATGTGAATTGGAATTTGAATTTTGTAATTTTGAATGCATGGAAAAATAAAATAAAATAAGGAGAAGACTTATTTTTTTTGGGTTAGTTTTGTTGTGTGAGGAGGAATTGGGAGAATGCTAGTGTTTTTGAAGAACTTCATCCTCAACGAAGAACGCCAACTCTCTGACGAAGAACATAGACTCGGTGACCCCGAATTATCCATCCTCTTATTCCTCCGCGACAAGGGAGGAGGCACCGACGCGATAACTCACCAACGAATGACGTCCACCTTGTTTTCTTCTCTCCGTGATAAAAAGGGGAGACACTGCTTCCTCCTCAGATGCCCTCCATCGAAGTCTACGAATCCTCAACTCATGACGCCGTCAACCACGATGCCGACGTTCATCAACATTTATCAAGGTATGGGATATATTCAATTTTAATGTATTAAAATTGTTATTTGGATTGTCATTGAGCATCTGGTTTACCTCGGCCATTTTCTATCGCTTTATGCGGAGGGCACGGGCCGATGGAACACAGCCCGACGACCCTCCATTGAACTTTTTTATTTTATTTAGAATTGACAAGAAAAGGTGGAGGTGGCATGATGCCGTTGCGCCGTGTCGGGAACGCGACAAAGGAGGCCGGCACCGTCGCACCGGTTGTGCGTGAAAAAACGCGGCCCACTACATGGGCTGGGCGAAGACGAGCGGAAAATTCCCCCACCCCCATCAGAACCCGCTCGGCCAGCCGACTGAGCCATCCGGGTCGCACGCCCAGCCGGGCTGCGCCAGGCCGGGCCGAGCCAGGCCGCCCCGCACCAGGCCACGCCGGACCGTGTCGGGCTGTGCAGGGCCGCGCACCGTCGGACCGGGCCGCGCCCCGCCGGGCCGGGTCGTGCAGCTTCGGGATGGGCCGCGCCACTTCGGGTTGGTCTGCGCCCCTTCGTGTAGAGTTTTGTTTTTCTTCAGACCTGTCTGACACCTCGACTGGGTGGAACCCATCATACTAGGTCTACCAGACCCGTCGGCCCACTAGGCTAAACGGGTCGGGCCCGTTATTCACTTAAACGTGATCAACTTAAGGACCGCACATCCGATCGACGCGCTGTCTACGGAAATGGGACTCTTTCAATGAGACGGTCCTTTTGTGATACACTGTGTGAGTTTTGGATAGCTTTGGATATCGTACGGGTTAGAAATGAACGTATTTCTAACCGGGCCCCTGGGACGGAAAAGCCATTATCTCTCAGACCGGGCGTCTGATTGACGCGCTATCAGTCACGTTGAGATCCTATTGATGAGATGGAACTTTGGGATAAATCAAAGCTAGAATTACTGATAGTTGATGTATCTACCCCCTTGGCTCGTGGAGTGGACCCTCCCGGGATCAAGCATGCTATGTGCGGGAACCCTAGAGCTGGTTGTGACTACGACAACGATGACGACTATACTTGGATCCTATGTGGGTTCGGCAGCGAGGACGATTGTACTTGGTTCCTCTGTGGGTTCGGCAGCGATGACGACTGTACTTGGATCCAACGTGGGTTCGACAGCGATGGTTACTGTACTTGGATCCTATGTGGGTTCGGCAGCGACTACTTTGGTACTTGGATCCTACGTGGGTTTGGAAGGTGAGATGATTCAGAGGCTATATATATCATCTCCATCCTCTTCGTGTGTAGTATACCTTTGTGATATGAGTCTTGTCTTTCAATCAATATACTCGATACGATTGACTTACTTTCATATGTGGACTGGGTTGTGATTTCCTGTGTGGACTGGGTTGTACTTGGGCTCTTGAGTTTGAGCCGAACTTGAATTGATGACTTAGGTATATGTATGGGCATATACCTAAGTATATTTGGTTGATACTTCATGTTTATATCTTTTATTTGTGGTATATCCTTTGTGGATTCTGGGAGACCATTGGGAGTCTCGGGGTCCCTACTGAGTATCGTATACTCACCCCTGCACAGGATTTTCCTACACTACGTTGTGTTGGATGCAGACGACAGACAGTGCTGATCGAGGTGGAGGCTTGTGGAGCTGGATGGTACCCAGAGGTGGATCACTTGGCGGGACATATACAGAGCGGATGGTCGGACCCGAGGAGCCATGGAGACTATCTGTACCCACCCTTCAGGTTGGATTTCCGGAGGATGACTCAGTGTTGTTATTTTAGTTTACTGTTGCTATACATTCCTTCAGTTGTACTATAATTTTAGTTGGGTTTGTATTCTGGCCCATTTACTTTCTAGCACATACCTTTGTATTCATTTTACTTAGTGTTTACATCAGCTTGCGTACGCTGTTGTGTTTTTTTACATATATAAAGGAAATTCCTACCCTTTTTCTCAAGATTTACGCCTTTGGTTCTAGTCGCCAGCCCCTGGCCTATGGAAGACGGGCTTGGGGTAGTCACATCATTGGCCCTGAGGATGGGTCATGACAAATTGGTATTAGAGGAGTCGGTTCTACCACAGAACTTAGGACTATGATAATTTCTTCCTGTGAAGCAATAGTGCTATGGGTATTTAGTGTGGTTGTCAGTCCAGGGAGTCCAGTGTTGGTGTGGTGGCCGATGTATCTATACACCAAGACCCTGACTTCATATTTTTGACTTAGTGCTCGAAAACACTGATTTCATGTGTGTTTCAAAAGTTTTCATTGTGATTACTTTGTGTCAACTCACTAGGTATATTGTATTAAACGTGGAGCACAAGTTTCTTTTTAGGATGGCCCCATGAAGGAAGCCAACAAGGGTTCCTAGTTACGCGCGAGATGGCAGCCCACCGAGCGATGAAGCCTCGGTGCAGGTCCCCATTACAGCGAAGGCAGCATCGGTTCCTCTACCTGTTGGGCCACCGATACCACCAGCCCCAGCAGCGGAGAGTGCACGCTGCTTGATTGCACTGCATGAGTTTCAACGATAGAGGACACCTAGGATTCACAGAGAAACGGACCCTTAGGTAATCGAGGATTGGCTGGAGGCTATTTTCCGAGTCTTCGGATTGGTAGAGACACCAGCAGATCTTATGGTGATCTTTGCCACGAGTATCCTACACGCAGTAGCAGGTAGATGGTGGAGCCTGATGCTCCAGGTGCACGACGAGGCATCTCTACTTTGGACGGACTTAGAGAGCCTCTTTCACTCGGAGTTTGTTCTAGCCACCCTCCATGCGGTGTGCATCCAGGAGTTACTACCGATGCGGCAGGGCAGCATGACAATAGCCCTATACCCGGCGAGGATTACCGACCTCTCGCGCTACTCCACGGACATGTTACGGGACCCATTCTTCTGGGCCCGAATCATCAAGCAGGGACTGAGGCATGATATCAGGGCTTCGATGATCTCCCTAAGAATTTCGATTTAAGTTGGAGTACTGGAGAGAGCCCTTCTTGTGGAGAGATTCCTTGCTTAGCCTACGCCAGCAGCGAGGCCTACAGCAGGACGACACATAGCGGAGTCTTCTACAGACAGTAGTAGACAGATGTCGCAGAGGTCCAAGAGGACTAGTCCATCAGGTGGACGACCTCAGGATACTAGTTCGGAGGTGCGGGGTACACGCATCAGAGCTAGTCATATGAGAGGCAAGTAGTGCTATGCATGCGGCGGGCAAGGCCACATGGCCCATGACTGCCAGACCCGCCATGCAGAGAAGCATCAAATGGTTGAGGTACCACCCCGGCATAGGTAGAGGTTCGACCGTGGTGGTCTGCAGGGAGCAGGCGGACGAGGTAGAGGAGCTGGCCGAGTAGTGGGTGGTGGGCGATGCTTTGAGGCTCTACCACCACCACAACCAGGAGGTCCACCCCGACCACAGGGAGCTAGCGGACAGAGGTAGGATCAGCTTCAGGCAGTGGAGTCTTACGACCACAGCTCACCTGAGATGATTCGTGGTACTATCTTTGTCTACTCCAACCTTGTTTCAGTTCTTATAGACACAGCAGCGAGTCATTATTTTATTGCCGCTTCCCTTGTTCAGAGTTCGGAGATTCCGACGGAGCCGTTGGCTCGATCCTTGCGGCTAAAGACTCCTACGGGAGCATACTCGACAATTACACACTAGTTCCAGCAGTGTGATCTTACTCTAGGAGGCGAGAGATTCAGTTGTGATCTTCTTGATGTATCGTCGAGGCCTTACGACGTCATCTTGTGCATGGATTGGTTATCTACAGTCCACGCTCAGATCGACTGTATTAGGCGCAAGGTGTGGTGTGTCTGCACAGATGGGAGAAGGTTCACCTTCACCGGCGAGAAGGGATCCTTTGTAGTGTAGGATGGAATTATGTAGAGGAGAGGGCAGCCGATCACACATCAGTTAGCTGGTCTCATACTCGTAATTGTTGATGTGCGGAGTCCGAGTGATCACACAAGTAATCAGTCAGCCACCACTGCCTACTAAAATTAAGTATTCTCTTTTATATTATATCATAAAAATTATACTTTGAAATGAAATATGAAAGTAAAAAAGTTTCTATACTATTATAAAAAATAAGCAACAACTTATTACAAGTGTTTTAAAACTTGTTTCTATGATTTTTCTTAAATGGAACCAATTTCTTAGAAAATATATTTTTTTGGCCTAAATGACTTGGAAGAAAGTCTTTTTTAAAGTTTCACTTTATAAAAAATAATAAATTACTAATTGGTAAATACAAATTTTAAAACAAATAAGATGTTTCCATTGATCACAATGTTTTCCAAAAACTTGTTTGATAAAAAACTATTTATAAAAACTAATCATAATAACATAAAAAACCATTTTACCTATTTTCTCAAAATATAAAACTTTTAAAAATCATTTCTAAAAATTTTTGGAAACAATTGAAAATCAAGATCTCAATTTTTTTATTTAAAGACCATTCATAATCATTTGAAAAGTAAACCACATAAATAAGGAAGAATCTACACGAGGAAAAACCGATATTCTCAAGTCATTCAATAATAAGAATCAAAGGGAAAGTACATATGTGCCAATAAATAATCCAAGAAACAAGGGATATAATAAGATCATAATGTAAATCCCCTAAAATTATCTAAAGTATCCTAATTTCATGGGATCTACCCTAGGTCCTACAGTGAGGCTATCCTAGATTTTTCTCAACAGACCAACCTTCCAATATATTTTTCATCCTATAACAACCAACCGACTATCTTGGACCCAACCTCATTAGAATGGAACTCCCCATATATGCCTATCACTAACTAGAGGGGACACCAATAGTGTGAGGCTACCTAGTGCAGAGAAAGGTTATACTCCCACATAGCTACCCGGGTTCCCGTGACTAGTCAAAATAGAGATGAGCACAATCAATCAACCACATGAACCACATAAAAATGATTTGAAAATAACTCACACCTCACCTCACATACCATCAGTATAAAAGAGTTACATAATCAACAAATACAAGCACCATATATGATGCATAAAAAATCCCCTCACGGGATTACAATCCACCACAGGAACACAATAATCACAAGTGGCCTCAAGAGTGTTACACAACATTTAAGATAACTCATTTTCTAAAAAATTGCATATATTTCATTTCATTAAAACAAGTTTGGAATGAAAAGAAATTTCATCAAAAAAAATTGAAACATTAATGTGAACTCACTCCTCCAATTTTTTAATTCCCATTCTTAACATTCAAAGTCATAACATGTTCCAAAATAAAATCCACATGGGTTAATGTACCCTTTTAAAGGTTTCAATTTCAATTTTTTATAAAAAATCCCCTCATGGATCATATATAAAAACCTACCTGGAAAATAAATCACATTTAAAAAATGATAATTTAAATGCACATAATATAAAGTGATGGAAAAGAAACACTAATCTCAAAACATGTCTCTTTTGATGATGTACAGTCGAATACAACCTTTTATGATTACATTTATATGAACCTTCACATAAATATATAAGCACACCTAGACTTAATGTTCATATAATAATGAAAATAAGTCAATATGTAAAAAGGGGTTCTTATATATATTCCCATATATTCATTATAAGTAAATTAGCTTCAAAGTGTCGCAAGACACCCTAAATAACAAAGAGGGAACTAACAATCATAAAACACCTAATTAAAATTGGTCCAAAATTAAAAGGCATAAGAAAAACTACCTTAAATAGTTTCAGGTTTTCCTAAATGGTTTGAATCCCTTCACTTTCGGTGATAAATACCAAAGTAACCAATAGAAAAGCTCGGAACAACCATCACACACCCTAATAATGAATGGAATCCTAAACAATAGGTAAAAAAAATGACCTAGGGTTTTGAATATTTTAAGGGAAAACATGGAGAAGAGTAAAATTATAAAAAGAGGAGTAAGAAAATAAGTGGAGGCCTAATCATGGGATATCAACTAAAAATATTCATGAAATATAGGGGAAATCATAAGGAGAACGATCTCGCCGGAGGAGGGAGAATATGCAAAAAATAAGAGGGGGCTTGGAATCAAATAACACAAGGGGGAGAGGGGAGAGGGGAAAATAAATAAGGTGAAGGAAAAAAGAAAACAAAATTTAGAAATTAAGAATTAATTTTTAACTGGATATGAAGCACAATTTAGGCACACAATTCACCAAATTGTGTGCCAACCATGTCCTCCCTACTGGACAAGAACGGGGGACCCACATGGTTACCACTATGAAATCACATTATTGATCTGGCCATGCTTACACCCTGAGATTCAAATATGTCAAATATAGACCCCTCATGAATGTTCATTTCATGATTACTCCAAATGGTGTAAAAATAATGTTCAACGCCACTTCCCTTAGAATTTTAATATTCCTACTTGAAACTCTCATAAACCCATGATGTCTCCACATTTAATTTAATTAATTATTTAATTAATTAACACCACTATGACTGGGATGGTTTCAAAAACTCCCAACCACAATACTTTCTTCCCCCATAATGTCTTAGGTGAGAATTATAGGTAAAAAACGAATGGATTTATAAGGCTAACTCTCAAGAAATACAAAAAAACTTGAGCAACAAAACATACTAAAAACTAGAACAAAAAGTTCTCAACTAAACTCAAGGTGTAACTATAAAAAAATGGAGATAAAACATTAGCCTATCCACTGTTCATAAATAATCTAAAATGGTGGAATAACTAGTATATTATTATGACAAATAAGAGAAATTCACTGAGCAACAAAATTCCAAAATTCTCCAATGTGAATAAAAAATACCCATTTTTCAAAGGCAACAAAAAGAAACTAGATCCAACCCAAAAGGAAAGTAATACTACTAAAAAATCCCACGGGATTACAAAACCTATTTATGAAACTCAAGGTGTCAAAAAACTATGAAGAGTATGAACACAATACCTACCTTCTTAAAAATGATTTGGATATAACATAATGTGTTGGACTGTTATTGAAGGAAATTATGACTAGAGGGGGTGAATATTTATTTTAAAATTTAATGAAAAAAACAATCAAATTTAATAGAATATTAATTTTTAGTGAGTGGTATGTTCTTGAATTATGTTTCAGTAGAAATAAAAAGAAAGAACATAATATTTTTAGTTTTTATGATCACAGAAATCCTAATCAACTCTTAATCTCCTATATTCCCTGAGTAGACTATTACCCACTAAGAAACACACTTTTAAAGGAGTGAGAACCTTGTTACAAACCCTTCCATTTTAAAAATCTAAAGGAACAACCTAGTGTTGATATAGTAGACCAACCTGGTTTGTTATATCTAAATTTTGATTTAGAGTCACAACCCTAACATACTTTTAGGAGGTGAAATAACCATATAATGTGAATACTTTCTTTTTATTAGAAAATCATAAACTAGACACGAATAAATTAAAACAAAAAGAAATAGATATCATGAATTAAACAAATATAGGGAAAATAATATATTATCTGATTGTTGAAAAATTTTAAGATCGATGATCATTGATCACATTTAAGAAAAAATTTCAATGATGAAGTCCTTTAATGATCACCACAAAAGTGCAGAAGTTACAAAAGATCATGAATATTTTTAGAGAAGTTGAATACTAATGATGAATCACAAGTTATCTGAATGAATGAATATGTACAAGAATGTTTTTTAATTCCTTGAAAGAGTCTCCTGGATCATTAAAACTGAGATCTACTAAGTGGGTTTACATATCCAATATATTCATGACACTAATTAGTGTAAATAAATAAAAATAAAATGAATATTACCTTTGTTTGTTAAATCCACACTAAATGACATATATGCAATCAAGATTTATATTTCTCCATTAATTATTAATATAAAACTATTAAAATGTTATGAAATCAATTGTAAACAATTAAAAATTATAAAACAATTGAAAAAAATATAATCTTTTATATTATATTTATATAAGAATTATTAGAAAAAATAAAGCATCATATAACATAAATCTGCATGTAAAAATGTACATTAAATAATGTTAACAATTATGTTTACATACTCTAAAAATATATTTCAACATAAAATTATAAAACCAAAACAAAAAGAATTTATTTTTCACTATATTAATTGAAATAAGAAATAAAATTTATACACATAAAATATTAGCTAATGATTTCTTATTTTTGCTGGCATTTACTCATGACCCACTATTAAAAACAAAGATCAGTGGCACATAACATACTACTAGAAAAGACAGTGGTGTATTATTAACTACCATTTGAAATGTTAAAAAGTGTCTTAATTAATAATAGGATACTATTTAAAATTCAAGAATAAATAAATGCATCCAACCGAAACAAAAATTATTCTTTTCCACTAAGAAATAAAAGTCATCAGGAGAAGCAAATTTTTTTTACTACCATCGGATGACCAATGGTGATTCGTGTCTCCCTATTGAAGATACCCAGTGGTGACTCATGACCTACCGTTAGCAGTGTCCAATGGCATCTCACCAAAAAAAAATTACAAACACCAAAATAAAATGATAGATGAATAATATATGGATAATAGATAAAATAAAAACTACTAAATATTAAATGGAAAAGATATTTCATACATAAAAAAACTAACTGAATAAAAAAATAAAAATGACACATCATCTAATAAAATAAAGGTGGATAGATCCTATTGGATCTTGAAAATTCTTCTTCCAATTAAAAATAAAAAACAAACTCAAGCAGAAAGAATAAGATAACTAAAGTAGTAAAAACAATAAAAAACATAAAATAAACACCTAAAAAAATTATGATAAAATTAAAACATAAATAAAAAATAAACTACCAAAGAAAAAATTAAGGGGGTAGATATCGATGGAGCCACGTCCCAGAAATTGTAAAATAAGAATAAATAAAGAAACTTGTGGAAAAAACCCACCATTGGTGTCCACCAATGAGTAATATAACTCCCCATTTTAAACTCAGAGGTATCTAATAGACCGACTGTTGGGTTCCAATGGTGGATCGTGAATCACTCTTGGTATCCAATGGTGACTCATGAATCACTGTTGATATGCAATGGTGAATAACTGAGTATTCACCAAATATAATTTGAACTTGTCAAATACTTTTGGGTCTACGAGAATTATGAGTTGAATATCCCTAAAAAACATATGATGAAAACAATGTCAAGATAACTATTTTCTCAATAAAATAACCATGAAGTGATTTTAGGAAAAAATACATTAAGTTATTAAGTCTTGAAGAAACATGGTTAGAAATGATAGAGACACCATGACGATGTCCAATAAACTGAATAACCTTAGACATTCAAGGAAGATGATAGAAAGATAAGAAGGAGAAACACATGAAGATAAAATGGAACACTCAAGTTCAAAAATGAGAATGTGCAAGATAATGTAAAGAGATCAAATTGGGGAAAATATTAGATATAATGAAGGATATTTACCCACCACTACTGTCTAATTATTTATTAATGGATTAACAATGTATATATAAATTAGGCCTCACATTAGTTTGAAGAAGCAGTGGTTGAGCAGTATATCAAAAAAAATTCACTAATTGTTTGTGTGAATTGAAACATAATACACATGCACTGGGTGACCTAGACTAATCCATTGTTCTCTCTAGGTACAATACCATGGGTATTATACATGGGCCCACATGTGACCTTGATGCACTATGAAAACTAGATACATCATTCTTCTTATGGGCTACCTGTGGTAGGATTTCCCATGGGGATGACCAAATGGGACCCCTAAGTGGTTGAGAACTAGTCACCTAGCTCACAAGGAAGGACAATATTTTTCCATTTACATTTTATAAAAAAAATAATTTTAATTTATAAAAAAATATATAGAAAAATTATATGATTTTCAAAAATAATATTATAAAAACATATGTGATTGTTTTTAGAACATGTAATTAAAAACAATTGAAAATTTTATAAACTTATTAATACGTGTAATTAACATATTATTAATTAATTAAAACGATTAACAATTTATTAGTGCTAATTAATGGAATAAATAAATAAAAAAATAATTTAATAAATTTTTAATAATATTAATTTATCAAAATAAATAGAACTATTAAATTATTTTAAAAAAATTAAATACTAACATAATGTTTACATCCATCTTTGAAGGCTCTCTAGATACCACTCCTCAGAATAATGATTCATGGTAATATCAATGGAAAGTGTAACCCAGTTTCATCTATATTCCAATGAGCAAAAAAACTACACCGAAAGTATCCCTGTATGCTCTCTATGATATTCCCATTTCCAAATAAAAAAACATCACCTATAACGGGAAACCACATGAGAGAATCTACAAACATAATAAAAAAGGGAATGAACAATTCCCAAAAGGAATACCACTCCTAATGGAAAACCAATGGATAACCTAAGTAAACATTGGGATAGGTATTCCATAAGCCAAAAATTCTCCAAAACCAATAAGATAAAATTACAAAGTGGGTTTTCCTCCAAAAGAGACATAATCCAATGCTCAAATAAACAAACATCCCAACTAGAACTCATGGAAAAGATTCCATGGAAAAATTATCCTTACTAATCTATCCATTAACCAAAACCCATAAGTCTAAGACACTACACCCAAAAATCTCTAAATGGGCTCCAAAAGAAACAATAACTCAAGAATACCCAAAGTACCACTCTCTAAAAAACAAAAAACACATTTCACTTCACTCGAAGTATGAGAATTGATAATGAAATGAAGAAGGAACCTTAAGGTAGATACTCTAAATTCATACTAGAATAATCTATGAGTGAGTGGGGATCACATAAAATAGCTCAAAAAATATACACTCATGCAGTCATGTCCCCAAAAACATATTAAACTATCCCAAAACACACAGATAACTATACAAAATGCATCCTTTATTAAAATAATAAAATCCATCCTAAAATATCATTTTTGAATTCTATGCACCAATAAATTGGGTCTTCTTTTTTTCAAAACAAAAACATCATTCAGGTTTCGAAATTACACAAACACATTCAAATTTAAATCATATTTCAAATCTCATACCTTTTTAAAATACACTCATCAAGGGTAAAATCCCAAACATGTCACAAAAACCAATATGGAAATCCTTAGTTCCCCTTAAAATAGGAAACCCATATTTTAAAACACTATATGCATTTGGTTAGAATACCAATAACACATAATTTTGTTCCAAATTACAAATGAAATCCACTATTTCAAAAAAAACATACAAAAAACAAATCCCATTTTACAAATAATCCCTTAGTCTTTACCTTAAACCAAAAACCATTTTTCCTTGTGAATTCCTTTTTTTCAAACAAAAAAAACACATTTCACATCACCTAAAAAATATAATTAAAGAAGGTATAAATCAAGACTTAACCAAAATATAATCCAAAGATTCTAACATATCACAAGATAAACTATGACTCGTATCTCACTGCCCAAATACCTAGGGTAATCCAAGAGTCATGCAATCTAAGTAAAAAAATATCCAGGATGTTGAACCATACGTGACATGGACAAATGGCTGATGACTATATTCCAATCATGCATTAATTTCTATAGAGTTTCTAGAATCTTGTGTTTGTTTGTCGCGTGGTTTTCAAGCCTTACAAACTAACCTCACATCTTCACTTCCTTCTTCTCTACCATACCAAAATTTCACAAACTATTAACATAGAAACTCAAGACATTCCATTTAGGATCAACCACCACCACCGCTATAGTCATCATCCATAATCATATAACTTCATCAAATGTAAATCCAAAATCAATGAAAAATCTAAATTGCCCATGGAAAATCAAGGATCAGGGTGAAAAAAAGATCATGACATGCTACTCGCACCTACCTCTCAATTCCCAACAACCTAATTTCTACGATAATAACACCCAAAGTAACAAAGGGTGTTCTTAAGTATTATGATTTTATGGAATAGAATCTCCCATGCTATGATACCATTTTTAATGAACCAGTCTTACCCATCACTCTAACAGATTCTCAAACTAGCCTTCCTCTATTATGAAGGGCATTACCAATCCCTACAGGCTGAAAACTAGTTATTGAGAATCAATGGAACAAAATTAGGAATGGTTTCTCCCAATAAATAAATGAAGGTAAAGAAACATGAATATAATAAAAATATAGCATAAAACATCCTTATATCATATGTATATTCTGAAACAGAAAATAAAAATAAGAAATAAGTAATATAATATCAAAACTATGGAAATAGTCAAACAATAGCGATCACGAAAAACCTACGACTTCATAATTGAACCCTCTCTTGCAATTAAAATACACCATCCTATAAATGTTTTCATCACCTCGCTAACTGATATAGATACCCTCCATATGTAGAAAGTGATAAAATCCTATGTGTCCAGTGAAATAAGGTAAACTATATAAAAACTAAACAACAAAAATAACAATGTCCTTGTGACTATACAATTCACTACCCAACAATCAATAACCACAATGCCCCATGGGGGAGAATAAACGATAGGTTCAAACTGTAAATTGAAATGATAATATATGTAAGATCACATAAGCACTCATTAAGTATAACTCCCTCATTTTCAGGTAATTAACCCTTTATTTATGTATTTTAAGTATATAAAGTAAGTGGGTTATATTTTAGGAGGTTTAAAAGAATTATGGAAAAAATTTGGGTACTTTATAGAGGTTCAAAATTTGATCACGAGTATTAGAAATTGTGAAACACCTCACAGGAAACCGTTGAACTAAAATAGTGGGTTTTGGGTAAGTGCATGGTTTGGCCAAACTGTGTGGCCACCCAGGAGAAACCATGTGATTTTGGAAAGAGGTGTTTAGCATGGTTGGAACATATCTTGTCAAACCATGAGATCCAACCATGCGAGGGTGTTCGGGGGAAGTATATAACACACATTTTTTTCACAAGGTTTTCTAAACTATACATGTTAACCTTTAAACATTTAAAAATAGATCTGAATTTTGTGGATATAATATGATATACACCATAAGCCATTAGTTTTTCCCTAAACAGGTCCTAAATTGAATTTTTCTCTATCTTAGGGATTTGGAGACCCTTCCTATTGATTAAATAGTGATCTATTGGCGAATCATGGGGCATTGGAGGTTTAATTCCTTGGTATGTGCCAATTCCAAGTAGTTTTCCTTACTTTCCATCTTTTTCCCTCTATTGTATTCATGACTCTAGTCCTTTGGGAGATAGATTCTTGTTCTTTTATTCTAATAATAATGATATTTGGTCGTTTTGTTTTAGGGGAACAATATATAATGACGTTTGAAGGTGTTTCAATCCATTTAGTTGAATAATTTGTGACGTTCTTCCTTTTTGCATAAGTTTATGAGGTAGTGACTTCACTCTTGGATCCACTTAGTTATAACTCAAATGATTGATTTCAAATTGATGGAATTACTTTAATTGAATTTTGAAATTGATTTGTAATGCTTGATAGAAACCCTCCTTATAGATGGTTGGTGAAATTATGAAAATTGGTTGTTTTGTAGAGAGTGAAATTTGTTACGTGGGTTTAAAATGATGAGTTTGAAATGGTTATTTTGTTTTGATTTATGAAAATGGTTTGTCGAAACGTTTTCAATAAAAGGATTATTTTGTTAGGAAAAATTAATATTTTGTTTGGAATTGTATTTGGAAGAAATGGTTGGTGTGTGTTCATTTTCATTGGTGTGACCTTATGGAATGGGGTGTGTTCCATTGGGGAACTTAGTATATGGTTACCTTGTGATGACTTGGTATATCAACAAAATATCAATAATGAGTATGATACTATCATCTAGTAATAAATATCTGGATGTGTGGAATAGAATAGGTTATGCCAAATGGATTGAGAAATGGTTTGAATGACTTGTTTGGTTTCATTCCATGAAATTTATTTTTCTTATAAATGGTTTTAGTTTTGATAGAAAATATTTTAAATTTTTTTATATAAATTGTTTTATATCAATGTGATAACATGTTCTATCCTAGTGTCCTGAGTAGGGAAGTCATTGGGAAAATTTTGTTGGGTTTTAAACTCACCCACTACTTGGGTACTTTTGTGTGTATGTAGATGTTGTACATAAAGACACGAATAAAGGAAAGGTATCCTAGTTCTTTAGGGATGGATCATGAATCCTTGGGAATGGATTGTTGAGTTGGAGATTTGAGCTTAATGGGATTGTTTTTGGATGTTCTAGTATTTTTTGGGTTGTTGTTTTTGGTCTCTACTTTGTGAAATGATATGTTTAATAGATGTAGCTTAGTTTTATTATCAGTTGGTATTAGTTTGAGTTGTATTTCATTTTACTCATGCATCATATAGTGGTTTTGGGTTATATTTTTGTTGTCTTGGTTGTTTTATTTTCAAATGGAAAATAATCCATTAATTTTTTATGAATCCATTAACATTTAAAGTCACCCTTTGGTGTCTTGGTGATGTCACAAAAGCCTGGTAATTTCATACTTTATTATCAATCCAATGAGTAGGGGGAAGAGGCTATAGATAGCCACAACAACTTGCTGAAACTAAGCCGTCTCTTTCATATTACATCACAAAAAAATAGTTTTAAATACAATAGAAAAGTAAAAAATTTAAGATACTATTATACAAAATAAGAAAAAAATATTACTAGTTTTCTAAAAACTATTTTCGAATATTTTTCTTAAAAATAAAAAATGCTAGGAAACATATTTTTACTAGCCTAAACTACTTGTCCAATGAACCATTTTAAAGCCCTACTTAAAAACCATTTCATAAATGCATCGTTTAGAAATAAACATTATAAAACTCATAATTGGATTCATTTATCATACAGTTTTACAAAACATTTTTCGAAAACTAACTATTTATAAAAACTAATAACAATGACTTAAAAACTAATTTTCTTCACTTTTATCATAAGAGAAAACTTTTCAAAATCATTTCTAAAAATAGTATGGAAATAATTTAAATTTGACATTCCACTTTACTTCATGAAAAATATTTCTCAAACTATTTTTGAATCATTTGAAATGTAAACCACACAAATAATTTAGAAAACACACAATAAGGAAACACTATGCTAATGTTATTCAATAAAAAGAAAAAAATTACAAGTACATATATTCCATGATATAATCTAGGAAACATAGGATAAAAGAAAAGAAAAAGGGAAACATCTTAAAATGATCAAAATGATCCTTGTGTAAAGGGTTCTACCCTAGTCTTAGAGTGAGACTGTCCTAGAGTTCACTCAATGAGGAATATTTCAGCAGATGTTGGGTCTAATAACAACCTGCTGGCTAGCATTCAAACATCCTTATCAGAATAGAACCCCCATATATCCCTATCAAAAATTAGATAGTGCACTAGTAGTGTGTGGAAATGTAGTGATGTAGAATTATAGGCTCCCACTTAGCTATATGAGTTTCCATGACCAGTCAAAATAGAGTTGATCAGAATCAATCAACCATATACACCACATGAAAATATTTGAAAATAACTCAAACCACACCTCCCGCATGCTTACAAGAAAAATCCCATAATCAAAAAATAAAAGTATAAAATGTGATGCATAAAAACAAAATTCCCCTCGTTGGATTAAAAACCACTAGGGGCACACCAGAATCACAAGGGGGTTTACGAGGGCCACACAATATTTATGAAAACTCATTTTCCAAAAAAATTACTAATGGTTCATTTCATTAAAACGTTTTTTAATCCACATTAATTTTATCAAAACATTGTTGAAATCTAATGGGGAACTGATCCTATCTTTTCTTAAAGTTCCCTTTGAAGGAATTCAAATCCATATTGAGTTTCAAAATAAAATCTACATGGGTTACCTCAGCCATTTGAAATCATCCAAACCAAGTTGAACTTTTAAAACACATCCAACAATTTTAACAATTAGTTTGAAATCCATTTAATTTCAAAAAAGTTTTTTCAAAATTCAATACAATACTCACCATTTCATTGAAAAAAAAATCATTCCTTAAAAACCCAAAGAGGAATTTCCAAAACCACATGCAATGGATTCACATCTCATGCCAAGGTTTTAAAATCACATTTATTTTATTATTTCCCTCATGGATCAAATATATATTATCATACATGGATAATTAATCACCTTTAAACAATAATAATTTAATATAATATAATAGAAAGTAGAATAAAAGAAACACATACCTCAAAACATGTCACTTTTGACAATGGTCACTCAGATCCACCATTTTATGCATACATGCATATTCACTTTCACATACATATAAGCACACCTAGCCCCAATGTGCATATTTTAATGACCATAAGTGAATATATACAAGGGGTTCCTTATATATATAACCATACATTCATATACATATAATTCAACATCAAATAGCTGCAAGAAACCATAAATAACAAATAGGGAACTAAAAATATCAAAAGTACTAATTAAAATCAGTCCAAATAAAATGGTATAATAAAACATATCTTAAGTAGTGGTTGGTGAGACGAAATGGTTTGAATCACTTCACCTTCCACAGTGAATTTCAAAATAATGCAAAAGGTTAGCCCAAAAGACTCATCATACACCCAGTTAATGAAATAAATATGAAAAAATCCGAACAACCCATTAATATAGGCTTCATCCAAACGAAAAGGGTGATAGAGAGAAGATAAAAACCAAGGAAATAGGAGGTATAAAGAAAGTGGAGTATTTACCTTGGATGATCGACCAAAAATCCCTAAGAAATATTGGAGAAATTATGAGGAGAAGGGAGTTAACCAAAGGCAGTAGTGTAGTCTATAGAGAGAAAGGGGCTGGGTTTCCTACGACATAAGGGGGGTATGTTAGAATGGGAAATAAATAAGAGGGAGGAAAAAATAAATTGAGAAATAAAAATATTTTTTTTAATTGAACATGGTGCATGATTTAGGTATATAGTATACCATATCATATGCCCACTGTGTTTTCCCTACTACGAAATATTGGGTCACATATATAGTTACCCCTATGTAGTCACACAGTTGAGCTAACAATGATAAAACCATGAGTTTTTTCATAGTAAAAGATAAACCCCTCATGCATGTTTGGATCATGGTTACACCTAAATGTGAACACATCATGCACAAAACCAATTCTCCTAAAATTTTAAAATACTAGATTGAAATTGTCATAAACCCACAATGGATCAAAATTAATTTAATTAATTAATTAATTAACACAATCATGGCACGATGGGTGTCACAAAATCACAACTCGACCTACCTGGAGCCATGAACCTGGTCAACTAACCCCATGTGATTCTTATGTTACATTGTTTTCCTTCCCAACACAACACATGCTATTATCCACCATGTTTACTTATCATAGTAATAAATGTCCCCATAGGCCAACACATGTTCTTCACGTTTTCATTGTAGTTACTCACACGCACCATAGGAAACTTCCTCGTAGGTCACCCATCCTGGAAATTTTTTGAAGTGGGTGACCTAGAACTAACATATATATGTACTTTGATTACAATTACATGTGTATAGTTTGATATATACATGTTTTTATCTTACAATATAGTTTTGATACTTCTATGTCCATTTTATTTATATTAATTTCCTTAGAGTATGTGTTGTATCTAAAGGTTATAGTAGTTCCCAATCTATAATGAGAACCTAGAGATACCATAACAGTATTCTTAAATTTATATCCTATGGTCCAAATAAATCATATTTATAGGACACATATGATTTTTTTCTATAAGATTATGGGTGCTCATAATCATTGATACTTCTTCTAATGAAGTTCACACTTGGTGATCTTGAGTAGATGAGATTATTAGAAAAAACCCTCCAATAGGAACACCACATGTTTCAGGTTTCATTGGAAATTACTATCTATGAAAAAGTGTATTGGTATCCTAACTTAGGATTATTACCAATGTGTTCCATTTTATCATGTACATTGATTTAATGAAAAACCATGAAGTTGAAGTCGTGGAGAGGTAGCACGTATTGGGTGCATCATTTGTGGAATGAAATTGGTTGAATGATCAAGATAGAATTTGTCGCTTTTGAGTTAAGGAAGAGATATCTCTTTCCTAGTTTATCAAGATGGTAATACCTTCATAAATCCATGGTCATGGAATACAAAGTTAAGTCCATCTAGTTAATAAATAAATAATAAAACAATAAAGAATGATGAAACATGTTGTGCATCCTTCTATATGTGACATTTTGATACAACGATATTATATTACACAATGTGTGTTCAAAATAAATGATTTAATTTCTATGAATATTAATTTTCTCTTTAGGGGCCTTCATGGATTACTAGAATCCACTCTTTGTTTATCATTACTATCTGTTGTTATCGAGATAAGGGTTTATAGGGTCACACACAATAGTGTATCCAATAGTCTTCCTTATTCTGGTGAATGTGTATATAGGACATAGTGGGCCTGACCATGGGGTCTGAGATTTGTCCATGTTTTATCAATCAATGAAAAATAAATACATTATTTATTATTCAATTATAGAATAATTAGGATAATTTTTTTTATTAAAAGTATTTACATGTATTATTGTAAATTCCTATAATAATACTATATGAGTGAATATTATTTTAATATTCAAGGTTCGTTTAATATTAGCATGAATTGAGAGTTGAGATAATGACTCAAGTTTATCATGTAATATATTTAATATATATTAAAAGTATGTGGTAAAATATTTATAATATTTACTATGTTGTAATTTTTTATTTATTTCATATTTTGTGGAAGTTAAATATTCAGGGGTCAGGAAACCCTAACTGGGTATTTTAGACACCCACTGTATAAGAATGAGAGGATCCCTATTCCATTGACTATTTATCATTTGATATTGAGGGCTTCCCTATCCTCCTTCATCCTAGAGAGAGAAAGGATTTATCTGAGTTGGAAATGTGAGAACATCTTCACAGATGAAAGGCATGAGATCAAGGCGATCATCAAGATGTAAAAGAAATCATCATAGCTCTGTGATAGAATTTGAAATTCAATAAATAGTGTACTTGTAGATTGTTGAAGTGTGTGTGGATGATGTAGAGGGGTTAAGACTTAGGTCATTTGGGAAATGGCCATCGGTGATTTCCAAAAGATGAGTGCACTTAAATTCAAATGAGATACTCATTCTATTTTAATTTCTATTCTTGGATAATTCACGTGAGACTGTTGGACTATATCTAGGCTTGAATCACCGAAGATGATGAATTTTCATCACTCCAAGGATGAAATGTTTTAAATCACCGGCCCACCTAATTCCATGGTGCACTAATATACCACTAATTGGCATCAAATGGAGAATTTGAATTTTTTGATCCAAGAAAAATTTCTTTTCTCTAAATTTAAGTAGGGGTTTTTAATTTGTTCCCAACAGAATCGACCGTGCATCGATCCAATTTTGATCAGATATGTTATTATAATATGAAAAAAATATGGATATTTTTTGGTTTATTTTATATTAAAATTGAAAATTGTATATTTTATATTTATGTTATTTTATAATGGTGTAGCGACAAATCGATAGAATAAAAAAAATTAATTCAGGAGACACGAATAAATTTTGGACAAGTTCCATCTAGAATGTGGTGGTCAGATCTCCTCCAGTATGTGACATGAATTATTCCACCAGGTGTGAAAAACAATAAAATATTTTTTTTAATTAAAAAAATGTTTCTCACCATATATTTTTTTTAAAAAATTATATAATACTCCAAATTTAAAAAAGTTGTTCACGGATGTCAACTGGACATAAAAAAGGAAATAGCCTTTTGAAAATTACGTTGGTGGTGTGACACCTTATTTTCATAAAAATAAAAAAAAATATATGTGAAGATCACACCCTCTAGCTAGCTCTTTTCTCCACACGCCTATGGTTGAGACCCCATATACTTCCTCATCCAGAACAGCATGACCCCACTACAATCCCCATATGATCCAACATGATATCTCTGCTTGGTCACCGTGAAACCACCACCTCCTTTTCATGACATTGTTCCTTAGTAAGTCCGAGTAGCATCATCATACGAGAGTGTTGATACTTGTGTGCCTTCCATCTAGACAATCCTAAAGGGCACCTTTGACAGCCACTAGCCTCATTCACCGCCATGTCCTGGAGTCCGACCACCAAGACCACTCCCTCCCTCTAGCAAAACTAGGCGCCACGTATGAACCCCCCATATGAGATCCCCTATCTTTTCCCCCTTCCAAATGGATTTCCAACTTCATCCCAACCCATTATAGGGTAGGGCGTGTCGTACAATACTGAAACCAAACAAGGCAGGAAATCTTGGCCCAATATAGGTCAGGGCAGGCCTGGCTAGCCCATAATAGCCCTGCACGGGGTAATTTTGGCCTGAAGCACACTTGTGTGGATCTAGCTTAACCTGTAATGGGCCTGAGAAAGGTTTCAGATCCCATAATAGCATATTATAATAAATCCAAACATTAAGTTATTAATGTTTATATTAATAATAATAAAAATTGTATAATTTTTAAAAAAATCATTTAATTTGGTGTAAAATTAAATTATTTAATTTTTTGTAAATAAAATTAAATTAATATTGGGACTAAATGAGAGTAAATTTTTTGAATTTAATTAATTTTTTAAATTTATTTACTACCTATGACATTAAATTTATATCAATTTTATTTTATCAAGATTTTAATTGACCCATTGATTATAATTGAGCTCTGACTGACCAAGTGAATGTATGGTTAGGTTTTCAATTATTTCATGTGTGTAACATTTGTAATAATTAGTTCATTTTATGATGTTCTGTGGATCACTATTTTAATTCAATATTTATAAGGGTTTTCACATCTATTCTAACCTATATATATATTTAACTTCCTGAGATCTTATATCCTTCATGTGACTATACATTTACATTTCCTGATAACAGTATATGATGCAGACCCAACTAATATGAGACAGTACCCCATATGAGAAGTGAATACACTAGATTGGTAAAGATCAGCGTAAAAGATTGTAGATCTGACTCAGGTATGGTAACCCTAGTTCAATGTTGATCCATTAAGTTTGAAATGGATCGAAAAAGTTTCTATGCTCAAGACCATTGGGATAATTTTATATTCCTATTCATTGTTTATTATTTTATTCATTTTCATGTTTACTATGAAAATACATAAAACAATAGTAAATAATAATTCATACATATGAGATGAATATTATTTTATTAATTAATATTCAGTTCTTAATGTGACATCATAGAATCAACATATTTAATAGACATTTTTTACATTTATTGAGAAATATTAAAAAATCCTTAAAGATATATAATGTTGTACAACCTTCTTCCACTCAAATTTGAACAAAACTGGGTGTACGGGGTGTTCTTCATACATAGTTAACGGTGCCTCCTACTACTGTGGAGTTCTTATCAGAGTATTGATTTGTCTTAAAATAAATTGGTAGAAAATAAGTATTCAAAACTATCATTATATCTTGTTAGAGGAAAACCACTAAGGGAATCAAGGTTGCGATTCTGATAAATTGGGACTTTACTAAATAGTTCTAGGACTCACGAGTCAATGTATTAATTTAGAGTAGCTTCTATGTTGAAACTCTCCAAGTAGTGGTTTATCCAAATCTTGTAGACTATGAGGAGACATTTCAAGGATCCTAGCCACTATAATACTAAAGTTATAGATTATTCTGAATCTAGAAGTGAGGGCTATTGTTGTTTGATAAAATAGTATGAGACATTTAATGATTTTGCAATTATTTATTCAAAAATTTCTAAATGGAAATAAAGATAATGTACTAACATCTATGTTTATTTTTTATAGATAAAAAAATCATCAACACCATTAAATTTTTTTCACTAAGATACATATTAGATAAATAAAATATCCTGATCAACCATAACTTCCAGGAGTGGTACAGGTGCCAGCACATAGTACTACGCCAAGAGAGGAAGCTTTATGTGTGGGTTTACTCACTTCTTATTAGTCCCCCACAACGAGAAATAAATTTGGATAATGAAAAGTATAATAAGCATGTATATGAAGAACTATATGTATAGTATATCATGTTTTCATCTATGTCCAGTCAGTTGTAGAAAATGAACGATGATGAAGATTCCTACAAGATGTCGACCCATATCAAAGAATTATATTATGAGAGAGAATGGTTGGAAATGTATGGGATATAAATTGCACTATATAGGTTTTATCTAGTATATGGTTATCAAGACGGACCACATGTACTCAAGATGATCAGGTACAATGAGAGACTTGAATCCGATGGGTTTAATTTAAACCATGAATTAGTGACATATCTCATTATTTCTTCCTTACCATCAAGATTCATGAAATTCAATATTAATTACAACATGAATAACTTGAAAAATTCACTCCCATATCTTTTTTATTTAATTATAAAAGAAGAAAAGGATATAAAGAATACCAATTCTTTTGTCTTTATGGTGAACAAGAGGGGGAAGGGAAAGGCTACGTGGTCTATGGATAACTCCAATCTCAAGATACTGATGCATCATCCTTCCAAAAATCCAATGATACAAAGGAAGGTAAATAAGAATGATGCATTATTATTTCTATGTGGAAACAAAATCCATTGGAAAAAAGAACAACATATATGGAAATTATAAGTTACGTGATTCGTTCAATTAAGTTATTTTTTCATTGAAATCAACTTGTCATTATATACATGAACCAGGTATATTCAATAATATTTCAAAGGGAAAAGTGGATCTTTGTGTTTCAAATGGTGTTAGTCTAGAACCCTTGGATGTGGAAGATTATTAACTAAATATTCCTAGTGGTTTGGTTATTATATTGAATAATTGTTATTATGTACCTTGAGTAACAAAAATAATAATATCAATGTCAATTATAGACACCATGGGATTTTATTTCATGTTTGGAAACAAATATTGTCTCTTTTATAAGGATAACATGTGTTATGGTGTGGAACATCTTAAAAATTGATTATATATAATTACACATGAAAACCAAATAATGAAAATCAATGACAAAACTAGTGAACATGAATCATACAACACCCGCTTATGACACATCAGGCTTGGTCATGTAAATGAGAAGAATTTGTAGAAATTGCATTAAGCAGGGTATTTGGAATAAAATGAGTTAAAACACATTGATTTATGTCACACTTGTTTATAAAGGAAAATGACTAAAGCACTATTTACTAGGAAGGGTGTAAGAACCACTAAATTACTGAAATTAATTCATATTAACTTATGTGGTCCATTTCCAGTAGATTCTAGGAGTAGTTTTTCATTCTTTATTAATTTTATTGATGATTAATGTAGGTAAGATCATATCTACATAATTTGGTATAATATATATTCCTTTTATATGTTTAAATAATTCTTTTAGTAAGTATAAATATATCTCGGTAAGAAGATTAAGGTAGTTATCTCAAATCTAGGTGGAGAGTATGTTAACCAAGATTTCATTGATCCCTTTAATGTGTATGGGATAGTATACAAACTCACTCCACCCTATACACCACTGTGGAACAATTTTAGTTAAAGGAGGAATAGTACTTTTATTGACATGGTCATATCAATGATGAATCGGGAAACTCCTTTATTATCCTTTTGTGGATACACCTTAAAGATAATAGTATATACTATTAACTGAATACCAACTAAATTGGAAGATGAAATTACATATAATTTTTGTTGTAGAAAAAACCCAATCTATTACACATACATGTATGTGGATGTGAGTTTTATTCAAGAATAAACCTAGTGAAAAATTAGAATCTAGAAATATGAATTTCATATTTATTAGTTATCCTAAAGAAACTAATGGATATAACTTATATAACACTTCATAGAGAAAATTGATATTAGAAAGAAAATCCATATTTCTAGAAAAGGAAAAAAAATCAAAAAGGAAATTGTAGTAAAAAAATGAATTTGATGAAGTTGATGCTCCAATTTCAAAAGAGTTGGTACAGGAAAATATCCACAAGAGATAGTGGGAGATGAAGATGTTTTCGAGATACATTTACTAGATAGGTAAACATGAGAGGTTAGAGAACAAGAGTGTTATGGTTTTATCATCACTGATTCAGGTGACACGTTACTCCTTGTGGATAATGAACTAATAACCTATAAGGAAGTAGTAGAATTTTATGATGCTACCAAATGATAACAATTCATGCCTTATAATAAGGATTCCTTGTATCAAAATCAATTTTGTATTTTTGTGGAACCTCTAGTTGATGTAGAACCCATTGTGTGAAAATAGGTACTTAATAAAAATAGATAAATGGATGGTAAGGTCGATATCTATAAGGAAATATAGTTAGATAAGGTTTTTATAAAATGTAAAGGAATAGACTTTGACAAAACATTATTACGAATATAAATGCTTAAATCCATCAGAATATTACTAGCAATAGAAGCATCCCTTGATTTTGAGATTTAGAAATTGTATGTCAAAACTTTTTTTCAAAATGGGATGTTGGTTGAAGATGTTTATATGACACAACTCAAAGGGTTTTTAACGATAAAGATTGCCACAAAATGTGTATGTTTCATAGATCCATTTATGTGTTTAAGTAGGCATCCCAATCATGGAATATTCCTTTTGATTAGGTGATAATATAATTTAGTTTTTCCAAGAATGAAAGTGATCCAAGTGTCTATAGAAAGGTTAAGGATAATGACATCATTTTCCTAGTATTATATTTTGATGACATATTAATTATGATAAATGTAGTTAAAGTCTTACATTTAGTTCATATATGGTTAAATGATTTATTCTCCATGAAATACTTAAGGGAAGCAGCCAGTATTATAGGGATCAAGATATATCAATATAGATCTTAGAGGTTACGTGGACTAAGTTAATGTAAATATATTTAAATGGTGCTAAAAAGGTATAGTATAGAATAATATAGGAGTGGGTTTTCTCCAGTGTCACACTGTATAAATATCTCTAAGAAAATGCATCAAGAAATAAAGGATTATATTGAACGAATGAGTATAATCCCTTATGCTTCAATAGTGATATTTATCATGTATGTAATGTTATGTACTAGGTTTTATGTTTAATTTTATTTGAGAATAGTGGGAAGATATCAAGATAATCCAGGAGTTCCGTATTGGGTAGATATCAACTCTATCATGATGTACTTGTGGTGTACAAAGGATATGTTCCTAGTGTCTGGGAGAATGGAGGAACTACCAGTGGGAGGATATGTTAATTCTAGTTTCCAAATAGATCATGATGATCTTAAATCGTAGTCAGGATATGTATTTTTACTAAATGGTTGTGTAGTGAGCTATAGAATCTTGAAGAAACCTATGGTTACATATTGTACAAAAAATATAATTATATAGTATATTCCAATGTAGTCAAGGATGCAACATGGATACATAGCTTTGTCATAAACATTGATTTTATTCCTAATAGTGCAGACCATGTTCCAATTTATTTTGATAATATTATAGTAGTGGTGCTCACCAAGGATCCTAGTTAACACTATATGACAAATCATATACTTCATAAGTTGCATCTCTTGATGGATTTTACATAGAAATGTGAAGTCACGGTTAGCAGAGTATCCATAGAGAATAATGTGGAAAACCTTTTAGCAAATTCCATATCTCAAAATAAGAATGAGTCTCCTGTGAGAGATAAAGGATTGATAATTGATTTTAGTTTATTCTACTGAAAGTGGGAGTGTGGAAAGTAGGATCCCTAGACACAACTTTTTTATGTATATTTATTACCATTAAATATATAAAATTTGATATATATATATTTTTATATTATTGGGAGAGTATTGATTCTTCTTTGTACACTATATTTTTGGTAATGTATTTATATTACATTTCATATCAAAAGTTTATAGTATTTCCTAGACTATAATGAGAACATAGATATACCTTAATAATAATCATAAAGATATGTTCTACGGTCCAAATAACTCATATTTAGAAAAAAACATTTGATATGAGATCATCAGGTGATGGGGGGTCATAAGCATTGAGACTTATTCACATGAATATTTCATTTGGTGATCTCAAGTATATGAGATTATGAGGAGAAACCATCCAATAGGAACACCACATAATTCATGTATCATTATTTATTCCTATCTATGGACATGTGTTATAGTCTCCTAAACTGCGATCATTATCACTTTGTTCCATTTGATCAAATACTATATTGGAAAGAAAAAATCAAGACATTAAATTCATGGTGAGGTATCCTATGTTGGTTGTGTCATTGGTGGTATGGAATTTGTTGCATGATCAAAATAGAATTTATCGCTTCTGAGTTGAGAAAGTGATATCTTGGGACCAGTTGATCAGGATGGTAGTTCCTTCATAAATACATGGTCATGGTAGTTGATGGTTTTTCCATCTACTTTGATCATGAAATAATAAATAAATAATAGATGATGACACAAGTTGTGTATCCTGATTTATGCTATATCACAATACAAAGAGATTATAATACAAATTTCATGTTTGTAGGAAAGGATGTCATTGCTATGACTATTACTTATATATTTAGGGTACTTGATAGGTTTCTAGACTCCGCTCTTAGTCTATGAATACTATTAAATGAAATCGAGATAACAACCTAAAAGATCACACACAATAGTGTATTCAATAGTCTTCCCAATTCTGTTGAATAGGTATATAGGACATAGTGGGACCCACCATGGGGTATGAGAATTATCCAATATTTATATATCACAAAAAAATTAATAAATTCATTATTATTTGAGTATAAAATAGTTAGGTTGAATTTATTTATTAAAATTATGTGAGTGTTTATGTAAATACATAGAATAATATTATAAGAACAAATATTATATTAATATTCAAGGTTCATATAATATTAGTGGGAATTATGAGTCTAGTTAATGACATGGTTTTGTAAAGTAATATATTTAATATATATTAAATTTATGTGAGAAACTATGAAAAATAATTATGATTTAGTTAGTTAATCATAACTATTTATTTATTTATTATTTAGTGGATGTCAAATATATAAGGGTGGGGGAACCCTAATAGGGAATTTTGGAAACCCACTATATAAACATGGGATGATCTCTATTTCATTGACTATTCATCCATCATAATTAATAGATTATATCTCCTCCAAAATCCTAGAGATAGAATGTATTTATATGAGTGTTCAATCAATGAATGTCCACATGAATCAAAGGCATGAGATCAAGGTTATCATTGTGACATTGAACAAATCATTAGAGCTCCAAGATAGCACTGAGAATTAAAAAAATAGATTACATGATGATTCTTGAATAATGTGTGGATGATGTAGAGGGTTTTTGACTTATATAATTTTAGAAATAGTCATCCAAAAAAATGTGATAGATGAGTGCACTTTTATTCAAACAAGGTACTCATTCTATTTTTATTTTTTTGCTTTGATAATTGACAAGAGATACTCAAACCATACTGGGGATAAAATCCCCAGATAATACGAAGTTTAATTTCTATGATGGGGAAAAAATTTATATACCTTGACCATTGGCTTAGACTATGCACCTTGGTACCATCAATCATTACTCCATGTGAAGCATACTTCGTTGTGGAGTTCTAATCTGGTAGATTCTTGAAAAGATTTGTGTACCTTATTGACATGGGTAGTAACATGTAGCCTTTTAAGTTTCACTTTTACTAGGGTGTTACACTTAACCCAACCTTTAAATAAAAAAACTCTCATTGTAGAACTCACAACTCAAACTAAGGCAGTGCCTCTGCACTTCCGACTAGGTATTATCTCTAATACCATTTTTCATGACCCGACCTACCTCGAGCCAAGAACCTGGTCAACTAACCCCATGGTTTTCCAATGATACATTGGTGTAATTCTTAGAATAAAACATAATATTACCCACTAGGTTCAGTTATTAGACTAATGAATATCCCCATGGTCTAAGACATGTTATTAAAGTGTGCTTTTTCCTTACTCACTCACACCGTAGGAAACTTCCCAAGAGGTCACCCATCCTAATCATTACTCGATGTAAAGAATACGTAACTATAGAGTTCTGATCAAATAGGTTCCTAAAAAATAAATATCCACCTTGTTGACATGGGTAGTAACATTTATCCTTTTAAGTATAAATTTTTCAAAGGAGTTCGTAGTTATCCGTCCCTTACCCTCCAACATGGATGTTGGGGAATACACCCTCCCAGAGTGCACTGGGTGTTAGTCACCCTACCTACATGGGTGGGGTAGTGTATGAAATCACATAACATCATGATATATTATAGATCACAACCACACTATAGTAATTAACCTAGTCTTAGGCTCAATTGTAGCTATTGTATCTCAGACACCCAATTGCCACTGTTAAAGACTATGTATCCTATAAGCAAACAAGCATTTAAAGACCATTATTTAATTATTTCATTCCATAATAAATAACATTAAATTAATGAATTAATTTAACATTAAACATTAATTAAAATTACATTATCTATCTCTGACTGATGTATGTTCCCTTTATCCATAACCCAATCAATTCCATAGTTCTTCAAGATTATCATCTTTTCATTCAATAAATCACCAACCAAATGGGTTAAAATATTTATTATTAATTATCTATAACTCTAGGTACTCTAAAAAATATCTTAAGATACTATAAAATAAATTCATAAACAAATCACAATAAACTCCCCGAAGTATTGGGGAAAGGAATTAAGAAATAAGAAACCTAAACAATCACCTTTTAATGTAGATTTATTAACAATAAATCATAAAATATTTCAGAACAATAATGTGAAATCCCATCTTCAATTAGTTGTCCTAAATCCTAGTGTCATCCCTATCTCTACTATGAATGTCACCATGCATCACTACCATCTTAGGTGTATGATCCTGCCCCGAATATAAGGTACATCCCTAATTGAATTTTTGTCTTAGGGAAGGCTTTTGAAAAGTAAGCCAGGTCTCAGGGGTGCTCTGAGGGTACAGGACATGAAATGGGCAAGGCCAATATGTAGTGACAGCACAGTTAGTACATGATTATTGGTAACTATGTGAAATAACTATGTGTTCTATTGAAAGGATGTGAATGGTTATGAAAATAGTTCACGGTGGCCTACGAGACTGTATGGCTCATGATCCCTACAGACAGTGGAGAACACACGACCAACACATGGTTTTTAAAACTGTTAGGGTGTCCAGGTGGACCATTCAACTCAGATTCTTATAGGATAGAGGGAATTACATGGTTAAAACATGGACTGGAAAACCATGTAGCCAAAACATGTGCCTCATTAAAAGTCAGGTTTTTACCGACCCACTAATATTATTTCTTTCTCCCCCTATTTTCTCTACCATTCACCCACTACATATAGGGTGGTGAACCAGGACCTCCCTCCCCCTCCATGGGTATTTCTACTTTGATTATTAGGAATTTGGAGGTTTTTCTAGTGAAAATAAATGCTAGGACTATATCTTCAACTCTTTTTTCCTCCATTTTCTTGAATATTACTTGTGGGTTTATTCCCCTCTTTCAGAATCTCTAAACCATTACTTTTCTAGGGTGTTATTCATCTTGTCATTTGTGTCTTGTTTAGTTCGAATCAAGGGTGGTGTTTGTTCATGTAATCATATGAGATCATTAGGTAGGTGGTCTTTATGATTATCCCATGGTATTTATGTTTTCACATGTGTATGTAGTTGTTCCAAGTTTCTTCCTGGCTGTATTTTTATGTGTTTATTTTAGGTAAGTAATTTTCACACTATTGTGAGGTTTGATACTGTAACACCTCAAGTTTTTATGAACATTTTTAACGAATGAATTAATTTTCATTGATGAATTGAATTGCATAAAGTAAAACATTTCATTCACACATAACCTAATCAACATACATTAATAGAAACACTGACTTGGCATACGTTTCATGTAACACCGACTTGGTGTATGTCACACACAATAATGAGTTTCTACAAAACAGCTTTTTTATTATAATTATTTAAATGATATAGTTATAGTCTAGTTGTTAATATTTTAATATGTATAGTAATATCAAATTTTAAATATATTTTATAATGTATTTAGAAAAATATAACATATTTATAATAAAAATATATTATTTGGTAATGTCTTTATTTGTTTAAAAATTCTATTTTCTCAAATGAACTTATTTTTCTTGTCATTCTATGAAAAAAATTAAAATTAATTTTAGAAACATTTAGAATTTGAATTTGATAAAATTAATTTATATTTTAAATTTCTAATTTCTAATTTATATTAGGGTGATGTTTTGTGATTTTTATGAGAAACTTCATTTTTAGATGAATAGTGAAAAATACTTGAATTTTAATTCAAAACAGATTGTTCATCTAATTTATTATTAATGATAATTTATATTTAAATCGGTTTAAAAGTTTAATTATATAATATTTTTATCAATTAATCCAATTTAGGTCATTTGAGTCAATTTCACTTTGATGTTGGATATAAAAACATAGAAAACTATTGATTATTTTTACTTTAAAACTCTTAGTGTTGTCCCATCAAAAGAAAAAAATTTAAATCAATATCTGCTAATTATATTATTATAATATGAAAAAAACGATTTTATATTCGGAATCAGAATAATTTATAATGTATAATGTGTTCAACTTAGTTTTTATCAAAAATATTAGTGAAAGTAATTAAAATAAATACCAATGATTATGGAAAAATTAAGCTTAATAGGGGAATAAATGTTTAACCTATGGTCCAAATGACCTAGACACTTATACAAAACCCATTTGGTGGACATTATTCAGCAGTTAACCTTAAATTATTTATTATTTTTGTTTTGGATGTCTTTTTTAGGTAAAAACATGGGTACACTGGACTAGTTTTCAAAAATACCAAGTGAGTCCTTTTTCTCCCCTATAAAAGGCCACCACCTATCCCCCTTACTCACACCTCTATAACCACATAGGTTCATCCAATATTTTGCCAATACACTTCGCAAAATCCCTCCCTTAATTTATTTAATTATCCCTTTGGGAATAAATCAATCCAAGGAATCCCTTTGGTAAAAACTAAATTGAGTTACACAAAGAAGAGGTAACATCCTCCATCAAGCTCATTTTTTTATTTTCATTCTCCACCCACTAAACTATAATTATTCCATTATTATACAAAAAAAACATCATAAATATAATTATAATTTTTTATGCTAATGGTTCGACCTACACTTAGACACACTTCAATATAATGGGTAACAATCATATTGTTTATGTGTACGGTGAACTACCGCCTTACGAAATGATGATTGTTCATTTTTCATTTACCACCTCTCATAGTGGGAATTCTGTTGGAAAATATGTTTATATCTGATATATTTATGTTACATATTATATCTTTAATCTTCTTTAATTCTTTTACAACACAAATTTTTATAGTTTCCATTTTGTGTAAATATGATAATTTCGTTAGAGGAAGTGTGGACTACCGCCCCCTCAAAGTGATGTGATTCATTTACGCACTATATGGATTGTATTAAGGTTGTATTAATGAAATTATATGATATATATAACATTATAATGCTAATATAATGACATTATATAAATATACACATATATTAAATATTCTTTCTTTCTTTTAATATGATAATAAAAACGGAATCAACGTTCATGTGTACGTAAAACCTACCGTCTCCATCAACGGTGTATTCCATTTAATAATTATATATTATATGAATTATTATAATAAAAATAAAATGAATATAAAATATATTTATATAATCGTTTAAATTATTTAAATCATGATATAAATTTAAATAACAATTATATAATAAACTAAGAAACATGTGAATAACAAAGCAGATATTACCCAAAGTGAAATCTTAACATAAAATTGTTAACATGAGGGTAATATAAAGTAATAATAAAAACATATATGGTAATATATATAATAATATTATTATGTAAAATATTTATAATAAAATTAAATTTATTATATTGGAATCTTGTACGATTATGAATAGGGTCATGACATAAGGTAAGGGAATTTCATCTCACTTTTTATTTCCACGAGGTACATGTCTATTTCACCACTCTTTTCTTTTGTATAGTAGATATACTACCCATGAAGTTTTTATATGATTATTATTCATAAATTTAATTTTATTTACATATCCATTATATGTACTTTCTTTCATGATGTTTATGTTTCAAACATTACAAAAATGGTAAGATAGATTTGTCACAATTTTCCTTCTTTGAGACTCATGTTTTGTTAATCACCTAATTAATTTTTTGAGATGAATATAATTAAATTTTACATGTTATATAATGAATATTATTATTTTAATGATATTTTATGTTTCAGCTAATTTCATGTACTTACATGGAGAGTACGATCCCATGTTACCATATGGTATGATTTTGGTGAAACAATATCATTGTTTATCTAGATTTTTTATGATTATTCTTATATTGATGAAAAATTATGATCCACCTATCAAGAACACTGACAAGATTACATATCCTCTATTTAATAAATATATATCTATGTATTAGTGCCATTTTTCACTCTTTGGTACTTAAGATAATTAATAAAATGTTTTTAGGAAAAATTTGACTTCATGTCTCTTTTTGTTCAGAAATCTATTTTATTTCAAAAACCTTGTTTTCAAAAATATTTAAAAAATGTTTTCAAATTATCCTTGATTGTAATTTTTAATGAAATAGGATTTTAAAAAAGTTTTATTATTTTAAATGATTCTTTTATAAGTTTTCAAAGCAAATTTCAAATAAAATTTTTCAAAATGTTTTATGTTTTAAAAAGCATTTTTCAGTGTAGAATGGTTATTTTACTCAAGATATGTTTTCAAAGATTACTCAAAATTATTTCACATAAATGATGAAATAAATTGGTGTTAGTCATGAAATTATAAGTAAATTATTCAATTTTTCATTTCATATCATTTCTCTGAATGGTTTATGTTTTGATGGCATGATGTTTATGAATCATGTTTCTCTTTCTTGGGTAATATTCTCTTGAAACCCTCTTATCATCATAGGTTATGATTTTGATTAAATGATTATTAAAACTCTATATTTTTTCAAATTTTATTCTGTAGTAATATGTTTATGATACCCATTTTATTTCAGGGGTTATGATATTATTATTTTTTATGATTTTTTTGAACAAGTTTGTATGATTTCATTATGATATGGGTGAGACATATATCTCCCTCCAATTTATTAGGTAACGATCTATATCTCATGAGATAGATGAATATGATCTTGGGAGTGAACCTGAAGTATTAATATGTCCATGGGAGTGAATCATGACTACCAAGATGGTATGGGAAGTGAACCCATACAACCAATAGGGACATTGACGCGATTCCTTGACTACTATGGAAATCATTTTATATGATTATGTGTATTCCACAATTCTATCTATTATTCCTATGTTATGATTTCATGGATTATGTTCATTATTTTATTATGATTAATGTCTTATTATCAACCAAGATTTATGTCAGGATTCATGTTTGTTATCTTTGATTTGCAGGGTACGATCTTCAAATGTTATGATCACATTCTCATACCCCTATGCTCATGTTGATGTTTAAATTTCTCCCTTTTTTATCCTTAATGATCATCTGAGATCACCCATTTTTATGTTTTCTTCCCCATGTTATGAAGATATTTATTATGTATGATTTTTCTAAGAATTTTTCTAGTCATGGAGAACCTAGTGGGAGATATTGTAGCTAACTTATATTCCAGTTTTTATGTTTCCATGTTTCCTAAGGCACTAAACTAATACAGTCTTTGGGAACATTTTTTATATTGTTTTAAGTATTCCAAAAAAGTTATGTAATGTTAATGTATGAAAATATAGGGTCATTATATAAACCCTTCACGTACCATGTTGGATTAATTGATGATTTGACCGAAGACCTACAGATACCCATGTGTTTTAAAAACCCATAAAATGGTGAAATGAATTGGTAAAATTTGTGATAGGGTTATTATGAATGTGAATGGGTTTTAGTTGATAATTTTATATATTTAATTGGAAAATTATAATTGAAATTTTTATATGCTAGCTTTTTTTAAATGTCTAAGAGGATTTTTAAAACGTTTAAATGATTTGTTTTGGATTTTGATTTGTTTGAGGTTTTTTATTAGGAAAATGATGTTTTGAAATTAGTTAATGATTTAGAAAGGATTTTTTAACCAAAAGTGATTGAAAAGGGTTTCTTATTAGATCTATAATGGTTCTTTTAATTATGTGTGTGGTGTTACACTTGTGAAAATACATTGGTGGTTTAATTTAATAAATTGATGGGAATGGTTGGCCTATTTCCATGTTTTGATGTTTAAAGAGAATCCCCCTATTTAAGTGTAGTTTTGAAATGTTTTAATGAAGTTAGTAATTTTTTAAGTCCCTAAAAATGTTTCAGTGGTGTTTATGAAATGGTGAAAATGGGGTTGGGTCTTATTATAATTTGTTGGGTTGTAAGGGTCTATTGGGACCATGGTAAAAGATTAATGATTAAGGGAAATGGTTATTATAAATGATGTGATAACGATAAAATGTTTGATAATGGAATAGATGGGGATGGTCAAAAACTACATATCGAATCCCGGTCTGATTCATGGATATATTCTCTATGTTTCTTGACTTATGAATAATTGTTTGGGATGTTGGACGGATGCTCTACTCCCCGGTTTTGGGTGGGCCAGACTGATGCTCCAGGAACCCCAATGCACTGTAGTTTTTTAAGAAAGAACTTACACTCATGAACCCAATGGTATAAAAATGGAATTATATATCAATTATGGGATAGTTGAACAAGGTTTTCTGAGTCCCAATTGGATTTATGGGTTGATGCTCTATGTTTTCTGACTTGTAACCTACTGGTTGGGATGGTCAGACATGACGTACAAGATCCCGATTGGATTCTTGGACTGAGGCTCCTTGATTTCCATCCATTGACCCCTATGATATATGGTAGGGGTTCCCAAACTGATTCTCTATGGTTCACTAGATTGATTTAATAGATAAACGAATTCTCTTATGAAATAAAAAATGATATATTCCAACAGTGATGATTTGATGAAACATAAATATGTAAATGGATAATTAATAAATGTTTAATTGTAAAACATATTTTTAATTGTTTTTTATTTATTTCATACACCTTGATTATATACATACACTATTATAAAGATAGGATATTTCTTTATATACCATTAGTTATGGCCTGTTGTGTTGTACTCATACGGTTATCGTCTTCAATGGCACTTGGGTTCCTGAGCATATCGTACTTGTTTTATATCATAGGATTAGGATAGGGAACTAGTGTTGGATTATTCATGGACTAATGGGTTGGATCATGGGATGTTATGACCATGTTGGTAATTAGGATTGTGTGTGGGAAATTTTATCACTTTGGTATTGCGAATTTTATTTGTATAACTGACTGACCTGTAGGGTATTCATCATATTATAGTAGTATGTGTTACTTGGTTACTTGTTGGTTTTTGTCATTTTTTGTCCATTTATTGTTCTCGATGGTTATTACATATGTTGGTATTATTTATTTTTTGTTTTTAATCTTCTATGTGGGTATAGTATCCTCAATTTATCTCTAGTGACCTATGATGCTAGTCAGTATCCTATAGCTTATAGGGAGATGGCCTAAGGTCCTATGGAGATCCGGCTTGGGGGACCGGTTTAGTTCCCACTGAGTCTAGACATTACAATGTTATATCAGAGGTGGTTTATTTTTTATTACTATTTGGGGAATGGTAGACAAGATACTAGGACCATGATAGGTCTTGGTAATGAGCTAGTTCCTAGGTTCCTACGACCCCACGTATAAGGAAAAACCCACGTTTCTAGGGGTGGGAATTGATGTTTTGTTTTTTACTTTTCTATTTGATTGATATTTACATATCATGTAGTTCACTTGGATGTGATATTATTGATTTATGATGTTTCATCTCTTTGACCTATATGGAAAGAAAGGTTGTGTGGATTCATACATCATTCTTGGAACATGGTTCTGATAGGTCATCTATATTTTTATTTTGTTTGATAGTTCCCTACGACTCATATGCTAGTTGAGTAATTTTCGGTATGTTGTTTTTTCCTATTCATCATCCTTTAAAATAGTTTTTAATTAGATTATTTAGAAATATGATTGAATAAAACAAGGTTTTTTGAAATTTTGGGTAATAAAAAGGTTTTTTAATGTGAATATTTGGTTTTAAAATGGAAATGTTAACTATAGGGGAATATGTAATGATATGATTTTTAGGAACATAAATGTGTGTATCCATTTTTTTTATCTGGATCCTTGTGTGGGTGGTTTTGGTAGTGATAGTTCCCTGGTAAGAGTCCTTGGTTATTGGTCGAGAGGTTTGTTGAGTTTGATGTGTGGTCAAAGGGATGTGCTTGATATACCTTTGGTAGGGATTTGACCTTGGGGTTGAGAGGTTATATCTAAATTTTTTTATGTGTTATCGCACTTGGTTTGTGATCATATAGGTTTTCATTGTTCTTTAAGAATGGGATTCTTAGTTGTGGTTTGGTTAGCAGTGGTTGTGTTGTTATAGGTATGGATCCTAGAGTAAGTGTTCTCTTGGGTGTATTGGGTATAGTGGGTTTTGGAATGGGTGTAGAATTGCTACGTTTGAGGGGTGAATAGTTGGAAGTCAAAGTGTATGGATTAAAGGGAGTTACATTAGACTATTATAGACTTGGATTCATTTTATAGAGATGATATTGTGTGATTTTTGAGGACAACCTATAAGAGAGGTTAGTCAGATAACATCTTTTGGGTGGGTATGGAATATCTAGATATTTATTACATTTATAGTAGTAAATATACATTGTTTCCTAGTTTGGGTTTGGACTAGAGGGATAAGTGGGGAAGTTATTGGTTTTGGAGATTTGACATAAGTTATGGTCATGCACTAGTGGTTTTTGGAAATAGAATGTAATCTTGGGGGAGGTTAGACCAGTGTTGTAGGTTCCTAGGAGTGTGAATCACAGATGGGTTCCTCAAATATGTAATTGATGCATGTTGGGTGCCATTAAATTTTGTAAAATTTTAGGTTGATTCCTTAGATACCTTCTAAATGATGAACCTGAGTTTTTATAGTTGGTTTTGAGGCTGGTTGTAGAGGAGGAAGGGTCGTTTGGATGTCTGGCCCATATTTTTTATGATGTTTATTGGTGGACTCAGTGTTGCGTTTTGATGAACAAGACAGGGGAGACCAAAGTGTGTATGGGAACTTTATTTTATGTAAGTGACACCCTAGGAGAGGGGTGGTCACATGATAGAGAATGTTTGTGTGAAGGGTTGGGATATTTCAAAGAAACAATGAATATTCTTTGAGCCTAATGATGCTGATGGACAAAGAGGCATGGATATTTGTCTAAGCGAACATTTTATCCTAGATATCGTGATATATGACTTATGGAGCCTAGATTCAACTTTAGTATATAGTTTCAATAAATAATGAAGCCTTAGTTTTTTTTGTGGGGATAGGATTTAGGAACAGTTGGAAGAGATTGAGTTGTGGGGAGGTGGTAGTGAAAAAGGGAATATTAATTCACAACTACATGGTAGAGGGTCATGAAGCAGTGGTGAGTTTTGGTTGATAAATCCATCATGGGTTGTGGTGTCTTTTGTTGATGGCATCTTGGTGTACTCACAGACTAAATATGATCATGTCCAATATCTTGACATCATCTGGGGTACACAAAGAGAGAATTGGATATATTCCAATCTACTTAAGTTTTTTTATAGGATTAAGGACCTTCATGATGGTTTCACCCTTGTATAAAGTTAAATGTGAATGTATGTGGTTGTAGGTGAACCTATGGCCTTCTCTGAATGGGATATGTGTGAGGGTTTTCTTGTTGGAAAATGTTGGAGGTGTTGTCCTTGGATGTCAGGGATGTGAAATATTTGATATTTGGTTGGTCACTCAAGTGGGGATAAGACAGACATTTCCACTTTTGGGGATCCACAATATTGGGAACATGAGTTGTGGTGGTTGAAATTGTTTGGTTGAGGTAGTGAGAATGACACTCCTAAGGTGGGTAATGATGCTTTTTTCGTGGATATGTGGGATGGACCATCGGTTAGATGTGATGTCATAGGGATGCTTATGAGAAACCTATGAATTACATGTTGGGGTTCCATAGGAAGTCCACATGGGTATTGGATGTGGATGTTGGTTGATTAAGTAATTATATTTAGGGTCGGAGTGGTTCAAAAATAAGTTTTAGGTTCTAGTTTTGGAGTCATTTATGGGTGCCTTCAGGCATGACAATAGTTCCTGAGAAATGGGGTATTGGTGTTAGAAACCCATCGAGGGTCTGGCTTGAACACTTGTAGGTTTGTCTTAATGATCATGGAATTTATTTATTTCTGAAGGCATCTTGACCAAGTATGGTGGAGACATTCCAATAGTATTATTTTGGTGTCTCGGGGATGAGTCGACAAGGGATGTCCTGACTCATCTGGGTAAAATAAATGGGCATGGTGATTTTTGATCCACTTGTATTTATCATTTTGAAATGATAAGTGTGTTTCAGTAATGGAATTGGGTTTTAGGTGAAACTAGGTTTCATTTATTTGACGTATAGATATTGGGGGTGCATCTATTCTGAGTAGTTTTGATGGAAAGGTTAGACACCAATGTTGGATGGTGTCCACATTGATGTTTGGGTGATGTGATTTGTAAAATGAGTTTTGGGATTTATGGAAACTTGAGATTACATTTTATGGGTCCTTTTCAGATGATGGATGTTATAAACACTAGAACATAGTGGTTGTGAGCTAAAATGTATGGTTGGGAGAACTATAGTGGAGATTTTGTCAATTGATGATGTGATAGATGTTTCGAGTTGGATGGGATTGTTCAAAATCCACCTCGGTGTTTCAGTTTTGGAAATGGACATTGGCTTATGTTTTGAATGGTTGAGAACTTGAGATGAGTTTGGAGATTTGTTTGTGTTTCACATGTTCGAATATGGAATAAGGTCTTTGGGATTTGAGTTGTGAATCAACATATGTTGGGGGATGTGTTGAAAAAATCATATGTTCTTTTAGTTGACTAGTGTACTAGGCTATTTGAGAGTTGTGGGGAGAATCAGACAAAGGGTGTACCAATTTTTCCTCCCTAGGGTGTTTTAGTGCTCACTTGGTGGTTTCTTATACCACACTTTTAGTGGTTTTCTGTAGTTCCCTCATAGAGATCATATAGTGGTTTTTTATAAAGATTAAATCAGGTTGATGCATCCTTTGAGGAGAATCAGTTTTGTGTTGTGGATCTCAGTGAGAAAATCCTACAGGGTAACCTTGATTATTCTGTCTGAGTGTTGTGAGGGAACAATACAAAAAATACAGCCTTTAACAGTGCTATAAAAGTCCATTATCAGTGCTAAAAAAGAACGGATCATCAAAGTGTAGTTAAATGAATGAAACTTTTATCAACTCTAAAAAGAACTGTTAAATAACCCATTTAAATGTGCTAATAAATCCCTATTAAAGAGGTCCTATAACAGTTATTTTTAGAGCGGTTAAAAGGGGCCTTTAATAATGCTAAAAATCGATGATAAAGGGTCCATTGATAAAGGGGATATAAATTTTTTCACATGCCCCAACCACCCCCTTTATCGGCGCTTCCCACCCTCCCACCACTTTATCATCACTTTAGACAATCCCAGCCTCCCTCTCGTGCCCCTACGTCCAACGAGTTTCAAACCTAAGACCTCATGCTTATACACCCAATGCCTTTACCACTACCCTATACTATTTTGTTTTAAATTTTATGATATATCTCTATTTTTAAATATATTTCCTCACATTTTTTACCAATATATTTATATATATGTTTATATATATGTTTATATATTAATAAATATATATTATATTAAAATATGTTTAATAAATTTATTAATATAATTAAATTTTTATGTGTGAATATATAAAATATATGTATTTATTGTTATATATTTGATTACAAATAATATAAAATTTTCAAAAATGATAAAATCTAAAATCCATATTATCAATATTAATGTAAGACCTAGGAATACATTTTGTTTCCCCTAAAAACTACAAACAGACCCCCATAAATGGGGCTTAAAATCCATCGAAAGTTAAAAAATGGGGCACCCTATCTAAAAATTAAGTTTGAGAGCCCTTTTGAGACTTTTTTTCCTCAAAAAATAGTAATCTAGTTCCTCTAAATCCTAAGGCATATAGATCATCAGAAGCATTGATTTGATATGTGGTAGACACCAAACAGGCTCCTAGATCAAAAGTGATGACTGTTTGAAGTTTGAGTTATGTTTCCAACTTATTTGAGATATTTTATTATTAATTTTAATTTTTTTATCTTCAAATTGATATTAAATGACTATTACATGGTAATAATAAAGAAATTAATAATTAAAAATAATTTTTTAGTTATTTATTAAGGAATTTTCACTAAATATCTTATATTTTAAGTGTAAATGTCTGTTTAACTTATCTAAAACATGTTTAAAAATATATATATTATGTTTATATCAATATAAATATTTTTATATATTTATATATTATTTTTAAAGAAATATATTATTTATTTATTTATACATTTATCAATGCTTGAAAAAAATCACGGCTAAATGGGGTCTTTATTAGTTCTTCTAAAAAAGCACTGATAAACCCCTCCTTTATTAGTGCTTTTTTTACATGAGCAGATAAAAACCCATTTATCAATGCTTGTAAAAAATTACTAATAAATTTCCCCCTTTAACAACATTTTTTACCATTATTAAAGACCCCCTTCAACAAAAAAGTTTTTAGCGCTGACAAACACGATCTTTAAATTTTTTTTTTCAAGCACTATTAAAACCCTAGTGCAGGATAAACCTAGTTTTGTAGTAGTGGAATTTCCATGTTTAGAAGTAGATATGGGAGTTGAAATTTGATAATTGGTCCTGGTGGTCAAACCATTTATCTTGGAGTCTTTGTGATTCTAGGGAATGTAGCTTAAGGATGGGATATTATAAGGTGGGGAAGTTATAAGATCCAAACCTAGAGAAAAGTTACATCCCAGATTGAATTTTTGTCATGTGTAATGTTTCCCAAAAGCAAGACAGATTTGAAGGGTGCTCTGAGGGTTTGGGACATGAAAATGGGGGGGGGGGACTTTCCAATACCTATTGAGATCTTGAATGGCACATGGTTATTAGTATCTTTTCATCATTATTGTGTATCCTATTGAAAGTGTGTGCGTGGTTAGGGAAACCATACAGAGTGGCGTAAGGGACTGTGTAGCTTGAGATCCCCTCATACAATGGTGAACATATGCCCATTGCGTGGTATTTCAGACTATTCACGTGGCTGGGAAAACCGTATGTCTCAGTTTCCTATTAGATAGAGGGAACCACACAGTTAACGTATGGCTTGGAAAACTATGTGGTTATATCGTGATCATCATTAAAAGTGATTTTTTTATCATTTCCCCCATGATCCTATATTTTCTCCCCTGATTCTCTCCCCTATTCAACCCCCTATAGCAAGGGTGATGAACTAAGAGCTCCATCCTCCTCCATGGGTGTTTGTACATAAATTATTAGGAGTTTGGAGTGTGTTCTCATGAGAATCAAAGATCCAAGTATATATTTGCCTATGTTTTCTTCCATTTTCTAGAAAAGGCCTTATGAGTTGTTTCCTCTCTTTTCAAATCCTTGAAACCTTATTTTTATAAGGTGTTATTTATATTGTCATTTGAGGATGGTTTAGTTCAAATCAAGGGTGGTGTTTGGGCGAGTAATAATCTATGAGCATGAGTTTGGTGGGATTTAAGCTTTTTCCCATAGTATTAATGGTTTCACATGTGTATCCAGTTGTTCCAAGTTTCCCCCTTGTTGTGTCTTTATATATTTGGCTATGGAATTTAATTTTCACATTTATGTGAGGTGAAAGACCGTTCAAGGACCATGTTGGATCCATTTAAGATTTGACATTGGACCTAGGGCTACCCATGGGGTATTTCAAACCCTTGAAAATATGGAAATGAATTGGTAAAAGTATATATAGGTTAATTATGAAATTTAATGAGTTATAGTTGTTAATTTTGTATATGGAATGAAAAATGGATAATTGAAATGTTTTTTTGCTATATTTTGTGAAATCTCTAAGAGGATTTTTAAACGTTTTAAATGATTTTTTTTTTTGATCGGGATATGGTTTTCAATGAATGAAAATGATGTTATCAAATTGGGTAATGTTTTATAAAGGAGGTTTTTAACTCAAGTGAGTGAAAAGGGTTTCTTATTATATCTCAAATGGTTCTTCTAATTATGTTTTTGGACCTACACTTTTGAAAATACTACAATTGTTCCATTTAATGAATTGATGGAAATGGTTGGACTTTGTCAGTTTTTTTATGTTTAAAGAGAAAGACACTTGTTTAATGTTAGTTTTAAAATGTTTTAATGAAGTTAGTAGTTTTTTAAGAACCTAAAATTTTTAATTGGTGTTGATGAAATAGTGAAACAGGGTTTGTATCTTATTGTGATGTTTTTGTTTTTAAGGGTCCATTAGGACCATGGTAAATGATAAATAATTATAGGCAATGGATTATTATAAATGATGTGATAATGATAAAAATGATTAATAATGGAATGGTTTGGGATGGTAAGACATGACATGTTTAATCCTAGTAAGATTGATGGACTGATGGTCCTTGTCTTCTGACTCATGAAAATTGGTTTGGGTTTTTAGACTAATGCTCCACTCCCAAATATTGGGTGGGTTAGAATGATACTCTAGGCGCCCTGGTGCACTGTAGTTTTTCTGCAAAAGGAATGACACTCCTAGACCTAAGTCTACGTACATGAAATTCCATATCAAGGTTGGGATGGTTAGACATGGAATTACGAGTCTCTGTTGGATTTATGGACTGATGCTCCATGTTTTCTGACTTGTGACCAAGTGGTTGGGATGGTTGAACATGGCGTATTGGATCCTGTTTGGATTGTTGGATTGAGGCTCCTTGATTTCTAACCTATGACCCCTATGATATATTGTAGGTGTACCCAGACTGATGCTCTGAGGTACATTGGATTAAATTACTGGATAAATGAATGACCTTGTGAAATAAAGAAATGGTATATTCTAATGTTTATTATATGATAGAACCTAGAGATATATATACAACATTAATAATTTTTTACATGTAAAAACTTGTTTCCCTTGAAATTTATTTATTTCCTGCACCTTGATTATATACATACACTATTTTATAGAATAGTTATTAATTTAGACACTGTCAGTGGTTCCTATTGAGTTGTATTCACACAATACTTAGGCCACCATGGAACTTGGGTACCCAAGAATATGCTACTTATTTTCTATCAAAAGTTCAGGATAGGGGCCTAGTGTTGGTTTATGTATGGGTTGATGGGTTGGATTATGGGATTTCAAGAATGGGTTGGGAATCAAGACTATATATGGGGTATTTTATAGTTTTGGTGTTGGGAATTTTATTTTTTTGACTACCTGGCTTGTAGGGTGTTCATCATGTAATTATAGAATGTGTTACTTAGTTACCTGTTGGTTTTTTTCATATGATGTCCATTTATTATTCCTGATGGTTATAATATCAATTGGTACTATTTATACTGTGGTTTTACTCTATAAAATAGGGTTTAGTCTCCCCCAATAATCTTTATAGACCAACATTTCTTTTCAGAAACCTATGGAATATGAGGATATGCGCCTGATGTCATATGTTAATCCGGAATGGGGCACCGATTTAGTGGCCACTAGGTCGGGATGTTAAATTGAGCACCAACCGTTGGCACAAACTCAGGCCTCACCAACTAAATATAATATAACCATCATCCATCCAAGAATCACATCACAATCTAAAAACACACACAAGGCAGGAATCAAACCAAAAACAGAGTCAACATTGAATCTAGTCCCTAAAAACCAAAGCATCCAGCCATTATAATAAAACAGACATACTTAGTCCTAATCATTTATATTTATCAAACAACTGGTTCTTTTTTAAAATTTAATTAAAATATTAAATTATTACAAGTTACAACCACAAACAACATTATGGAATTAGCTATTAGAACTATAAATTATTTAAACATGCTTTCAAACATAACATCCAGTTTCCACAAATGTTAGGGAAGAACAATTTCATTAGTATGCCCTTATTATTTAATCCACAAGCATTATCATATTTATATTATTTATCCATTTTCATCATATAAAACATGCAAAACGCTATCATAAAAAATGGTAACCAAAGAATAATAAATTAAGGAACACTATCTAATAAAATAATAGGTAAACTGTTATCATGGTGGAAACACATGTGATCTCTAACAACCCAATCCAATTCGTTCATTAATAAAGATTCATATTTGTTAGGGTTAATTCCACTATTACTCAAATATATAAATCATGATAACCTTATGAACAAACATAAAAACAAGGATAATAAATGAATCCTCTACCTTAATTATTTCAACGTTGTTGGATTAAGAATGGAACAACTATGCAGAACTCTGATCACTTCATCCCTAAGGATTCAACTATCCTTTAAGGATGTCACGCCACAACCCCACCAAAAAATACAATAAGATATCCATAGGAAAATTGAGATCCTCCATCATATCATGTAAATATATAATGTAAGGAATCAAAACCAATCAGATAAGAAATGATAAGATAAAGAGGAAATATCTGCACGGATCACCATAGATCAATCTCCAGAAGCTAGAGATTAACCCATAATGAAAGGGATTTGAAATTCTATGATAGAGATACTCTGGTCACGTAGGATTTGAGAGAAATCAAAGAGATTCTCAAAAAAACAAGGGCGGGATTATATTTATAGGTACACCTCTATACACGGATTAACAACGTAAATGGGTCATTCATAGTGTGAGTAGCTCAATCTCTAAGACTCATCGAAAAACATGTTACCTCAATCCAATAATCCTAGATTAATTCAAATCATGAAATTTATGTTCAAATTTTGAATTACTGGGGATAGATTCATTTGGTAAAGTCCTCCCCCCTTTCACAACATGAACCCACCGTTCATGTCCTAAATCGCACTCAGTGAACTTCTCTAATCCAGCCATGAATTCCTATTCAGGCCATGAAATTCTATCTCTCTCACACACACACATTGTAAACTATATTTCATTTTGTACTCATATACTGATTCCAAATTTCAACTCCCAAACTCCACCAAACCATCTCTAGTTGTCTTTGAAGAACCAAAGGCCTTGAAAATATACAAAGGAATGGGATAGAGGGATTTAGTTCCTTACATCAGATACCACTCAAAAAACTCTCATCCTCAGGAACTTAAAACAAATCCTAGAGAGAAGGAAAATAAAATGGGTAGTTCAAACAACCAACCTATGAGATACCTCCCAATAATCACACTATCACATGAGCACAAACATATCACTTGGATAAACAATGCCCAAAACCATACAAAACCAACAACTATCTCATAAAAACTCTCCTATGGAAGACATCTCTCAAATAAAATAAATGGCAAAAAATGTATAGAATAATAGAAAATCATCTCATAAACTAGATAAATATTAAAAACCATAAAATGAGCATCGCAGTAGGAGAAGAGGTAAATATAAAACAAATATGTATATTTAACATACATCTGCTACTAAAATTCCAAGGTTCTCTAATCGATTCCACTTTGTTGACATAAGAACTGAACCAAGGGAATAGAACATCTACAAAAAACCTTCTCTTGGTGGTCATGAATCTCTATAATCCATTTCTTGAAGGTCACATCATAACTAACATTGATCTCACCTCAAATGATGATGTGAGAATATCCATGAAGATAATGGTGAAGCTGTGACTCATTGAATACATTATGTATTTGGATCATTTTTGGGGAAATTTCTACTTGATATGAGGCGGATTGAACAAGATCCAAAACCTCAAAAGGGAAAAAATGGGGAGAACGATTACTCAAATGCCCAAATAATTGATGCCAATAATGAGTAATCACATTCAAGAACTCATAATCTCCAAATTTGAACTCCAGAGGTCTCCTTATATGATCGGAATATGACTTCTGATGATCCAACACTACCTTAATCCTCTCATGAATCACTCAAAACATATTTGTTTGTGCTCTTCACTAGTCCCAACCCAAGAATTATTGACTCTCCAACCCTAGTTTATCAAAATATAGTTTAACATGGCCGACCATAAAAATCTTAAAATGGTGCCATACCCATGGTGGATTGAAAACTATTATTGTATGAAAACATGACCAAAGGTAGGTGCCTCATCCATGAACCACCAAATCCTAATACACTAGTGTGTAATATATCTTTATGATTCTAGATGATCATATCCATCTAACCATCCTTATATAGATCAAAATCAATGAAAAGGAACAAATGATATCCAAAATCATGTTGGGGAGAAAAACATGGTTGGCCATAAAGTGATTCAAACAGTGACATGCCAGTGGTAGAGTGAAAATTATTATGGTAATAAAACATTACCAAAGGTATGTGTCTCATCCATGAACCTCAAAAATCTAGGAAATAAGTGTGAAACATGTCTTTAAGGGTCTATATGGTTCTCTATATTTGACCATCCATCTATTGATGAAAAGTAGTGTTAAGGCACAACCATGATCCAAAATCATAGTGGGGATCTCTTCCAACCCTAGCGGTAAAATGAGGATCATGATCAGATATGATAATCCTCATAACTAAATGTAGTATAAACAAATACTCTAGGTATAGTCTCGATAAAAATACCACTGAGATCAACTCCGTGATTTCTAAGAAGTGAACTAAAATTTTCAAATGGTCTATGACAACTAATTTAACATCATAGCCTCTCAGATATCAAGGTAAGCTAGTAAAAAAGTCTATCGAGATGTCCTCACACTTCCACTAAAGAACATCTAATGGCTATAGAAAACAACAGGGAACCTGGTGTTCAATATTTAACTTTTGGAATAGTAAACATTGAGCAACAAACTCTACAACTGAACATTTCAACATAGGCCACCAAAACCAACCTCTTAGAGAATGATACATATTTATTATGTCAGGATGTACTGCTAAGAGTGAGATGTGGAACTCATGAAGATATGCATTACACATCCTCAAAATAATGGAAAGTCTCCGCAAGAACAACACTTGTAACAACCCAGAAATTATAAGTGAATTTTGTTTCCAGGATTATTGTGTATTGTATTATATAGAATTTTACTCATTAATGATTTGTCTGTAACTATACCCATGATAATGTAAAAAATTACATTAGGAATAAAATATAAAATAAGAAACATAGAATGAGAAAATTTGGATATTTCCAATATGATACGATCATCACCCCCACAAACAATAATATAGAAAAGAAGCTGAATATTCATAATCCAAATGACATTTTATAAAGGGAAAATATATAGAACCTTGAGAAGAATTGTAATGAATCATTTATGATGAAATGAAAAGGTATTTATAGGAGGTATTATGACCATTGTAATTGTAATATGAACATAGATCAATAGGACCATTGGGAACTATGACTATTGGAAATAATTTTATTGTTAGATTTTGTGTTTATAAAAGGTAATGCAAGTGATAATTGATGAAAAAAGGAGAAAAAATGACCTCAACTAGTACAGTCGGGCCTTCTGAAGCCAATTTTTCCGAACTCGGGATGGAGGTAGCATCACTTGGGTTTAACCTTGACCAAACCCAAGTTGAACTTCTACAAACGATGCTTAAATGAAATCAATAATAGGAGAAGCTCAAGTTAGTGGAGAACATCTCTAGGTCAATGTTAGCTAAGCCACCACATGAAATTACCACCATTACACACCATAATCATAGGTTTTACTTCCATGTATTAAGAGGATATGTGTCTAGTCCTTAGTATCATAACAATGTAACTTCTTTTGTATAAATAAAATGGTTATTTTCCAAATACCATTTTCAGTATTATTTGGTTTAATGAAATATCTTTGAAAATAAGATGAATTTGATAATTACATTTGTTTATAAAAATAATTTTTTTCCCTAAAATTGATACACATTATAATAAAATCAAGTATTCTATATAATTTTTATTTTCATAGAACATTGTTTTAAATGATATTTATTTAAATATAAATGATAATATAACTTTACAATGGCCTTATAAATTCTTATGTGTCCTAAATCTGACTATGTCATAAAAATTGTATTTTCCAAAAATAATGTGTTTTTATTTAAGAGTTAAAATTATCATATATAGAAACCCATTTTTAGTAAATAAAATTTATATTTTAGATCATTACATTTAAATTAGGATAGGGTCATGTTTTAAAAATTTTCTAAAATACATTATTTTTAATAAATATTAAACAAACTGTTTTGTGTTGTTGACATATTTTATGACTTCATATATATTTAATAATTATTTAAAAAAATTACCTATCCTAAATTATTTTATTTTATTAATATTTTGTACTTTAATGGATTTAAATCAATTGTAAATCCTAAAAATGAATTTACAAAGTCTAAAATAGAAATTATAATTTTAAAAAGTATATTTTGTGGAAACAATCATTTTTACATGTCCAAAGTAATATTAATATATGGATTTTAGTTCTAATTGATTAAAATGATATAAAAAGACTCAAATTCCTAAAACCATTTGAAATAAACATGATAAAACTAATGGTTTTTCATTTTCCAAAACCAAGAATTCTAAAACCAATATTTGGAAATTATTAAACAATTCCTGCTCTTGTACATTAAATACTCACCCATCCCTCAGTCCTCTCAACTCAAAATCAATAATCCCTGAGTTTTTTACCTTTTTTCCTCCCAAATATTCCCTCTAAGGTGTTGTTAAGTCCTCAAAGTGTCATCCACATGTTTTAGGATGCAAGGGAATTCTCGACTTCATCTTTTTCGTTCAAGTACCACTTTTGTGGAATTTTTTCTAAATATTGGACTATGGTATTTTCATATGTTTTTTATAATATAATTAGTACCAAAAAAAATTATCAGTGGGATACCATCTTCCCCTCCCATTATTTCATTTCCTTAATCCAAATTTTATAACATCATGTTGTCGAATTCAATTCTTGAATTTCTATATTTCACATGAAAAATATTATATTATGAATAACCAAATGATTCCCTAATCCTTGGATACTCACCAAGATGTAAATATTATTTATTAATTCATGGATTTACATGAAATAAAGAAAAATTCTCTTTCTACAGGTGAAAAATTATGCAATGTTCACATCTTTCATCATATATGTACACAATGATTTTATCTAAAACTACTTCTTTATTACCCACGGGTTATTAATGAAAAGATTTATTATGATAAATTTGAATATCATGAATTAGGTTATATAAAGGGTGAACCATAATATCACTCCAATGAATTTGTAAAGAATTAATCTCTTAAAATGACATGTTTTGTGATACATTAGTGAATAACTTTGGTAATTATGATTTACGACACATTTATGATACAATGTGGTGATATGCTTATGAATGTATCATTTTTGTGTTATAACCGCATTTTTATATTATGATTCATATTATTTATAATATGATATATTTCATGATATTATATCATGACCTATTATTATTCCTCACGGTCACATGCTGAGTATCTCCTTCATTTATTCCCTAATTGGATTTTCTGCTCACCTCATTCATTTTAAGTATGTCCCCAAGATATATGATACAGTAAAAGTAACATAGGATGAACCTATGAAGACCCCTTTCAATTGGATTAAAGGATTTTTATGTTATTTATGCATTAAATTCATAATATCAAGAAACTAAACCTGAAAAGATCTTGTGTGTTATTAAATGTTATACTAGGTAATGAAATATTTATGTATTAAAAATATAGTATGTCATTTTTGGTATTATAGAATGGTTTATTTATTTTTGGAAATTAGGATTAGAATAAATTAGTATGAACCCTAGGGATCCATCTAAATTTTAGAAAAATTATTGGGATTTTGGTGAAGTATTAAGAAAGTGTTTTCCAAGTAATTAAATCCATTTCTGGATACTACTAGTGGATGTGGATCTAGAATAGTTGTACATATGGGTAAAAACATTGAAAAGGTTTCTTTGGGATTTAAATCGATCATCACCTAGTGAGCAATAATGGGTCTTGTTGCACACCAGGTTTTACACTCCTGGGGGATATTTTTGGTTAATAACTTTCTTTTTATGAACCATTTTATAGGATATATATAAAATTTAATAGTTATTAGAAAATATTAAAAGAATAATGTCTTTAAACATGTTTTTTTAAGACATAAACTCCCTTTATAATTACAAGGATAAAAAAGTAAATTGTTTCTCACTATTAGTTTCTTATTTTAGAAAAATAGAGGGAAATGGTAGGAACTATATAAATCATGAGTGTAATGGAATATGCACTGATTTACATCCTAAAATGATGGAATATGAAATGTAAGAATTCATGAGTATGATAAAACAACTATCGAAAGTTATGAATAATAACATTAATCATATTGAGAATATAGATTCACTTTGAAGGGAAAAAATTTTAGTTGAGTACTTCATGAGTCAACAACAAAATTCCATTAGTGGATATGTTGATCCATTAATTTTCAAACAATGGATCACAATTTTAGAAAATATATTGTTTCCCCTCTATTTTTAAAGAAAGATAAAGTCACTTTGAAAATATATCACTTGGAAAGAGAAGTTGATCAGTGGTGGACATTGATTAAGAACATGAATACAATAGGGGAGATTGATAATATGGAGTGGGAAGAGATCATGAGAACATTTTTTCATAAATATTTTCCCTATTAGAGGATAAAAAATGGAAAATGATTTCTAGAGTTAAGGTAAAAGGAAAATGAATTGCTTGGAAGCTACAAAATGAACTTTACAAGTCCTTATCAATCCACATATTTATTTTTTAAGGATCCCAAAAAGAAGGATGATATATTATTTGGTGGAATGATACCCTATCTATAGTAGAATATTGAATATTTTGACTGTAAAATCTATAAGGATATAGTGTAGATCACTATGAAGGTTTAAATGGATTTTGGAGAGGTGAAGTGATAACATAGGTTGAATAAAAATAAGAAAGAAATGGATCCAAAAACATGGAATAATTTTGATCATGAAAGAGAATAATGGAAACTATAATTGACCACATGAAACAAATGTGGGAAGAAACATTCGAGGAATTTATTAATTCAGACTGAAAAGTGATACAAGTGCAGAAGAGATGTCCATATATCATGAAAATGTGGTAGTGAGTTGAGTCCCTAACATCTCAATGAAAACGAAAAGAAGAATATGCTGCAATAATAGACAGAAGTTAAATGCATCAAGTGTGGAATTCTGGGGAAATTTTCAAATCAATTTTCAAATCAGAATTTAATGGAGGTAAACCACCATTAACATTAGCATAAGACAAGAGAGTAAGGTCCTGATTTTTTAAATAATAATGGTTGAAGTAAAGTTTTAAAATCATATTGTTGAAAATACACTATTTATGATATCAAATATTGAAAGTCATTTGTTTGACTCTTGTTATAAACATTCCTTTATTTCATCCAAATTTTCTATGAATGTAGAATAAAACCCATAACTTCTAGAAGTAATGTTATCAGTTAAAAAATCTAGAAGAATTATACAATCATCCATGGTGTATAGAAATTCTAGTATAAACATTATCAAGTAAAATCTCATCTCAAATCTAGTAATCATTTACACGGTTAAATTAAATACTATACTAGGGATGAAATGGATCTAAAATTATAATGCTAAGAACAACTGCATAAGTAAGGAAATTTCATTGGTCTTGAATGGAAAGCCTAGAATTATTTTCAATGTTGAGATATTTATTCCAAAACATTGTCTATAATCACATCATATATCCTTATTTATGGAAATTATTAGTGAAGAAAAAAATAGAATGTCTAAATATAGAAAATTTACCCATTTCATAGGAATACATTTATTTATTTCCTAAAGAGTTACCTATACCTCCCCCAGAAGGAGGGGTAGAGTTATCAATTGAACTCGTATTGGGATCCAAGACAATATAAAAGATCCTATATATAATGGAATATTTAAAGGTATATGAATTAAATAAGAAATATAAAAATATTTTGGGGAAAGGTTTTATTCCACCATTTGTGTCTCATTGGAGAGATCTTATTCTCTTTGTAAAGAAGAAAGAGGGATTAATGTGGCTATATATTTTATATAGAGATCTCAATGGGATCATAGTGAAGAAAAAATATCGTATTCCAAGGATTTATGATTTATTCGACCAAGTTTATGGGGATCAGTTATTCTTAAAGTTTGACCTCTGATCAGGGTATCATCAGTTAAGGATGAATAAAGAAGATATCCCAAAGACTATTTTTTTAAGAAGATATAGACATTATCAGGTTTTTATTCCCTTCATCTTTACTAATTCTCCTACAATAATTATGGATTTGATGAATGGAGTCTTTAAATATTATGTTGATAAATTTTTGGTGTTATTTAGTGAAGATATCAAGATATATTCCAAAAGTTGTGAGGCACATGAGCATCATCTAAGGGTTATATTACTAATGAAGAGGAAGGATAATATATTTGTTATATTCAGTAAATATGAGTTCTAGTTGCAAAAACTCGCACTATTGGTTCACATCGTGACTAGGGAAGGTATCTTAGTTGATCATGCCAATATAAAAGTCATGGAGGAATGGCCACATACTAATACTGTAACAAATATTTGTAGATTCATTGTCCTGTCAGGATACTATATATGCTTTTTGAAAAACATTTCAAAAATTAATAATCCACTAACCATGTTAACTATAAAGATAGTTATGTTTCTCTAGACAAAAGAGTGTGAATAATGTTTCCATGAACTAAAGAAGAGTTCGGTTAGTGAACCTGTTCTAACATTACCCTCTAATGGGGAAGGATTTTTCATTTATAGTGATGAATCCTTAAAAGGATATGGATATGAACTCATGTAAAATGATCAAGTGATTTCTTATGTATCATTAGAATTAATGCCTTATGAATAGAACCATCCTACACATAACCTAGAGTTAACTGATGTCATATTTTCTCTAATGATTAATATTTATTGGGGAAAATGTGATATATATATAGACCACAAAAGTTTTAAGTATATATTCACACAAAAGGATGTCAAAATGCATTTGTGAAGATGGATAAATCTAATCATGGACTGAAATTATTCTATTTACTACCATCCTTGAATGACAAAGAAGGTAGCCAATGATCTTAGCATAAAATAACCTACTACTCTATCCATAATGCATATTGAGAAAGACCAAATATTCTTTTATATGCAATGGATAGATCTAGAAATCATAATGACATGAGATACATCCTACCTTTCCTAAATGATTGTTTAACCATATTTATATGATGGGATCAAGGATGTGCAAAACGATGATCTAGAACTTCAAAAGAAGGTGGAATCAATTAAGGATGGTAAGATTCATGAATTCGACATTGATAAAGATGGTTCCATTTGGTTTCGTACTAGAATTCGTGTGACTTCATCGACTAAGATAAATAAAAATCTATTAGATAATGGAGAAAGATCATATATCTCCATACATCTAGGGTTTACCAATATATACTATCATAATGGATCTACGAAAAGAGAATGTGCCACATGCACTGAGTGCTTCATTACCTCCTTCATTGGCATCCTAAAGACGGAATCGGGTAGAGGAGACCCTTTTGGTGCCCGAGCTCGGGGATTGTATTTGTTAGGATGCTTCAATTATTGTTTCTTTTGAAGATGTTCCTATAGGTTTCTCGACTTCATATTTCAATCATAGTCTTCCCAGCATTCCAGCTATCTAGATTTCACTTTAGTATTCGGACAGGGTTGATGGTTATCTAACAGTGGAATTTTTGAAGGAGGAACTCCTCGAGTCGTCGTATTTATATGATCTATCTTTAGTTGCGAGAATCGGTCAAGATAATCCTTTTCTAGCCTTTTTTAGGACTTATGTGAATTTGTGGGGGCTCCGTCAGCCTACGAAAATGTTAATTCTTTCCATATTTTTATTCTACATCCACATGTTCAATGGGGGTGACTTTATGAAGGGTTGTTCTAGGAAGGAGAGGCATTGTGCATCTTGAAAGTTTTCTATTACTCTATGGTCATGGGAGTCTCATTTAAATAATGAATCGAGAAAGGAATTAGTGTGGATATGATCCTTGGACTTTTTTTTTTCTCCTTCATAATCCATCCATCTTGGATTTTATTGGTAATTCCTTAGGATGTTTTTTGTGCTTGGATGAGAAAAATCGTTATCTCCAGGATGATTCATGCCCCTAAATATATATGGAACTAGATGTTGTGGTTCAGATTCCATTCTGGGATCTAATTAGAAACAGTCATGGATTATCGTGCTAGAAACATAGCAGGTTTCAGTATCTCCCTCGATGATGTGTGGAGTGTGGATGTCAGGGGAATTCAATGGAATCATGCAGAAATCATTGGTCTAGATTCAAGGAGGATAAAAAGGTTGTTCTCTTTCTTCTTTGACTTCTCCACATGTTGTTGGTGGTGAGCTGGTGAAGATTTAAGAGGTGGAAGGAATAGAAGTTCTGGTCTCAATGACATCACCATCATGTGTAGGTCAAGTAGGTGGTTATGTGTCCCTTTCCATGGAAGGTTTTTCAAATTCAAATGTTGTGTTTCACACACCTAAAACCTTTTTAGATGTAGTGCATGTTTCAGAGTATGTGGTTTCAATATCTTCAGGTAAGATAACTTCATCAAATTTTATGGTTCCAATATCTCCCTTGGCAGCTTATGGATCAATTTTTTTGCCTTCTAGTGTCCAATATTTGTATTTTTTCCATCATTGATCCTTGTTCTCAATCTCAGTCCCTGATGTTTAGATCCAAACCACAAAGAAACTCACTAAAATCTTCTCTAGATGTCAAGAATATATGGGTAACAATATAGTGTTTGAGGGTGTGTTGTAGGAGATACGTACTTCCAGGTTGTCTTTAGATAAGATGATGATTGTCTCCCTCTTCGCGAAGGGGATGTCGTTAGGGTCTCAATATCCAATGGTTCATTCCTAATGCATATTTTCATTGATTGAGGAGATATAATATGTAGATAAGGGGAGAGTCAATAAAGATGTTAAGAAAGGTTTCATTTTGAAGGTGAATGTTTCCATTGCTGACAGTAGACCTATCACCAGATCTATGGCTTGGGTGTTAGTGTCTTTAGGTGCACTATCAAAAGTATGTTATGATGCCTTCAAGTCCATAAACCCCCTTTTCATATGATTTATATTATCATATGTAATGCATGGAGACTGGGAGTTAGTGTGAAGTGTGTCTTTATGGCCTCAAAGTCTTATCAGCATTGTGCTTCTATTATTTCTATTATGGAACAAAAACAAAATTAGGAATACATTTCTTTCATCGTCAAAAATATGGGCTCCACAAACTGTATGCATGTAGGAACTCATAACAAGAATATATACATTTTTGGAAATTCGGATTAATATTTTACCTTATAGTGGATTCTTCATAGTTTATTACAACCTAGATAAATGATGGGGGAAATGAGATAATCTTCTTCTTTATTAATGCATGTTATGAAGCCTCCAAAAGGAGTATTTTATGGAAGCAACTCCATTTTTCATCTAGGTAACTACCCTTGGTCCTTTGGAGTTGATTTTAACACAATTGTGGAGGGTTTTAAAAAACAATGACCTATTGAGCTATGTACTAATGAAACGTATGATTAAAAAAAATTGGCTTCTATGGGTCTGATGGAAATAGTATATTATGGAAGAAAATATACATGCTGTAACAATCAAAATGTCATTAGGATGATTTTTTGTATAATCGGTCACTTCCATTCTAATATTCATGGTATGGATTCCTTTTCACAAGCATCATTCATACACCTTACTAGATCAGTGTCAGATCATTCACCTCTTCTGGGGATGCTGAAGGAGGGGAAACTAGGGTCTAGGTGTTTATTTTACTCTTCCAATTGGAATAATATTTATGATTACCTGTAGATGGTAAAGGATTCATGAGAACAACTATAGAAGGGAATGACTTGAAGTGCTCTCTTGAACCAACTTCAACGTCTGAGAAAGGATGTATAAGAATGGATCCCCTATAAAAATAATGGTGAAAACATCACGGAAGGATTAAGGAGTGATATTGAGGAACTTGAGGAGAATATTCTTGATTCATGGGTTGACAACCATTTCTCTCAACTAATTGTGAAATAGAATGTGCTTGTGGAGAAAGTACCAGTGGTTGAAAGGACCAATAAGCAGTAATCTTGAGCCATGCGTCTCAAATAAGGGGAAAAAAATACTTCGTATTTTCATGTGTTTCTAAAGAAAAAAAGGGTTAGTACGAAGATTATCCTTAAACATGATGCTGGATACTTCTTTTCAGACATGGAAGTGGTTGGGAATATGGATATTGATTAATTCAAAGGACTCTTGGCTAGACCAAATCATTTTATTGAAGGAAGGTAAAGTATACAATTTAGAGAGGAGGTTATTATGAGCTAAATCCCAAGGCTATTGGATAAAAGGGACAATGATGTTTTTATGGATATACCTAGGGAGGAATAGATAAATAACACGATTTTCGGTATGAACAAGGGAACAAATCCTTGCCTAGATGGTTTTCTGGGTGATTTTTTTATCGAAGCTTTGTATATTGTTAAGATTCAAGTGAGGGAGGAAGTGGGGTATTTTTTAAGGAAGTTCTAAGAATCAGGCTACATGTGCCTCTAAAATTTTATCATCCCTAAAGTAAAAGATCCATCTTCCTTGAACAATTTTATACCCATATTATTATGTAACTTTTTTATAAGATTCTATCCACCCTTTTTAATAAGAGACTTAGCAGTGTTATTCCAAGAATCTTCTCCGATGAGTAGCATGGGTTTCGTGCAAGGAAGATGCATTCAGGGGGATATTAGTATCTCCCAATAAATGGTTGATGGATTAAAAAAAATAGTTTGATCCAATATTATGATCAATGTGGACATGGACAAGGCCTATGATAAATTGGAATGGATTTTTATTCATATGGTCATGAGGAAATTTGGATTTCAAGAATGGTTTTTTTATTTGTGATTTAGATGTTATGCTTCCCTGTTGATAAAAATCTCTCTAATGGGAAAGGCATTTGGGTTCTTTAAATTTGTATGTGGTGAAAGGAAACTTAACCACTATCATGTACTCTATTAATCATGGATCTATAGGTACTTATAATTAATATCCATTAAAGACTTGAGGATGGGAAGATATTTCCTTATAATAATAGGTTTGGAAACAACATTGTGTCCCATATTATGTTTGTTGATGATATGTTATTCTTCATTAATGGTAGAAAAAGTTCATTTTATGGTTTCTTCAACATCATGTAATCATATGGAAAGTTGAGTGGTCAAATCATCAATTCAACGAAGAGATTTATTTCATCTCCAATAAGTTTACAGGAAGATGTACCGTTGTAATTAAATACAAGTTGGGTATACAATAGCTTAAATTACTAATGGTTAATCTCAGTGCTCATATTTCTAATGAGAGGGTCAAAAGGTGATTTTTTATGACATCATCAATTAGCTAATGGGGAGAATTTTTAATTTTAAAAATAGGTTTCTCTAATTTGGAGGAAGTATCACTTTGATTAATAGTGAAGTCACATATATTATGATGCATGTGTTATCCATCATTAATCCATCAAATGGGACTATTAGGAACTTGGGAAACATCATGAAAATATTCTTATGATGTGAAAATATATCTATCCATTGCCACTAGGATATGTGGAAATTAATGGAAAAACCAATTGATAAAGGGGGCATCAGTATATGTGTTGTGGAGGAAACCATGAAAGACATGAAAGAAAGGATGACTTGGGATATCTGCGATGGGAATTACTTATGGGAAAATTTTATTACTTAAAGGTATGGGGTGGACTGCAGGAGTATGGTGATGAATTCTAAGAGGTTATTATGCTTAGCAAGGTTCATGGTCAATAATTTTGTGGTGATGGAAGGTTTTTTCTTTAGACTGTTGGTTCTGAAGACATAATCCAATGAAAAAAATGGATAGAATAATTGATTCATTTTATATGTTTCATTTATCAAACCATTTCATTCAAGTAGTCATGTTTAAATTTTACATTCCTTGATTCCATTCTGAATCGATATCAGAATGATGTTTTCAAAAACATTACACTAGTGGATGAACTGGACAGGTGGAATTTCTGGGGATCCCGTTCGAAAAGGTTTTCCAGTCATTACATTAGTAAAATTAACCACTCTCATAGTATAATGGATGTGTTTGCTTTGATGTTGTGGTGAAAGGAGATAGTAGGAAGGATGAATGTTTTATCCAGGCATATGATAGATCATGCGATTCAAACAGATGAAAATTTTCTACGAAGAGGCCTGATTCTCACCTCTCGATGTCTGTGTCTTATAAGGATGCAACAAGAAATGATAGGGAACGTGTTCTTCCATGTTGACTAGGACAAGGGGGTCTATAAATACTTATAGTAGAAGATGAATCTTTACAACCTTGGCAGTCTAATGTAGGATATGATTGAGGCCTGGTTTTGGGGGTTAGGGAATCTTGGGATGGAGGTTAAGGCTCACATAATGATTTTTTCATCTTTTTTCTAGATACTCTAGGAACCTAGAAATAAAGAACAGAACAGAATTAAGTTCTCCGACTTTCATCTCCAGGTGCGTGTGAAGTTTTTAGTGATGTAGATGGGGTCAGAGATCAATAATGTTGGGAATTATATTATTTTAATAAGATTTTCACCTGGCTACTACATAGACATGGTTATCACTTTACCTCACTAGGGAAAATGGGTTAGAGGGATACCCCCTTTCACGGGGCTAAATATAAATGTTGGAATTTCATGTGTATATGGGTTTTTGAGAAGGGAAGTTATGGTATGAGATAGTAGGGGTCCTATGCCTCTGGGTTTTAGTTTTTTTGTGAAAGTAACTCTATGGGTTTGGATTCTTAATCCATGACCAAGAGGCTTTCTTTGTGAAATTATTTCAATATCCAAATTATAGAAGTTGAATCTGATTTTTTATTATGGTCAAGTTTCTCCAAGATAATAGAGATTTTCCTTAGGAGATAGTTTTCATTGTCAAGTATTGTAGGATCTATGTTGAACATAATATTCTTGTCAGACATACCTGGATAGAAGGGAATTGTGTGGCCATTTTTTAGATATCAAAGGAAGACCAGGAGAGAGATTGAATCTTTACATCATCTTGGGGTCCCCACGTAATGATTTTAAGATTATTGTTTTTAATAATTCTCTTAGTATCCATTACTTTCTACCTCATTAACTCATTGTGAATTTTTATGTTTTTATGATTTCTTCATTTTCCTTAATAAAAATTAATTTTTTAGTCAATATATACAGTGATATTTGAGAGGAATTCTAGTGGGACAACAAGAAGATAGATATTTATGAGTATACCATAATGTTCATGGTATGTTATCAAGTTAAATTATAGCGATAGAATTCCAAGTGTATGATGCAACCATTTTTCATACCCACTTGGAAATGGGAGAACATAACCATTGAATTTTTCACTAGTCTCCCAAATACATCCAATGTAAATAATGTGATATGGGTTTTGGTGGATCGACACACCAAGACTACCAACATCATAGCTATTAAGGAAGATTTTTCTCATGAACATCCGGAAAAGATATATGTAAAGGATGTGTTGAGGCTACATGGGGTACCACATTCTATAATTTTATATCTTGATGTGATGTTCAATTATAAATTATGGTTATGTATTCAACAAGATCTAATACTGAATTGAATTTTATTATGACCTATCATTCCCAAATTGATGGCCTATATAAAATGACTATTCAGACACTTGAAATCAAGTTGATATCCTATTCAATGGAATTTAAAGGTGGATGGGATCAACATATCTCATTATTTGAGTTTTCATTCAACAAAAACTTCCATTATAGTATTCAAATGGATCCATATGAAACACTATATTTAAATTGATGAATAACTCTTACTTTTTGGGATGAAGTTATTGAATGAAAGATACATGGTATTGATCATGTGAAAGAGATGATAGAAAAGGTCCATTCATCCAATAGCATATTAAAGCTGCTCAGAGTCAGAAAAAATATCTATGTTGACAAAAAAAGGGACTTATAGTTTGATTTTGGATGTAACTTTTTCCATCAAATATCACTATGTAAGATTCATGAAGTTTTTAAATAAATAATGGTTTATCCCAATGTACATTGGCCTTTTTGAGATCTTTGATTGCATAGTACCAGTGGCCTATTGGCTATTACTTTCACCAAACATGACTCAATTTCATGATGGGTTCCATGTATCACTCCTAGGAATGTATATATATGATCCATCACATGTACTAAATCCATTGGTGGTACAACATGAGAATGAAATCAATTATAATGAGTATCAAATGAAGATCCTAGATTATAAAGGCAAAGTTTTACAAAACAAGACAACTCACCATATCAAATTTTTGTAGAGAAACTATAAATATGAGGAGGAAACATGGGAACCATTGGAAACAATGAGAAAAATGTACCCCCATATATTCTCAATTGAGAATATGAGTTGAAATTTTAGGGATGAAATTTATTAAGGGGGGATGAATGTAAGGACACAGACATTATTAGTGACTTTTGTTTCCATAATATTTGTGTATGATATTATATTGCATTATAATCATACAACACATAGAAAAATGAACCACTCTTTATTTAATTAATGAATAATGTAACATTAGTCTGCAAAAAAAATGCATAAAAATGACAGAAAAATTATAATGGGAGAAAAAACAAAAAATAGGAAAAGTAAAATGAGAAAATTTGGATCTTTCCAATATGCAAGGATCATTTCCCCCACAAACAATGCCATAGAAAACAAACAGAATACTCTTAAACCAATAAAAAATTTAGAAAAGTAAAAAATAGAAAACATTGAGGGGAATTGTAGTAAATAATGTATAAATAAATGAAAAGGTATTTATAGGAGGTAATATGACTATTGTAATAGTAATCTTGTTGTTGGTTAATATGATCACTGGACAATATGACTGTAGGTTAATAAGACCATTGAGAACTATCATCGTTGGAAAAAATGTTATTTTTGGATTTATGGTTTATAAAAGGTAATGAAAAAATATATGTAATGAAAAAAGGAGAAAATACAACCAAAAATAGTAGAGTAACATATTTTTAATCCCATTTCTAGAAAATGGGCGGCTGGTAGCATAATTTGGGTTCGCAGATGACCAATCCAAATATGATCTTCAACAAGTTATGTTTGAATGAAATCAACTATGGTATATTTTCAAGTTAGTGGATATTTCCACTATGTCAATGTTAGTTGAGCCACCCATGATACTACTATCATCCCATGACATAACCTTATAGTGTATGTCAGCGTAATAAGAGTGTATGTGTTTAAAACATAGTATTATAAAATTTTTATTTTATTTGTGTTAATGAAATGGTTATTTTTTCAATTTCATTTTCAGTATTATTATTTTTAATAAAATATTTCTAAAAATAAGTTCAATTTGATAATTTTATTTTTGGATACAAAATATTATATTTTTAGAAAATATATAAACTTTTATAATAAACTCAAGTATTCTATATATTTTTTATTTTCATGAAATATCCTTTTAAAACACTATTTATTTAAATATAAATGATAATATAATTTTATAATGTCTTATTATGTTTTAATATGTTTCAGCAATTTAACTATGTCATAAAATATATTATTTTTCAATAAATAAGTAGAATTTATTTAAAAGTTAAAATTATCATATTTAGGATATTCTTTTGATAATATAATCATTATATTTGAAATCAACACATTGAAATTGGGTTGGGGTGAGTTTTTGATAATTTTCTAAAATGATTTATTTTTCAAAGAATATTAGAAATACAGTTGTGTATTTTTAGCATATTTTATGACTTCATATATATATGTAATAAATATATAATAATAAAATAAACAAAATCCATGAAACAATTATGTTATTTTATTAATATTATTTTTTAATGGATTTAATTCAATTTTGAAACCTAAAAATGTATTTCCAAAGTCTAAAATAGAAATAATTATTTTAAAAACTATATTTTGTGGAAAAATCACATTTTCCGGTTCAAAGTAATATTAAAATATGTATTTTAGTTCTAATATATTAAAATACTTTAAAATCTGACTCAATTGTCTAAAATCATGATCATGAAACCTGGTAAATCTAATGATTTTTCATTTTCCAAAACCTATATTTGGATATTATTAAATAAATCCCCCTATTTTACCGTAAATACTTACCCATCCATCATTCATCTCCACTCCAAATCCATAATCCATGAATTTATGGTAATTGTATCTCCCAAATAGTCCCTCCATGTTGTACTTAAGTCTTTTGGGTTGTTGAAGTTAGTTCATTAGGACCATATATTTGTACATTGATCACATGTATATTTGATGTATTGAATATAAATAAAACGTCTTACTAAATATTTTTCATTGTTCTACATGAATATTATGTAATAATTTCCTAAATTATATGTCACATTGATAAGGTCATAACAGTTCTTCTCTATGATGAGAACCTTGAAGTGTTATGATGATATTCTTAACTAATGTTTTCCTGTTGGATAAACGTACTATAATATGACACATAGTACATTGACTGTTAGGTTTGACTATTCATAAGCATATGAGCCTTCTTCTCATTAAGTTCTCACTTGGTAATCATTACAGTGGATGATTTTGAGAACAAACCCACCAGTATGAATTCTACATGTTTGGGTGTTATTGGATATTCCAATATATGGGCATGTGTAATATTCCTTGGACTTTGATATTAACATTAATGAATGTCATAAATCAAGAACATAAATTTTTTGACAAGAACCATGATTCCATATGTTCATGGTGAGGTAGGGTGTGTTGGGTGTGTCATTATTAACCTGTAATTAAGGGATAAGTCAAGGGATTATTTCTATATTCCATCATTATGGTAGCTAATATCTTGTCCCTTTGATTGAAATAGAACTATCACCCTAAATTCCATGGTCATAGTGTAATAGATTTTTTTAGATAGTCAAAGAATTACGTATTGATCAGATAAGTTAGTTACATAGACGTAAATCCGTCTTGATGAGATATTGGGATAATGGGATTATAATAAATAGTGATCATTCTTATGATTTTATCATTGTTATGACATTAAGTTAATTGTCTTGGGTGTCTTGACACGTTGCAAAATAGTAATATTGGACTTTAGGCAGGCCCACCTAATGTGCAAAAAGAATGAATCATAGAGGGGCACACACTATGTTTTAGTGATGATATCAATTAAATTATATTTTAATTTAATTAATATGCTAAATATCATTCTCAAGACTGAGGAATAATTTTTTTTCGTGTTTTATAAATCTCAAATATTTAATGATGAATAAAATATCAAATATTTATTTAGATTTTCAATAAATATTATAGGAGTTATAACAGACCAAGACCATATTCGATGAAAATTATTAATTAAGAAGTTTGTTAAATAATATTTTATATTGTGAAAGTTTATGCGCACCACAAAATAATAATAATAATAATATTATTATTATTATTATTATTCTACATGTTGTTTATTAAAGGTTATAATATTGTTCAAGGGATGGAATGTATTTTAACATAAACCCTACCTCTATAAATATACGGTTATGTCTATTATGTAGGGTGTACAATTGAAAATAGATAATTTTTGTGCACAAAAAATTCTCTCTCAGCTTCTCCTCTCTCCCTCTCAAGAACAAGAAATGCAAGATATATTCTTTTAAGACTGAAGGAGTGATCAACACAAAAAACACAAGGTATTCAATTCATTAGGCTGGAACTATGAGATCGATTAACGTTTCTTTGAGATAAAAAGAGCACATGTGGATCACTTCTAGATGGATTATATCATTGGATCCATATAGCGTAATGAGGTAAATCCAAAAGGGTCTTTTGAAACGATAAACATCATCACTGAAGAAAGGATCCTAGGATGAGATAAATTTTCCAAACATATCTAAATAAATTAATTAGAACGTTACCATGAAAGATCCTTTCTTTTGGATTCGAGAAACTAAATATTAAGATAAATTTAAATATATCTCCCACTACTGCATGCTTCTACTATGCTCAGAACCAACAAGTTGTATCAGAGCAGTCACATTTATATTTATAATTATTTATTTGATTTTTGATGCATACAAAATCATGGTTGAATTTCTAATATATATAGTTCAATATTTAATATTTTTTTATTTAAATTTTTTTTTGACTTATTAATCATGTTTATTTAGTGTTTCATTTTCATAAAATATTAATAAGAGATGAAGAAAGACTGGAGATTTAATTGGGAACATCTAAATTTTTTGGTTGGTATGACATGGTTACATAGCATATAGCTGTAATATAAGTTCGGTACCCTAGTATGTTTCACTTGGTCATGTCATGAGATATATTACATTCCAGTCATTTTTACATGTGGTGTACATTGTGTGTTAACCGGAAAACCTAGAAAAATGTATATAGTATTACATGGTGCGTATATGGTGTACATTTCATGTAGTATGCTTGGGTTAGCAGCGCAAGTCTCACAATCCTTCTTGTCATTATACATGAAAAAGTCGTGTGATACTAATATCATAGAAAATTTATTATATACATGACCTGTATGTAGTGTAAATGCCATGTAGTTCATTAATTCCTGCATCCGAGATATACACCGACTCGTAAATATTATTATCTAGACACAGGGCATTAGAGATACATGATGTGTAGCTGACAGAGCATGTTATGTAGTATCTCACCCAAGAATACATCAAGTCATTCATAAGGTTGCATGAGAACATGACATTAAGAACACATAGTGTGTGTATGGCTTGTACAGGTCGTGTAATCCACTTAGATACATGCTGAGGATCCACGTGAGTATCTCGACCACATAACAAGTGGATACTCAGTGTGTATATATAATTTTCACACCACATTGTCTAGATGATTCAACATGTTGAATCCCTAGGAGTGTAACCCAAATATAAGACAACTGAGGTATATGGAGTGTAGTTGGATAGTATACACCATATAGTCTCCCAATTAATTGAATAATTATATTACATTGTAACACCCCAATATTTTACAAAAAATATTCTTTTTAATTTCATTAATGTCTTGTGTTGTACGCTACAACAAAAGGAGCTTGCACGACACACATCCCTAACTTGGATTGCATTACATGCAAGCGCAACCTTCCACGATAGCGTGTGTTGTACGCAATACCGAGTTTCGCTAAACAACGATATGCTATTAAAATATTTTTAAAACTAGCTGTTATGAATAGTAATAACCAATTTTTGAAATTTTGTAAATTTGGTTTTTCAAAATGGACTTCATTCTTGGATTCGGAATATCCAAATTAGCTTAGGTTGAAATTTTGGTACTTTTCAGATAACTTTCATATTCTGATGAATAGTGAAAATTACTAAATTTTAATTAAAAACATCTTTTTTAATCGAAATAATTAATAGTGATAAATTATTAATTTGAGTGGTTTTAAAGTATATTTATAATATATTTTTACAATTTAATACAATGTTGTTTATTGGATGTAATTTCACATTTAAATCAAACATAAACGAGTGTCAATCTTATGATAGTTATTATCTTTTAAAAACACGCTATTTGTTTTGAAGACGGGAATTAATTTTTAAATTAGTTAATGTAACTGATATGTTTTTAATTTTTTAAAATAAACATCATTTTTGAATTCATAATATCAAATATAGCTTGGGCCTATTTTTTGGTATTTTTCTGGAAACTTTCATTTTTTAATGAATAGTGAAACCACTAAGTGGTAGTTAAAAAACTGAATTTTTTCATAAAACATAATTTTACCGCTTCAGTGAGTGGAATTTCTAAAATCCTAGAGACACGGTTGATTTCAGTATGTAAAATGTGGTTCAATGAGATGAAAATAATTTTTGGTGAATAGTAACTATCTACATTTTTTAACCACGGTTAAAAGTAAATTGGGTAATTAAGGGTAAAAATTATATTATTATTACCCTAACACATGTCCTAATTCTATTTTACAATTGTAATTCGACCAAAAACAACCTTAGGAATAAAATATGACCATTTGGGCCCACTTGTATTCGATTAGGACATTTATTATTAATTTATTTAAAGAACGATCAAAATAGTTAAAATCATAGTTTAATAAGTAAATCATTTTTAATATAGGGTTATACATAATATAAATTAGACTATAGAAATTCATTAGAAAGATAACAATATTTCCTACATAATGGTATTTTATTTGTAATTTTTAGACATTAAAAAGTTTAATTTATTTATGACACAACGATTATGCAGTAATTATCTTATTAATAAAATATTTACATAATTGATGTTATAAATACCCAAATAAATGTAATTTGATAATTTTTATGAAATACACTAATTTAATAGGTTAATATGACATGTTATTATTCATTTAATTATGTTTTTTCGAACTAATCATTCTATTATGATTTTCACAAATATCAATTACTAAATAGTGTAAAAATTGACTTAAATTGTTTTTAAAACATTCATTATATTATTAATTGTTATTTTATTCCTAAAAATCTATGTTCGGCCAAATTACTTAGATAATGTTATATATATTAATAATAAACAACTTGGGGTTCGTTTGGCTTCTTATAGTATGTTTATTAACCTTATAGTGCAAGAACACAAAAAGAGATGGTAAAAGTAAAATTATCTAACTTAAAGTTAAATATAAATGATAAGGTTAAAATACGAACCTAAACTTGTCTAAATTATATTGGATGAGAGGATTGCGACCCATCCCCACCTTATCTTCGAAATAAATCAATTTGGAGCTATTTAAAAATGATTTTGGCTTTATAATAAAATAATATTTTTAGTTTTTCCAAAGGAGCCCCTCTCCTCCCTTATAAAAGAGCACCTCCTCCCACTCTTCCTCACACCAATTTGAGCCTTCATGCTCGGCAAACCCCTGCCAAATTCTCTTATACACTTTCCTAAAACATCCTAGAGGTCCTGGTCTTATTCAAAGACCAATTGTAGTGCCCTAAGAGGAGGTCTCAAAGAGGTTCTTCAAAGAACAGGTAATGTTCGTTACCGATTCTTTCAACTTAATTTCTACTTCCACTTCTTCTTCTTTAGTTGGTTCAATATGAAGTAATAACATAAGTATCACTCATATACTGATATGTTATTATATGTATGAAACAACCCTATTTCACCATTTATCCACCCTTCGGAAAACGAAATCACCGCGCGTGCGTACATACAGAATACCGTCTCCACGCCATAGTGTAATCTATTTTCCACCACCACATTACTTGGATGGGTTTAATGGTGAAAGTAATGTATATATATATATGATTATTGTAAATTGATATTGATTATGTAATATTGTACATAAACTTTAATACAATTCCACGATCATGGGAATGATATCATCGCTCGTGCGTACGTATGGACTACCGTCTCCACGACGCGATGAGATTCATTCTCAATGATTAACCATTCATGAATGATTATAAAGTATATATAATAAGTAATCATGAAATATATGAAATAATAATGATACTGGATTTATGTATATATATATTTATTTCATCTACTTAATTCCATTCAATTCAATAAGGAAACGAAAATAGCGTTAATGCGTATGTATGGCCTACCATCTCCATGAATGATGTATTTCTTTCCATTTATCGATCCATTATATATATGTATATTATGAATATATATTATATATAAATCATGGTTTACATTCTGGATGTAAGTAATAATGATCTAAGTAATCATATGAATAATTACAAGTTAAAACACGAACGACAAATGAGACGATTTTACCCCAAACACTACTTTAACATAAATTTACAATGGAACGGGTAATATAAAGTCATAAGTTAACCATATATGATATAATAACAATGAATATGACTATGTAATATGTCGATGTCATAATTTAAATCATTATATAGGAGGTTTGGATACGTATGAAGCATATCGGACCTAAGGTAAGGGATAATTTTGTAAATCTCATTTTTCATCCGAGATTGCCTATTTGTAAGTATTTTCAGGGTTATTGCTATCATCCATGTCCATGTTTTATAAAAGTGTATTCATGTATGTTTAAATTAATTTTTACCAATATTGACTTTTACCCCATGGTATGGAAGGAATCATTCTTTTATTTACCCTACGAGGTACTTTTTTACTTTTCCGACAAAAGTACGAGAAGAATGTTTTTTAACGTATACGGAATAAATGGATTTTTATGGTTTTATAAAGCATTATTTTCATGAAGAATCCTTACAAATATTTCATGACTATTTTCAACAAAATAGTTTTCTTTTAAAATTGCATGAAATTTTGTGAAAAGAAAATGATTTTTAAGAAGAAAGGATATTTTCCTCAAAAATTCATTTCAAGTGTTTTATCAACACCATTTTTCATCTAAGATGAAATTATTTCATATGTGTATGTTTCAAGTATTATGTCTCTATGATTTACATGGTTTCACTTTCCTTGTTATGAAATGATATCCATTTCTTTTATATGGATTATGTAATGATGAGATGATGTTTATGAACCCCATTTTATTTATTGGGTTATTATGAATGGTGTATATTTATTTTGTCGCACAGGTAAGAATGATTTCATTATGAGATGGGTGAGACATATATCTCCCTCCAATACATTTGGTAAAGATTTATATCTCATGAGATAGACATGGCTGGAATGGAAAGTTAATCTGGTTCAGTAATACAGGACTGGAATGAGAAGTGAACTCGATTCAGAAAGGTACTTTGTCCACTAAGATCGTCTTGGAAGCAATGCCTTGGATAATATGGAAATCATATCATGTGATTAATGGTTTCTTCAATTACATGTTTTATTCCCATGTTATTTTATCATTCTTAATGTTTCTTTATGATCTATGCCTTACGGACTTCCATGTTTTATGTCATTTCTCGAGCTTTTGATGTTTAAACATTATGTTCATTTTTTTAAGTTCAAATGTATATGGTATGTTTTATTTTCTACATTCTTAACCTTAATGAGCATTTGAGCTCACCCTTTTATGTTTTCATTTCCCAAGGATACAAAAAATGGTTTTAGGTAAGAAAAAAAGGGAAGATCTTTATGGGAGATGTTGAAGATCGTTCACCATGATTATAAGATTACGTTCTATGTTTCCAAAGACACTAAACTATTACGGTCCTTGTGTGTCTATTTTTTGTTATGTATTAAGTATTCCGAAAAAGTAATTTAATGTCCATGTACGTCAAGCTTAGGGTCTCTACAGTTGGTATCAGAGGGAGGTTTAGTCAACCTTTGGAAACTAGGATGTGAGAACTTTAGTGACATCCCTAGAGATATTTCTATGGTATGTCTAGGGTTGTCCCTAAGGTCAAGTATATGTATAGGTTATAGTCCTAGAATTATGGTAACGATGTTAGATTAAACCTAAGATGTTAGATATTGAAGGTACTCCCCCTTTATTATAATTTTTGCCTCTCACACTATTCTTTTTGGGTTTTAGGCGATGGTTGGAACCCGAAGGAACCGTGTTGATCAATTTAATGGACAATGAAATCATTGTTCTCCTAAACAAACAAATGTTATGGAGATGGAGTGCAAAATCTTATTGCTATACTTACACAAGCTATGAAGCATTCTGGACTTCCAAATGAGCTGAGAAGGGAACAATATTCTATTGAGTCTTTCATGAGCCAATGCCCACCTTCTTTCAGTGGGTCTTACGATCCACTTGTTGCTGAACAATGGATCAGTACCACTGAAAAGAAATTTTCAGTTCATCAATGTTCTAAACATGATAAATTCATCTTAGCAATATATCGTTCGGAAGGTGATTCTGAACAATGGTGGAATCTTATCAAGAATACAAGGCCAAGAGATTAAATTGATTCCATGGAATGGGACGAGTTCAAGAACTTATTTTTCAATAAGTACTTCCCTCATATTCTTCGACCAAATATGTAGAAGGTGTTTCTTGAACTAAAGGAAAATGATGATGAATCTGTTGGTATATACGAAGCGAATTTTACAAGGATTGCATGGTATGCATCTGGCTTTATCATCCAACCTGAAAGTAAAGTTGATCAATTCTTCTGTCGCTTAAAAACAGATCTTTGAAGGGAATTAGCTATAAGAGACTTTAGTAGCTATGAAGAAATTGTGCACTGTGCTATTAAGGTAGAAATGGAATTTGGTGTTACATATCCATCTCATAGTTTTGACAATAAACGAAAGATGGAGTTCAAGGAGAAATATCAGAATAATGGTGAAAATAAGATGAATGATTCCTTATGCTCAATGTGTGGAAAGAAGCATGGTGGAGATTATCATAAAGGGACTAGAAAATGTTTTAAGTGTGGAAAAGAAGGCCATCGAGCAGCTGAGTGTCGATGTAATGGAAAAATGGTTTCTAATGGTGTGAATAAAGAAAATACTGCAGAGAACTCACCAACAACACTTCAATGCTTCAAGTGCAATGAAATGGGGCATTATTCTAATCAATGCCCTAATTCCAGGGTTAAGGATGATCGACATGAGCAACCACATAAGGAAAAGGAAAAAGGGAAATAACATGCGATCACTATTGGAGATATTGAATATGGAAACGATGGGGTAGAATGATTGAGTGTTTATGTAATGGGATTCCAAAATAAAGATGTATATAGTATCGTGGAATATTGGAATATTTATGTATTGGTTAATTGTGGTTTTCAATAATTGTATGGTACCAGTAACCATGGAAAGTGATTGATAAATTTTGGTAAGTAGATGATATGCACATAATGAAGGGATAAGAAGATAATGAGATGTTTTATTGTATTCATGAGCTCATGATTTATATAAGGACTAAGTGATATCATGGTTTGATTATAAAGAATTTTAAGGATTTTTGAATGTGGAAAAGAGTTAACTTTTAACTGCAGTCATGTTTTCACTAAGGTTCATTGGGTATTCATTCTTCATGAGAATACATGATTAAGGTATTCATATGTTTGTAATTTGACCAACAAGATATATCTTATGATATATGGGGGATAAATGATGGAATTCACATGATTGTTATGTGACATTTCAAGTAATCTTTTTTTATACTATGATCTTGGACCGATGTATTTTAGATAAGCCTAAATATTGGAATGAATAATGTTGGATATAAATTAGTATTGATTAAGGATAGAACTTTTTTCGATATTATTGATGGGATGTTATAGTAATATACTTTTAGAAAAAGGAAAAACTGCAGGACGGGCAACAACCCCTCGCGTCGGACAAGTCTGTGGGAATCGAACCCACAACAGAAGTGCGACTAGACTTTATCGCCTACCACTGGCCTACAGGAAGTCCCTGGTTAGTAGAAAATAGTTTTATTTTATTACACGGTATGATATATGAATTAAAAGTTCATTTTTGGAATCGTATATGATTAACCTCACCATAGATGGACTTCTGTATATTTGATAACTTTTGCTAACCTTTTGATTGAAACAGATGGAATGACCCATCATTCTATCACATGATCTTCTACCAATTCACAAATGAAAAATTCAACTTCATTTCTTTAAGAGATGAAGTGGAAATTTTCCAAAGTAACGAACAACGGTGATACTGTACCAAAATCACGAAAGAATTTCTTCTATTTCCAATTTCATCAACTTTAGGGAAACGATCTTGAAAACCAAAAATATTGTCCTAATGCCCTTATATCCGATGAATCAGATGGTACCTTAGATCATCACAAATCTATGGCTTTGTGATTGATGGCTTTTTCACAGTCATGTTCTCTACCACTCTCCATCAGAACTTGATGGTTAGATTTTTCTTATATGTCTATATTTTCACCTATGTTCTCCTATGTGGAAACCCAGTGATTAGTTAATTTGGGTAACCGTTACTTTTCATACATTAGTTTTTAAAGTCAAGTTTTTGTATTCCTTTTTACTATGTGGGTTTCTATTAAAGAAATTTTCAAGTAGCAAACCATTTATAACCCCTACTAATTTCGAGGGAGAATTTCATTTTAAGGGGGGTAGAATGTAACACCCCAAGATTTTACAAAAATTATTCTGTTGAATTTCATTAATGTCTTGTGTTGTATGCTACACCAAAAGGATCTTTCACAACATGCATCACTGACTTGGCTTGCATTACACGCAAGCGCGACCTTCCATGATATCGTGTGTTTTACGCAATACTGAGTTTCGCTAAACAACGATATGCTATTAAAATATTATTAAAACTAGCTGTTGTGAATAGTAATAACCAATTTTTTAAATTTTGTAATTTCTTTTTCAAAATGGACTTCATTTTTGGATTTGGAATATCTAAATTAGATTAGGGTGAAACTTTGGTACTTTTCGGATAACTTTCATATTCTGATGAATAGTGAAAATTACTAAATTTTAATTAAATATAACTTTTTTAATGAAAAAAATTAATAGTGATAAATTATTAATTTGAGTGATTTTAAAGTATATTTAGAATATATTTTTTAAATTTAATACAATGTTGTTCATTGGATGTAATTTCACATTTAAACCAGACATAAACGAGTGTCAATCGTTTGATAGTTATTATTTCTTAAAAACACGCTATTTGTTTTGACGACGAGAATTATTTTTTAAATTAGTTAATGTAACTGATATGTTTTGAATTTGTTAAAATAAACATCATTTTTGAATTCATAATATCAAATATAGCTTAGGCCCAATTTTTGGTATTTTTCCGGAAACTTTCATTTTTTTGATGAATAGTGAAACCACTAAGTGGTAGTTAAAAAACTGAGTTTTTTCATAAAACTTAATTTTACTTCTTCTGTGAGTGGAATTTCAAAAATCCGAGAGACACAGTTGATGTCAGTAAGTAATATGGGGTTCAATGAGATGAAAATAATTTTTTGTGATTAGTAACTTTCTACTATTTTTACCATGGTTAAAAGTAAATAGGGTAATTAAGGGTAAAAAAAGATATTATTATTACCCTAAAACATGTCCTAATTCTATTAGATAAGTGTAATTCGACCGAAAACAACCATAGGAATAAAATATCTCCATTTAGGCCCCCTTGGATTAGATTAGGACATCTATTATTAATTTATTTAAAGAAGGGTTAAAATAGTTAAAATCAATGTTTAATAAGTAAATCATTTTTAATATAGAGTTATACATAAGATAAATTAGACTATAAATGTTCATTATAAAGATAAAAAGATTTCCTAAATAATGGTATTTCATTTTAAATTTTTAGACATTAAAAAATTTAATTTATTTATGACACAACGATTATGCATTAATTATCTTATTAATAAAATATTTACATAATTGATGTTATAAATACCCAAATAAATGTAATTTGAGACTTTTTGTGAATTAAACTAATTTAATAGGTTAATATGAAATGTTATTATTCATTTAATTAACTTTTTTCTAACTAATCATTCTGTCATGATTTTCACAAAAATCAATTACTAAATAGTGTCAAAATTGACATAAAATAGTTTTTAAAACAAATATTATATTAATAATTGTTATTTTATTCCTAAAAATCTAAGGTTCGGCAAAATGACTTAGATAAGGTTATTTATATTAACAATAAACAACTTGGGGTTCGTTTGGCTTCTTATAGTAAGTTTATTAACCTTATAGTGTAAGAACACAAAAAGACACAGTAAAAGTAAAATTATCTAACTTAAAGTTAAATATAAATTATAAGGTTAAAATAGGAACCTAAACATGTCTAAATTCTATTTTATGAGAGGATTTATACCCATCGCCAAATTATCTTCGAAATAAATCAATTTGGATCTATTTAAAACCGAATTAGTCTTTATAATAAAATAATATTTTTAGTTTTTCCAAAGGAGCCCCTCTCTTCCCTTATAAAAGGGCACCTCCTCCCTCTCTTCCTCACACCAATATCAACCTTCAATATCGGCCAAACCCTACCAAATTCTCTTCTCCACATCCATAGAAAAATCCTATAGGTCCTGGTCTTCTTCAGAGACCAATTGTAGTGCCCTAAGAGGAGGTCTCAAAAAGGTGCTTCAAAGAAGAGGTAATGTTCGTTACCGATTCTTTCAACTTAATTTCTTCTTCCACTACTTCTTATTTAGTTGTTTCATTATGAAGTAATATCATCAGTATAAATCATATACTGATATATTATTATAAGTATTAAACAACCCTATTTCACCATTTATCCACCCTACGTAAAATGAAATCACCGCGCTTGCGTACGTACGGAATACCGTCTCCACACCGTGGTGTAATCTATTTTCCACCACCACCTTACTTGGATGGGTTTAATGGTTACTGTAATGAATATATATGATTATTGTAAATTGATATTGATTATTTAATATTATACATACACTTTAATACAATTCCACGATCATGGGAATGATATCATCGCTCGTGCGTACGTACGGACTACCGTCTCCACGACGCGATGAGATTCATTCTCAATGATTAACCATTCATGAATGATTATAATGTATATATAATAAGTAATAATTAAATATATGACAGAATAATGATACTGCATTTATGTATATATATATATATGTATGTCATCTACTTAATTCCATTCAATTCAATAAGGAAACGAAAACAGCATGAACAATGTATTTATTTCCATTAGTCGATCCATTATATATATGTATATTCTTAATATATATTATATATAAATCATGTTTTACATTATGTATTTAAGTAATCATGAACTAAGTAATCATATGAATAATTACAAGTTAAAACACGAACGACAAATGAGACGATATTACCCAAAACGCTACATTAACATGAATTTACAAAAGAACGGGTAATATAAAGTCATAAGTGAACCATATATGATATAATAACAATGAATATGATTCATTAGTAACTCAATGAAATTATTTAAATCATTATACAGGAGGTTTCTATACGTACGAAGCATATCGGACCTATGGAAAGGGATAATTTGGCAAATCTCATTTTTTATCTCAGATTGCCAATTCGTAAGTATTTACTGGGGTATTACTATCATCCATTTCCATGTTTTATAAAAGTGTATTCATGTATGTTTAAAGTCATTTTTACCCATTTTGACTTTTACCCCATGGTATGGATGGAATCTTTCTTTTATTTACCCTACAAGGTACATTTTGATTTTCCGACAAAAGTATGAGAATAATGTTTTTTAACGTATACGGAATGAAATGATTTTTATGGTTTTATAAAGCCTTATTTTCATGAATCTTCCTGCAAAATATTTCATTACTATTTTCAACAAAATACTTTTCATTTAAAATTGCATGACATTTTGTGAAAAGAAAATGTTTTTGAAGAAGAAAGGGTATTTTCCTCAAGAATTCATTTCAATTGTTTTATCGAAACCATTTTTCATATAAGATGATATTATTTCATATGTGTATGTTTCAAGTATAATGTCTCTATGATTTACATGGTTTCACTTTCCTTATTATGAAATGATATCCATTTCTTTTATATGGATTATGTAATGATGGGATGATGTTTATGAAACCCATTTTATTTATTGGGTTATTATGAATGGTGTATGTTTATTTTGTCACACAAGTAAGAATGATTTCATTATGAGATGGGTGGGACCTATATATCCCTCCAATTAATTGGGTAATGATTTATATCTCATTAGATAGACATGGATGGAATGACAAGTTAAACCGGTTCAGTAATACAGGACTGGTACCAGAAGTGAACTCAATTCAGAAAGGGACTTTGTCCACTAAGATGGTCTTGGAAGCAATGCCTTGATAATATGGAAATCATATCATGTGCTTAATGGTTGCCGAAATTACATGTTTTATTCCCATGCTATTTTAGCATTCTTAATGTTTCTTTATGATCTATGCCTTATGGCCTTCCATGTTTTATGACATTTCTCGAGCTTTCAATGTTTAAACATTATGTTCATTTTTTTAAGTTCAAATGTATATGGTATATTTTATTTTATACATTCTTACCCTTATTGAGCGTTTGAGATCACCCTTATTTTGTTTTCATTTCCCCAGGGTATAAAGAAAGGTTTTAGGTAAGAAAAAAAAGGGAAGATATTTATGGGAGATGTTGAAGATCTTTCACCACGATTAGAAGATTACGTTCCAAGTTTCCAATGACCCTAAAATATTACGGTCCTTGTGAGTCTATTTTTTTTATGTATTAAGTATTCCGCAAAAGTAATTTAATGTCCATATACGTCGTTCTTAGGGTCACTACATACATTAAATTGGAAATTTTAGCATTAAACCCTTATTACATTGATTGACCCTTTTAGTGTTTAACAATTTAATAAGGGTTTTAAATAATATTAAATGATCAATTAATGTATTTTAATTAATATTAAACAGTTTTTTTGACGTTTATTTATCATTTATGCCTTTATTATGGTTATCTCTAAGAGGATTTGGTTTTTCATTAAGATTATCGGGAATTAAATAATTAATGCATGTTTTTTAATCTTAAAAATAATGAATGAGAAAAGTAATGAATGTTGGGAATTTAATTTGGTTATATGTCATAGGTATGACCATTCACGAGCAAGACCAAGACTAATGTATGTGATGGAATTTATTTAATTTAATCTATTGCATGGGTATGTGACTATTTAATATTAAGTTAAATATTATGACCATAGAGTCATCCCTCCCTCCATTATTTTATAAGACCAACATGTCCAAGTATATTTATATAATTATTCTTTATCCAGTCATTTGGTTTCCCTCACTTGCATGTGAGTTATAAATAATTTTAGTTAATGGAGTTACCCAAGGCATGTGTATGTGGTTCAACATAAAAACATAATGATGTCAATCCAAGTGTAACATAGGTGGATATGTGGAATGTTGTAAATCATATGAAAACAAAAAAAAATAATTTTTCTCTAGTTAATAGGTTGATTTGATGTCGAGTAATTAAATCAATCATTAGATAAATCTCCTGAATGGTTCATTTAATTAAATATATATTTCTATTTAAGAAATTATTTATTTTATGGATGCAAGACCATGATCATATAAATAAATAAATTAATTATAATATATGAAAATTAAATAAATGAGTTATGAAAAAATGGTTTTATCCAACATGGTTAATTAATTAACACCCACTTAATATTAAAAAGAAATATAAATGATAAAACAAGATAAAATTTTTGAATAAATAAAATCTCCCAAAATAATATTAAGTCAAACTAAGCCTTTCATTACATTATTGGGAATGAACCTATAGAAAAAAGTGTAGTACATATTGAAAGTGGGTTCCCTAGACCCAACTTGTGTTATACTTTTGATTACCACTGCATATATACTATTTGTTATATATACAAGTGTTTATCTTTCCATAATAGTGTAGATACTTACACATCCACTTTGTTTATGGTAATGTCATTAGATTACGTGTCTTATCAAAGGGGTACATAAGATATCAGGCTATAATGAGAACCTATAGATACCATGAAATTAATATTAAAGTAATATTCTATGGTTCAATTACAACATTTTGACATTACACAGATGATGTGTGACTATTAGGTGATTGGGGCTCATAAGCATTGAGATGTATTCTCGTGAATTTCTCATTTGATGATCTCTAGTAGTTGAGATCATTAGGACTTACCCAAAAAATATGAATACCACATCTTTCAGGTGAAATTGGTCATTCCTATCAACATACATGTGTAATGGTCTCCTAAATTGAGATCATTATCAATGTATGATATTTAATTGCATACATTGATGCAAGGTGAAACCGATGGAAATGAATTCATAGAGAGGTGTTTTGTGTTGGGTACTCCATTGGTGACCGGACATTGACTGAATGATCAAGATAGGATATGTCATTTCTAAGTTGAGGAAGAGATATATCGGGCTTGTTTGATAGGGATGGTAGCACTATCATTAAATACATGGCCATGGTAGTCGAAGGTAAGAGCATCTAGACAGATCAATAAATAAAATAATGCAAGGTAAAGGATGATGACACTAGTGTAAATTATACTTTATTATGATATAAATGAGGAACAGTTCATATTACATAGATTGTGATCGTAGGAAGGTATTAATTTATTTGACTTTTCCTTATCTCTATATGGGCCTCGATGGGTTTCTAGACCCTATTCTTGGTCGGTGAATATTATTCACTGTTATTGAGATAAGGGCCTAGAGGGTCACACACTATAGTGCTTTGAGAATCTTCCCAATTTTCTTGAATTAGAATATAGAACATGATGGGACCTGCCATGGGGTCTAGGTATTTTCTATGTTTTATGGATTACCAAGGAATAAATAAATTCATTGATTATTCAGGTTTGTAATAATTCATTGAATTTATTTATGACATGTATTTACAAGTAATTTAGTAAATACAAGGATAAATATTATTGGAACAGATATTAATTAAATATCCCTATTTTGTTTAATATTACCATGAGACATCAGTCTAGTCACATACTCAAGTTTATCATGTAATATATATAATATATGAAATAGTTAAGTGATAAATTAGGGATATTATTAATGACATATATTTTTTCATAAATAATTATTAAAAATACTTGTATATTAGATGTTTATTACATGGGGGATGGGATCCCAAACCGGTTAATATAGATATTTACTATATAAGTGGAGAGAGGTTGTTCCCATGGAGACTATTCATTCGTTGGAATTAAGAACCTCTCTCTCCTCTTGGATCCTAGAGAAAGAGTCTCTCAAACAAACATGTTTTTCAAGATCTGTATCCTTGGATCGAAGACGTTGGCTTGTGGTGATCATCGCTACATCTAAGTGGTCATCGATGAACCTATATAGCACCTATATTTAGAAAAAAGGATCATGAGTAGATTCAAGTGGTGTGTGTGGAAGATCTAGAGGGCTTCGACATCAGAGTCTTCGAGCAGTAGTCGTCGACATCTTGTGACAATCATGCACACATTTGATCCGAATGAGGTACATGTTAGGTTTATTTTTGTACTCCATTTAAACCACATGTGGTCCTCAGACCGTACGGAGATAATATCATCAGATTCAACGATGTTACGTCACTCCAGTGACACATAAAATTTTAAATTCCCGACCCATCATCTTCTGTTTCACGTCTTGGTAACTAACATTCGTATTAGAGGGAGTTTGTGTTTTTTCTAAGTCAACAAAAATATAATTACTTTAAATTTGATTACATGGTGTTACAAAGGTTCCAACGGATATGACTACACATCAATCCATTTCCGAATGGCCGAGTAACAACCATTTGAAAATTTAAATTGGATTGATGATGTTTTGAACAGATTTGTGATTTTTGGTTCTAAATTTTTATTTTTGTGGAACACGTTTTTAGTTTATTCATGTTCCAAAAATGTACATGAATCTTGCCAAGATAAGGGCGGAATCTGGTCACTTGAACTATTCCAGTGGAGATCAATTATCATGAGTTTAATAAAATATATTATGATATAATATTATATTATTTTTCACAATGAAACAAAAAATGATGTCAAGATTTATAAAAATTTTCCATAAACATTTATAAAAGCCTTTTTGAAAAACAAGGAAAAGATTGAAATAATATAAAAATGGGGAAAGGGGAAAACATGACCTAGCCACGTTGTTGAACCCTCCTCCTTTCTCCCTTTTCAAGATGAATCAGAAGCCAACCCATCCTGGATACCTATTCTCCTCCACCAATGGTCGTCTAACATACTGCACGGGCCTATTTCCATCCCACCTAGCACCACCCTTGATCCAGATCTGGTTGATCGGGTCCCTCACCTATTTCTTGAGCATGCCACACATTCAACAACAGACTTCCATCATTCTAAACCGACTAGCACCATCATGAGCTCACCATATCTCTCAACATGATGGCCACCACCATCTCGAAACCCCTTGGCATCTATATTCGGTGGTTGACCTACTTATCCCGCGAGTGTAGCTAGGGGTGTCGGTGGACCGGCCGCAGTCATGCCCCAGTCACGTCGCGGTAACACCACGACTGTGCTCTTTTCACACTGCGGTCACACCATGGTCATGCCCAACTCTGATGAAACACCCTCGCTATAGTCCGTAGTCCAGTCGGACTTCGTCTGTCCAGAGAAAAACCATTTAAATTAATAAAATTAATTTAATTTATTTTTTAAAATTAAATTAATTAAAAATAATTTTGGGGTTTAAAAATAAGAGAATCTGAATTTTTAATTTAATTTGATATTCAATTAAATGAATGGTTTAATTTATTTTTTATAATTTAAAAAATTAAATTAAAAAATTGTAACTAATAAATAAATTATTTGAATTTATTATAATTCATTTAATTTATTAGGATACCCTCATACTATGTAATTATATTGATGTTTAATTTTATTGTGCATTATATTAATACCGACTGGTCTTGAGCAAGTGACCAACCTATGCATGTCTGGATTTTATTTATTTAATTACTTATTCAATGTGTGTGATGATTATGATAATTAATTAGATAAATGATTTTATGTGAATCGTCTTTTTAATTCAAATATGTATAAGGGTATGTGTTTCCACTGCACAAATTGTACATTATACCATTAGACCCCCTCGCATATGTGATATTATATTTTTTAAAAGATTATCACATTCCAAGACGTTGACCCGTCCAAGTTGAGGTGGAAATACATACGGGAGAGGAGACTATGCCCTGGGGAAAAGAAGAAATACGAGTCATGTTTTGACTTAGGTATGGAATCCCCTAGGTCACAATTGATCCATTATGGATTGATCATCGTATAATTCTCAAGACCAGTGAGATTGTGTGATTTGACATTATGCATTTTTTATTATTTTATGCGACTGCATGATTATTAATTAATCACATAGAATAGTAAACAAGAAAAAGATTAATAAAGATGTGATGAATATTTTCCTATTGCATGTTTAGTTGTGAACATGACAACCTAGTTTGTACATATAAAATAGAAATGGATTATATTAGTCAATAAAAAACCCTCAAAGTGATATCATCTTTTAATGACATCCATCATTAAAATTTGAGAAAACCCGACTATTCAGAGTGATTTCCAGCCAATGTTGAGATTTCTCTCTACTATTGGGTAGTTCCTCTAAGATTGGTGGGTATAATTGACTAAAACTAGTAGCAATAAAGTAGCCAAATCTATCATTATATCACTTTAGAGGATATATGTTGAAGGAATCAGGCTCAGATTCTAAAATCTGGGACTTTACCCAATAGTACAAGGAACCGCGAGTTAATGTGGTTGTCCAGAATAGTTCCTAACTAGGAACTCTCCAAGTAGTGACATATACAAATCTTGTAGACTATGAGGAGTAATTTCAAGGATCCTTTCCACTATGATACTCAAGCGACATAGTATTTTGAATCCAATAGCAAGGGATATTAGGGTTCACAAAAATAATAGAAGACATTGAAATGATATAATAATTAATTAATCATAAATTTAAAATAGTGATCAATAAAAATATCGAATACTAATGTTCATCTGATGAAGATTTAAAATGAAAATCACCAATACCACCATTAAATTATCACTATAATATATTCTGGATAAAGAAAATATCATGACTGATAATAACTTCCAGGATTGGTACAGGTGCTTGAGTATATTACTCTGCCAAGAGAGGAAGCTCTATGTGATAAAATACTCAGTTCCTACTAAGCCTCTGTAGGGATAATTTAATGAGTAAAAATATAAATGGAAAAAGCATGTAGAGGATGCACTTGATGTTCAGTGGATCATGTTGTCATCCATGTCCCGCTAATTACAAAAAAAATCCATAAGGATGAGGATGCCTACAAAATGCTTTCACATCTCCAGGAATTATATCGAGATTGGGAAAGTTAGGAAAGGTATGAGATATCAGGTTCCCTTTATAGGTGTTGGTTATCATAAGGGCATCAAATTGGTTCTCATGTACCCATGATGATCTGGTACATTGAGCGGCTTGAAACCCTTGGGTTCAAATTTAACCAAGAGATATCAGTGGATCTCATTATTTCCTCATTAACGCCAGGCTTTTTGACATTCATTATCAATTATAACATGAATGATATGACAAAGTCACTCCCAGATCTATAGTATTTAGTTCTCTAAAAGTATAATGATATGAAAAATACCAATTTATCAATCCTTATGGTGAACAAGAGAAATAATGGTAAGGAAAAGGGGTCAAAGGCCGATCCAAGGCCATAGACTCCATTGTACCGTCCCTCAAAGAATCCAAATATCCAAAGAAAAACTAATGAGTAGGAGAATTTCTTCTTTGGATGTGGAAATAACGGACACTCGAAGAAATATTTAAAATCTATGATGGAGAAGAAAGATGACGCTTCTACATCAGGTATTTTTTGTCATTGAATGCAATCACTCATTAACTACAAGTTGGGTTTTGGATGTGGCATGTGGCTCACACATATGTATTCATATACAATAACCAAGTAGATTCAAGAATATTTCAAGAGGCGAAGTTGATATTCGAGATGAAAATGGTGAAAGTATGATATCATTGGTAGTGGGATACTATCACTTAATATTTCTTAATGGTTTGGTTCTAGTTTAAAATAATTGTTATTATGCACCTTATATAACTGGAAACATATTTTCTGTGTCAATTTTGGACACTATGGGAATTTTTTAATGCCCTAACCCCAGTTACCAAGATTCGGTGCATTATTACATAACATTGGCATGATATAAGGAATCATGTCCTGAAAGACCGATCAGTTTAGTAGCCTTGGAAGTACTAGATACACTCATAAGTTTTACATTAAATCATGAAATAAAAACATCAACAACATTTTTTCCCCTTTTTAAACACATTTATATCTTTATCCTATCCCTACAGGTCAATCATAAAATAATTTTTCACATTTTGGGAGAAATAAGACATATAAAGGGGTGAACTCATATGCTCAGTAAGGATAACAATATAGTGGAAACTTTCATAAATAATCATAAACATTTAATCCAATGCATAAGACTAAAGCAAAATCTTTTTAAACTCGAACTTCAAAATAATATGGAAAAGATAAAATCAAATAATTCCATATAATTATTCACATGAATATTCTACTAGTCAAATAATCACATAAAATATCAATATCCACTTTCATAATTATGGAAGGCATAATTCCGGACTTCATAACCCCATAGTCAAGGCCTTGTGCAAAGACTACAAATAAGATTTTGTCAAGGCCTTATTCCAAGACACTAGTTTGTCTCATGAGACCTACCGATGCATCAAGGATGCTATATCAGGCTCCACCCTTCACTTAATAAGTCTAATGAATTCCACATATGAAAAGGTTTAAACATAACATAAACATTTCTATTGAAACTAACATACGAAATGTCAATACTTTATCCATAAAACATGAATGGTATAAAAATAACACATCCACAGTCAAACATATAAAAAAACCTTCAATACAATATGAAAGATGTGTATCATAATAAATCAACCTTGATCATGAATAATATCCCGTAAAGGATGTTAACTTAGTTAAAAAGGATCTGTAAAAAGTTTTTAGAGAAATATCCATTTTACAAGAAAATAATTAAAATTCTCACTATTTATCAAGAAGATGTTTAAAATAGATTTTTGAATCAAAGTTTCCCATACCACTATGAAAATTTTAAAAGGAATTTAAATTTTAAAACATTAATATTCATATAAATAAAACCTTAAAACTGTTTTTAAAACATGGATATTAATGAGAATGATTTAGAAGAATAAATTTTTAAATCATTTTAAATGATATTTTAGTTAGAGTTCCTAATCAAATCAGAGATTCTTGAATACAAATAATTGAGGTAATAAAAACATTATAATATCATTATAATAAAAGTATTAATGATATACTATGTCAAAGTATAGTATATACACCAAATAAAAGTGAATTGGCGCACAACAACAAATAAGTCTCAATGGATTGTAAGTTGAGATGAATTCCTTTATAAAGATTGTATCCTTAGGTTAAGGATAAATAAATGAAATAATTATGTGTGAAAAATATAAATACCCTTAATATGATTGGATATTAATTTTAAATCAATCATAGGACATTCACACATATTCTTGTAAAAACAACACCAATGACTTGGATGTTTAACTCAATGAATAGAAATTGAGTTAAAATTTATCTTATCAAATTTATTTCGATGACTTGAGAATTTATCAATGGAGTGATTATGTGTATCAAAAGTATATCCAAAAAAAGTGGAGTGTAAATTACTACATAAGTAAATAAATAGTAATTTCACACATAATATTGGATTAATGTAATCAATGAAGTATGCGTAAAGCCCAATGAGTGGAAATTGAAATTTTTTATTTCCTTACTGATTTGGTATTTTACGAAACATAAACCCCATAAAGAAGTATCATCCCATGAAGATGTAAATACCCATAAATTAAAGTACATTATAAAAAGAATAAAATCATGTGATTTACATACACCACAAAAAATAAAATAGTGGAAATATAGCATGAATCTCACAGGAATAAGAAGTGAGATGAAAACTCCTTACCACGTTGTAATCAATCGAGTCGTATAACCAAAAGTTAATAACCACAACATGAATCATAGAATACCCTGAATATAAAGAGAATAATTATAATATATATCAAATTTCAGAACACAATACATCACATGCAATAGATAAGTGGCGAACAATGGAAATATCACGGAATTCAAAGTGAGATAAGAAACCCCTTACCACGTTGTAATCAATCGAGTCGTATGAAAAAAAGTTAATAACCACCAAATGAATCACATAATACCTTGAATATAAAGATAATATTGATAATATATATCAAATGTTAGTAAACATTACACCAAATTCAATAAATAAGTGGAAAACAATGGAAATGTGATGAAATTAAAACTGAGATAAGAAACCCCTTACCGCGTGTTCGAAATGACTCGTTCTTTCTTTAATCTCCTGAATAATAGACTAAAGTTAATTTATACTTTCTTAAGAACCTTTATCAAGTTTATTATTCCTTCTATATCACTTATTACCATGTTATAAACATTATGTAATCATTTAAGTTAATAATGATCGTTTTGTCGATATTTGGTACTTGAGTCAAAACTGAACTTGTTATAATTACAAATTGTCCATGGGGTCAAAAGTATATCATCTCCAGTATCATATTTATAATTTAAATAACATATCTATAATATATATCCAGTATATATATATGTATATATTTATTTCATGATATTTAGAGATAAGAAATGAAATGCACCGTTCATGGAGATGGTAATCCATATGTATGCATGAACACTACTTTCATTTCTATTTTATATTTAATGAAATGAAAAATTAATGATACATAGGTATATTATAATTCCAGAATAATATAATATGATATATGTGTTCCATAATTTAATGAACTTCATTATTTATACGTTCTATGTATGTCATGAACGAATCATATCATCCTGAGGGGGTGGTAGTCCGCACTTTCTCAAATGAAATTATCGTGTTCACACATATTGGAAAGAATAAAGGTGTGTTTGTAAATTAAAATTATAGAATCCTAGATAAAACATAAACATAATATATATAATATATAAATATATTTCCATCATAATGGATACTATAATAGGCGGTAGGAGATAATTGAACAATCATCGTTTCGTGAGGTAGTAGTACACCGTCCACAAAAACAATATGTTCGTTTCCCATTAGATGGAGGTACGTGTAAGTGTAGCTCGAATAATTCTCATAAAAACAACCTATTATATTGAGGATACTTTTTTTTATGAAATTAATTAATAAAAATAGTTTATTGTGTTGGATATGTAAAATAAAATAAGATAACTTTAGGGAATACATTACCTTAAAATTGGGTAACTCCCTTTGTTTTGAACCAAAAGGATTTTTTGAAGTGCCATCAGCCTATGGTAGGGCTTCTAAGTGGAAGGGAGGGATATTGAGATATTATTTGGGATGTTTTTGGATAATACATGGGGCTTTAGAGGTTTGAGTAATGGGTTAGAGGTGAGTTATTTTTATAAGGGGGAGTAGGGGCTCTTTAGGAAAGTGTGAAAATATTATTTTATTATATAATGATCTCCGGTTTCTAAATGTCCAAAACTAATTATAGTCGATGATTAGATGAATCATGGACCGAATATAAACATAAAATAAGAAATGTAATGGTTATTGATATTTTTTTTAATCTTTATAATATTATTTATTTAAATAATTCATTAATGCGGTAAACACTACATCATTGTTATGTTATAAATAATTTTATTTAATTTATATCTAAAAATTATAAAAAAATACCACGATGTAGAAAATATTTTTGTATTTATAATTAATATTTATAGTCTATGAGATAACATATATAACCCCATCTAAAAATTTATTTACTAAAATATATATGTTCAAGTCATTTTTGTCTTTACTTAAGATTAATTAATATAAAGTGTCATTATCACTCTGAAGTGGCTCCATGGGGTCCCAAAATAGACCCAAAGATGCCCATGGTTGTCCATAACACATCCAATACGGTTAGAACAATTGTTAAGGTAATTTTTAATTATTAGAATATTATTTTTACCTTTAATTACCCTATTTACCTTTAATCGCTGTAAATAAAAGTCAACAATTACTATTCACCAGAAATTATTTTCATCTTATTGAAGCACGATTTACTTACTAATAAAAAACATTTATATCGGATTTACAGAATTTAATTCATAAAAGCGTTAAAATTTTATTTAAATGAAAAGGTCATATTTTTTTACTACTACTTAGTGGTTTCACTGTTCATCAAAAATTGATGTTTTACAGAAGAATACCAAAAATTCAACCTAAGCAATATTTGATATTCCGAAGTCAAAAATTATGTCTATTTTACCAAATTCAAGACATAGAAATTGGATTAATTTATTTAAAATTAATTCCCATTTTCAAAATAAAAAGTGTGTTCTTAAGAAATATAAACTATCAAAAGATTGACACTTGTTTATGTTCAATTTTAAAGTGAAATTACTTAAAAAGTCCAAAATTTTATTAAATGGTAAAAATATAATCTAATGAAACTTCAAAACCAATTAAAAAGATAATCTAACCATATAAATGGATTAGATTAAAAGGAGGTTTTGAATAAAATTAAATTATTTCTCACTATTCCTAAAAAATGAATATTATTAGAAAAATACCAAAAAGCCACCACCAAATGATGATCTTGATTTGGAGAACATTGGTTGAAATTAAAGACACATAATTAGTATAAAAATATAAATATGTATAGGGAATGATTGAGGTCATCAATCACAAACAAGTGTAAAAATGAGGGCCTCAAAGCCATCAATCTACGATGACTTAAAATATCCTCGTTCCAAAAAAACATAAAGCATTAGGATAACATATTTTTGGTTTTAATATCCCTTCCCTAAAGTTTAATAATTAATTTCTTCATAGAATAAGAGAAAAAATATATACTTGACAAGTAGAGTTTCATTCTTCATATAATTATTACCACAAACTCATCTTTCACTCCAAACAAAGAGTATTCAAGATGTCTTGGTCACACCTAAATTGCTAGAATCAACTTATAGATAATTACATAATCCACAAAGGATAAACTATATATTTATATTTTCTTTATAGATTAAACAAAACTAAATTGGTTATTAAAATATTATATGATCCCCAAAAAGGATAATCCTTTAGAGAAAGAAATACTAATATTAATTTCTAAAATTAAACCAACAATAGCCACAGTTCAATAAATACCATTCAATATAAAATTGTCCATAAAATATTTCAATATAATCCAAACTAATATTGAAACCCAAAACTCAGAAGAATTTTCTTAGTAGTCTTCCACGTCAAATTATATCTCCAAATAACATCGACTACTCTTAATGTCACATACTTAAAAGCAATTAACCAAATAACATATTCTCTATGATAGGTCAATCATTTCCATAAATAAACCAAATAGCTATAAATACACAATAAAATCATAGATAAAAACCCACCATTACTCCTAAAATGAAATCCTATAGTATTCTATTTTCCTTAGGCATATAGTGTTACCAAAGGACCGAACATCTTCCGAAATAACATTTATCACTTAATCACCCAATCATTTTCCTATACTAAGTATTAATCATAAGTTCCCAAAATCAACATATTCATGATCCATAAAATCATTTAACTAAAAAATAATTAGTCATAATAACCAGGGACTTCACATAGTCCAGTGGTAGGTGATAAATCCCAGTGGCACTATGGTTGTGGGTTCAATTCCCATAGCTTTGTCCTATGCGATGGGTTGTCACACTGTCTGCATCTTGTCCTTTATCAAAAACTATATATTTTTATAATATTCCAAAAAATGAGATAAATTCCTTAAAAATAACCCTAACATAATTTAACCATAAATTTTATATCATACCTCTCATTTTCATTAGAAAAATTAATAACATGTAATTACCTCAAACTCAATGATCATATAAACCCAGATGGTTATTTAGAACTATATCCACAAAAGAAAAGATAAATCTTCCTCGAATGGTATTTTCACATAAAAAACTACATGGTTACACATAAAATAGAATAGTCTTACAAAGTAATCTCATACTTTTAAACATTTATCCATCCATTTATTTCCAAATATGTTCTTCCTTGACTTAGAGGTGATCCTATAGAATGTGGCACTGACTCAGGTAATTCCAACGACCCTTACATTTACAACAAATAACTGTAATTGGATTCTTAGGATCATTTTTATTTTCTTCCATAGTAATCTTCATTTTTCTTCGGAAATTCTTCACTTTATGTCCTTATTTCCCACACATAAAGCATTTCTTTGTTCCATTGAGACACTTTCCTAGGTGTCTCCTTCCAAATTTCCTGCATGATGGAAATTGAGCTTTCTTTTCTCCATGGTCTCCACTGTTGGATCTCTTATCATTCACCGCCTTTCTCTTCTTTATTGAGTCCAGGAGTTAGTTAATATATATGTTATTGATCATATTTTTGGAAAACTAATTTGGCATGAACACAATATCTTTTACTCCTATCAACATTCCATTTCATTATTCATTTCCACCATCGTTCCCACTTTTTACAGCATGTTCCATTTTACTATGACTTCCTTGGAATCCAGCCACTGAATAACACAAGAAAGCATAATGTGAGTCATAAAATAATTTATAGAATATCATAACACTTTATTTTAAATCTAAAATACCTTAGGATTAACCAATGTTATTTATTCTCATATTATTTTAAAATTCATCAAATCGGTTTGTAAATAAAATGTGAATTATCCTAAGCATATCCCCCGAGAGTGTCATTACCAAGAGTGCAGCAAGGATCGTTGTCATGCACCACTTCCTGTTTGAGTCTTGATCAAAGCTTTTTTTTTTGGGTTTTACCCCTAGGTACATATGTGCCAGATCTGCCTCTACCTACTCGTATCTAGACAAGGATCTATTTCTAGGAAAACTCACAAAATCTATACAGTACCAATATTCTAGGAAGTTCTTCTATACTAATCCTCAAAGTCTATCCTAGGGTACTGTTCTCTAATCAGAGATTTTCTAAATCTAGATTCCATGGTTTGTACTAAACTTCCTATGATACCAACTGTAATGCCCCGACCCCAGTTACCCAGAGTTGGTGCATTATTACATAACATTAGCGTGATACAACGAATCATGTCCCAAAAGACCGATCAGTTTAGTAGCCTTGTAAGTATTAGATACACTCATAAGTCTTACATTACATAATGAAATAAAAACATCAACAACATTTTCCCCCTTTTTAAACACACATATATCCTTACCCTATCCCTATAAGCCAACCATAAAATAATTCTTCACATCCTGGAAAAAATAAAACATAAAAGGGGTGATCTCATATGCTCAGTAAGGATAGCAACATAGCAGAAACTTTCACAAATAAGAATAAACATTTTAGGCAATGTATAATACTAAAACAAAAGCCTTTTCATCTTTAACTTCAGAATAATATGGCAAAGATAAAATCAAATAATTTCATTTACTTATTCACATGGATATTCTACTAGTCGAATAATCACATGCAATATCAATATCCACTTTTATAATGATGGAATGCATAATGCCAGACTTCATAACCACATAGTCAGGGTCTGGTGCCAAGACTACAAATAAGATTTTGTCAAGGCCTTGTGCTAAGAAACTATTTTGTCTCATGAGACCTACCGATTAATCGAGGAGCTATAGCGGGCTCCACCTGTCACTTACTAAGTCCAATGCATTCCTCATATGAAAAGGTTTAAATATAACATAAACATTCATATAAAAATTAGAATACGAAATGTCAATACTTTATCCATAAACCATGAATTGTATAAAATAACACATCCATAGTAAAACATATCACAAAACCATCAATACAGTATGAAATATTTGTATCATAATAAATTAACCTCCATCAAAATAATATCCCATAAAGGATGTTGACGTGGTTGAAAATGATCAGTAAAAATCATTGAGAGAAATATCACTTTTTCATTAAAAAACATTTAAAAGTATCACTATTTATCAAGAATCTATTTAAAATAGATTTCTGAATCAACGTGTCACATACCACTTTGAAACATGTAAAAGTTGTTTCAATTTTAAAACATTAATGTCCATATAAATAAAACCTTAAAACCATTTTTAAAATATGGACTTTAATGAGAAAGATTTAGAAGAATAAATTTTTAAAACATTTAAAAGGATATTTTAGTTATAGTTCCTAACCAAATGAGAGATGCTTGAATACAAATAATTAAGGTAATAAAAAATTTATAATATAATGAGAATAAAGGGATTCATGATATACTATGTCAAAGTACAGGATATACACTATATAAAAGATAATTGGTGTATAACAGCAATGAAGTCTCAATAGAATGTAAGTTAAGATGAATTCTTTTATAAAGACTGTATCCATAGGTTAAGGATAAATCAATGAAATAATTATGTGTGAAAAAATATAAATAAAATAAATATGATTTGATACTCAGTGTAAATATATCATAGGACATTCACAGATATTCTTGTAAAAACAACACCAATCACTTGGATGTTTAACTCAATGAGTAGAAATTGAGTTAACATTTCTATAATGATGTTTATATCGATGACTTTAGAATTTATCAATGGAGTGATTATGTGTATCAAATTTATATCCACAAATAGGGGAGTGGAAATTACAAAAAAAGTAAATAAATAGTTATTTCACACATAATCTTGGAGTAATGTAATCAACGAAGTATGCGTAAAGCCCAATGAGTGGAAATTGAAATTTGAAATTTCATTACCGATTTGGTGACTTACAAAATATACACCCCATGAAAGAAGTGTCATCCAATAAAGATTTAAATACCCATAAATTAAATTATATTACACAAATAATACAATCATGGGAAGTACATATACCACACAAAAGGAAATAGTGGCAATATAGCATGAATCACATTGGAATAAGAAGTGAGATGAAAACCCCTTACCATGTTGTAATCAATCGAGTCGTATGACCAAAATTTAATAACCACCAAATAAATCATAGAATACCATGAATATAAATATAATAATGATAATATATATCAAAAGGAAGAAAAAATACACCACATGAAATAAATAAGTGGTGAACAGTGGAAATTTCATTGAATTAAATGTGAGATAAGAAACTATTTAGCACGTTGTAATCAATCGAGTCGTATGACAAAAAGTTAATAACCACCAAATTAATCATATAATACCATGAATTTAAAGATAATAATGAAAATATATATCAAATGGAATTTCAAAATACACCACATGCAATAAATAAGTGGTGAATAATGGAAATCTCACAGAATTAAAAGTGAGAAAAGAAACCCCTTACCTTGTGTCTGACTTGAGTCGTTCGTTCTTTAATCTCATGAATAACAAACTAATGTTAATTTATACTTGATTAATAACCCTATTAAATCTTATAATTACTTTTATATCACTTATTACCATGTTATAAACATTATGTAATCATTTAAGTTAATAATGGTTGTTTATTCGATATTTTGTACTTGAGTCAAAACTTTATTATAATTACAAATTGTCCATGTGGTCAAAAGAATATTATCTCTAGTATCATATTCATGATTTAAATATAATATATAAAAAATATATCAAATATATATTTATATATATGTAATTATTTCATGATATTTTAAGATAAAAATGAAACGCATCGTTCATGGAGATGGTAAGTCGTACGTACGTATGAACTATACTTTCAAATTCTATTTCATATTTAATGAACTGAAAACTTAATGATACAAAGGTATATTATAATTACAGTATAATATCATATGATATATGTTTTAAATAATTTAATTAACTCCATCCTTTAAACATTCCATGTATGTCATTAATGAATCATATCACCTTGAGGGGGCGGTAGTCCGTACTTCCTCCAATGAAATTATCGTGTTCATACATATTGGAAAGAAAAAAAGGCGTGTTTTTAAATGAAAATTACAGAAGAATAGAGAAAAAATAAACATAATATATATAATATATAAATAAAGTGCCATCATAATGGCCACTATAAGAGGCAGTAAAAGAGAATTGAACAATCATCGTTTCGTGAGGCAGTAGTTCGTTGTGCACAGAAACATTATGTTCTTTTCCCATTAGATGGAGGTGTGTGTAAGTGTAGGTTTAATACTTCTAAAAAAACCTATTATATTGAGGATACTGCTTTTGTTATAAAATAAAGTAATAAAAAGAGTTTAGGGGGTTGGAAAAGTAAAATAAAAGAAGATAACTTTAGGGAAGACGTTACCTTAAAATTGGGTAACACCCTTTGGTTTGAACCAAAATGATTTCTTGAAGTTCCTTATGCCTATGGTAAGGATTCTAGGTGGAAGGTAGGAATATTGATGAACTTATTTTGGCATATTTTGTATGATAAAATGGGCTTGAGAGGTGTGAGTAATGGGTTAGAGGTGAGGGATTTTTATAAGGCGGAGGAGGGGCTCTTTATGAAAGTGTGAAAATATTATTTTATTATATAATGATTATTGGTTTCTAAAGGTCCAAAACTAATTATAGTCTATGATAATATGACTAATGGTCAAAATAAAATAATCCAATAATAATTGGAGAGGTTTTGGATATTTTTTTAACTTTATAATATTATTTATTTAAATCATTTATTAATGAGGTAAACACTACATCATTATTGTGTCATAAATTATTTTATTTATTTGACATCTAAAAATTATAAAAAAAAATACCACGATGTAGTAAATCTCTTTATCTTTATAATGAATATTTATAGTCGAATATATATCTTATATAACCCCATGTAAAAAAATTATTTACTAAAAGATATATGTTTAAGACATTTTTTTCTTTACTTAAACTAAATTAATATAAAGTGTCATTATCACTCTTAAGTTGCTACATGGGGTCCCAAAATCGACCTAAAGATGCCCAAGGTCGTCCATGACTCATCCAATAAGGTTGTAACAAGTTTTAAGTTAATTTTGTATTACTAGAATCTTCTTTTTACCTTGAATTACCTTATTTACCTTTAACCACGGTAAATAAAAGTCAAAATTTGATATTCACCAAAAATTATTTTCAACTTTTTGAACCAAATTATACATACTAATAACAACCATGTATATCGTATTTTTTAAATTCAATTCAAAGGAGTGGTAAAATCTCATTTAAATGAAAAAGTCATATTTTTAACTACTACTTAGTGGTTTCACTATTCATCAAAAATTTATGTTTTTCAGAAAAATACAAAAAATTCATCTAAAGATATATTTGATATACCGAATTCCAAAATGATGTCTATTTTACCAAATTAAAAATATAGAAGTTGGATTAATTAATTTAAAATTAATTTCCGTTGTCAAAACAAAAGCGTGTTTTTATGAAATATTAACTTTCAAAAGATTAACACTTGTTTATGATCAAGTTTAAAGTGAAATTACTTATAACGGCCAACATTGGATTAAATATTAAAACTATAATCTAATTACACTTCAATACCAATTAAATAGATAATCTATCCATATAAATAAATTAGATTAAATGAATGTTTTTAATTAAAATACAGTATTTCTCACTATTCAAAAAAAATTAATATTAGTAGAAAAATACCAATATTTCATTCAAAGTAAATTTTTATGTCCTTATTCTAAATAAGAATATTATTTTGTCAAATTGAATATGTAAAAGTGTCAAATATTGGATTTAAAATGGTTTCGTCATTAAAAGGTGTTAAAATTTCATTTGTTTGAAAAATACATTTTTTTTCTGAAAAATTGAATTTGTTCTTATAATATGTCTAAGAAAAACATAATACATAAGTTAAAATTATATGGAGTATATAAAATTCAAAATACATTTAATACTATTCATAACCGTTTTTTGAATGGCTAGTTTGGTAAGTCGTGGTGCGCTCGAACTCAGTGTTGCGTATAGTACAAGTTATTAAATTACTTTGAAGAGATAACGTACCAAGAAATCTTGAGGTGTTCCAACATTATTTCATGTTTTGAAATACTTTTTTCTCTTCTATAGGTATAACATGTGTTATGGTATGGCACATATTTACAATGGGTTATATATACTTGAACTGGAAAACCCCATAATGGAAATCAATGACTAAACAAGCAAGCAATACTCATATCTCACCTGCCAATGCAACTTCAGGCTAGGTCATGTAAATGAGAATCAATTACAAATATTACATCAAGAAGGTTATTTTGACTCGGTATAATTAAAACAATTGGATTTATGTTAAGCATTTTTACCAGGAAAAATGACCAAAGTAGCTTTCTCATGGAAGGGATAAAGAGCCAATGCAGTACTGAAATTAATACATACTAATGTATGTGGTCCATTTCTAGTAGAAGAATGAGGTGGTTTTTCATAATTCATTACTTTTACCAATTACTATAGTAGGTGTGGATATATCTACTTGATTTGGAATAATTCTGTTTCCTTTCAGAATGGCGCCTCACTATTCGGGGTGCTCTCAGGATCTCGGCTCAGCTTATTTTCTAGGGTTTCCTCTCCCCAGTGGTGTTTCCTTCTGCTCCGATTTCCCTGGTTCTCTCTTATCTCTACTTGGTTCGCTAGACTTTGTTCTCTCCAGGCCCACTTCTATTACTCTCTCACAGTTCTGATCTCATCTCCCTGTTTCACCTTCCCCTAATCCATGAAGACCTTTCTGGCCGCATTTCTGCGCTCTGTCCTCAAGCTCCACCACTCCTCTCTATGTCAGATCTGGAGTGATGGGAACATTGAAGATTTGGGATAGTGGGATGGCGATTGAGGGTCCTCTCATCATCTCGGTTCTCCTTCTTTTAGGGTTTTATCCCTCGATATTTTTCTAGGGTTTCATACCCTCACATCACTTTTCTTTTGAAGTTCCTTTCCCTGGTTCATACTAGGTTCCAATCCCATTTGTTCTTTATCACTCTCGGTAGTTTTGGGTTGTCTCCTACTGAGGTTTTATCGTAGGTGGTATATTCTGTTATTTTTTTTCCGGTTCGATGTTGGAGTTGTTTGGTGATGTGTTGATGGATTAAGGCAGAGCATGTGTTGGGACAAGGATGGCATTGGAAAAGGTGGGCATCAACAGGATGGAGTCTGGGCAGGTTCTTCGTCGATTTGGCTTTCTTCAATGGCTTTGGTTTTTGTGGAATGTTGGTTTTTCCAAGATTTTTGGAGATCCATTTCACATTGTTGGAGGGTCTCGGGGAATATGTTCACTGAAGGTTCTATTTATTGGCGATGGTGTCGATGGTCGCATCATCTGGCTACTCGAGGAGGTCGTTTCCAAGGATTGCTATTTTCAGGATTTTTTCTATTTTTCGTTTCCTTGGTTCGTGTTCTCATGTTCGGAGATGTGGTTTTTATCTGTAAAAAGAGAATTTTTTTCTTCTCATAATGGTGGATGGTGTGTTGTGATTCATTCAATGAGGGTGAGGATTAGTTCATATCCAGTGTTGATGATGATGTTGGATGGAAGGGATGCGATTTATGGTGCACGCATGACGTGGGCTGGTTCATTGTCTGAGAACTGCCTTTTGAATTTTGAAGTTTCTATCGTTGGTTTCTCTAGAAGCTTAGTCCGAAGCGGGAAATATGGGATTCTCTATGATGAAGGTTCTTTTGAATATTGGAACAGGCGGGCTTTGCGTGGTGAAGCCCTCTGTTTTAGGTTTTGAACATTGAACTATGTAATGTGTGTTTTTGTATGTGTGTGAATTGTTGATGGAGGATGTTTTGTAGGTTCTCACTTACCCTCAAAGTGGATTTTCAATAAAATAAAAAAATATGATTTGTGTGTTTCCTTTCAGATATTTATGGAATACCAAAATGAAGTAGAAACCCAGCATGGGAAGAAGATAAAGGCACTCTGCTCAAACCATGGTGGAGAGTATCCTAACCAAGATTTCATTGGTCACTTGAAGGATTGTGGGATTGTATCCCAAAAAACTCCTCCTTATACACCACAATGGAATGGTTTTAGTGAAAGGAGTAATATTTTCTTTCTTGACATTGTTAGATTAATGATTAGTCATGAAACTCTTCCATTATCCTTTTGGAGATATTTTTGTAGACATTTGAATATACCCATAACTGAGTACCAACTAATGTTGAAAATGGGATTCCATATGAATTATTTTGTGGAAGTAAAACCAATCTGTCATGCCTATGTATAGGTGGATAGGAGTCTTTTTTCAAGACTTTACCAAGTGACAAATTAGCATCCAGAAGCACGAAGTGAATCTTTATAGGTTATCCTAAGGAAACAAAAGGATGTTACCTATATAACACTTTAGATAGAAAAGTTGTTGTGGAAATACATTACATATTTGTATAAAAGGGAAAAATTTCCATTAGAAATAGTGAGAGAAATATTTAATTTGATGAAGTTAATGCTCTAGATGCACAAGAGTTGGTAAGGAAAAAATCTCCACAAGAGAAAGTGGAAGAAGAAGTGGTTCCTGAGACACAAATACTATGTAGGTCTACTTGAGAGGTCATAGAACCAGAGCATTATGGTTTTCTTGTCACCGAGTAAAGTGAAACGTTACTTCTTTAGGATGATGAACCTCTTACATTCAAAGAAGTAATTGAAGGAAAAGAAGCGGTTAATTAGCAATATTACATTCATTATGAGATAAGAGTCCATGAACCAAAATTAAGTTTGGATTTTGGTAGACCCTCCAGCTGATTTAAAACCCATTGGTTTCAAATGGGTATTCAATAAATAGTTGGATATGGATGGTACGGTTAATACCTATAAAGAAAGACTGATTGTTAAGGGTTTTAGGCAACATCAAGGAATCGACTATGATAAAACCTCTTCACTTGTAGCAATGATGAAATCCATCAAAATATTTCCGAAAATAAAATCCTTTATTGATTATGAGATTTGGAAAATGGATGTCAAAACTACTTTTCAAAATGGGAAGTTGGATGAAGACGTCTATTGACTTAACCAGAAGGGATTTTCAGGTCGAGGAGTGCCAATAAGGTGTGCAAGTTATAAATATCCATTTATGGACTGAAACATGCATCACGAACATGGAATTTTTATTTTGATGAATCTATAAGAGAATTTGGTGTTGTCGAAAATTAATGTGAGCCTTGTGTCTGTAAGAAGTTTGATGGGAATGCTGTTTTTTTCCTAGTATTATATGTTGATGATATATTAATTATGGGGAACCAAGTGAAAGTCTTATAGTCTGTTAAGACAAGGTTAAATGAATATTTCTCCATGATATACTTAGGTGAAGAAGCCTACTTTTTAGGGATCAAGATCTATCGAGATAAATCTCAAAGGATGCTTGGGATAAGTCAAAGTACGTATATTGACAATGTAAAAGGTACATAATGAACAATCCAAGAGAGGGTTGTTGCCTATATCTCGTGGAATTAATCTCTCAAAGAAAATGTGTTCAAAAACATAGGAGGAGATTGACAGAATGAGTAAAATCCCTTATAACTCGGCAGTGGGTTCTATCATGTATTACATGCTATGTAATAGGTTTTATTGTTCCTTTTCATTAAGTATGGTGGGTAGATATCAAACTAATACAGGATAGATTCATTGGGCAGCTTTTAAAACTACCCTTAAGTACTTGAGGTATATAAATGATATGATCATTGTGTATGGATAATATGAGGAACTTGTATTATGGGGATACAGTGATTCTAGTTTCCAAACAGATCATGATGATCTGAAATTTCAGTCAGGCTACATCTTTTTCCTGAATGGTGGTTCAGTGAGATAGAGACGATTAAAGAAATATTTCATTGCCAATTATACATCACAATCCAAGTATATAGAGACTTTTAATGCAGCAAAGGAAGAAATCAAGATATACAGCTTTTTCTCATATATCGATGTTGTACCTAGTAGTGAAGACCGTGTACCAGTTTATTGTGATAATATTTTTCCAGTGGTGCTTGCCAAGGATCCTAGGTCTCACCAGAGTAAAAATAATATACTTTGAAAATTTCATCTCTTGAGTGACTTTACTCAGAGAGGTGATGTCACGGATAGTATAGTAGCCATATTGGACAACGTGGTAAACCCCATACTAAATCCATTTCTCATAAGAATCATGATTATCATGTGAGATCTATATTATTGAGACTCGTTAACATTTTTCTCTAGTACAAGTGGGAATGTTGAAATTGGGTGACCTAGACCCAACTTGTGTTGTACTTTTTATTACCATTACAAGTATACTATATTTTTTATGTACATGTGTTCATCATTACATAATAGTGTAGATAATTCTGCATCAACCTTTTTTTATGGTAATGTCCTTAGATTAGATGTCGTATCATTGGGTTATAGAAGATCCCAAGCTATAATGAGAACCTAGATATACTATGATAGTAATCTTAATGTAATATCCTATGGTCCAATTACATAATTTTTATATGAAACAGATTATGTACGACTATCAGTTACTGGGGTATCATGAGAGTTGATATTTCTTCTCATGAAGTTCGCACTTGATTATCTCGAGTAGTTTAGACCATGAGGACAGAATTTCAAAATAGGAAAATCACATGTTTTAAGTGTAATTGGTCTTTCCAATCTATGGACATGTGTAATGGTCTCTTAACATGAGATCATTATCAATTTATGTAATTTAATTTCATACTTTGATGTAAGATAAAATCCATGGAAATAAAGTCATGGAGAGGTAGTTTGTGTTGGGTAAATCATTGGTGACATGACATTGATTGAATGATCCAGATAGGATTTGTCACATCCAAGTTAAGGAAGTGATATATCCAACATGGTTGATTAGGATGGTAGAACCTTCATTAAATCCATGTCCATGGTAGTCAAAGGTAAGACTGTCTGGATAGATAAACAAATAAAATAAATCCAGATAAAGTATAATGACACTAGTGTGCATTCTACTTTATTGAGATAGTAATTAAGAATATATTATATTACATAGACTGTGTTTGTAGGAATTTAGTCGTTTATTTGACTTTTAATTATCTATATAGGGGCCTCTATGGGTTTATAGACCCCACACATGGTCAGTGAATATTTTTCATTGCTATTGAGATAAGTGCCTAAAGCGTCACATACTATTGCACTTTGGGAATCTACTCTGTTCTGTTGAATAAGAATATAGAACTTCATGGGGCCCCCCATGGGGTTTGGGTATTTTCCAAGATCTATGGATCACCAAGGAATAAATAAACACTTTTATTATTCATGTTTGGAATAATTCATTGAATTTATTTATGACATTAATTTACAAGTCATTTATTAAATACAAGGATAAATATTATTTGAATAGATATTAATTAAATATCCCGAGTTTTTTTAATATTATCAGGATACATGAGTCTAGTTACAGACTCAATATTATCATGTAATATATTTAATATATATTATAGTTAAGTTATAAATTATGAATATAATTTATGGTATAATTTATTTTTTCATAAATAATTATTTAAAATACTTATATAGTGGATGTTTATTACATGGGGGCTAAGAAACCAAACCGGGTAATATAGATATTCACTATATAAGTGGAGATAGTTCCTTTCCATTGAGACAATTCATTCGTTGGAATTGAGAGCATGTCTGTCCTCTTGGATCCTAGAGAGTGACTCTCTCAAAAAAGAATGTTTATCAAGATCCGTCTCCTCAGATCGATGACGTTGGATTGTGGTGATCATCGATGCATCTAAATGGTCATTGGGGTGCTGTTCTAGCACATGGATTCTGATGAATGGTGAACGATTAGATTCAAGAGGCATGTGTGGATGATCTAGAGGGCTTCGACATCGGAGTCTTCGAGAAACAGTCACCGGCATCTTGCGACAATCTTGCACACATCTTATCCAAATGAGTTATTTGTTTGGTTTATTTTTGTACTCTATTTAAACAACACGTGGTCCTCAAACTGTACTAAGATAAGATCACCAAATTCGACGATGTTACATCACTATAGTGATGTAGAACATTTTAAATTCCCATTTCATCAGCTTCTGTTTCACATCCCGGTACCTAACAGTACATGGACATATTCTAGACACATAATTCTATCATGGAGTTCCCATGAGGGTTTTGGGTTTACATAACCAAACTTGTATTGAGTTTAATGTCCAATGTTTGTTCAATAAAAATTTTGATGCAAATGACGAGGAAGTCCATGTCAGGGTTTTAAGATATGGGGATTCACTCATTGAATCGAAGTGTCGTAAGCTTGTAGATGGAAAAACTAACTACCAATTTAATTTTTTATGGTTTTCATATCCAAATTATTCATCATTAATAAAAATTATGGGGATATTTTCCACAATAATTTTTTGGAAACTAGACATTCTATGTTCAAGGGTGAGGGTTATTGAGACATGATAAAATAGTGGGAGATTTAATTAATCAATTAATTTATTACTTCTCCCATAATTTTTAATCATGAAAAGGTGTTAATAATGTTATCTTTAATTTTATAATAAAATATAAATATCATTATCCCCACTATCTCTACTATCAAAATTGGAGAAAGATAACCTCATCAAAAGAAGTAACTTCTAAAAGTTGTTTGAATACCTTCATGTTGTACTATTCCATGAATGGAAATATGACATGATAGAATTCTAAATGTATGATATGCCTTCCAAGGATATGATTTATGAGGAGTTCATTTTCTATGAAAAAAATTTGAGTGATGTGGTCGATTTTCAATGTTTGATGCTTTCATCTATTTGTAGTGAACTCATGAATTCTCAAAAAACATATATGTTTATAGAATTATTGATAAACTTAGAGGTTTATACTAGAAGATGGATTGGTAATAATGAAGCACTCATTCAGAGTAATCTTATGGAGGGTGTGTCAGCTAGGTCTCACATAGTTAATATCATTAGATACATTGATAGCCTATAATTCTATTGTTTAAACTTCCCAAAGAATTGGGCACTGATATGATTATTGCATCACTCCCTCAGATCTTCTCCATATTTTTTATAAATTTTATCATGAACAACATTAATAAGTCTCTCCCATATCTATTTACTCTCTTTCACCAAGTATATAAGGATACGAATCATGAAAATACTTCAATCCTTATGGTGAACAATTGAAAATGGAAGGCGAAGATCTCAATGTCCAAATCTTCTTCACGTCATTCCCAAAAAAGGATGATCAAGGGGGAAGTAAGGGAATGAGATGTTATCGTATTCACATGTGGTATGAAGGGAAACTAGAAAAAAAATTCACCCGGTCAAAGAAGCAAGGGGAATATTCAAGTGTATTTGTTATCAAGTGCAATTTATCTATTACTATAAATTGGGTATTAGATACATATGTGTCTCCTCGGATATGTTTTCATATACATTAACCAAGTAGATTTAGATATATTTACTGATGGGAGGTAGATATACGATAAACCAACAAATCTATTTTTTAGCTGTTGGGGACTACCCCCTCAAGTTTCTGACCATAATGATCATGGTTTTGAAGGGTTATTATTATGTTTCATCTGTAATCAAATACATTATTTATATATCCAGACATGATACTGAATGATTTATTTGTAAATTTTGGAATAAATTTTTCTTTTTTCATATAGATAGAATTTTTTATGGAAATAAACATTTAAATTATGGTCATTATGTGTTGGGTTACACGAACCATGTAATGGAAATTTATAATGAAGTTACTTCACAAGAATTATACCACACCAAAATTGGGAATAATCAATGAAGTCATGTAAATTTATAATTCTTGACTAAATTACATCAAGATAGATATTTTTATTTTTTTAATCTAAACCCACTAGGTGTATGTCATGCATGTTGAAAAGGAAAAATGACCAAATCCTCATTTAGTGGGAAAGGTGAAAGGGTAAAAGATCTTCTTGAATTGGGTTCATACTAATGTGTGTGGACCATTTCACATTGAATCAAGTGGTGGGTACTCATACTTCGTAACTGTTACTAATTATTTTAGTATATATGGATATTTCTAATTATTAAGGTATAAGTTAGATTCTTTTGATAAATTCGATAAATACAAGAATGAAGTTGAGAAACATCATGGTAAGAATATTAAGAAACTCCACTCAGACCGTGGTGGAGAATATATTAATAAAGACTTCATGGATTATGTACGGGGGTTATAGATACTATCTCAACTCTCTCTTCCTTATACACCTTAGTGGATTGATGTAAGTGAAAGGAGTAATCAGACCTTGTTGGACATAGTGAGATCAAAGATGAGTCATGTAAGTCTTCCATGGTCCTTATCGTGATACACATTACAAACAACATCATACATACTAAACTAAGTTCCAACTAATGAAAAAAATGGTATCCCATACCAATTATGGAATGGAAATAAACTTGTACTGTCTTAATTACATGTGTGGGGTTGTGAAGATTTTATTAAGTCCTATTCATGTAACATGATTTTACCCCATGTCATAAAGAGTATCTTTATAGGATATCCCAAAGAAACATAGGGAGACTACCTATAAAATCCTTCATAAAAAGGATGTGGTTGATAAATGACCCACATTTCTTAAAAAGGATCATATAATTGAAAAAGATAATGGGTGCGAGATAGACTTAAATGAAGTATAGGATCAAGATATATAAGTGTTTTCATGGAAACGAATTCCATAAATCCCTCTGGAAGATGAAGTTATTCCAAAGACACAAGTACTAAATAGGAGTACTAGAGAAGTTATATAACCAAAAAAATATGTTTTTCTAGTCACTGAGGACGGTGACTCATTTTTAGTTAATAATATTGATCCTTTAAACAACAATTAATGAGTAAGTGGCACATATTTTTCCAAGAGGAAAGAATCATTGAATTTTGAAATGGATTCCATTTACCGAAACAAGGTTTTTATTTTGGTATATCCTCAAGTGTATGAAATGGTTATTGGTTGAAAATCATTATTCAAGAATAAAATATACATATAAGAACCAGTTAGTTCCTATATGGCATGAATGGTTGAAAAATGGTTTATGCAGCATCAAGGCATTGAATACAATGAAACGTTTTCACCAGTTTCAATACTGAAATCCATGAGAATTCTATTTATCATTGTGGCTTACAATGACTATGAGATTTGTAAATTGATGTCACAACATACTTCCAAATTGAGAATATTCATTAAGATGTCTATATGACACAACATGAATGGTTTGTGACTCCAAATGATGCCAACAATATATGAAAATTACAAAAATCCATTTTTAGATTAAAGGAAGAATCAAGGCCAAGGAACATTAATTTTGATGAATCCATAATGGAATTTAGTTTCATAAAGAATGATTGTGAGTCTTGTGTTTACAAATGGTTTAGTGGGTGTATATAATTTATCTTAATAGTACATGCTAATAACATATTACTCATTGGAAATGAAATATCAATCTTATATTCTGTTAAGCTATGGTTAAATAAATTCTTCTCTATGATGAACTTGTCACCATATATTATTGTGATCAAGATCCATCATGATATATCTGAGTGCTTTCTCAGTCTAAGTCAATGTACAGACATTGAAAAGATACTGAAGAGATTAAGAATGGAACAATCCAAGAGAACATTGTTTTTATAATTAAATGGCATTCATATTTCAAGGAAAATATTATCTCTGACAAATGAGGAAAGAAATTTGATGGAAAGGATTTAATACACATCAGTAATTAGTTTAGTCAGGTATGTTATGCTATGTACTAGGATGGATGTTTCCAACACATTAAGTGTGGTAGGAATATATCAATATAACTCAGGTGACTGCCATTGGCTGGCATTAAAGACCATTCTTATGTATCTGAGGCGTACTAAGGATATGTTCATGGAATAAAGAGAAAATGAGGAACTAGTAATCAGGGGATATGTAGATTCTAGTATCCAAACTGATCAAGATGACCTAAAATAAAAAACATGATACATCTTCACTCTTAATATAGGTGTTGTTAGATGGAAGAGCATAGAGTGGGTTGTGGTAATAGATTCTACAGTAGAGTCTGAACATATTATAGCTTATAAGGTAGCTTAAGAAGCAATACGAATGCAAACATTCATCCAATATCTTGACATGGTAACTAATAGTAAATATAATATCACATTATATTGTGATAATACTGAAGCGGTGGCTCCCACAAAAGAGCTAATGTCACATCATAAAATAAAGAATATACTTCATTAGTATCATATCTTGAGGGATTCTTCTCAAAGAGGTGATGTTGCAATGAGGATTATTTCCATGGAAGAAAATTTGTCATACCCATTGACTAAATCATTGACTTTCTAGAAATAATATTATCATGTGAGGTCTCGTGGAAAGAAAGTCATAGGCAGTTGGGTCTAGTCCAAGTGAGTCTTTTTTGGATTTGATGTCCTATGACAAACTTTTATTTTTATTTTTATTACATGTATATTATATGAATTTAATATTAATAGAACATATTATTATATATTGTTCATTTTTGTTCATGAATCTGATGTAATAATATCCTAGATTATATGTCTCATTGATAAGGTCACAGAAGTTACCTGCTACAACTATAACCTTTAAGTGTAATGATGATTTTCATAAATAATGGTTTGAGGTTGGATACCATACTATAATTGGATACATAGTACATATTCTTTAATGTGTGAGTACTCATAAGAAAATGAGGATTCTTCTCATGATATTCTCATTTGGTAATCTCTAAGACATGACTTTATGAGAACAGACTAACATGTAGGAATTCTGCATGTTTTGGTGTCATTTGATATTCCTTTTTGTGAGAATGTGTGATTTTCCTTAGAAATTAATATTATAATTAATTCATGTCATGACTGATACACTTATATTTTATAGAGAAAACCGTTAATCCATATGTTCATGAAGTGGTTGTGTATGTTCAGTGCCTCACAATTGACGTGTCATTAATTGATAAGTCAAGAAAATATTTGTCCCTTACATCTTTATGGAAGATGATATTGCGACCCTTTGATTAGAATAGAATCATCTTCATAAAATACATGGTTATGGTGTAAGGATGTGTTAAATTCAGATATTCAAAGTAAGATGTATCGAGAATATCGGTTGGTGACACGGATGTGAAACATTCATGATTATATATTCTCATAAAGGGATTATATTACATAGTGAGAGTTCTTATGTGATTTTTATCATTGCGAAATTATGTTCTTTCTCTTGGGTGCCTTGACCCATTTCTAGATAGTAATCTTGGAATTTAGGGAAGCCCGAATAATGAAAATGGGAAATAATCCTAGAGGTTCAAACACTATGTGTTAACGATGATCTAGATTTAATTATAAATGAATTTAATTAATTAAATAAATATTTTTTTCAAGAATTAATGACAATTTTATTCATGTTTTATTGATCGATAATATTTATTTATGAATAAAATATTTAATATTTACTCATATGTTCAAATTTTGAATGGACCAAACCATTTCCTACGGAAAATTTTAATTAACAATTCAGTTAAACAATATTTTTTACTGTGAAAGTTGGCTGGTATTACAAAATAATAATAACACTAGTATTATTATGAGACATGTACATTATTAAAGGTTTTAATATTGTTTATGTACTGGAATGTAATTAAATAATATTTAAACGTAAACCCTGTATTTATAAATTGAATGTCACGACCCGACCTCGGGGCCCATGCCGTGACTACCCCAAGCCCGCCTTCCATAGGCCAGGGGCTGGCGACTACCACCAATGGCATAAATCCCGATAACTGGGAAGGCATTGCCATTACAAAAGCAAACAAACACCACAGTGTAAGCAAGCGGAAAAGTAAACACAAGCGAAGAAAAGAAAAAGGGCCGGAAATACAAGCCCAACTGTAAAGTACAACTCGAAAGGGAAAAACAGCAGCTGGAAGAACGAAGCGGCTCCTGGGTCGTCCTCCTCGATTCCTACCTGAAGGGTAGGTACAGATGGCTCAGCTCCTGGATCGTCCACCACGGATCCTACCTGAAGGGTAGGTACAGATAGCTCATCTACTCCACAGGTCCTGTCGTCTACTCCGGGTACGTCCGCCCAGTGGTCCACCTCCGGGTACCGACCTGCTCCGCAAGTCTCAACTGCGATCTGCGCTGTCCGTCGTCTGCAACCAACACAACGAAGTGCGGGCATAGCCCGTGCAGGGGTGAGTATAAACTACTCAGTAGGGACCCCGAGACCCTTAAGGTCTCACTAAATCCAACATGGATATCCACAAAGTAAAGGCAGCAATCACGAAGTAACGTCAGACCCTACTTAGGTATACGCCCATACATATACCTAAGTCATCAAGTAACCCATCCAATCTCAAGGATACACAAAAATCATGAAATCAACGGATAACCATCACCCAGGTATATGCCCATACATATACCTAAGTTATCAAGTGACCCATCTCAATCATGAGGAAACGCAAAGATTCATTGACTCAGCTCAAACCAGGATTTTCATTAACGAAACCGTAACTGCTGAAGAGCTCCGTCTCTAGAGTGTACAGTGGTCCTGTCACGACTCCGAGGCTGCCGCTCACTAACCTAGGACTGCTGAAGTACTCCTCCTGTCGAGTACTGCGGGTTTGCGGCCAACTACCTGGCGCTCCGTCCGCTGAGGGTCTGTCGCCAAATACCGGGCGCTACCCAGATAGCCTACTGAGGTACTCCTCCTGATGAGTACCGCGGGTCTGCTGCCAACTACCAGGCGCTCCGTCCGCCGTGGGTCTGCCGCCAAATACCGGGCGCTCCGTCCACTGGGCTAGTCGACTCACTCCAAGTCGAGTCGGTCAAGCAGTCGTCAGGTCTCAGCTGGCTACACGGTCTCCGTACTCTGCACTCTCGTCTCCACCGTCGCGGGTCTGTCGCTACAACCAAGCGCACACATTCCGTAGAGTATCGCGGGTCCGCCGCTACAACCAAGCGCTCCACCGCCAAGGATCTGCTGCTACAACCAAGCGCACCACCACTGTCAAGTACCACGGGTCCGCTTCCACGAGCTACTGGTCGATACTCCAAGTATCACAAGGTCCCGCGAAGAAATGTTTCAAAGAACCGTCTCGTCACAGGGGTCTCAACGCAACAGACGGCGCGTCGATCGGACGCCCGGTCTGTGAGTTATTAGCCTTTTCGTCCCAGGGGCCCGGTTGGTTTCGTGAGCGAAACCAATCCCGGCCGTACTCCGACTGCATCCAAAACTCGGGCGGAGTATGTCAAAAGTTCCGTCTCATCAAGAGGAAGTCAACGAAACAGACGGCGCGTCAATCGGACGCCCGGTCTGTGAGTTATTGGCATTTTCGTCTCCGGGGCCCGGTTGGTTTTTAAGGAAAAACCAACCCGACCGTACTCCACCTGCGTCCAAACCTCGGGCGGAGTATACCAAAAGATCCGATTCACTAAGAGGAACACAACGCGACTGACGGCGCGTCAATCGGACGTTCGTGGCTCAAGATATGAGCGTTTCCGCTCCGAAGGCCCGGTTGGTTTCGTGAACGAACCAACCCGGCCGAACTCAAAGTAAACCGAAACCTTGAGTGCGATATACCGAAACGACCGTCTCGATCCAAGGATCGCGTTGCCGCAGACGGTTCGTCATTCGGAGGTCCGAGGCTCAAGTTATGATCCAAAAACCAAATCAGGTTCGAAACGGGGGGGTCCGGGTCCGGGCCGACCCGGCCCGACCCCCCCCCCCCCCCCCCGGGGGCGGCGCGGCGGCGGCGCGGCGGCCGGCGGCGGCGGCGACGGCGGCGCGGCGGGGGCGGCGCGGCGGCGGGCCGCGTGGCGGCGGCGGCGGCGGGCCGCGGGGCGGCGGCGGCGGCGTGCCGCGTGGCGGCGGGGGGCCGCGGCGCTCGCGGGAGGCACGCGGGGGCTAAGCCCCGCGTTTTTGTCAAGTGGCACGGCCTTGTGTCGTGCCTTGCAAAAGAAATGGCCCCCCCCCCAAAATGGGGGCCGGCTGGACGAACCGGGGGGGCTTTGCCCCCCCCTCCTTTAAATGAACCGCCCCCCTCATTAAGAGGGGGGGTTTGGAGAACCGGCCGGGGGATTAATCCCCCGGTTTTATGACGTCCGGCCGGCCCGCTGGCCGGCCGGTTTTTACCAACGGGACCGGAAATTCCGGTCCCGCCCTCGACATTCGACGTCGGCGGCCCGGCCGCCGGTCTCCTCTTCCGCCACGGCCCGGAACCGGCCGCGGTCTTCTCATCCCGCCGCGGCCCGGAACCGGCCGCGGTCTTCTCGTCCCGCCGCGGCCCGGAACCGGCCGCGGCATTCGTCATCCGGCGCGGTGCGACGGCACCGCGCCCCTTCGCCGCACTTTAATTTCTTTCAACGCGGCGCGACGGCGTCGCGTTCTTGATGTTTCTTCCATGGTGCGTGCGACGGCATTTCGTAAAATAAAAGCACGATCATCCGCGTGGTGCGACGGCACCACGCCACTTGCTTCCACCCGCATGAATAAAACAAGAACGATGGAGGGGGAATTCGGCCGTGTTCGTGCGGTCCGGCCCCCCTCACGTTAAATTAATAACGCAACTTAAATAAATTAAGCCACACGTTGTACATGCTATGCACGATCAAGAAAAGGAATAATAAAGAATCAACAACCCCTACCTCGGGTTTAAGATTTGAAGATTCGGCTACGCTCCGCGGAAGACGGCGTCGCGGAGGTCGGGTGTCGCGGTCGTCGTTCGTCAAATCCGTTGACGAAGAGTTATGCCCGAAGAGACACGTCGCTGGCGGATCTTCGTTTGCCGACGAAGAAGGTCCCAGGAGGGTGCAGCGTTCCCTCTTGTTGACACCGAGGACGAAGAAGAGAGGCGTCGTTCTTCGTCGGAGTTTGGGCGTTCTTCGTTCTTCGTCAGAGCTTGAAGATGAAGAGGAAGCTCTCCAAAAGACAAACAAAGAACTCAAAATAAAATAAGACTACCTCTTATTTTATTAACACATAACACAAAAGAATTTCAAACGATTCGTTTCTCACCTTAGCTGTCGAACGAGGATCGGCTGCGGAAGAAGAGGCGTCGCCGAAGAACGTCGCGGGTAAAGCTCGTCGACGTCGCAGATCTCGGTGTGCGTCGTCGAATTTCGGTCGCCGGCGTTCTTCGCGTTCTTCGCGTTCTTCGCGGGGAGATGAAGAAACAAGATCCTCTCAAATCCTTTCAAAGGATTTTTAGGTTGGTCTTATTTTATAAACATGCCAACACACGAAACCGGTTAAGAAACGATCCATCAATTCGAAAGAAACGACCCATTAAATTCACGAAAGAAACAGTCCATTTAATTCACGAAATAAACCGCCCAATTAAATGGTCTGTTAAGAATTAAAGAAAACGCGTCGGTTGACTTTTTCAGTTACTTTGACGGGTTTTCGCGGGTGCGTTACTTAGCGAAAGAAACGGCGGGGCTCGTGCGGGCCCCACCTCACAAATATCCTACCAAGGGGTAGGATATTTCTGGATAGCATCCTATCCAGTTCAACTCAGTTCAAGCCGCCTTTAAGTGGCTTCAAGTGGCTTCCAAGTGGCTTAAGCGAAATAAAATAAAGTTGTCGCAAAATTATTTTATTTCTTAACTTTAAGCCCGAAAATTAAAAACCACACCCGAGCAAACGCAACTCCGGAAGAGGCGTTTCTAAGCGAATATCGGCGCTGCGAGTTCATCGGTGCCCTCGGATTTCAATTCCGAGCACCGGATCAAAAGTTAGAAATTCCCGCTCGTTCGTTCACTGAACGTACCCGAGCCAAACTTCGGAAATTAATTCCGGGCACTCCGGGCCTCGGAATCAGGTGCCGTCTGAAACTGCGTTCTTGTAAAATTCCAAAGAAAATTAAGAAAAAAATTTCCTTGAAATTTACGGGTCTTTACATTACTCCCACCACAGGGCTTTACGTCCCCGTAAAGCTTCACCACAAACTTAGGGAAACAAAGCGGTACTGAGCACGCATCTGAGCCTTCCGCTCCCATGTGCTCACCTGGAGATTCCCGTGCCGCCATCTGTTGCGCACAAGAGGAATCGATCGCCCATGTAGGACTCGCTCCTTTCGATCCTCTATCTCCACCGGGACCTCCGTAAAAGTCACCCCATCGTCAAAGATGTGCGTCGGGTCGTGCACGTATCTCCTCAGTTGAGACACGTGGAAGACGTCGTGCACCCGGTGTATCTGAGGTGGTAGAGTCAAGCGGTAAACTTCCTCGCCTGCCCTGCTGAAGATCAAAAGGGTCCATCGAACTTCGGAGATAACATGCCGCCTCGGCCACATCTCCGAAACCTCATCGGGTTGAGACCGTATAAGAACGTGTTCGTCACCCTCGAACTCAAGAGGTTTCCCTTTTTAGGTTAGAACTGAACTCAAACTCCTGCTGCCACAGGGGTAGGGTTGACCAACTCAAGAGTGATCGGTCACACCCTCTTATGTCTGAGTTTAACATGAGCTGCCCAGGGTTTCCTTTTCGCCGACCAAGGAAAACCCATTCCGACGTTTGCCTAAAACAGTCAACCGGGGTATGATTTGTGAATCAAAACCATACCCAGATCAACGTCGTAAGGCCTCTACGCTGCCACCAAGAGATTCCAACCGAAACTCTCGCCTCGAGGTCAAATCACACCGTCGGCGTAAGCGTGATTATCGAGTCTCCTCCCAAAGGTATCTCCAGACGTGAGGGTCAAGTCTACGGCTTACCCGGAACCTCTAGGTCTGGGACATGATTCGTGGAAGGGTAGAATGATTGGTTCCTATGTCTATAGATATAGCAGCTCGTAGTAGACATAATTCGTAACCCGAATCATTCTTAGAGCTCCTGGGTCACACTCCTTGACCGCAAAGCAGCTATTCTCCTCCCCAGCCCTCCTTCTCCCTGAGCCTGGCGGGGACTACTAAGTCGGGTGGTCGTAACATGTCGAAATGTACACCACCACATGCTGCTCTCCAAGCTCTGCTTCCACGTCTGCTACCCTGCAGATTCATCTGTCCTTAGCACTTCCTCCTCCTGAAACATTTTACACGCCCGAGTCTCTGAGACTGGCGCTAGTCTCCTGCCTTTCACTGCTAACGTTCACAACCACAAAGGTTCTCTCTAGCATCCTAGCATAGGTAGGAATGCATAGAGGAAAAGAAATGGTTCAGATGTCCTTTAGACACACTTCGCTCAGAAGTTCGAGTCTAAAGAACTGATCACAACGTAACCAACGAGTACCAAGATTGATTGGTAAGCCACGTTGAGTGCTCTGCTTCCGACATGTCGTACTGTCGAAGCTGTATTAGCTCCAGAAAACTCACAACCACCTCCTCAAGCCAGTCCTCAGCCGCCTACGAGTCAGGCTCACTTCGAAACTTGAGGGATTTCTGATGCTAAAACATATGTAAGGCACTAAGCCTGTGGGTCTCTGCTGACCAACAGGTAGTGACATAGCTGGCACTCTACCCGTAGGTACTAATCCAGGTATCGGTTCGCGTACCGAAGCCTCGTTACTATAAGGACCAACCTCATGGTCACTCTCTGGAAACATCTGGAGCTAAGATCATCATCCGCTCTACTAGTATCCAAGCTAGGCGTAGAACTCTAGCATTCGTCTCCATCCAGTCCACTGCTGCCTGGGAAAACTGTCTCGCCTCGTATCCTCAGAGGCCTCTACTGCTGGAACTCGTGCATCGCTCTCTGCTAGCGTGCACCGTCAGCTAGTGGCATCTGCTGCCTAACGGGTGGTGGTGCTGCTGGTACACCACCCGAAGGTGCCAACACTGAAAAAGGGCCCTGCACTGGAGTCTCGCTGCTCGGTGGGCCATCATGAAAGAAACAACGTAACACGATCAAACGATTATACCTGGTGAGCTGACCTGGTTTGAGCTGTTTTAAGGGGAAAAACCCTTGAAAACACACACGCAATCAGTGTTTTCGTGCACAAAGTTGGAAATCAGTTGTCAGGGTCCTGGTGTATGGATACGTCGGCCGCCCGCACCAACACTGGACTCCCTGAACCGAAAACCACACTCGGTACTCTCAACACTATTGCTTCACAGAAAGAAACATCAGAGTTATAAGTTCTGCGGTAGAAACGAATTCCTTTGATACCAATCTGTCACGACCCGACCTCGGGGCCCGTGCCGTGACTACCCCAAGCCCGCCTTCCATAGGCCAGGGGCTGGCGACTAGCACCAATGGAATAAATCCCGATAACTGGGAAGGCATTGCCATTACAAAAGCAAACAAACACCACAGTGTAAGAAAGCGGAAAAGTAAACACAAGCGAAGAAAAGAAAAAGGGCCGGAAATACAAGCCCAACTGTAAAGTACAACTCGAAAGGGAAAAACAGCAGCTGGAAGAACGAAGCGGCTCCTGGGTCGTCCTCCTCGATTCCTACCTGAAGGGTAGGTACAGATGGCTCAGCTCCTGGATCGTCCACCACGGATCCTACCTGAAGGGTAGGTACAGATAGCTCCTCTACTCCACAGGTCCTGTCGTCTACTCCGGGTACGTCCGCCCAGTGGTCCACCTCCGGGTACCGACCTGCTCCGCAAGTCTCAACTGCGATCTGCGCTGTCCGTCGTCTGCAACCAACACAACGAAGTGCGGGCATAGCCCGTGCAGGGGTGAGTATAAACTACTCAGTAGGGACCCCGAGACCCTTAAGGTCTCACTAAATCCAACATGGATATCCACAAAGTAAAGGCAGCAATCACGAAGTAACGTCAGACCCTACTTAGGTATACGCCCATACATATACCTAAGTCATCAAGTAACCCATCCAATCTCAAGGATACACAAAAATCATGAAATCAACGGATAAACATCACCCAGGTATATGCCCATACATATACCTAAGTTATCAAGTGACCCATCTCAATCATGAGGAAACGCAAAGATTCATTGACTCAGCTCAAACCAGGATTTTCATTAACGAAACCGTAACTGCTGAAGAGCTCCGTCTCTAGAGTGTACAGTGGTCCTGTCATGACTCCGAGGCTGCCGCTCACTAACCTAGGACTGCTGAAGTACTCCTCCTGTCGAGTACTGCGGGTTTGCGGCCAACTACCTGGCGCTCCGTCCGCTGAGGGTCTGTCGCCAAATACCGGGCGCTACCCAGATAGCCTACTGAGGTACTCCTCCTGATGAGTACCGCGGGTCTGCTGCCAACTACCAGGCGCTCCGTCCGCCGTGGGTCTGCCGCCAAATACCGGGCGCTCCGTCCACTGGGCTAGTCGACTCACTCCAAGTCGAGTCGGTCAAGCAGTCGTCAGGTCTCAGCCGGCTACACGGTCTCCGTACTCTGCACTCTCGTCTCCACCGTCGCGGGTCTGTCGCTACAACCAAGCGCACACACTCCGTAGAGTATCGCGGGTCCGCCGCTACAACCAAGCGCTCCACCGCCAAGGATCTGCTGCTACAACCAAGCGCACCACCACTGTCAAGTACCACGGGTCCGCTTCCACGAGCTACTGGTCGATACTCCAAGTATCACAAGGTCCCGCGAAGAAATGTCTCAAAGAACCGTCTCGTCACAGGGGTCTCAACGCAACAGACGGCGCGTCGATCGGACGCCCGGTCTGTGAGTTATTAGCCTTTTCGTCCCAGGGGCCCGGTTGGTTTCGTGAGCGAAACCAATCCCGGCCGTACTCCGACTGCATCCAAAACTCGGGCGGAGTATGTCAAAAGTTCCGTCTCATCAAGAGGAAGTCAACGAAACAGACGGCGCGTCAATCGGACGCCCGGTCTGTGAGTTATTGGCATTTTCGTCTCCGGGGCCCGGTTGGTTTTTAAGGAAAAACCAACCCGACCGTACTCCACCTGCGTCCAAACCTCGGGCGGAGTATGCCAAAAGATCCGATTCACTAAGAGGAACACAACGCGACTGACGGCGCGTCAATCGGACGTTCGTGGCTCATGATATGAGCGTTTCCGCTCCGAAGGCCCGGTTGGTTTCGTGAACGAACCAACCCGGCCGAACTCAAAGTAAACCGAAACCTTGAGTGCGATATACCGAAACGACCGTCTCGATCCAAGGATCGCGTTGCCGCAGACGGTTCGTCATTCGGAGGTCCGAGGCTCAAGTTATGAGCCAAAAACCAAATCAGGTTCGAAACGGGGGGGGGTCCGGGTCCGGGCCGACCCGGCCCGACCCCCCCCCCCCCCGGGGGCGGCGCGGCGGCGGCGCGGCGGCCGGCGGCGGCGGCGACGGCGGCGCGGCGGTGGCGGCGCTGCGGCGGGCCGCGCGGCGGCGGCGGCGGCGGGCCGCGTGGCGGCGGCGGCGGCGCGCCGCGTGGCGGCGGCGGCGGGCCGCGTGGCGGCGGCGGCGGCGTGCCGCGTGGCGGCGGTGGGCCGCGGCGCTCGCGGGAGGCACGCGGGGGCTAAGCCCCGCGTTTTTGTCAAGTGGCACGGCCTTGTGCCGTGCCTTGCAAAAGAAACGGCCCCCCCCCACAAATGGGGGCCGGCTGGACGAACCGGGGGGGCTTTGCCCCCCCCTCCTTTAAATGAACCGCCCCCCTCATTAAGAGGGGGGGTTTGGAGAACCGGCCGGGGGTTTAATCCCCCGGTTTTATGACGTCCGGCCGGCCCGCTGGCCGGCCGGTTTTTACCAACGGGACCGGAAATTCCGGTCCCGCCCTCGACATTCGACGCCGGCGGCCCGGCCGCCGGTCTCCTCTACCGCCGCGGCCCGGAACCGGCCGCGGTCTTCTCATCCCACCGCGGCCCAGAACCGGCCGCGGTCTTCTCGTCCCGCCGCGGCCCGGAACCGGCCGCGGCGTTCGTCATCCGGCGCGGTGCGATGGCACCGCGCCCCTTCGCCGCACTTTAATTTCTTTCAACGCGGCGCGACGGCGTCGCGTTCTTGATGTTTCTTCCATGGTGCGTGCGACGACATTTCGTAAAATAAAAGCACGATCATCCGCGTGGTGCGACGGCACCACGCCACTTGCTTCCACCCGCATGAATAAAACAAGAACGATGGAGGGGGAATTCGGCCGTGTTCGTGCGGTCTGGCCCCCCTCACGTTAAATTAATAACGCAACTTAAATAAATTAAGCCACACGTTGTACTTGCTATGCACGATCAAGAAAAGGAATAATAAAGAATCAACAACCCCTACCTCGGGTTTAAGATTTGAAGATTCGGCTACGCTCCGCGGAAGACGGCGTCGCGGAGGTCGGGTGTCGCGGTCGTCGTTCGTCAAATCCGTTGACGAAGAGTTATGCCCGAAGAGACACGTCGCTGGAGGATCTTCGTTTGCCGACGAAGAAGGTCCCAGGAGGGTGCAGCGTTCCCTCTTGTTGACACCGAGGACGAAGAAGAGAGGCGTCGTTCTTCGTCGGAGTTTGGGCGTTCTTCGTTCTTCGTCAGAGCTTGAAGAAGAAGAGGAAGCTCTCCAAAAGACAAACAAAGAACTCAAAATAAAATAAGACTACCTCTTATTTTATTAACACATAACACAAAAGAATTTCAAACGATTCGTTTCTCACCTTAGCTGCCGAACGAGGATCGGCTGCGGAAGAAGAGGCGTCACCAAAGAACGTCGCGGGTAAAGCTCGTCGACGTCGCAGATCTCGGTGTGCGTCGTCGAATTTCGGTCGCCGGCGTTCTTCGCGTTCTTCGCGTTCTTCGCGGGGAGATGAAGAAACAAGATCCTCTCAAATCCTTTCAAAGGATTTTTAGGTTGGTCTTATTTTATAAACATGCCAACACACGAAACCGGTTAAGAAACGATCCATCAATTCGAAAGAAACGACCCATTAAATTCACGAAAGAAACAGTCCATTTAATTCACGAAATAAACCGCCCAATTAAATGGTCTGTTAAGAATTAAAGAAAACGCGTCGGTTGACTTTTTCAGTTACTTTGACGGGTTTTCGCGGGTGCGTTACTTAGCGAAAGAAACGGCGGGGCTCGTGCGGGCCCCACCTCACAAATATCCTACCAAGGGGTAGGATATTTCTGGATAGCATCCTATCCAGTTCAACTCAGTTCAAGCCGCCTTTAAGTGGCTTCAAGTGGCTTCCAAGTGGCTTAAGCGAAATAAAATAAAGTTGTCGCAAAATTATTTTATTTCTTAACTTTAAGCCCGAAAATTAAAAACCACACCCGAGAAAACGCAACTCCGGAAGAGGCGTTTCTAAGCGAATATCGGCGCTGCGAGTTCATCGGTGCCCTCGGATATCAATTCCGAGCACCGGATCAAAAGTTAGAAATTCCCGCTCGTTCGTTCACTGAACGTACCCGAGCCAAACTTCGGAAATTAATTCCGGGCACTCCGGGCCTCGGAATCAGGTGCCGTCTGAAACTGCGTTCTTGTAAAATTCCAAAGAAAATTAAGAAAAAAATTTCCTTGAAATTTACGGGTCTTTACATTGAAGGTTATTTCAATTTTTTAGAGTTTACAATAAAAAATAGAGAATATTGTGCACAAAAAATTTTCTATGGAATCCTCTATCCCTCTCAAGAATGAGGAATGGAAGATAGATTCATTCAAGACCAAATTGAATGGGATCAACACAAACAACACAAGACAATAAATTCTACACACTAAAACCATGATATTGATTGGAATTTGTTGGAGTTGAAAGGAGAACATATGGATCACCATTATAGGGATTATATCCTTGGATCCTCACAACACAATGAAGAAAATTTTATAGGATATTTTCATTTGATCAACCTCATCAACGAAGAAAGAATCATAAGTTGAGGTAATGGTTTTTCTAGATATAAATAAATTAATTATAAATTTATCATGCAATATCCCTACATGTGGTTTTGAAAAACTACATATTAAAATAAATTTTAATATATCTCCCACTACACCATGCTTCTACTACACTCAGAAACAACAAAGTCAACATCCTAAATTTTTAGGAACCAAATATTCAAGGTAAGATAATTATCCACTTCCTATTTTCTATTCGAGTACCTATTTTGTGGAATGTATTCTAAATATCGTATTAAAATCTTTTCACACCCCTTTTTATTATCCCATTACTTCCAGAATAGTGTTTTATCAATGGGATACCTTCATCCCCACACATTATGACATTTACTTAATCCAAATTTTATATCATCATGATACCAAATTCATTTCTTAAATTTCACTATTTTCCATGAAACAATGTTATATTTTTAATAACCAAACCATTTCTTTATCCATAATTATTCACCTAGATGTAAATATAATATATTGATTCATGGGTTTACATGTATGAAACATGAATTATCTTTATGTGGGTTAAAAATGATGTCATGTTCACTTCTTTAAGAACATATGTACACAATGATTTTATATGAAACTAGTTCTTTATTTTTTTTAATGGTTATTGATGAAATGATTTATTATGATCAATATGGGTAAAATGAATTAAGACATGTGAACGGTGTGCCCTGATAGTACACTAATGCATTAGGTAAAAATTAATCTATAGAGAGGACATGTTTTATGATACATTGGGGAATAACCTTGGTAATTCTTATTTACAACACCTTGGTGATAAAAATTGGTGATATGCATATGAATATCCCATTTTTAAGTCATAGAAACATTTCCATGTTATGAGTCATGATATTTTAGTTATGATATTCTTCATTTTCCTAGATCATTCCCTATTGTTATGCATCATGGTCATATGATAAATATGTCGATTTTTTATTCCCATACTAGCTTTATTCCCACCCCTTTATTCGGATGTATGTCCCAAGGATATGAGATACAGAAAAAGTAACTTAGGATGAACCTATGAAGAATACTTTCATGTAGATTTGAATATTTTTTATTTTATTCATGTATTACATTTCTAATTTCCATGAAACTAAACCTTAAAATATCTTGTGTGTTATTAAGAGTTGTATCATGTAATGAATGTTTTTTTTGTAATAAAAAGGTAGGATCCCATAACGAAAAGAGTTGATCATCCTTAAAAATCTATATATATTTTCACTATAGACAACTCCGTCTCTCCAGACCTCTATATTGGAATCCCCTAGCTGGGACTCATCCACCTACTGCCCCAAAGATGACTACACCAACATCTAAAAAAGATAACATCTTCCATCAACCACTACCATATCATTATTCATTGTAGAGAGATATTCCATCAGTCTCCAAAAATTTATAGAATCACATATAACATCACTATGTGACTTCCTTGTAAATGCATCTGCTACAACATTTCCCAATCCCGGTGCACATGAAATCTCAAAGACACAATCCCACTAGAATTCCATCCACCATAATTGTCACAAGTTTAGGTAAATCTATGAGAAGATAGACCATAAGATATTATGATTGATGAAAATCACAAAGCACTCATTGATGAGGTAACATCTCCATAACTTCAAGGAAAACACGACTATTTACAACTCGATATCATAAGTGACATAGATACATTCATGAATACGTAACTATCAAGACTCATAAAAAACAATAAATCACTAATGAATCAAGAAACTTCCCAAGACAAGATGTGAAGTATCATATAAAACCTCAAACTGAACTCCGTATTCTACCAAATAATATACTAGGGTACTAATCAACTTCTCCATCATATGCTCAAATGCTTTTGATAACTGGTCAGTCCACAAGAACGTATGATCCTTCCAGGTCAAGAATTTTATAAGAGTCACAATCCAAGAGAATTCGGGTATGAACCTCCTGTAATATCCTTAAAGACTGAAGAAACATAATACATATGCAACTTTCTTGCGGGTTACCCAAAATATATTATATCAAACATTGAAGGATTAAAAACTACACCACATTGGTACACCACATGCCCCAAAAAGAGAACCTCATGATCCGAGAACTCATACTTAAACAACTTCTTGAATATATATTGATGATAAAGAACTCTCAAAACTACCCATAGATATTCTGTATGATCCTTCTTAGATGTAGAGTACATAAATATTTAGTCAATGAAAATCAACATGAACTGATCCATGAATTTTTGGAAAATTTCATTCATCAAACACATAAACATAGCTGGTATAACAGCCCACCTTTTCATCACATAAACTGTCATTAAATTATACAAAACCGAGGATCTTTAAGGTTTAGTTTCTTGGAAACTAATTTCTTAATACATGAAAAAAAACATAAAAAATTCTTTTAAAACACATGAAAGGCTTCTTCATTGTTCATCCAAAGTTCATTACAGTATCTCATATCCTGGGAGCATACATCAAAGGAAAGGGTGAGAAGAAGGTCTAGTAAGGGAAAAAAGGGAAACATTTTACATGAGAACTTGAGATAAAGTCATGAAAAGAGCTTTAAGGCATGAGAAAGAGATCATGAGGCATATCATAATAAAAAATAACATATTTCATAACTTGAAGATGTGGATAAAACATTTAACATTTACAATCATGAACATATCAGCAAGGTACATCCCCAAGGTGTCATTTGAATATTATCAAGGTAAACCCCAAGGTATCATTAAAATTCTAATCTCTAGTGGTTACATCATTACCCAATGCAATGGGGCGCTACCAGGGAGCACCTTTAAATTTGTAATCTCTAGTGGTTACATCATTACCCAATGCATTGGAGCGCTATCGGGGAACACCCTTAAATTTGTCTTTATTATCATGTGATACACATATATCATCATCATTCATTTCATAATTAACCCATATATCATAAAATAAATGGGTTTCCTTTCATAATCATAACGTTTTAGAAACTACTTTAAAGACATGATCATTATGTCACTTTAAACCCACAGAAAAGGAAAGCGGGATTTATGTATGTAAATTCAAGAATTTAAAATATAAAATCTTGATATATATGTGAATAACCATATAGAAGAAAGAGATTTTAGTATTCACTTAATAAAATAAAATAATTTAAGAAAAAGGGAGATACATTTTGTGAAGAAAATTCTGCAGCATAACAGCTATGTTACAGGTTTTTAGAAAACATTGAAAAGAGAGGGGACATGGGTCACCCAATCATAAATGATATATAAAATAGTAGAGGTACAGAATATAATGTATTTAAGAACATGGTAATTAAATTTTAAAGATATACCATATGAAATGAAGAACATGAAAGGAAGATGAAAATAAGTTTTCTCTTATGAAAATTCGGAAGCCTAACGGCATCACTTAAACATCAAAAAAATGAATTGATGAGATAAAATGGGGTCTCTCATCATATTAACATAAAATATAAGTATGATTGATATATAGATCATACCCCAATATAATAAAAAGTAACATGAAATATTTGACATGAAAATAGAACTTGAAAATGAGAAGGGTGAAAGAATCTGTTACAAAAATTTCGGCAGCCTAAGGGCACCACTTAAACATTCATAAAATGAAATTATGAGAGTAAGAGGGGATCTATCATAATATGAACATGAAAAGGGAATTAATTGAAAAAAAAGAACATCCTTCAACATAATAACATGGGGAATAAAACAAATTACATAAAAGAAAGTATTTGTAAAGAATGAGAGAGGTTGGATCCCTTACCTTAAAAAGTTACTCTTAAAACACAAAGGTTGGCACCTTGGGGGATTGGGGGAACCTTGGGAGGACTCTTTGGTAGGTAATGAGAGAAGATATTCGTTGGGGTAGAGTTGGTAGTGAAAAACTAAAGGAGTCATGGGTGGATATTTATAGGGAAATTGAGGGGACAAGGCATTAATGGCCAAGGGACACCTCATTGGTGGTATTGGCAAAACCATGGGCCTGCCCATGGTATTTGACCATGGTATTTACCACTTGGGACACCTCATAAAATAATTCTTCCACTTTAGTCTACCATCCCTTAAAATATCTCATGACATCATCATGATGCAGTCATGATGTCATTAAACATACCGAAACCTTAAAACTGTATTTTTACTATTCACTGAAAATTCAACATTTTTTTGAAAAATCCCAAAATTTTACCTTAACCAAATATCAATTCTATGATTTCAAAAATGAACCCCATTTTATTAAAATAATTTTATAAATATTTTTAATTTAATTTTTAAATAAATACACTATTCACCAAAAATTCATTTTTTTCAAAAAAAATCCCCAAAAATTACCTTAACATAATATCGATGCCCTGAGTTCAAAAATGAAATCCTTTTTATAAAAATAATTTTCTAAATATTTTTTATTTAATTTTTAATTAAAAACTCTATTCACCTGAAAAAACTAATACTTGACTAATAATTTCTGAAACATTTATTTATTTATTTTATTGAATCTCATTACTTGATCAAGGTGCCTAGATTATATTAATACTTTATTTAAGTGAGATTACTAATCCATTTGGTCACATAACTAATACTAAGCAGAAAATCACTATTCATAATTTACTATTCATCAAAAAATAAGTTGATCTTATTAGACTTCAAATTTCTTACTGTAGAGACCCGAAGCCTGACGTACATGGAAATTACATTACTTTTGGGGAATTATTAGTAAATAACAAAAACACACGCACAAGGATCGTTATAGTTTAGTTTCATTGGAAACTCAGAATATAATCTTCTAATAGTGGTGAAAGATCTTCAACATCTCCCATGAAGATCTTCTTTTATTTTACCTAAAACCTTTATTTATATCCTGGGGAAAAGAAAACATAAAAGGGTGAGCTCAAATGCTCAATAAGGGTAAATAAAAGAAATATCAATCACCTCATATTCATAAGAACATAACATTTTGGAAATCTTAACCTGTAAAAAAGAGAGCATAATTTCATAACATGGGATAAATCATGGTAGTGAAATGTAATCACAATAATCATAACATAAAACATGAAACCTTGTGGAATACACACATAATCATAGAGAATCATATCTTATTAGTCAAGACTCATTTCCAAGACTATCTTAGTGGACAAAGTCCATTTCTGAATCGAGTCACCCTCGTTTCAGTCCTGTTTCACTGAACTGTTATAACCTACCGTTCCAGCCATGTCTATCTCATGAGATATAAAATCTTTACCCAATTCATTGGAGGGAGATATTGGTCTCACCCATCTCATAATGATACCATTCTTATGTGTGCCACAAAATCATAAATCATACATCATTGCATAACCCATGTAATAAAAATGGGAATCTTAAACATCGTGACATCATAAAAAAATTCATATAAGATAAAGGAATTCATAAAAATAATCTCATCATAACATAATAAAATCAATGTAATAATAGGGATAAAAACAGAACCCTTTATTATCTTATATGGAAAATAATTTTGATAAAACACTTGAACTCCATTCTTGAGGAAAATATCCTTTCTACTTCAAAAACATTTTTCCTTTCTTAACATGTCATACAATTTTAAAATAAAAGAAGTTGATTAAAAATAAAGATGAAAACTTGTAACGGAAGCTTCTTGGAAATAATGTTTTGAAAATCCATTCATGCCGTATAAGTTAAAAGAAAACATTCTTCTCGTACTTTTGTCCGAAAAGTCAAAAAGTACCTCGTACGAAAAACGACAAAAGATTCCTTTCATATCTTTTACTAAAAACTCACCGAAGGGTAAATTTGGATTAAAAAAATTGTAGGTTGATGGAAATAATATTACATATTGAGGAAACATGGATGTGGATGATAAAATACACCCCAGTAAATACCAATGTATAAACTATCTCAGTTAAAAATGAGATTGTGATATTTCCCTTACCTTATGTCCGATATGCTTTGTACGTATCTGAACCTAATTTATAATGATTTAAATAATGTCATTAACTTATTACAGAATCATATTCATTGTTATGATATCATATATGGTTCACTTATGACTTTCTATTACCCGTTCTTTTGTAAATTCCATGTTAAAGAAGCATTTTGGGTAAAATCGTTTCACTTATCGTAGGTGTTTGGACTTGTTGTTCTTGACATTATTATTACTTATATCATGATTTACTTACATCCAGAATATATAACATGATTTATATATCATATATATTCAGTATATATATATATATAATAGATAGATAAATGAAATGAAACACTCTGTTCATGGAGACGGTAGTCCGTACGTACGCATGAAAGCTGTTTTACTTTCATTATTGTCTTGAATGGAAGTAAGTAGTTGACATACATATATATATACATAAATCCAGTAGATTTAACATGTCATATATTTAATTATTATTCATTATATTTATACTTTATAATCATTCTGGAATGGTTAACATGGATAATGAATCTCATCGCGTCGTGGAGACGGTAGTCCGTACGTACGCACGAGCGATGATATCATTCCCATGGTCATGGAATTGTGTTGAAGTGTATGTATACTATTTAAGTATCAATATCTCTTTATAATAATCATATAAAGTTACTCAGTACAATTTTATAACCATCCAATTAAGGTGGTGGTGAAAAATAGATTACACCACGGCGTGGAGACGGTATTCCGTACGTACGCACGTGCGGTGATTTCCTTTTTCCATAGGATGGATAGAAGGTTAATTAGAGTTGTTTCATATTTATAATAAAATATCATTATATAAGAAATACTTATTTTATTACTTTATCATGAAACAACTAAATAAGAAGAAGTTGAAGAAGAAATAAATTGAAAAAGATCGGTAATGGATATTACCTCTTTTTGACGTGCCTTCACTTAACCTCCACTTAAAGAACTAAGGATGGTCTTTGAAGAAGATCAGGACCTCAAGGATGATACTATGGAAGTAGAGAGGAGATTTTGTCAGGGGTTTTCCGAGCTTGAATGCTCAAATTGGTGTGAGGAGAAGAGGGAGGATGTTCCCTTTTATAAGGGAGGAGAGGGGCACCTTAGGAAAATCTGAAAATATTATTTTATATTATGGTAAAATTCGGTTTATAATGGTTCCAAAGGGTATTATTTCGAAGATAAAGTGGGTATGGGTCTAAATCCTCTCATACAATAGGATTTAGACAAGTTTAGGTTATTATTTTAACCTTATCAATTAGATTTAACTCTAAGTTAAATAATTTAACTTTTACCGTGTCTTTTTGTTTTCTTACACTATATGGTTAATAAACATACCAAAACAAGCCAAACGAACCCAAAGTTGTTTAGTATTAATATATATATCCTTATCTATGTCATTGTGCCTACCCTAAGATATTTAGGAATTAAATAACATTTAATAATATAATATTTGTTTTAAAAACTAATTTATGTCAATTTTGACACTATTTGGTACATGATTTTTATGAAATTCATAACAGAATGATAAGTTCGAACCAAGTTACTTATATCAACAATACCATGTCATATTAACCTATAAAATTAATTTAAGTCACAAAAAGTCTCAAATTACATTTATTTTGGCATTTATAACATCAATTATATCAATATTTCATTAATAAGACAATTACTGCATCATCTTTGTGTCATAATAAATGATAATTATTTAATCCCTAAATTTTCTAAATAAATTCCTATGATGTAGATAATTGTATTATATTTCTGGATACTCTTCATGTTCAATGTTTCATGACGTTTATCACTAAATTAAAATTATTATACTTATAAGATTTAAGAAAGTGACATGTTGTCACATTCTTTGGTTTTAATAATAATTAAATTATTTTCATGGAACAAAGTCAATAAAATGAATCTAATCCGACCCTTAGGTTATATGGGTATACTTTTAGCCATCCAATAGGATTTTTCCATGTGTTAGGGTAATTTTATAATCTTATAATTACCCTTAATTCCCCGATTTACCTTTAACTATAGTAAATAAAATTTACGGTAGTTACTATTCACAATGCCCAAAAATAAAAAGTAGATTATTAACTTAATTTGGACCCACTGATTCCAAATATGGAATCAATTTTTCCAAATTCAATACACAAAAGATCCAGAAATTAAATTAAAATTAATCCTGTTGTCGAAAGAAAACGAGTTTTTTTTTTAAAACATTGCAAAAGATTGAATTGATTTAACCTACGAATTCAAGGTAAAATCAATGCTAATGACATTAATCATATTAAATGGTAAAAATATATTCTATTTATACTTTAAAACCATTAAATATTATAATTTAACCACATATGATATTACAATGAAAAAAGCTGTTTTTAATTAAAATATAGCGTGCTTTTACTATTCATTAAAATATGAAAGTTATCAGAAAAATATCAAAACTTTTTCTAATGTAAATTTTTATATCCTGATTCAAAAGAAGAATTTTATTTTTTCAAATTTAACTTATAAACATATCAAAAACTAGAATTAAAGTGGGTGCGCCATCAAAAGGCGGCAAAACTGCATTTTTTTAAAAATACTTATTTTACCTGAAAATTTTATTTTGTTCTTTTACCATGTTCTAGAAAATGTTTAAGATGAATAATAATGTTATAAAATTCAAAATTTAGTTAACACTATTCATAACGGCTAGTTCATAACAATATTATAATAATATATCGTTGTTTAGTAAATCCTGGTATTGCGTACAACACACGCTATCGAGGAAGGTCGTCATTGCATGTAATGCAAGCCAAGTCAAGGTTTCGTGTAGTGCACGACTCCTTTGTTGTTGTGTATAATAGAATCCAAAAATATTTTATTTATACATTGAATATATATATATATATATACTCTATGTTGCGTAGAATAACTTCTATCAAACGAACTTGAAAATTGTGTGTGACAAGAGCCACGAAAAGTGTTGCGTATACTTCAAGCTAATATGGTGTTGCGTTTAGAAAAATATAATCTTGGTGTGTCGTACAATAGAAGATATGAATGAAATTAAAAAGAATGTATCTTATAAAATCTCGGGTTGTTACATTCTACCCCCCTTAAAATGAATTTCGCCATCGAAATTTGTCGGGGTTATAAATGGTTTACTATTCGAAAGTTTCTTTAATATAAACCCACATCATAAAAAGGAATACCAAAACCAATCATTAATAACAAAACTATGAAATTTAACGGTTACCCATATAAACTAATCACTGGGTTTCTACATAGGTGAAAATATGGATATGGAAGAGAAATCTAATCATCATGTTCTGATGGAGAGTTGTAGAGAACATGGCTTTGAAAAAACCAACAATCACAAAGCCATAGTTTTTTGATTAACTAAGGTACCATCTAATTCATCGGATATAAGGGAAGTAGGACAACATTTTTGGTTTTCAAGATCATTTCCCTAAAGTTGATGAAATTAGAATTAGAAGAAATACTTTCGTGATTTTGGTGTAGTCTCACCGTTTGTCATTCTTTGGACAATTTCTAATTCATCTCTTAATGAAATGGAGTTAAATTTGTCATTCGTGATGTGTTAGAAGATCATGTGATAGAATGATGGGTCATTCCATTTGTCTCAATCAAAAGGTTACAAAATACATAAGACCATCTATAGTGAATTTAATTGTATACGATTCCCAAAATGAACTTATACTTCATATATCATACTGCGTAATAATATAAAACTAGTTTCTACTAACCAGGGACTTCTTGTAGGCCAGTGGTAGGCTATAAAGGCCAGTCGCACTTCGGTTGTGGGTTCGATTCCCACAGCGTTGTCCGACGCGATGGGCTATCGCCCGTCCTGCAGGTTGTCCTTTTTCTAAAACTATATTACTATAACATCCCATCAATAATATCGAAAAACTTCTATTCTTAAACAATACTAACTTATGTCCAACATAATCCATTCCAATCTTTAGGATTATCCATAATACTTCAGTCTACTCTCATAATATAGTGAAAATGATTACCAAAGATTTAATACCATCGTTGATGCCCATATATCAAAAGATATGTCTTGTTGGTCACATTCTAAACATTCAAAGGCCTTAGTCATGTATTCTCTTGAATATCCATTGAACCATAGTGAAAAAAATGAATGCAGTTAAACATTAACACTTTCCACATACCAAAATCCTCAAAATTTTATATACTCAAACCATGATATAACCTTCTTCTAATATCAGTCACGATCTCTTGAATATTATCAAACATTTAATTTTCTCCTTATCCCTTCATTATTCGCATATCATCTACATTCCAAAAATATCTGAATAACCTTTCATGGATATTGGTACCATTAATCATACACTTTCAAAACTCAAGGAAAGACAACAGTGTAACAATCCTTAGATGTATCTTTATTCCACAGTACCATGAGATTACTTATACAACATTACACATGATAAACTTGTAATCATTCCACTACATTCATAAACCATTGACTGAGCTTCAATAATTCTTTCATCTCACATATCATTTGTAGTCTCTTCATCATCATCCACACAAATACTACCCATATGACCATACTGATTCTCTTCATGAGACTTTCCCTTAGCGCATTGGTTTGAATAATGCTGGTACATTCCACATTTAAAACATTTAACCATTGTTGATGTCATAGCAATACCATTATCCTCATCCCTGGTGTTAACTGAACATTTTCCTTTGCACTTACTGGCTTTGTGTCCTTCTTTTCCACACCCAAAGCATCTTCCAGTTCATTTGAAGCATTCTCCTTGATGCCTCATCCCACAGGATATACATAGGGGAAATTGAACTTTCTTTCCTCTATGATCATCATGAAACTCCATCTTCCTCTTGTTAGCCGAGTCAAGAAACTTACAAAATTTTACTTTATTGATCATATTATGAGATTTCTGATTCGGAATAATTATGATGTTTGGTCTTCCAAATCCCATTTCATTTGGTTTCTCATGAAAAATATCATTCCATTGTCCATTATATCCTCCATTATCATGAATCATCTTGTTTCCAGCCATTTCCTAAAACCCGAAAAGAGTAGTGTTAGAGGTAAAAATCATAATAAAGGGGGAGTAAATTCAATATCTAACATATTTGGTATAATCTAATATCATTACCATAGTTCTAGGACTATATCCTATACGTATAATTATCCTTAGGGACATCCCTAGACCTACCTTAGAAACATCTCTAGGGATCTCACTAACGTTTTGGTATCCTAGTTTCCAAAGGTTGACTAAACTTTTCCTCTGATACCAACTATAGAGACCCGAAGCCTAACGTACATGGAAATTACATTACTTTTGCAGAATACTTAGTATATAACAAAAAAACACACACAATGATCGTAATAGTATAGTGTCTTTGGAAACTCGTAATATAATCTTCTAATCATGGTGAATGATCTTCAACATCTCCCATAAAGTTCTTCTTTTTTTTACCTAAAACCATTATTTATATCCTGGGGAAAAGAAAACATAAAATGGTGATCTCAAATGCTTAGTAAGGGTAAATAAAAGAAATATCAATCACATCATATTCATAAGAACATAACATTTTGGAAATCTTAACCTGCAAAAGAGAGAATAATTTTATAACATGGGATAAATCATGGAAGTGAAATGTAATCACAATAATCATAACCTAAAACATGAATCTTTTTGGCATATACACATAATTATATAGAATCATATCTTATTAGTCAAGACTCATTGCCAAGACTATCTTAGTGGACAAATTCCATTTCTGAACTGAGTCACCCTCTTTTCAGTCCTATTTCACTGAACCGGTATAACCTACCGTTCCATCCATGTCTATCTCATGAGATATAAAATCGTTACCCAATGAATTGGATGGAGATATAGGTCCCACCCATCTCATAATGATATCATTCTTATGTGTGCCACAAAATCATAAATCATACATCATTGCATAACGCATTTAATAAAAATGGGAATCTTAAACATCGTGACATCATAAAACAATTCATATTAGATAATGGAATTCATAAAAATAATCCCATAACAACACAATAAAATCAATGTAATAATAAGGATAAAAACATAACCCTTTATTATCTTATACGGAAAATAATTTTGATAAAACACTTGAACTCCATTCTTGAGGAAAATATCCTTTCTACTTCAAAAACATTTTTCCTTGCTTAACATGTCATACAATTTTAAACAAAAAGAAGTTGATTAAAAAAACATGAAATATTTTATAGGATGATTCTTGTAAATAATGTTTTAAAAATCCATTCATGCCATATAAGTTAAAAGAAAACATTTTTCTCGTACTTTTGTCGCAAAAGTCAAAAAGTACCTCGTACGAAAAACGACAAAAGATTCCTTTCATATCTTTTACTAAAAACTCACCGAAGGGTAAAATTGGATTTAAAAAATTTTAGGTGGATGGAAGTAATATTACATATTGAGGAAACATGGATGTGGATGATAAAATACACATCAATAAATACCAAAGTATAAACAATCTCGGATAAAAATGAGATTGTGATATTTCCCTTACCTTATGTCTGATATGCTTTGTATGTATCCGAACCTCCTGTATAATGATTTAAATAATGTCATTGACTTATTAAGGAATCATATTCATTGTTATGATATCATATATGGTTCACTTATGACTTTATATTACCCGTTCTTTTGTAAATTCCATGTTAAAGAAGCATTTTAGGTAAAATAGTTTCATTTATCGTAGGTGTTTGGACTTGTTGTTCTTGACATTATTATTAATTATATCAGGATTTACATACCTCCAGAATATAAAACATCATTTATATATCATATATATTCAGTATATATATATAATAGATAGATAAATGAAATGAAACACACCGTTCATGGAGACGGTAGTCCGTACGTACGCATGAACGCTGTTTTCCTCTCCTTGTTGTCTTGAATGGAAGTAGGTAGATGACATAAATATATATATACATAAATCCATTATATTTACTATGTCATATATTTCATTATTATTCATTATATATTCTTTATAATCATTCTGTAATGGTTAACATGGATAATCAATCACATCACATCGTGGAGACGGTAGTCCGTACGTACACATGAGAAATGATATTGTTCCCATGGTGGTGGAATTGTGTTGAAGTGTATGTATACTATATCACTATCAATATCACTTTATAATAATTATATATAGTTACTCATTACACCATTATACCCATCCAATTAAGGTGGTGGCAGAAAATAGATTACACCACGGCGTGGAGACGGTATTCCGTACGTACGCACGCGCGGTGATTTCCTTTTTCCGTAGGATGGATAAAAGGTTAATTAGAGTTGTTTCATATTTATAATAAAATATCAGTATATAAGAAATACTGATGTTATTAATTTATCATGAAACAACTAAATAAGAAGAATTTGAAGAAGAAAAAAATTGAAAAAGATCGGTAATGGATATTACCTCTTTTTGACGCGCCTTCACTTAACCTCCACCTAAAGAACTAAGGATGGTCTTTGAAGAAGACCAAGACCTATAGGATGATACTATGGAAGTGGAGAAGAGATTTCGGCAGGGTTTGGACGAGCTTGAATGATCAAATTTGTGTGAGGAGGAGAGGTAGGAGGTGCCCTTTTATAAGGGAGGAGAGGGGCACCTTTGGAAAATATCACAATATTATTTTATATTAAGGTAAAATTCGGTTTATAATGGATCCAAAGGGTCTTATTTCGATGATAAAATGGGTATGGGTCCAAATCATCTCATCCAATAGGATTTAGACGAGTTTAGGTTATTATTTTAACCTTATCAATTAGATTTAACTCTAAGTTGAATAATTTAACTTTTACCATGTCTTTTTGTTTTCTTACACTATATGGTTAATAAACTTACCATAACAAGCCAAACTAACCCCAAGTTGTTTATTATTAATATATATATCCTTATCTAAGTTATTTGGACGAACCTTAGATTATTAGGAATTAAATAATATTTAATAATATAATATTTGTTTTAAAAACTAATTTATGTCAATTTTGACACTATTTGGTACATGATTTTTATGAAATTCATCACAGAATGATAAGTTCGAACCATGTTACTTATATCAACAATACCATGTCATATTAACCTATAAAATTAATTTAGGTCATAAAAAGTCTCAAATTACATTCTTTTGGGCATTTATAACATCAATTATATCAATATTTCATTAATAAGACAATTATTGCATCATCTTTGTGTCATAATAAATGATAATTATTTAATCCCTAAAAATTATAAATAAATTCCGATGATGTATATAATTGTATTAGATTTCTGGAGACTATTCATGTTCTATGTTTCATGAAGTTTATCACTAAATTAAAATTATTATACTTATAAGATTTAAGAAAGTGGCATGTTGTCACATTCTTTGGTTTTAATAATAATTAAATTATTTTCATGGAAACAAGTCCATAAAATGAATCTAATATGACCCTTAGGTTATATGGGAATACGTTTAGACATCCAATAGGATTTTTCCAAGTGTTAGGGTAATTTTATAATATTATATTTACCCTTAATTATGCGATTTACCTTTAACTATAGTAAATAATGTTTACCGTAGTTACTATTCACAAGGCCCAAAAATAAAAAATATCTTATTGACATAATTTGGACCCACTGATTCCAAATATGGAATCCATTTTTCCAAATTCAATACAAAAACTATCCAGAAATTAAATTAAAATTAATCCCATTGTCGAAAGAAAACGGGCTATTCATTAAAACATTGCAAAAGATTAAATTGATTTAAACTACGAATTCAAGGTAAAATTAATGCTAATGACATATATTATATTAAATTGTAAAATTATATTCTATATATACTTTAAAACCATTCAATATTATAATTTAACCACATAAGATATTATGATGAAAAAAGTTGTTTTGAATTAAAATATACCGTGTTTTTATTATTCATTAAAATTTGAAAGTTATCAGAAAAATATCAAAACTTTATCTAATGTAAATTTTTTTATCCTGATTCAAAACAAGATTATTATTTTGTCAAATTGAACTTATAAAAATGTCAAAAACTAGATTTAAAGTGTGTGCGCCATCAAAAGGCGGCAAAACTACATTTCTTGAAAAATACTTATTTTACCTGAAAAATTTATTTTCTTCTTATACCATGTTCTAGAAAATGTGTAATATGAATAATAATGTTATAAAATTCAAAATTTAGTTAACACTATTCATAACGGATAGTTCATAAGAATATTATAATAATATATCGTTGTTTAGTAAATCCTGGTATTGCGTACAACACACGCTATCGAGGAAGGTCGTGATTGCGTGTAATGCAAGCCAAGTCAGGGTTGTGTGTAGTGCATGACTCCTTTGTTGTTGCATATAATAGAATCCAACCATATTTTATTTATACATTGAATATATATATATATATATACACACACTCAATGTTGCGTAGAATAACTTCTATCAAACGAACTTGAAAATTGTGTGTAACAAAAGCCAAGAGAAATGTTGCGTATACTACAAGCTAATACGGTGTTGAATATAACAAAAGATAATCATGGTGTGTCATAAAATAGAAGATATGAATGAAATTAAAAAGAATGCATCTTATAAAATCTTGGGTTGTTACACTTACTGAACACATTTGCAGAAGACATTTTTTGAAAATCATTACACATCATTAATTATTTAAGGTTTAAAAAAATATTTGAAAATATCATTTTTCTAGAATTCATTAAAAATATGCATACTATATTTATTAGAACATTTGAAAATTCACATACTTCATCATAAAGAGAAAAGAAAATATTTATTTAAATCAAAGGTTTACACAAGGAAGTTACGGTCTCCTTACATAGCACCTTATAACCCCAGCATAGGACCTAAGTGTAAGGTGTGCTAAGGTGAGAGAATATGAGGGAAGCTCAGCCAACATCGCACGAGTAGTAATCTCTATTAGTTTGAACATCTCGCGAAGGCGATTCCATTATAGCTTCACACGATGATTTTCGGCTTAGGTTTGGTCCAGAGCAAAGCCCAGTGGTGCTACCTCCTTCCCAAGTTTCATTAGATGGGCTTCGATTGGCCCAAGACTACTGGATGAGGCCATCAAATCTTCTTTCTATATTAATTAACCAAGATCAATTGTATTTAGAGACGATAATCGCAACATTTGGTTTCAAAAGGTCTTACTGATTAATGGTCATATAATAGTCAAAACCCAACAGTCTCATTTTAATTATACTCATGTTATCAAATGAAACGGTTTTGTTGAGTTTGAAATAAAATAACACGCAAAATTTAGGAAACAATATTTATTCAAAATTTCGGGTCGTTACAGCTGGAGAGTTTATCACAATGAATTCATAATTCTCATAAGAACATCGAAAAGTAATATTTGGTATATCCTCATCCTTTTCCCATATATGATGATATCCAGACAAAATATTTATCTTTGATAACCAACTATCTCATTTTAGTTGATCAAATATATCATCAATCCTTAAAAGAGGATAGTGGTTCTTCACTTTCACCTGATTGAAGTGATGGTAATTGATACAGAGACATAGACTATCATAATCCTTATTTACAAACAAGATAAAATCACCCAAAGGTGACATGATTGGATGAAAAAAAAACTCTCTACAAAAGATCATTGATATGTACCTATATCTCCCACAACTCAAAAGGTACCATCCTATACGGATACATAGAGATTAGAGAAGATCATGGTTGTAGATCTATCCCAAAATCGAGCTCCTATAAAGGGGGTAATTCCCAAATCTCAATAGGAAAGACATTATAATACTCTTTCGCAACCCTTGGAAACACTGTCAGCTGAACCTCTGATGAAGATAGCGTTAAATCAGCTATAATGATAGACAATGATAAAACACGCATTTGACCCATCTGTGGGTATTTCTCTCTAGAAAACACATAAGATTCACTCTCAACATCACAGAACACAATCTATCTTCTGAAGAAATCCACAAAAGACTACATCGAATATAGCCATTCCATATTGAGGATGATGTCATATGGTTGTCATCACAAATATAGGAAGTCTCCTCAAGATAGGTTCTTACCATAACTTGCTCATAGTATCTGCATACTTCATATAGATAATCTCAACCTCCAACTAGTGTAGTCAATACATATGGATCTAGAAGCCTATCCAACTCATGTCCCAAATCACGGACTAGGTCAGGGTATATGAAGGAGTGTGTAGCAGTTGAATCATAAAAATCATGAACCCATGTAGAAAACAAGAAAAGGGTACCTCAAATGGAATCTTTCTCTCCATGAAAGCTGAAAACTCTAGTGCATGAAGTTGAACATAACCTAATCCATGACCTCTCTAACCCTGAGGATGATCAACATCTTGGGGTTATTATCTACATGCCCCGTCTCCTCTCTATTGATCCAAAGCTATAGCGTCTTTCTGCCACTTCCTCGACTGGAACTACAACAATGAAGGAACCTGAAGGGGAACACCTACTTCATGTTTCCTTATCAGAAAGGTCAGGTACACTTGTTACCAATGACCACATCTTCCATAAGAGAAACATTTGACTAATCCTTTTGTAGCATCCTAACAGTCATCACCCTTAGAGAAATAAAATGATGTGGGGTGACACCAAACCTAGGATATTCAAAAACAATTTTTAATTGGAAATTGGGAAGCCATGACCACAGATATACTCCATGGTGAATCCAGAAGACTCCCCTCTCATGGTTATCTGGTCCTAAACAGCTTCCTCACAACAACCTCTGATCTCACCGACAACTCAAGTTATGTCAACAAGATAAACAAGTTGACTTGAAACTAAATTGATAGAAACAAAACCTCCTAAAAATGATTCTTTATGGCCTCCACATGTAGAAATAGTTCTAAATAATATCATAGAATGGCCCTGAAACTGACATCAAACTCCTGCATATTGGAACTCCCCTATAAAAGGGCAAGAAGCTTTGGGCGACTGGTTGTCTTTACAGTCAAAGAAATAAACTATTCTCAGAACTGGTCTTAGAAATTCTCCCATAAGACAATCGACTCCACACTATCCCTGAGGAATATTAACCAACACTACTTGTATGCCCCACATAGCATCATCAACACCATGGAAACCTAGTACCCCTTCCAAGAACTCATCAAACTAAAGGTTATCTTCACCTCCTCCAACCAGTCCTCTATAAGTGAGTCTGAATGGGATCCCTCGTATTTCTGTATACTCTATCTCTAAAACTCTCAATGTTTCCTCCTCCATGTGTCTACATCATCAAGATATACTATATAGTGATATTTTATCATTTCATGTTGTACATCTTCAGTGCAAAACTGACAAGTATGTCGACCCTGATCCATTAATGCAAGAAAAAAACTATGAGGAACCCTTAAACCTGAAATATAGAATAATTCAGATTATTTATTTATATTATTTATTCAATGTTTAACCTAATCCCAAGTACTACCCATTTCAAATATAGGCATAATGAAAAATGATGCATGATCATTTCCTAGGTCTCTACCCCACAACCAGTACCACTTTTCTTAGTAGGCTCAGTAGACATAAAGGTTCATGCAACAAATCACAAGGGGTACTAAATACCTATGTCTAAGATGGTATACCTTGTTTACATCACTTACAAAACTCATATGACATTGTTTCCCTAACAAAACATAAATATATAACATATTACTACCTCCAAACTCCATGTTGTCTCTCAACATGAACTTCCCTTTGATATCACTATGTCTTGCCCCATTACCCAAAGGTACCCCTCTTGGGCAAGTAATGAGAGAAGGGATATAATGACATCTTAAGCTCATCTCCAATAGGTCATGAGTTTGTGAAATGTACTAATGGTATATCATACACACAAATAGTAGGTGTTTCCCTCTACGATATGAGAAAATGATAGAGATAAGATAGAAACACTCAACAAATTATTCTCAAGATAAAATAAATGATCCCTAATAAATGTATGTAATGTCATATAGTAAAACATCTGTAAAGAAAACAACAAGTACTAGGAGAAAAGTCACATTAGTGACCTCAAATCCCAAATAGGTCTTGAAAAACCCCTTGAGCTAGTAATTTCAATCCCAATCTCCAACCATCTCCTATAGACCTAAAAAAAGATATATATACATAGGGTGTGAATAACATGTATACTTAATAATATTATTATGACATATCACCCATCCTCATTATCTTGAGAAGGAGGTAGGACATTACTTGGTCTTAGGTGACATCTCCAATGCACCAAAGGCTGGTAATAAATGGAAATGGATTCATAAATAGTTGTGGGATGATTTTCCCTTTTAAAAAAAATTAAACTTACCAAGAATAAAATAACCAAACAACCATTATATGATGCATGATAAAAATATAATACAACTCAAAGTAATTCCAACTAAAAATAATAACAAACTACAACCATGAACCATATCAGAGTACAAAGTAGAAATTAAAACCCAAAGACAACAAAGGAATCCAGCAAAAACTCCCAAAAAACTCTAAACTCCAACATAAAAATAAAATCCCACAATATCATGATGTGTCACTAAAGAACAATGACACCTTACCTTTACATGTTTCTTGATATACAACATCAGTAGGAACACAAAAGTGCCCAAGTAGGGGGTGAGTAAAAAACGTAGTTGTAATTCCCACAATGACTTCCCTAGTCATGCCATTTGGATAGAACAGGTTTTTGAATTTTTAAATATTAGTTTAAAAAGATTAATGTATTTTATATGAAAACCAAAACCATTTCTATGAAAAACATTTTTCCATAGAGAAAAACCAAAGAAGTCTTTCAAACCATTCTATAGGTCCATTTGGCATTTCCCATTCCATTCCATACATCAATAGATGCATGAAAGCAATGTTCTCCCTGTACTTGTTGGTGGTGAGTCATACATTCACCAAGAACTCACTTGGTGAACCATTTTGATGGGGGAAAGTTCATACCCTTGTTCTTCCCAATTTTGATAATGGAAAATTCATACCTTTATATGTCCCAAATTCACATGAACACATGCCTTCCATTTATGATAGAAACTAATCCAAACCAATTATGCCAAACCGTTTCAATAAAACAAAACTTTTATTACAAACATTTTACAAACAATTTTTCATGCATCAAAACCAATCAATAATTTTAAAATCCTCATTTTAAAACCATGTAACCAATTTCACTTAACATAAAATAACCAATTTCTACAATTTCACAAAACCATCACTAAAGAGGTTACCAGCAAGCATTGAACTTAAATTTCACAATTCAAATCAATCAATTCAATCAATTTGAAATCAAGTCTTAGAGTAAAAACTAATAGCAGTTGAGTGTGAAGCCACTTACCTCACAATCATAGGTGAAAATGAAGAATGACACATGTTATTAAACAAACCAGATTGAAACTCATTAAACATCCTTAGATCTTATTCTCCTTAAACAAAAAAATCATATATCATAATGATTGGTGTTACAAAACCTTAATTTATCCCCAAAGGACTAGATTTATGAATCTAAAATAGGAAATAAGAAAAAAACTAAGGAAAACTATCAAGAACGGGAACATACCATGGAATATATCCTCCAACGCACCATTTTTTTCAACATATCACTACCGAATCAAGAGGAAGGGTGTCCAAAACCTTGGGAGGTAGAGGAAATCAGGTTAGGGACAGATTAATAGAGAACATGTGTCTTAGTGTGTAAATCGGACTAGATCCACAAAATCCAGATCTAATTTTTATCATTTCATTGTTAGGGTGCAATGTTAGGAAAACCGTGTGCAAACCATGCACTAGCCGCTGCCTCTAAAAACCCCTTTCGTGGTTGGATACAATTGTTAGGCAAACTGAGTATCAAGCATGTTAAACCTCTCTGTCCCATTTTGCGTGGTTTATCTTGGGTGGTTGCATAGTTTGGCCAAACTGTGCACCTACCCATTTTCCTCTGTTTCAGTTTCATGGTTTACTGAGAAGTGTTTCAGGATTTCTACTAACTATTCTCAAACAGTGAACCTCCAAAAAATCCCCCAAAACATTCCAAAACTCCTTTAAACCTCCCAAAACGTAACCCAATTAGTTTATAAAATTAAAATACATAAATAAAGGGTCAATTTCAAGAAACTTGTGGTGATACCTTCTCCCAATTAATGTTCTTTACATCCATATAATGTGTAAAACCTCTATTGGCCTAAAAGAGTTGGGGCCATTAATTGACCACTTCCTTCTCACACTACCATTTATCTTCTTGAATTTGGCCATGATTCTATAAAAATTGCACTAGACATAATTTTTCCTATGTAATACTTTATCTTTCCTATCCACAATTATCACTGGAACACGAAGCAACATAGCATCCAGCTCTATGTCAATGTGATACCATCAAATCACATGGTCAGGATTAAGTTGATACTTTTTCAATTAGAATACATGAAACACATTATACAATCAACTAAACCTTATTGGAAAATATAACCAATAATATACCTCACTGACCCATTCCAGTATATCAAAAGGGACTATGTATCATGTAGATAACTCTCTCTTCTTCCCAAAATAATTATGTGAAAGCTTTGAAGAGATTCTCAAGAACACATGATCACTCACCTAAAATGATAATGAACATTGAAGATAATCTTCATATGATTTCTGGAATCTTTTATCCATCTCCATTCTCTTCCAGATCAAATGAATTTTATCCGTTGTATCTTGTGTAAGGTTTGAACTAACCAGTGAATCCTCACCTATTTCCACCCAAGAAATCAGAGAATGAAAAGGATTCCCTTACAATACTTCAAAAAAATCCATATTTATTGAGTCAAGATAACTGTTGTTATAGTAAAAGTCCACTACTGATATTTTCTCCTCCCATTAGCCACCAAAAGTCATTACACAAGCCTTAAGCATGTCTTCTAATGTTTGAATCATCCTTTTGGATTTTCCATCCATTTGAGGATGATACGCCATGAATATAGTCAACTAAGTCCCATGGTTTTTCTATAAGGACTTCCAAAAATAAGATGTAAACCTCAAACCTTGATCTAATACTATTGAAACTAGAACATCGGGCCTCCTTACCACTTCAAGGATATATATATTTTAGATAATTCCTTCACCATTTGAGATTCACAAATAGGGATGAAATGTGACAAATTTGTGAGTCGATCCACTCTCACCCATATGGAATCATGTTTCTGAACCATATTTGGGATACCATTATCAAAATCCATATATATCTACTCCAATTTTGAAATAGGAATAGGTAATGACTGTAACATACCTGTTATTGATTGGTTCTCTGTCTTAACTTGCTGACATGTGAGGTACCTCATAACAAAATCAGCCACTTTTCTTTTCATGCATATGCACCTAAAGTGTGATTTCAACTCCTTATTAATCCTTTAAATTCCATGATGAACATTCTATATAAAATGGTGGTAAGTGTAACATCCCTCGATCTGACACTCTCTCATGTGGCCGAAACTGGTTGGTTATGAGATCACAAGCACGCATCCTCATACACTATAGGATTTCAACTAATAGTGGGTGTGTGATAGTATAGTGGGGAGACTATACCCCCTGGTTATAGTTTTAAAACACAAAATAACAATCCAATACCAGTAATAATAAATAAATACCACAATATGGAAACTATAGAAACAATACAATGCAACATAATACCATAAAATTCCTACTGATAATCCAGTAAATATTAATGAAATAATGTCATGATGTGCTAGAATGTTACTAAATGTCATGTTATATGTAATACAAAATAAAATACTAGTATCCTCAAGACTCATATGTACCTAGTCTCGAACCCCATGTCGAACTCATATCCGAACACCATCCCATCCAAAAAATACAATCAACAATAAGGTCACTTTCCCTTTTTCCAAACCTGCGTCCACATAGTCTTCAGGAGTACCAAACCATGGCCTGAATAGGCTATGAGTATAACTCATTAGGTTGACATCACCATTTCTAAACAAAAAACATCTTATAATAAGTTTATGTAATAATGTAATAAACAAGTGAATTAATTGATTAAAAAATTAAATTAACCCCACATCAAACTCCTTTGGAACCATGCCGGAATGTATCTTAGCATGTATCATAACCAAAGAAAACCATAACTTTATAACCAAGGAAAAACATAACCAGCCACGACGCCATTCCAGAATGTCTCTAGGAAAGTCTCACAATAATGCCAACCATAACCTTATAACCAAGTTATAAATTACTCAAATCTAGTTAAGAACCCTCTATATAAGAATTTTAGAAAATAATCTGTGAAGCTCCTAGTATATAATCTTTTCATCATTTATCTGGGTCAGTCCCGGTATATAAAAATTTTAGAATGTGTCACTGGGAATAGACCACTATATAATCATTTAAACATGTCTATAAGGAATATCCCGATATATATGAATTTCCACATGTGTCACCAGGCATAGCCTGCTATATAATCATTTTATAATTTATCAATCGGGCTGACAACCATATAATAATTATTTCATTTATCCCAACAAACATCATAACAAAAAGGATATCACAATATCACATCATCAGGCTCAATGGTTAATTATGAAAATTACCATTTAACATTCAAATACCCATTTCATCCACCAATTTGGTCTTAACCAATAACACGACTGTTATTTCAATAAACAAGTCAAGCCAAGGTGAACTATATAAACCAGTCACCCAAAATTCATGTCATTCTAAACAAAATATAATCCACTAAACAATTCATTTATAATCAAGGGTTCGATCACCTGAACAGTAGACACAAGTCAGGTTAATAACCATTTGGATCCAAACGGACTCCAATGAGTAATACAATTCATCATTTAATAAATTAAGGCACACGTATGTTGGTGAATTTTCAATATTGCATATACACGAAAATTATCAAACCATAGGGTTATGGTTTAGAACCCTAACCTTAACAGATGAATAATGAAATGCTTCTAATGGAAAATTCCCATGAGGAATAAGGTGAAGATGATCATAAGAAGGATCTTGGGATTGATTGTACAAACGATATGTTCGGAAACAATGGAAAGGGCCAGAAATCTCTCAAATGATTACCCTAGGTCGAGAGGTGGACATTTTCACATGGGTGAGAAATAAAATTAACCACATTGAACATTTAAAGACCTGCTCATGTAATTACATGGATTGTAATTCAGATACAATTCATGAATTTATTTTTAGAGGGACACATCAAAAAAACTATTGCCTCATATTAATATTTATTCCAATAAAAAATTACACGATGTGTAAAATAATAACACAACATTTAATTTCTTAATGTCTTTAATCAGTTCAAGACCCATGACCATTCCCATCATGTTTCTGGTAACAACTCACTGCATGCGTTACAGTTAAATGACATATAACTATTTTTCAAATAGTTTTTCAACCTAGTTTCCTTATAAAATCATGAACCTCCTTAAGGCTTATCAACATACCAAGAACCCTTGGTAACAGTTTACCCATTTATACCCATACTCCATTAATATAAAAAAATACACCTCCCCAAACATTATGTCATTTTCCAAAACAAAGGATCTCTGTCTCCAAACAAGACTCAGCCACAAAGTCTCAAACTAAAAACTTTGTGATAGATGTGCCTGGGAAAAGATGGGATCTTACAGTAAGCATGAATAATTTGTTCCTATGACTCCATAGGTAGGACCATCCAATCTCAAAAACACAACATTATTCCTATGCCAAGCTTATACCCCTCAATGATCTCCCCATCGTTGAGTTTTGACCTCATGGAAACACATTCAAATCATATTTTTGTTCCTCCTTAAACTTCTAAACCAAATCAAGAACAAAATAAACTAGGAGGAAAACCACAACATTTCCTCGGTCCTCACAATCTAAGTGCATATTGTATATCACCAACATCATCTTCCAGTGATCTAAAAATTCTTTATCCAACTAACCATAAAAATTCTTTCTTAATGCATCCACCATTGAGTATCTTTTACATTGTGTATACATCATGTTGAAGTTGAACATTTTAAGATACTTCATCCATATTCTTTGTCTGAGATTCAAATCTCATTGTGATAAAATGTGTTTCAGTGTCATATGATGCATAAACACCATATGTTTCTCACCAAAAAGGTAATTACACAAAGACTTCAAACTATGGAGTACAAAATCTAATTACAAATCATGTGTTAGTTAGTTCTTCTCATGAAACTATAACTTCATTGAACCATAAACAACAACATGATCTCGCTACATGAAAACATATCCCAACCCTGATACTAAAGAATCAAAATACACCACATAGTCTTGTCATGATTACAGAAATATAAAAACTAGTGATGTAAGGAGAACATTAAGCTTTTGAAAATGATTTGGATATTCATCATTCCATTGTAATGGAATAATAGTCCTTGTAAATTTTTCAATGGTCAAGCTATTCAAGAAAAAGTACAAAAAAACCATCAGTAATAACCAGCTAATCTATATAAACAATATATCTCAAAGACATTATTTAGAGATATCCATGATATTGTAGCCTCTATCTTTTCTAGATCCATAGAAACACCTATTTCAAAGATAAAATATACAAGGAAATGTACCTTTTGTATCCAAAAATCACACTTTGAACATTTTTCATACAAACTATGATCCCAATAAATTCCTAAAACTATCTATAAGTGTTTCTCATGCTCATCCTTTTTCCTTGAATACACCAATATGTAATCCAAAACACCACCAAAAAATACTCCAGATACCTTTAAAATATTGGGTTCATCAATTCCATTAATACTTTTGGTGAATTCGTAATAACGAAAGGCATAACCACATACTTGTGATGGACATATCTACTTATGAAAGTTATTTTTGGATTATCTTCCATTTGAACCTGCAATTGGTGATATCCCAAATGTATGTTAATTTTAGAGATCCACTATTCCCCCATCAATTGGTCAAATGGATCATCAATGCATGTAAGAGGATATTGATTCGTTATCATAACTTGGTTAATCTTACGAAAATACACACAAAGCCAAAGATTTCCATCATCCATTTTCATATTCAAAACTAGAGCTTCCTATAGAGGCGTACTAGGATAAATAAACCCTTTTATTTCAAACTCTTCTAACTAGACCATCAATTCACTTAATTATTTGGTTGTCATCCGATAAGACCAAACTGAGATAGGTCTAGTCCTAAGTAAGATATCAATCGTAAACTATACTTTTATTATGAGTGAAAACCTTGAGAAATTATCAGGAAAAACATCTGGAAACTGATCCAAAAATGATGGAAAATGGCCATTACTGATCTCATCCACTAATGGCAAGGTCAAAACTTCTAATTAGTACAAGATATTTCCAACTGTTGGTGTCCGAAATCCTGTTTCACCTACCTCTACAATTAGGTATCCTCAAAAGAGATTCTTGATGCCATCATCAGTTGTAAAACTAACCCTTTTGGGCATAATGGTATATGTGAGATTTAAACATTGTCAACCAATACATACCCAAGATTATTTAATTGAAATCCCTCTAAAGTATACAAAAATACCATATCAATTCATCCTCATCGATTGTTATAGAACAGACATTGCACAAAAATACAGAAATTATCATTGGCCAAGATTAGTTTGAAGTTTCAAAGTAGAAGGAATCATCTCAATATAAAAAAATTAGAAGATAAAAAGCATGAGAAAAATAAATGAGTGGGATTCCCTTGTATTAAAAAATATTGTGTAAGGGTAGAATTCAAATAATCATACTTCTCACTATCTACGGTCTAGGTTGATCATCCGTGATCACTTTCCCAGCTTCATAAAATTTCTTACTCACTGCAATTTGTTCTTTATTACCCTTTTGAGATATAATTGGTTGATGAGTTCTGGTATTCCTAGAATCACCATGGATAGACTGGTACTACTAAATAGAATTATTCTTTTACCCACATATCATCGATGTATATGACATCTGTGAAACATGAGATGTGTCCCTTATACCTTAACATAGAGCACTACAATAATAGTACTAAAGATGCCTCATCTAGTTTCAATTGTGAAATACTTTAGGTGGTTCTGTACAATCTCTCTTCATGTGATTGAAAGAACCACACTAAAAACCTCTCTATTTACTCTTGGTTTTAGGAGCAAGATTCAACAATCCAGTTGTCTAATTCTAAATCATTTCACTACCTTGGAAATAGAAGTCCCTCTTCTGCTTATTCTCAACATTATAGTTCCCAGAATTTCCCATAGGTATCAACATTATTTCTCTATTTTTTGTTCCTGATATGTCTCTTTAGGACACTATTTCTCTATTGACCATGTCTGTATAATCAATTATACAAATCACAATAATATCTGTCCAAATTGTTGTCCTCAATATCAATTCAAAAATATGTGCCTTTAAGGATGCACATGGAGTATCTTATGTTGGAATGTGGATAAAAATCATGAATTTAGCCATGTAATCTGTCATTGTGAGGTTATCTTACTTCATGATGAAAAATTACATTGTTCTATAAATCTTGAATGTGTGATGGTATTATTTTTTGTTGAACAACTCTTCAAAACCATCACATGAAATGCTTTGATCTAGTTTATCCTGAACTACTAAATCCCACCATTGGCATTCTAGATCCTCCGGCATGAACATTGAGAACATGAATATAAACTTATTTCGTGTTCTTTGAAAATAGAATATTTTTTTCATCAGATTCAGCCACACTTCTACTTTTTCTAGTTATGAATCACATAAAAAGATGGGTGGATTCTGCTTTTGGAACTAAATGGAATGATACACCTGCCTTTGTTCATCCATTTTGTTCTCTCTATCCACATCCTAAATTTCATGTACAATACTATAAACCATATATTTGTCCACTTTTGGCTTAGGTGCAACAACATTTTCCACATCCTCTTCTAATTGGTTTTTTCTACTCCTAACTAGTGCCATTTTCTATAACAAAAATGAAATGTCTTTTAGCATCAATCTCCATCAAATGAAGGCTTAACAATTTCAAATTTATCACACCACACATATTACAGTAAGGCTTTCCAACATTCTAAATTTTCTATTTCCAAAACATTTTTGAAAATTCCACCATACTTTTTGAAAATCAACCATTTTCAATTTTTTTAAAAAATAAACACTTTTTCACCAAATTAAAAAACATTACTCAAAATTAATTATGCACTCCTAGTGGGAAGTTATTTCTATCAATGCATGTCATTCTTTTCTCATTAGTTAAACTCATGAAAATGAGGTAACAACTCCTAGGAGTGTGTTAAACACTAACATACCAAAACTCCTTGATAACATTAGGTTCAACATAAATAGGTTAATTACCTGTTTATGCTTTACATTTATAGTTATGACGATCTTACTCCTTAATACCCATCCAACTCAAGGACTTAAACAGAATGGTTTTCAATGCCAGTACCAAAAAAACTGATACCATTTGTACTGAAATATATTTGGGCCAAACAAGACTAATACCATTTGTAACATCTTTCCCCTCACCCATTGGCTTGGGAAGAGGCAAGGGTGTTAGTGGGTATTAGGGGACATCGCCAATACCCCAAAACTTGGAAATAAATTTCAAGGGATTCATAAAAAGTTTTAGGATGATTTTATATTTGAAAAAAAATTAAACAGACCAAGAATACTATAACCAAACAACCACTATATGATGCATGAGAATAGTGTATCGCAACTCAAAGTAATTCCAACTAAAAACAATATCAAACTACAACCATGAACCATATAAGAGTAAATATAAGAAACTAAAACCAAAAACCCAAATACAAACAAGGAATCCAGAAGAAACTCCCATCAAGCTCCAAGATCCAACTCAATAAGCCACACCCACAGTATCACAACACACGACAAAAAAACTACAATAATGTGCCTTTACCTATGTCTTGATATACAACATCTGCAAATAAAAAATTGTTCCCAAGTTGCGGTGTGTATAAAACTCAGTAGGATATTCCCAATGACTTCCCAACTCACACCACTAGGATTAAAAGTTAGAACATTTATATAAATCAATTTATATCAATTACAGAAATTTATATCAAAAACAAAACCATTTATAAGATAAATAGTTTTCCACGTAAAAGAACCAAACAAATATTTAAAACCATTCTACAGGTAAAATTAGCATAACTCATTCTATTCCACACATCCACACATCCACAAATTCTTGCAGCCATGGAACTCCCTATACTCACAAGTGGTAAGTCAACCTTTCACCAAGGCGTTACTTGGTAAACCATTTGGACAGGGGAAATTACATACCCTTATTCGCCCAACTTTTGATGGGGGAAACATCATGCCATTATTCATCACAAATGAACTTAAAATAACACCAATAATTTATGCCAAAAACTAATCCAAAGAAATTGTCCCAAACTATTTAAAAAACCTTTTATTGAAATCATTTTCCAACCAATTTTCGATGTATCAAAACCAAAAAACCATTTTAAAATCATCATTTTCAAATCATGTAACCAATCTCACATTCCACAAAACAACTACTTTCTATAATTATAAAAAACAAACACTAAATTGGGTTGTCATCAAGCATTACACATAAATTTCACAATTTAAATAAAACAATTCTTTCAATTTGAAATCAAGCCTTCACGTTCAAACTAAGTGGAGTCGAGAGTCCTCTCAAACTTAGGAAAAATTAATAATGGCGAAAATTCTTCAAAAAACTGGATTAAAACACCTTAAACATCCTTAGATCTTGTACAAAATAAAAAAAACAACCATATCTCATAATGATTGGAAATACAAAACATGAATCTATCCCCAACGAACTAGATTCATGAATCCAAAAGAGGGAAGAAGAAGAAAACTATGGAAAACCACCAAGAATGGGTACTTACCAAATAATATAGCCTACAATGCACCATGATTTGCCAACATATTACTACCAAATCAAGAGGAAGGGTCTCTCTGGCCTTTTGAGGGAGAGGAAATTGATTTAGTGTCCAATTAATGGAAAACCGATTGGCTTAGGGTGTAAATTAGATTAGATCCAAAAAATACAGATCTAATTTTAAATGTTTCCTTGTTTAGGTGCATAGTTAATAAAATCATGTGTTAACCATGTGATATCCACTACCTTTAAACACCCCTCCAATGATTGAATCACACAATTAGAAAAACTATGCACCAACCATAATAAACCCCTTTGCCCCAATTTTCACAGTTTCTCCTAGGTGGCCATAAGGTTTGGCCAAATAGTGTGCCTAACTTTTCACCTACCCAGTGCCCTCTGTTTTAGTTGCATGGATTGGGAGGTGTTTCACGGTTTCTACTAACTGTTACAAAACCATGAACCTCAAGAAAAAATCCCCAAAGACTTTCCAAACTCATAAAAACCTCCCAAAAATTAACTCAATTAATTCATATACATAAAATATATAAATAAAGGTTTAATTACCTGAAACCAGGGGTGCTACAATCATCCTTAGATTCTATCATGAAAAAGATAAAGAAAGAATACTAAAGATCAGTGAACAAGAAGTGAAGTTAAATCATCACCTAAATAGGAATGTTATGTTTCCAGCATCATAACGAATCCCTCTCCAAGTATCGCATACAAGGTATCATATAATATAATTTCAAAATAAGGTATCCTTCTATCACTTCTCCACTGGTTTTACACTCTACCCCAATGTTACACATCTTGAGCCATCTCTATCAAAAATAAGCCAACCCGAAGACACCTGGGCTAATGTATCATACCATGCACCTTGTGCATCACATTATCTCATCAACATGTACCATGAACCTCATGAATCATATCATTTCATCAATCCATAACACATCTCCATATAGAAACCGAGTAGTTTTCGGGAGGCAACACAACTCGTATATCATGTATTATACCTCAATCCACTATAGCCCATACATATCATACATATAATAATATTTAGGAAACTATATCTAAATATACATGTTTATAAAACAACTACAGTCCATTTATATCATGACCCCCTCCCTCCAAAGATATCGCAATGAAGGGAGAGAAATAATGACCCCCTGAGTCCCACCTCCAGCAGGCTTTGGGCTGGAGACTAGAACCGATGCTATAAAAATCTCATGTACTGGAGAAATTACCCTCTATAATATGAATACAATTGGGAGATAAGATCAATCATCCATAATAAACTCTATGAAATAATATTAAAATCATCCAAAATCATCCAAAATGCATGTATAAGTAAAACTAATAAAGATAAAAGTCTCTCAAATAAATACCAAAAAACAATGCTAAAGTAGCGACATAGCAGTTAACCAATGGTATGGTCTAGTAATGTCGAGCATGACCCCCATAATCATCCTAGAAACCTGAAAAATATTTTATATACATTGGGTGACCATACAAGTATCCTCAGAAGGAAATCCAATATCTCTTGTGCACATGTGAAAAGAGCATAATAATGAACCCAAGAGGAATCAACAGAACTAAACAACACCTATATAGGTATATTAACCAAACCAAACCTTGCCTAGGCACACTCACTAAATAACGCAAGTAAAATAATATAATATAATTATAAGGATATAGATAAAGGGTATCCTATAACACTTTCCCATTGATATGATTCCCTCACACCCCAACATCATACATCTTGGAGTTTTCATCTCTTCTGTATACCACACTACCCCACATGTACGGTCTCAACAAATCATGCCCGTAGACCCTTGATGTTGTCACCCCACAAGCATAACCACATCACATCTCTCATAAAAAATCTAGTCCACAACACACCCATAACCATAAATAGATAAGTATAGTATCATGAACACATAGGACATCAACATTTTTCCCTCCTACCATGAATTACCCCCTCCATAGCTACCCCACAAGAATGGTTATATCAAATCTCAGCCAAAAACACTTGGGTCACTGCCCCACAAGCACGGTCACATCTCACCCAAAAACACCTTGGCTATGAAAACCACAATCTAATTCACTAATATACCTCTGGTCATCAAATCTTGTTTAATACCTACCTTGTATATAAGAGATAGAGATAGAGAGCGCGACTACCCGGTCATCGGTCCTCATCACTAGATATCGAGAAAAACACCCCTTGCATGACTATGTGGGTGTCAGAACATGGTGCTCGATGTGGGTGGGGTACATATAGAAATCACAACGAATATAAAATTATATACATTATTTCGCACCTTGCTCGGAATGTGTGTTCAATTTAGGAATAACTACTTATGGGAAGTTTCTATTGGATTTATTTTTTGGAACTGGAAACATCCAACAGTTATTTATCAGAAGGGGACCTGCTTTCCAAAGGTATGTGTTCTTTAGGTTTGGACCTATGATACTTAAGAACATACATTGGTTGAGAGGATGGGAGTTCAGACTCATCACACCCTTTTTGGGAGTAATTATTTCCTACTCCAGGACTCTTATAGATTTAATATATTTTTGTGAATCCTTATTAATTTTCCAAGTATAGCATATGTTTCCCTTGAAATTTGCAATCAATTATTAGCATGTGTGAGATTTATAATCATCTGTAAGTATTCAAGGTTCTTCATTAATGGAAACATCCATATGTATTCGAGGTTCTCAATCAATCACATCCTCTCATATAATATTTATAGATTCTTTTAACCATTGATATGATAATACAGGGTTTGACGCCATTCATTGGGGCACTCTATAATTTATTGTCTTCCAGGGAGAGGAATTTTTTTTGATGTCGGGATCATACCCATAAATAGGCTATATATGTATCATTGTGAAAGGAATCAGAACCATCATAGTTTGGTGCCATATAAAAGGACACATAATACTTTTTAAGCTCATGTGATAAGGACCTAGCAGTATAGTTTAATGTCATGTGGTAAGGACATCTAAGAGGATGGTTCTTAGTCATAGCTTGGAGTGGGACTTATGCCTAAGCAACCCAAGGAACATGGAAAAGATATGAGTTTACATGTTAGATTAGACCCTGTTGTGAATATGGCCCAGAAAGAACAGGGTTGATTTTATGTGTCGGGTTTGAACCTTAGGGATGCTTCCAATGTATCCCACATAGATATGAATCAACGCCCAAGTAGTTTGATAAAATTTAACTAGGATTAATTCAAGTCTTACTCCTAAGGGGGTATTCCCAAATTAAAGAAATTATGGTTAGATTCTTGAAGAGGATATCCAGTGATCTCAGGCCTTCGTGAAGGCTTCCTACGTATCCATATTATGGTGGGAATCAGATTTCTCGCAGTTCATTCATATAAGGTGTTTTTAAAAATGTTTTTATCAAAAAAAATATCTAATCCAATGTGATTAGTGCTTGGATTGAGAACCAAGAATACGTTAAAGGTTAAAAAAAAGGTACACACACACTTTTACTCCTCTATTGATGGAAGAGAATGAGACTACAACAGCAAGGGTGGATGAGGCTGATGGTGGGAGAGGGCACATAGTAATGAACCTTTAAATGTGGTATTACATTAGAGATCATGTGGCTCAGATCACAAAGTATCAGGGACTTATCTCAGTAGGAGTTCTCTAATTGGATATTAGGAGAAGAGGGATACTTCTCCTTTGTTTGAATGGAAAATAAAGTGTGACCCTCACTCTCCTTATTGGGAACTAGTGGATCTGAGTCTTAGAGATGATAAGGGGAGGTCATGACCCAAACCCTAATCCTCCAAACCAAGAACTCCGCAAAACTGTTCATGGGAGAAAGTTCCATGTGACTTTGGATATGCAAACCCACAGACACTCCATGAATCCTAACCCCATTGAAAAACAAATGTGGGAAACCTCTGACTATGGATATACAAACACAAATAGGAGACACGATGATGTTCCCTTCCCAAAGGATTGAAAATTCATGAGCTTTTGGTGGAGGTTTCAACATAATCACTTTCAGAAAAGGGAGCTAATGAAGAAGAAGACTTTCCATGAATGACTTTGAAAAAGGATTGATGAAAGTCTTTTATAGGCTGAAGGGATATGGTGAATCAAATAAGGGCACCCAATTAGGCATCTTGAATGCAGGTATGGGCGTGCAAGTAGGATTGGCCGACCTGATATTCACTTAAGTGATGAAAAACTAGGATGTTAATACTTGGAAGAGACATGACTCAATCCTTCAAGAGTATTCACAGGTATTATTGGAATTGGGGTGCTCATGTTCCTTTGAGAGGAATGGTTGGCGAACAAGTGTTTCTAATTTAGAGAGGTTTGGAACTTTAGGCGCGCAAGCATTACAGATTTCAAACACTAAAAGGACTTAAATCCTATGATCCTCCTTCAATTCATCCGCTCATGGTGTTAAAGAACTGCCTTTAAGGATTCAGATGACTTGGGAGAATCACTAGGGTTACCTAAGAAGCAAATAAGATTCATGGAAATTAATCCATACAAATGAAGTACACAAGGGTCTACATATAGGAAAATAAGTGACCTTGGTAAAAAGGAGTTTGGGTGCACATGTGGGGTTGTGCACTAGAATTGTGTCACTCCAATGTTTGGGCACCAAATTGGTGGTGCTTAACTAGGCTTGTCCACCAATGGTACCTTGGGTCCCACTTTGGGGATATAGTCAAAATAACTACTCCATACTGCGTGGGATGCACCCCCACACCCCCACCTGGGATCAGTTTCAGGCTGCGGTCCTGGCCCTTCAGACCAGTGCCTTCGCTACCGTCACTAACCCCCATGAAACATGTAGAGTCGCAGAGCGAACCATTAGAGCCTTATTGAGGACTTTTTCGGTCATGACACATGGAAATACATCTTCAAATGTGAAGAAGTCTATGGAACACATTTCATGGTGTCTATATACATATATCCACACACAACACCAACCTATGGGTTCACAACCAAACACAAATAAAATCATAACATCATCACTTTTTCTTCCACCTTTAAATGCATAAAACAAAACAACCCATAAGCCATATCACACCACAAACCAATTCCATTATCCGACTCATTCATTTCACCATTAAGTATCATCCCAATTTAACCACACAACCCATCAATTTTTTATTCATTTATCATTTCCATCTCATTAACCAAACCAACACCCAACCATTTAAATAATTACTAAAAATGTTATTTCATCATTACTCTATAATCTAGCACAAAGAAACCTCACATCACAAGAAGCTCAAAATTCCCATCTTACCTCACCTCGCCTCCTCACAAGCACAAAAAACCACCTCGTCTCCCTAAAAACTCGGCCAAACAACATCCTCCTCACCACCCGAGAAGAATGACCAAACAATAACCTCATCACACAAAAATCACTACAAAAAAATCACCTATTTTCCACCTCAAAAGTACGACCAAACAACCACATATCACCCCACACCCCATCACAACCACACATCACTGCCCAATAAGAACAACCACACATCAAAGAAAATCAAAAAACATTTTACATATTTACAAATGGGATTTTATCACAGACCACTTTATTTTAGGGGCATTATCACACAAGGTGTAATCCCAAGGAAACCATTTTATTAGCCAAATATAAGTGTTTAGTGAATTTCCATTTTACGGCGATATTACAACAATCAAAATAAAGGCATCACCCACAACACATATCATCCATTGCAAATAATGGCCCCAACGACCATAATTTTCAGTAAGACATCATTCTTGTACAATCACAATATCACAAACTTTTCAAGGTTGTGAAAGTATGTGAATCGTTCCCCCTTCCAATTTCAATTTTGATTCATCAAATTTTTTATCTTTGATTAATCCAGCACAACCATATCCCATATATGATAAAACGAACCCCCCCCTCCTGATACATAGAAAAGAGAAAGGAGGGATTCCCTACCTCAAAGATGCTTTATAACTCATTACACATCGTAGGGTGAAGAAGAAACACCTGACAACCATAGATTCACCACAAGAAATCAGGAATCAACCTATACTACACCAATGGATCATTAAAAAGTAGTCCAAACACACAACTCTAACCAAACCAAACCACTGTAGTGAAACCTCAAAAAATAACAGAAGCAAATTAATGAGAATGAGAGGAGAAATCATCATTGATCTAAGATGGAAATATGAGAATCAAATATCATAAAAATCTATCCAAAACACTTGTATAAGTAGCCTCGGTATCTCTTGGAACGAGAGAAGGGGTCACCAGATGTAGTGTTTCAGAAATAACTGGATAATTGCATCCTTTAATGTTGTGATACTTAGTACATTTACACTATGTGTAATCCCTAAAAATCATGTAAATGTCATGCTTTATGTTTCATTGAAAACGTTGTTTCCTTGAAGTATTTTTATACTTGAGTTATTACACGTCCTGAACCGGCCTCACACAAGCCATGAATCACATTTAGACAACATGTAAACTATACATTGCATGTATTTCCTCTTTTTATAGATTTTAGTATCCAAACTCCTCTAGATCTACTAAAGGCCTACTCCAAACACCTAAAACATCCAAAATTGGAAAAGTAACTAACCAAGAAGGAAAAAACTATTACATCAGATACCTATCAATTTTTTCTCACCCTTTAGAATCCAAAACCAAGTCCAGAAGCAAATGGGTCCAAACAACCACCCCTCAAGATACCTCTTAAGTATCTCGTTATACCACAAATGATATCACCAGCAAAACATGACAAACCAAACCGCCATAAACATCTCGTACAACATTATCACCACACAATCAAATCACCACAACTTTCACAACCCCCACGTGGCCCAAACTAATAACCACTACAACAGATGAACTACATCGTTCTGGACACACGAATCTTGAAATTTAATCATCTATGTGAAGATACTATCTACTATAGGTAGCACTGACTCACCCACACCTATTTAATCACATCACATTTAATGCATATTGGTTAGGAATTAGGACCCACCCCTTTTCATATTTTGGAATTTATCACACACCATACATCAAAAAAAGGAAAACATATCATCTCATAAACAAGATCCAAACATCACATCAAAAGAAAAATTGAAAAATGTAAAACTCAAAACAACTTAAGGTACTATACATGAATCTGTGTCCCTTAAACTAAAGTACTCTCATTTATACCACCATGCCTCCACAACAGACAATCCAAAGAAATGATTCATCCATGTAACCCCATTTCTTTGAGATCCTAGATCTCTACTGGTAACTCAATGAACGTTGCATCATCCTCAATATCCAACTCTCCCTATTAAATGACATGGGAGTCATCATGAAAATACCGACGAAGCTAAGCGATATGGAAGATGTCGTGTGTCCGTTCCAACTATAGTGGAAACACCAACCGATACGACACCTCATCAAATCACCTAAAAACCTCAATGTTCCCAACAAACCTTAGAGAAATATTACTCCCTATGTCAAATATCCACTGCCCACATTGATTAGAAACCTTCAAGAACACATGATCACCAACCTTGAACTATAGGGGCCTCTTCCTACAATCAGCATAAGACTTTGGTTGTCCCCACACTATTTTCATCCTCTCACAAAAATGTTCAACCCTCTATAGTGCTCTACACCACATCGGGTCCAAGAATTGATGGCTCCCCAACCTCTGTACAACACAACAGAGAGCGACAAAATATCCTATAAAAATCATCAAATGGAGTCATTCCAATGTATGAGTGATATCTATTATTTTAAGAAAACTGAACCAAATAAAATTTTCATACCCAAGATCCAATAATGACTAAGATGCACGACAAAAAAAATCCTCCAATGTCTAGATAGTTTGCTCTGTCTACCCATCTGTATGATGGTGGAAAGTGGTATTGATGCGTAACTAAGTGCCAAAATAATGTTGTCATCCCCTCTAGACTCGCAAGGTAAAATGTGAATCCCAATCCGAGAGAATGGATCTCAAAACACTATGAAATTTAACCACATCATCCATATACCTCTTAGACAATGAATCCATTGTGTTCGACTCCTTAATTGCTAAGAAGTGGGATAATTTATTCAGTCAATCCTCGGTCACCCAGATAGAATCACAACCTACATGAGCTCTGGGTACCCCAATGATGAAATCCATTGACATTTCATTCTATTTACACTTTGGAACATCCAACTGCTACAAAATATGCTAGGAACACGATTCTTGGACTTTACTTGTTGGAAAACCAATCACTTTGCCACAAACTCTACCAATGCCCGTTACATCCCAAGCCACCAAAAACTAAATCCTCAATACACGATATGTCTTGGAAAATCCTAGGTGTACCACAAAAGGTGGGATATAAAAATCATGATGAAATATCTCACACATCACTAACATTACAAAAAACACCCTAGGAAACAACATCTGGTTCTGACCATCCTTTGACCATCCCTTCAGAGCATCATCATGGCCAAATAGATCGTGCATCACCTCTACCACTGAGTTTCCCTACTGACACTCCTTCCCCTATTGGCTATCCACATCTGAGAAAATGACTCTCCTCTTGAAGTAGTTGATCAATGCATTTATAGAATACAACCAGTTGATGCTGAGGATAACATCATATGGTTGCATCTATAATCATAAAATATCCCCAAAAGACTGTTGTGGCCCCATCATAAGTCTACACCCCAGCCACACATCAAACAAGTTGGTCTAGCCTATAACAAGCATAGTCAAAACCAAGGGCAAAAAAACCTCTAAATGTATAGTCCCAAAATAATGGCTAGAGCGGGTGTGTTAAAGAAGTGCAAAGCTCATGAATCAAACAAGGCACAAATGGGAGTAATAAACAAAATGATCATACCTCTGACAATCTATGGCCCCCTAGCAGTGCTTCCTCCACAGTGTGCAAATGCCGACACCCAACCCATCTGCCTCTTTGCTGACAAAAACCTATATGACCATGCACATGTCATGGTCCATGAACATAAGGAACATCCTGAGGTCGGAGTCTACCTGCTCCATCTCCCCTCAGTAGAGCATAAGCCTTCTTCTCCGATTGTTGGAATATTATCAATGACAACTACAGTTGAGGATGGAGTGGAACCTATCGACCACCCCCAAACAAGGATTTGGGAACCACTAGGCACTGGTTCTGTCAATAGTCATAAACCCCACATCCAAAAAACACTGCCATAAATCCCCTAGGAAGATCATGGAGGCCACCTGCTCTAGAAGGCCGAAAGGGAAACTGCAGAGGTTGGCTCTCCATAATTTGAAACCTCAAAGGTCCTGGCCCATGATACCTGCCAAAGACAACATTGTTCCTCGAGGAACCCAGTTGGTTCCCATCTTGTGAGTTTATCTGCTAGAACACATCTGCCTTCTTATGAACCTCTAGATACATTGGTAAGTCAAAATAATTGATTGCATAGTGGATAAAAGGATGCAGTTCCTCCTCAAGACACCTTGCACAAGAATCCTCATCTAGAAGACGATTTGTGAAAAAACAAAGAAGATCCCTAAACTTGATTCCCAACTCCCACACTGACATACTCCCCAACTGAAGAGAAATAATATCTCACCTCTTCTCTTCCTTTATAGTCGATGAAAGGAACTTTTCCCGACATGTTTTTTGAAAATCTACCCATGAAACATCTTCCTCAATTTTCTCTCCTAGATACAACATCCACCACTGACGTACATCTCCCCGCATCTAAATAACTTTCAAAAAGGAACTAGTACTCCATCGAGACTTGATCAAACTGAATATGATCTCAAGGTCCTCTGGCTAGCTATTTGTATACACATCTAAAACAATTCCCTCATACCTCCCTAAATCCTATCTTTGAAAAGCGTGTAACAAACTCTATCAATCATCATCCTCCTCTACTGGATCAACCCCACAATGATCGATTGGATCAACCTGTTGAACCTCAACTATATGAGTTCCACACAAACTATGAAAAATTACCATAGATGAAAGTGGAAACAAATATTTCTTTAGCTCGGGTAGTATGGAATTTTTTTAAGATTCATTTTAATTCATTTTATTAATTTTAATCTTCCAAAAAAACCAATTCAAACAAAAAAACTGGTCATCATGATGTATGTACCACTCCTAGGTCTCTACCATGCAAACAAATCTATCTCACTTGGTCATTCCATAACCCCAAAGTCTGTGCACTAGATCATAGGGGGCCTAAAATATAGTGTTCTAGCTAGTCTCCCTATCTTATGTCACACACCTAGGTCAACTAGAACTATTTCCATACCAACCCAGGAAATCCTCATTGTGCCTAACTCAAAACATCATCCTATATCTCAACCATCACCTCTGATACCACTCTACCATGAACTCCTCCCTCCATAGATACCGCAAAGAAGAGAGAGAGAGACAATGACCCATGAGTCCAACCTCTAGTAGTCCCTGGGGTGGAATCCTTCACTGAGGGAATAAAAATCTCATGTATGGGAGGCATTAACCTCTATAATATAAATAGGATTTTGAGATAAAATGAATCATCCACAATAAAATACATCCCATAATATAAAAGGAAACCAAAAACATCCCACATGTATGTATAAATAAAACTGATATAGATAAAATTCTCCAAAGTAAATACCACAAAAAATCTAAAGGAGTTACACAACAACTATCCAATGTTTCGAGCTAGTAATTTTCATTATGATCCATGTAATCCTCATGGAAACTTGAAAACAATTTTATATGATTATGTTGAGCATACATGTATACATAGTAGGAATACCAAAGTCTCTCATGCACATATGAAAAGAGAATACTATTGCACCTATGAGAAAACAATAGAACTAAAATGAACCTATACAGGTATACTAACCTAACCCAACCTCACCAAGGCACACTCACCAAATAATGCAAGTCAAGTAATATTATATAACAAGAAGCATATAGATAAAGGGTACCCTGCACCACTTTCCCGTTGGTATGTCGCTCCCACACCCCAATATCGTACTTCCTCGAGCTCTCATCTCTTTTGTATACCACACCACCCCAGAAGTATGGTCTCAACACCTCATGTCCACGGACACCTGGGGCCTCTTCCCAACAAGAACAACCACAACACATCTCGTCTAAAACACATGGGCCAAAACACATCCACAACCATAAAAAGAGTAGTAGGGTGTTATGAACATGTAGGAAATCATCCTTTTTCCCTCATCCTACCATGCATGACCCCCACCATAGTCACCCCACAAGCTCGGTAATATCATATCTCACCCAAAAATACCTAGGTCAACGCCCCTCAAGCACAGTCTCATCTCGCCCAAAAACACCCAGGCTATCACAACCAACATATAATGCACTAAAATACCTTTCTCTTTAACAGCTTATGCAATACCTACATCTCTTGGATGAGGGAGCAAGAAATAACGGGTACCCAGCTATCCGTCCTCCTCACATGATGTCAGTAAAAAAACCATGCATGACTATGCTGGTGTTAGAACACGGTGCTTGAATATGGGTGGGGTGAATATAGAAATCACAAGGAAAGTAAAAGTATATACATATAGACACAAAAATCCCCAACATATGGGTTTACAACCAAACACTAATCAACTCACAACATCATCACTTTTGCTGCCACCACTAAATGCATAACACCAAACCAACCAATTCCATATTCCAACTCATTTATTTCATTTTTAAGCATGGTCAACATTTAACCACACATCCCATCAATTATTTATTCATTTATCATTTTCATACTATTAATCAATCCATACCCCATCCATTTCAATCTATACTAGAAAATTTATTTCCTCACTACCTAAACATCTAGCACAAAACAACCACACATCACAACCATATTAACATTCTCATAATACCATCACCTCTACAAACCACAATAATGGACAAACAACATCCACTTCTCTACCCCAAAATCATGGCCAAACAAAAAACTTTTTTCCACCCGAAAATAATGGCCAAACAACATCATCACCACCCCAAAAGTATGACCAAACAACAAACCTTCTTCCCCAAAAGAAATACCAAATAACTAGCTCCTCACCACACCAAAAACACAGCCTAAAAACCACATATCTCCCCACAACCCATCACCACCCCCAAGCATGACCACACATAACATCACATCAAAATCCATTGTACATATTTACAAAGGGTCATTTATCACAGTCCACATTATTTTAGGGGTACTATCACACAAGCCATAATTTTCAGGAAGCTATTTTATTAGTCAAATTTAAGTGGTTATCAAATATCTATTTTAGGTTTATGTAAAAAAAACAAAATAAGTAGTCACAATATCATCTAGCACACACAAATCCCTCAACATCCACAATTTTTAGTGCGATAGCAAGCTCGTACTATCACAATATCACAAACATATCAAAGTCATAAAATCTTGTGAATCATTCCCCTTTCCCCTATCAATTTCAATTTATTAAATTATTTATCTTTGATTAAGTCATCACAACCATAAATTATAGATGAAAAAAAAGAAAACCCCTCCTGCATGATACATAGTAAAGCAAAATGAGGGTTTTCCTACCTCAAAGAAGATTTAAAACTCGTTGCACACTGTAGGGAGAAGAAGAAATGCCCTCCAACTACAACCACACCCTGATAAAATGTGGATCAACATATACCATAGAAAAGGACCATCAAAAAACATCCCAAAAACACAACCCAAACCAAACTGCACCACCACAGAAAAACCCTGAATAAGAACGAAAGGAAGCATATGATAACGAGAGGAGAACTCACAATGGATCGAAGAAGAGATTTTGAGAATCACATCTTATCAAATGAAATCCCAAAAAATGAAGAGGGAGAATCTGGATCACCTAGAACGAGAGAAGGGAGCACTGGCTGTATGGTTTGAGATATATCCTGAGCACTACATCCTTTAATGTTTTGTTGTTCAAGACATATACATAGCATGTAATCCATACACGTTGTGTTCATGTCTTGCTTTTAGATCCTCTAAAAAAGACGTTACGTCGAATATTTTTACACATAATTTATTTAAAATTGTGAACAGGCCTCACATGGGATGTGAATCACCTTTACATGTTGAGTAAACATCACACGGCGTTTATTTCCTCTACTTATAGATTTTAGAATCCAAACTACCCTAGATCTACTCTTGGCCTCCTCCATGCACATCCAACACCCAAAACTGGGAAATTAATAGACCAGGAAGGCACATAAAATTAAAATTATATCCCTTTACACGCATATATGGGAAAATTAACCACTATTCACACCAATTCATAATAACCGCAAGAATATATTGGGGTAAGAGAAAGTATTCATTCATCTCTTTCTCATCAACCTGGATGTTGGGGAATATACCATATAATAGTAAACATGGTGTCATTTTCTCTACCAAAATAGGTAGGGTAGCATATGAAATCACGTAACATACATGATATAATATATCTCACAACTAAACTATTAGAATGGTGTATTCTGAACCATTTTGAAGAAGTTGGTTTTAATGTAAGTAGCCCAAACTATATATAAAACCGAAACTCAGACCAAACTTTACCAAGAAGATCGGTGACACTAAAAGAGAACTATAATAGTGGGTACTTTGAATAAAGTGTTATTGTATCATCTCGAACATTAGAGATAGTCATATTGTAACTTTGTTGACTTTTAGTCACTGGTCACTGTAGCATAGTGGACTTGCGGTTGGTGGAACAATACCATCTTCTTTCTTTATGAGATCTATAGATCTAGGGTTTGTGTGTGTGTGTGTGTTTGAAACATTGAAAATATCCCTATAATTATTCTCCCGAAATTAGTGATGTGTTATGTCTCACTATAGATGTAGATATTTTTTCAAACTGTGTAAATCCTTGTGTCACGTGATCTTCTTCGCATTCTTTTGTTTTTTTTCTTTTACTCTTTTAAGATTCATTTTTCATTTTTTACTCTGGAAAATTCTGCAACACAACCAATGGGCATTAGCCTGGTCTTGGGATCAACAGAAATTATCATCTCTTGGACACCCGGTTGTCACTATTAAGGACTAGGAACCCTATAAGCACACAAGAATTCATAGAACTTCATTTAATTATTTATTTCTATTAAAAAAAATCACATTAATTTAACAAACTCATTGACCATTAAACATTAATCGCATTACATTAGCAGTATCCAACTGATTCCCATGTCCTCTAGGTATAAGCCAACAGATTTTACTCTTTCTCAAGATTATCATCACTTACATTCCATTCAAGCACAAACTCCATAGTTTAAATAATTTATTATTTATTATCTTTCCATAATTCTAGGTACTCTAGAAAACATCCTAAACTACCATAAAAGTGTGAATGAACCAAGCACAACCAACTGCCTCAAGAAATGGGGAAATGAAAGTAGAAATAAGAAATATAGTCAATCAGACATTAAAGAAGATTTATTAACAAGAAAGCATCTTAGTTTTCAGCATTATAATGGGAAAACTAAACATCAACCTATTTCCATCAATTATTATTTCATCCCTGACACCACCAATATATCATCATGCATCCTTGCCATCTCATGTTCCAAAAAATACCACAATCCTAGGCCTTCGCGCCCATATCTCACCAAACCATCAACCATCCCAGGCTCATGTCATGTCATAAAAAAGGCTCATATCCAAATAAAACACACAAGGCAGTAAGTAAACAAAAAACAAATTCAACAATTAATCTTGGACAAAAAAACCAAGGAATCTAGCCTTTACAAGAAAACAGGCATGCTCAGCCCCAAAAAAGTATCTCAATCAAACAATAGTTTCTTTACCATCTAGAATTGAAAGATTCATTTATTACATTATACAAATGAATACAACCATAATGAATTATCTATAAAAGCTATAAAATATCTAAACATGTCTTCAAACATAACTTCTATTTTTAAAAAAATTAAAGAAGAACAATTTCATTAACAAGACACTTTATTATTTCATCGACAAGAATTACCACCTTATGTTCTTTATCAATTTTCATCAAATCAAACATGACAAACAATATCATAAAAACATGATAACCAAAGAGTAATCATAGATAACATTGTATATAGTTAAACAAGAGGAAAAACATTATCACGATTGAATCACATGTGATTACAGACAACCAAAAGAAGTTCTTTCATTAATCAAGTATCACTTTCATTAAGGTAAATTCCACCGCTATCCAAATAAATAAAGCATGATAACCTTGCGATTGCACATAAAAACAAGGATAAGAAACAAATCCCATACCTCAAGGCTTAGCGTTCTTCAATCAAGATTGGAACAACAATGTAGAACTCTTATCACCTCACCTATAAGGATTCTACAACCCTCTATGGACGTTATGGAACAACCACGCCAACAAACACCAAAATAGATCCATGAAAAAAAATTATCATCTACTATAGCATGGAATGATAGAATGGAATGAAACAAAACTGATCAGAGAAGAAACCAAAACAGAAATGGAAAACTCACCTTGGATCATCGTGTATCAAAATCAGGATGTCGAAGATCAATACCTACCACAAGGTATTAAAAATTCCTTAAGAGAGCTCCTATGGTCTCCTAGGGTTTTAGATAATTCATAGGGTTTCTCAAAAAACTGAAGGTGTGATTAGATTTATAGATTCACTTCCACATGTCGATTCATGGTGTGCAAGGTTCATTCACATCGTGAATGGATCTATCATTAATACTCACTAAAAAATGCATCAAATAGATCCAACAAATAATGATTAATTCATGTCATTGACTTCATGTTCATGTTGTGAGATTTCGGGGAAAGATTCATTTTTTTCTATTACTCTCTACTTTCACATCGTGGACTAGACATTCACCTTCTGAATCACACACTAAAAACAATCCTTCTTAGGTTGTGAATTTCTACCCGGGATGGAGACTGCTCTCTCACACATTGCGAAATTCTCCTACTTCTAGATTACAACTCCCAGACTCCACCAAACCTACTCTCGAATTCCTCCATGCACCATAGAGACCGGAAACACATCATGGAATGCACTAGAAGGATCTGGTTCCTTACAATGTTGATGGTAGGAGGTGTACCACAGGTTATGTGTTTAATTGTGGATGAAGTGCAGGGAGCTGGATATCTCAGTAATGGATGGAGGTGGAATTATCCACCATAGAGGCACAATACATCATTGTAATAGAAGCTAGGAATGGCATGGTTTGGTTGAATAAATTCTGGGATGAGATGGATAAAATTCAAGATAAACATGTATTGTATGTTAACAGTCATATTTTCATGCATATTGAAAAGAAATTAGTTTTTCATTATCAGGTGAATAATATTTAGTTGAAGTACCATTTTATTATAAGTTTAACACTTGTCGGGCTATTGAAATTATAAAATATTCATGAAACCAATAATATAAGGAAAAACATGTTGATGAAGCAGACTGTGATAGATAACTTGAGGCATAATTGTGCCTCTATTGGTCATCATCAATGAAAAAATAATGAGATGAAAAATATAGGATAAAGATTTGAGATAATTAAAGGGAATGCAGTTGTTATTCCATGAATCATAGGTTTTAAATCGAATCATTAATGGGAAAGAATCCATTTATGATTGAGAAAGTATAGTAGATCAGATTATGTAAGTTGTCTAAAGTTGAATCCATAGAAGGATGTCAGTTTTCTAGATCAGGATCCAAGTGGGAGGTTGTTGGAATGGTGTAGTATGATCCATTGAATGAAGTTAAACCAACTGTTGGTGGACCATACAACAAACCAATCTAAAACCCTCATGGATTAACCTTTCCTACAAGGAAATAAAGAATTGTAGAATAAATAGGTGTACATGTTCAAGGAAGAACTTGATTAAAAGAGGAGGTATAAGGAATGGTTGTTGGTGAAACGATTTCAATAGAATGAATGTGTTGATTTCATTGAAATTTTCTCACCTGTAGTAGAACTCTCCACCATCTAGGTGGTTCATGGAATTGTTGCATCGTAGGATTTTTATCTTGAGGAGCATGATATAAAGACATCATTATTTCATTGAGAACTATAGGAGTACATTTATATTAAGCATCCAAAGACATACATTGACTTGTAAATGGAAAACACGGTGTGAAAACTCCATAAGAGCTTATATGGGTTAATCCAGGCACCAAGAAGTTGAAAAAGATGTTTGATGCATTCATGAACAAAAATTAAAAAAAAATGGTGGGGCATGTATCAATGCATTCATTTCAATTATTTTGGTGATGGATACATTATTCGTATTCTATATGTGGATGATAGTGTCATTATAGAATAATTTATGTAGAGGATTGATGAGATGAAAGGGAATACCACTAAGGTGTTCAAGAAGAATGATCTTAGAGAAGCTGGTGCATTTTTGTAGATGTAGATCAAGAGAGACCACACAGCGTGAATATTGACGTTATCAGATGTTGACTACATTGGAAATGTTTTGAAAAGATATAGTATGCTGGAAGAAAATCTTGTTTCTATTCCCCTAGAATGTCATTTTAAATTATCAAAGGAGAAAGAACCAAAGAGAGTAGAAGATGTTGATTGTATAGAAAGGGTTCCATACACATCAGCTATTAGAATCTTGATGTATGGTATATACTCAACCTGATATTTCTCAGGTAGTGGGAAGTGTGAGAAAGTATATGGATAAACATAGAAAACAACATTGAGAAGCTCTGAATTGGATATTGAAATCTCTTATGGGAATTTAGAAAGTATCTCTATGTTTTGGGAAAGGAAATTCATTACATGGGTATGTGGATGCTAACCATATATGTGATGTCAATGAAAATATGATTATTATGGGTTATGTGTTTACTTGTGGGAGAATTGTAGTGAGTTGGATATCCAAATTATAGAAGGTGGTAGAACTATCCACCATAGAGGTTTAATACATAGTTGTAATAGAATTTAGTAAGGAGATGTTTTGGATAAAGCGCTTTTTGGAGCATATGGAAAGAAATCAAGAGGCAAATTTATTTCACAATGGCAGTTTGATTATTATACATCTTAAAAAGAACCCAGTGTTTCAAGCCCAAACAAATCATATTTAGTTTAAGTACCATTTTATCATAGGCTTAATATTGTACATGTTATTGACATTGAAAAAGATTCATGGAACCAAAAATCTGACAGACACGTTGACGATGTCAATAGTGTTTGAGAAATTTAGGAATTTTCGTACCTCTATTAGTCTATGTTGATCATTAGAGGATGAGAGGCAGAATATGAGAGAGCATTATGGGATTATGGAAGGGAATGCATCTATCATTTTATGAATTTTAAGTTTAAAATTGAATCTTTGATGGGAAATTGCTCATTGGTGAGTGATAAAGAGGAGAACCTCAGATTAATTTAGTTGTCTAATGTTGGAACCATTGAAGGATGTCTATTTTCTTGATTAGGCTCAATGTGGGAGATTATTATAATAGGGTAGTGTGGTCCATTGGATGAAGCAGGGAGAACTGCAAGTGGCTCATACTGCACATCAATCTGCAACTCTTGCAGGTCGACCTTTTCCTCAAGAAAAGAAAGTATTGTAGAAAAAATGGATGTACCGGGCCAAGAAAGAACATGATGGTAAGATGAGGTACAAGGAAAAAAAATTCTAAAAGGATTTCAGTAGAAGGAATGTATTCATTTTACTAAAATTTTCTATCCTTTATTGAAGCTTACCACCATCTAAGTGGTTCTTTGTACTGTTGCATCGAAGGATTTACATCTTGAACAATTTTATTTAGAGATTGATTTCCATCATTGATATCTATAAGAGGAAATCTCTATGAAGCAGTTGGATTGGTATGTTGAGTCATAAAAGGAATACCTATTGTGAAAACTCTATAAGAGATTATATATGTTAAATAAGGAACTTGGGAAGTAGAATAAGAAGATTGATTCATTCAGGTGAAAAAATGAAGACAAATGGTGTGGCATGGATCAATGATGATATTTCAAATAATTTGATGGTGAATACATTATATTTCTTTTATATATTGACAAAGATATCATTATAAGAATATGTATGTAGAGGATTTTTTATCTGAAAGGGAAACTGGATGAGGAGTTTGGGGAAAAATATCTTGGAGAAAGTTGTAAAATTTTGGGGATGAAGATCAAAGTAGACCATGCAACTAGAACCTTGATATTATCACTTATTGAGTACATTGGAATTTTTTTAATCAGATTTTGTATGCCGAAAGTAGAGATAGTTTTTATTCCCATGGAAAAACATTTTAAATTATCACAATAACAAGCATCAAATAGATAATAAGAGTTTGAGAACATAAAAAATGTTTCATACACATTAGTTCATGGAAGCATAATGTATTTCATGGTCATTGAATACATGGATAACCCTATAAAGAAACATTGAGAAGTTATGAAGATGATACTGAATAATTTGAAGGGGATAAATAAAGTGTATCTTTTCTTTGATAATGAAAGTCATTACAAGGGTATGTGGATGATGACCTTGGAGGGGATGTCGATGATAGAAGGAGTACCATGGGTTTTGTGTTTACTTTTGGAGGAGTTTCAATGAGAAGCATAACTCAATTACAAAAGGTGGCGGCACTATCCACCACAGAGCGAATACTTCATTATAATATAAAATAATAGAACTTATTAGAGGAGATAAATATAAATAGAGAGTAAAATTTATTTAACTATGATAGTTAGAATGCTATATATCTTGAAAAGAACCCGGTGTTCCATGTCATGATAAAGCATATTCAGTTGAAGTACCATTTTATCAGAGGCTTAATACATGATGGGAATATTCCACTGAAGGTATTGGGGTGAATTAATGAAGTCGGTTGACCAGGGGTTCAAAAAGTTTCATTTTCGGGAAAATGAAGCATATTTTTTTCGTCGATCCAAGCCCCGATACAGTCTGAGGATCTTGCATAAATTATATAGAGCACAAAATTTAGACCGAAAACATACCTCTATCAATCTAAAGGCACACTCGAAATTTATTTTTCACCGGTGATCGTTGCTTGAAGGATCCAAAATACAATCCCTCTATATCATCCACACGACCTTCAAAAATATGTAGGAGTGTTGATTGTCAAATTTTGGGTGTCAGCGTAGCGATCTGATGATGTCTTCTACATCCCGAAGATCAATACATTGACATACCTTCGATGCATAGAGTTGAACTAGATCTGATCACCTGATTCAAGAGTGTCTCTCTCTAGAAAGGATAGGTTAGATAGGCTCTAAAAATCGTTAAATTAAATAGTCATTATGCAAGAGCCTCTCTCCTCTTATTTAGAGTGGATACTCAAATACCCGAAAAAGGTTCCCCAACCCCTGTTTATTAAATATTCGCTAAATAAATAATTATGATGAACTAAACTATGTCATAAATATTATTTATATTTTGTCACATACCAGTAATATATATTAAATATATTATGTGATAAAACCGAGTTAGAAACTCAACTACAAATTCCGTCTAATATTAAATGAATATGGAATATTAAAAACATGTTCATCTGATTAATATTATTCCTCGTATTTACCTAACATGGAAATACAATTAATAAATTAATTCTACCTAATTCTTCTTTACTAGAATAATAATTTATTTATTTATTCTTTGGTGATCAATTACTTGAACAACACTCAAACCTCGCAGTGGGCCCCACCATGTTCAATATACCTATTCAATTAAATAAGAAAGATTATTGAATAAACTTTTGTGTGTGACCCTCTAGGACATTATCTAGATAGTATTGAATAGTATTTACAGACCAAGAGTGGTTCCTAGGAATCCATCAAGGCCCCTAATGAGGTAAGTAATAGTCACAGTAACGAAAACCAACCTCGAACACATACTGTGTAATATAATATCTTTGTCTTTAGAAATCTCATAAAGAAATATTCACACTTGTGTCATCATCCTCGTCAAGCTTTATAATCTATTGATCTTACTGGACATATTTTCACTTGACTACCGTGGCCATGGACTTATGAAGACACTACCATACCGATTAACCAGACCCGAGATATATAACGTCATCAACTCAGAATCAAAAAAATCTTATCTTGATCATTCATCCAATGCCATACCACTAATGACGCACCCAACACAAGATACCTCGACAAGATTTCATTATCATGATTTTTGCATTGCATCAAAGTACGTGATTAAATGGAACACATTGATAATGATCTCAAGCCAAGAGACCAATACACGTGTCTGTAGATAAGAATAACTAATGACACCCAAAAAATTTGGTGTTCCTATTGGATGGTCTGTCTTCATGATCTCATTAATAACAACCACAATGTGAGAACATCATGGGAAGAAGTCTCAATGAGTATTAGCCCCCAACACCTAATAATCAGATATCAATAGTGTCCAGTGAATATAATGTATCTATACCATAAGACCTTTGTTTAATTTTAATGTCATGGTATCTTGAGGGTCCCATTATAGTCTGGGATCTTCTCTAAACTTTTGATATGAAAATTAATCCATGAAAATTACCATTAAATAGTGAACATAGAAATTTCTATACTATAATACTAAGTGTACATCATGTATATCTAACTGTATACATGATATAATAATCCAAAGTATTATTCCAGTTGGGTCTTGGGAACCCACTATTACAACACTCTTATTTTCACTAGACCCAACTTGTTAACCATACTTATTAGCTCTCACATGATTAAGAGCATGTTTCTGCTAAGTAACAGCTTTAGCTAATAGGTCTGTCACATTTCCTCCAAATAGATATTATTCTATATGCGTCCGCACCTCATTGAGTAAACATTTTCAAAACATTAAACCTCTAGTGTATTTTATTTTTCTACTGTGAAAAATTGACATCTTGGCTAGTACCTATAAAAGAATTTCCATCATGATAAAACTTCAACAACTGTGTGCAATTCCAAAAAATATAAAAAATTATGGCATTTAATACCTGATTCTTATCTGCCTCAGAAGCCGAAACGTATTTGGTATTTGTAGGTATAGCTACCACTGGCTTGTATGAGCTTTTCTCACTCATCACCTTAGTCGGACTGCGATGTTTGATTTCATTGGTCTTAGGAAGACTAGTTTGATTCACCTCAAAACTAGTATCCTTCCTATCCACATACCATGTATATATCCTTTATACTTCTCAAATATAATTGGATAGTTGTGATTGATCCCTTGTAGTTTACTGGATATAACTAATTTTTTCCTACTATAAATTATATCTTGGCAATATCAATTCATGTACATAACATGGAATACATGATTAATCCATCAAAAAATTATAATGAATTACACTCACCACATTAATCTCCTCCTATGTACCATAATTGTCTACTTAGAGGGATTTAAGCCATTTTATATGTGTAAAAATTATCTCTTGAATTATTCCATCTAGTATTTTTTAATACCATATACTATATGTGTAATTGAATAGGTCCAAACAGAAATTAGATCTACCTCATTAGATAATATTCCCTAGAACATAGGTTGCTATGTTAAGTCAATCACTGATGGTTTTCTTTCATTCTGATCTTAACTAACTTGAAAACCAATAGTAGTTTTCCATATGTTTCCGAACATATTTTACCCGGAATGCAATGGCGCTCCCACTAAAATCTAGTAGACACATAGCATCGATTCATTCCAAATGAATATTATATGATCTAGTTGATTACTTTAATCCTGAACTAGATTATATTAACCTGCATCCGTTTTTGGCGTTCTATGATGTCACCATCCCTTCTCATTGCATCGCATTGACGCCTTCCATGAAAGTTGGTCTTGACATCCAATTGCCACTTAAAAGATAATAGAATGTAGCTATGACATGTAAAATTCTAATGGATTTAGGCATAATGACATGGTATAACCAATGAAGCCTTATTGGTACCTCACATGTACCATCCATGTATCATCTCACTTGAATTCCCACCGCAGTATTCGAAATAATAAGCCCCTTAGCACTTTGATACAAGGAATTCATTATTGAATTTTAATTGAAATTTTCAATCTTAGTTGATTGTCATATACTGCCTAATTGTAGGAATTATTATTCTCAATGTATAATGTATATCCAGCCATGATGAATATAAAACCATCACTATGGTTTATCCTTCCAATGTAGTATGTGTCTCGGGAATATTCATTTCCACAAGATGTTGGGGAATTTCTTTTTATGCCATCTATTTGTGCATCTTTAACATTAGCTTAACTTATGTCAATCTTTCTCCCACTATCTCAAGTAGAGATGTTCACCCTTTTATAGAAATGTGGTCTACCATTTGACTACCACTTTCCTATCTTATGTATTTCTATAATATCCTTATAAAATTTAGGATAATTACTTTAGATGCACTTTGTGTTTTGTTGATGCAAGTTTGTTTATATCCTAACAAACTCTTTGCATCTAAACACATGTTCTTATAACATTATGGATTTACATCATATTATAACTTATATGATATCCATTCTTCCTGATAGTTGACATATGGTAAAGAGATTTCTTAGTTATTTGTGAATCATTTCATGAAATAATGAAAGTTTCTACAATATATATATATATCAACATCGATGCCCCTTATACTTACATCATAACAATGATGTGTAAAGGAAATTTTTGTTTAGGAATTGCTCCATGCTTCATTTATTGACCAATGTTAACATGTAAGACTCATCATCAATCCTCATTTATTACATCATTTTTGTGATGTGGATAAGGTAATTTTCATTTGGGAATGACTTCATGATACATTGTCATGATTGATGAATGTTTGATTAAGATATTCTTCAGCATGTCAACCCAAAGCACCTTATATCTTCTGACCATCCATATATCATACTTCAATCTCATTCTTTAAGCACCTAAAGAAATCTTATGAAGTATTTATATATATATATATACAACTGGCTTACCCTTGGAATTGTTCACACTCTCTTGCTAAACTAATTCCAAAAGCTTTGTGACTTACCTTTATTTCTAAAGGTTTCTTTGTCCAAAACTAAATAAGTATATATATCAATACTAAATAAGGTGTTTAGCTCCACAAAGTATAAATACCATACTTGGTATATCATTGACGTCAACATTTAGTTTTTCTTGATATATTATTATCATGCCACAATTGGGTATATAAGTCTTACATTTTATATTCCTCACGTATTACTTATGATTCAAGTATCAATGAACTATTGGTTGAGTATGAGACACCATAAACAACATTAATTCTAAAACATGGAATAATGAATCCTTGTGTTAAAATGAAACATAAGATAAATTTTTTGGTTATACTCAATAAAAGTTCTACTAGAATCAATCACTTCACATTTTGAAGTTGTGTGTATCTCACCACTAACATTGGAATCACCCTTTCTCGTCCACTTAGAGAATACATCAGACTTTTTGTCATGTTTCTATACTTGGTTAATGTATTTGAAAAACATGTATTTAATTGGAATATTGTATTTTATACCCCAGAATCATGTTAGAAACATTAATTTATGAATATACGCTAATGGAGAAGCAAGTAATTACTTCTACGATTCAGTCTACTAGATTAAAAATTCTATAAATGTTATTTCATGATATGAGAAGAAAATATCCACATGTTTGATACCTCTTTCATTGAAGGAAATTGTGAACGTGCCTTTGGATTTACCTCTATCATTGGCCTCATTTACTTATCATTCAACCTTGTTTTCCATAAGAATTAAAGGTTATTGTTTATTTAATTTCTTATTAACTTGACAAACCTTGACTAAAAGGTAATGAAGTGTTTAATCCATCATTTTTGTTTTGTAATCTTAAATGAAATAGGATATATGGGTGAAAATAAAATATGAATGACTCATTATCCATATTAATATTACACATAGCCAATGTAATTATCATGAATTTGTGTTTTTCTTCACTTTCTCCTCGCATTATTCTCGGAAATGAGACAACATGTAATATCAATTGTCCTGGTGTAGTGTCCACAACTGACATCGGACGCTCATAATAACATAATGACCTAACCATCATATTCTCTATACATGATTCCCTTGTAATAAATTTTAACACCCTCACTTCCTGAGGTATCTGAATAGGTATTAGGCTGGCACCTTGAATTTCCAATATTATAGTATTATGTGAATGCTCCTGTACTACATGTGGAAATTCATGCTAGATTGGACATTTACATTGTCTAGTATTTATCACAGTGTATTTTGTGCTATTTCTTGTCATTTTCTACAAAAAAATAAAATCTTGCATATTGTACTTTTATCTTGATTACTGATTTAGGCATTATTGATTAATTAATTAATTAATTAAATGTCTCCCACTATTTTATCGAATTCTAGGAACCCTCTATACTAGAATCAGAATACTATATCACTTATGTATTCTAGTTGCAAGGATACTTGAAAATATCCTAATAGTCTACAAGTATGGCTATGCCACTAACCGGAGAGTCTAAGGAAGGCGTTTGACTAGCCAACAACATTAACTCATGGTTCCTTAATATGTTGAGTGAACTCTCAACTTCTAAAATCATAAACTTTATTTACTCAATGCTTGCCTCTGAAGTGATTGAAAATTATCTATGTCTAATCCTTACTACCAAATTCAGTTATGTCAACTCATTGATCTCATAAGAACTTCCCAATAGTAGGAGACACTCTTAGGTATGGTTGACCGAGCACACCGAACACCTTTTTGTCTTCAAATTCAAACGATGGAAGGCGTTTGAGACTTAATATTTCTTTGAGGATTTTTATGTTTTTATTGATGAATGTAATTCATTTATATTAATATGATTCATTCTATTTTGTCACCCTCACAACTGAACATTAATAGAAAAACATTTTATCACTTTATGCATTTTACTATTTATTATTTTATGTATTTTCCCACTTCGATAAAATTTATAAAATAATAAATAAACGCAAAAAGTAAATAAACTACTCGACTAGTCTTGAGCATATAAAACCAGTTGATCCATTTAAAATTAATGGATCAACCACACACAAGTGGTATCATACCTGAGTCGTAGCTGGACTCTTGATGTAGCTTGTCCCTCGTCTAGTATGTCCACGACTCGTTTGGATATCACCTTGACTTAGAGTTGTCTGCGTCTTACATTGTCCACATCATGGAATATCTCCTCGTCTTGAAGGGATCCGTGACATACATCGTCTTTATCAAAGGTACAAGTGTACCCACGTAGGTGATGGGAACTCGGGAATGCAATGCACATACAAATAATGAGGGACATGCATGCCCTAATACATTTTGAAAAAAATATGACGATACAAAGACCGTCAAATAATAATTAATTATTTACAATCATCGCACATAATTAATTAATTAATTAAATAAACAAGAAATGGATAGGTCGGTGCTTAAGACCAATCAACGATTCAAAGTAAAGCGCAATAAAAAATCAAATTCCAATAAATTATAGTATGAGGGTTTTAAATTAAATTAAATTAATTAATTAAATTCAAATAATTTATTTATATTTTATCCACTATTAATTTAATTTAAATTCCAAAAAATAAAATAACTAATTAATTTAATTTAAGATCAAAATTAAATTAAACAATCTGCGGCGACGACTCGTGATACTGGTCCAGCAAAGTCAGCACAAGGAGGGTCTCCTTGATGGAGGAGGCATTAAGAGGGGTTGTCGCCTGCTCAAACATGTCGGGGAGAAGAGGTGGACAACTGGCATGAAGGGGGCATCGATGGTAGAGCCCTCGCGGAGGAGGCGCTCGAGCAGGGAAGCCACTGAGAAGGAGGGAGCACCACGTGGGTTCGTCATCCAGCGTGAGGAAGATGACCCAGAAAGGGGTCCCACGTGAGTCAACGAGCTTCTCAAACAAGGGAGAAGCCATTTTGTTTTTTTAATTTGGTGTGTTTTCAAAAAAACAAAAGCAAACTTTTATGATCTGATCCCTTCATTGATTGTCCAATTTTTTAATAATTGATGGATCTAGCTGGCATCCATTTTTTTAATCCTAATTACCTACCGCCTTATCCCATTTGTGGAATTTTCACAATGGATGCCCCCTTCTAACATTTTTTTTAAACAATTATTATTATTATTATATAATTAATATTATTATAATAATTATATTATTATATTTTCTTGATTCCACAATTATATGGAAAAAAAGGGTGGGTGGAAAACATTATTCATGCCATGGTCCCACCATCATAAATTATCATTTTAATATCTCGATTCGAATGTAACTCTTTGAATTGCCATAAATTGGTCGTTCAATATCGGATTGACGAGTGGTTGGATCGATTGTGACCGAAATTAAACCCTCCACTAAATTTAATGAATGTTAATTTAGTTTGGCTCCAAAAAATTCGCGAGATTTCTTTGATGCTAATTGAAGGTATCAGGGTCGTAACAAAAGCCGGTGGGCTTGGGGTTTAAACTTTTTCTTCATTGTGCCGAAGAAACTTGTCATCTCCACCAATCTGAGCCCTGATATGATCTTAGAATCTCGTATAAATTAAAAAAAGAAAAAATATAGAAAAAAAACATACCTATTTCCATCTAATGTGCGCTCAACATTTGTCTGTCTTTTGAGATCATTACTTGAATAATCCAAAGAAAAATCCCTCTAGATCATCCAAATGAACTTCATAAATATATAGGACCATCAATCATCATGTTCTGGGTGCTAGCACAGTAATCCAACAATATCTTCGACGCCCCAACAATCACCACATCAACGTACCTTCGATGCATATAGGTGAACTCGATGTGATAATCTGAATTGATAGTGACTCTCCCTAGAAATTGGGAGATGAGATTGAGGCTCTGGAAATATCCCGGTGAAAGAATCATTGTGCGAGAGACTCTCACCTCTTAATTATAGTGGATTCCCAAATACCCATAAAGGGTTCATCTACCATCGTTTATTAAACGTCCACTAGATAAATAATTATGATGAACTAAATTGAATCATTAATATTATATATATTTTATCACATACCTGTAATATATATTAAATATATTACGTGGTAAAAATGAATAGTTAAATCAACTCGAAATTACCACTAATATCAAACGAACATGAAATATTAAAATAATATTCATTTGATTGATATTATTTCTCATATTTAATTAAATTGTAAATACTTTTAATAAAAAAATTCTACCCAATTATTCTTTACTTGAATAATAAGGAATTTATTTATTCTTCAGTGATCGATGATTTAGAAAACATTCGGATCCCATGGTGGGGCCCACAATGTCCAGTATACCTATTCATATGAATAGAGGAGATTCTTCAATACACCATTATGTGTGACCCTCTAGACCCTTATCTCGATAGCAGTGAATTGTATTCACAGACCAAGAGAGGATTCTAGAAACCCATCAAGGCCCCTAAAGACATATAGAATAGTCATAGCGACGACAACCAACCAACAAACATGTACTGTGTAATATAATCAGTTTGTCGTTAGATATCTCATAAAGAAAGATGCATACTAGTGTCATCATCCTCATCATGATTTATTATTTTTTGATCTAACTAGATGGATTTACCCTCAAATTCCTAGGCCAAGGACATATCAATGCACTACCATCCCGATCAACTAGACCCGAGATATATAACTACCTCAAATCGAAATTGACAAATCATATCAGGATCATTAAACCAATGTCATACCACCAATGACACACCCAACAGAAGCTACCTCACTACGATTTCATTATCATGGTTTTTTCCTTGCATCAATATATGTGATCAAATGACATGTACTGATAATGATCTCAAGTCAGGAGACCAATACATATGTTAGACATCAACTGTGTTTAGTCAGTATTATGTATCTAGACCATATGACCTTTTTTAAGATTAATGTCATAGTTTCTTGAGGTTCTAATTTTAGATTGAGAACTGCTATAACATTTTGATATGATAAATAATATATGGACATTACCATTAAATAGTGGATTCAATAATGTCTACACTATAATTGTAGGTGTACACCATATATATCTAACTGTATATATGATATGGTAATCAAAATTTTTGGTCATGTTGGGTCAAGGGAACCCACTATTACAACAAACACTGTAAAAGATTCGTGGAACCAATAATCCAAAAAAAATTATTGATGAAGCCTATAGTGATTGAGATGATTAGGCACTTCTATGTCTTTGTTGGTCTTCATTGATGAATGGGGGATGTGAGGTAGATTATGAGAGAACACTCTGAGGGTATGGAAGGGAAGGCAGACAAGTATTCCAAGAATAATAGCTTGAAATTGATGCTTTGATGGGAAAGCGTCCATTGGTGAGTGATGAAGAGAATGGGCTTGGATTAATTATGTTTTCTAAAGTTCAAATCATGGAAACATGTTAGTTTTCTAGATCAGACTCCATGTGGGAGGTTGTTAGAATGGTGTAGGTTGATCCATTGGATGAAGTTGAGACAACTGATAGCGGCTGAACATCAATCTATAACTCTCGTTGGTCGACCTTTTCCAGTATAGCAATGATGGCCATTATAGTAGATCTGATTGGCAACACCAATAGTTGTATTGTAGCTGTGCAAATTTTGGTAGCATGGTACTATAACATCTTATACATTGATGGAAACAGTATTGTAACTCTACAAACATCAAGTCACTAGTAATGTAGCATAGTGGACTGACTATAAATATTGAAATTCTAGTAATACAGGTTACGGTAACACTATGTTTCTTTACGAGCTTATTTTGTGCTAGAGTTTCAATACACTGAGTATTCACCCTATAATTTTGATCCAAAAATAGTGAATTTATTATGTGTCTTCATAGACATAGGGATTATTCCCGAACAACGTAAATGTTTGTGTTTTTTGATCTTCTTCTTGTCTTTTGTTTTCAACCTTTTTACTCCACTTCTAGAAAATCGATTGTCATTGGAGCTCATGGTGTTTCTATAATATAAAGAGTGCAAACCCTATGGAATATCAAGGATGTTCAAAATCATGCATACATGTATATGAATACGGTTGTTAAGGAAGTGTTGGTGTAGTGTTACACCTCAATTGGACTTGGGTGTTCGGATGGCCTAGTGGGGAACCACAAAAAAACTTTATGAAAATTTGAAGGATAAAAGGAAGTCTGTATGAGAGCTTGCGGATGACTCAGTCGAAAAACCAGAATGAATCTCAAGTGAGAGACTGTTGAAGTGTGAGCTTCATTTTTTTTGGAAAGATGAAATGTTTAACCATTGGAAGGAGAAAATCTGGTGGCCTTATTTCTAATGACTACATGGAGATGGGGGACAACGGCCAGGTGTTAGTTCACCGAATGATGCAAGCATGTGTAGCAGGAGTCAATCCATAAAAAGCTCATTCACGGAAATAAGGAGTGGGAGGGACATCATGCGAGTTCACCGAGAGGGTGAACAGTTAACCGATTGGGTGTGTTGATGGCGAGATGCATTGATCAAATTAATGGTTCCTTTGTCTATCTCAAAGGATGTGGACTTAAACCAATGAAGATAGGATAACAGTGGTGTCTGGAAGCACTGAAAAACTCTATTATAGAATCAAGGAGGATCACTTTTGATCCACACAATGTGAATACTCATTCATTGTAATCAGCCTATTGTTAATTTGAATAATAGAGAAGAGTCATCATTTCCCCATGGATTGGGGTGCATACTTAAACCACACAAGTCTTTATGTTGTTATTTACCTTTAATGTTATTATTTATATCATTGTTTTTGATAGTTCATCTCTACATATTCTAGTGGTTTTACATTATGGTGTATTGGTTAAGTGTTCATGTCTTCAAAATTATAGACGTTGTATGTGAGGTTCATTTTGGGTGGGTGGGGGGGGGGGAATCACACCTGAACCAAGGCTAACATATATCACATAAACCAATAACATGAAAGGTGTACATGGACTGAATGGTTGTTTGAAAAAATGATGGATATGAACCAATGAAATCCCAATATAGTATGACAAAATAAAACATTTATTAAATATACCATATGTTTTAGGGTATATCTTAATCATATTAGGTAGGATTTTATGAAAAACATTGTCAATTTGATGCATGTCAATAATTTTGGAACCACAAAATCATATGATTAAGTTGAAAAACTCAAATTGGTGTTCATAGAATTATTATTTTAAACTTGATTTATTTATTAAAATTATGTTATGTTATGCCTATGGATTCAATGTAGAAAATTTCTATTGGCGAGGAAATTCTTATATTGGATTGAAATCCTTAGAAGGAAATTTATTATAAACTAAACTATATAAATTAATCTAAAAAATTTCAGAACACTGTACATGATCTATGCAATGGAGAATCTCTGATTGACAAAAAGAACGTATCAAACCGTTCCACCGTGTACTGATCTGTGATAGTGTGAGATGAAGACCAGAGACAGATAGGTTGCAGTGACTGATGGGTGGCGGACACATGCTACGATTGTGAGGAAGGAGAGGGGATGGTGAGAAGAGAACGAAGATGAAAATGGTGATGGATGGACTCAACCTCGAGGTCTGGGTGGTGCAGTTAAATTTGAGGGAAGGTGGGGAGTCATTTAGGAATTACAAGGGCTCTACTGTGTGATTAGAGACATGGGAAGAATGGGGGATATGGCTCATGTGGGAAGAGAAATTAAAGAAGAATAAAATGAGGAATAAAAAAATAATGATTTTTTATAAAGGAAAAAGGTCATCTGCGTGAATTATTGTCTGCAGTTTAGTCGGTGAACTGGAGCATCCGGTCCACTAGAATCAGGCAAAAAATTCACATAGAACTTTCACTATTCACCGGAACAATGAAAAAAGTTCAAGTGCGACTTTCACAGTTCCGGTGAACAATGAAAATTCTAGTGGGTTTTTTCCTAGTTCCAGTGGACCTGATGCTCCAGTTCCCCAGCTGAACTGGAGATGATTCTGGTACCTATTGGTTTGCATTTGGGAGATAAAAGAGTAAAATAAATTAATAAAAATAGTACATGCATAGGGGAGATACCCCTCCTTATTTTTTAATATAATTTGTCTTATTATTCTTAAATCTTTTGGTAAAAAAACATTTCAATACAATATTAGATTAACTATCATCCAGTGATAATCTGATATTGTCAACTAGATGAATAATTTAAGATCAATATGTGATAGATAATTCTGTATCGTGGTAGGGGCCACACAAAAAAACATGAGAACATAATTTGAAAGATAAATAAAATGTGTATTTATCAACATGTATATGTTAAAGATAAATGAGTAATTGAAATCAATTTATCTTCCACATAGATTATGATTATCATAATTTCATGCTCGATCAAGTTCATTTCAGGGGTGTTTTTGGAAATTTTGAAATGCTATCTGTTGGGATAGAGACAACCTGACACAAAAAATTTCTAGGGTGAACTCCTTATGAACATTTTAATGAATAGAATACAACGGTTCACTCCGTTTATCAATACAAAACCCCAATGTTGATGAAAATTCTAAATTTTATTTTTGTATATGGATGCATGTGTTGGTGATACATCAACGATTTCAACGACTTTGACGTGTGAGTGACTTCTAGTGGGGCCTCAGAAACATTATAACGCCTCGTAACCTAAAAAACTCATAATTACCTAATTTATAGAAAGTGTTACGCTTTCTGAAATTTCTAGATTCTATTTGATTTAATGTTTTAGAGAACTTGGATAAACATATACATATAAAACTATAACAATACAAAGTAGACACTTCCACTCGATATCCATTTTTCTCACAAAACACTATTACAGATATTCTATATTATTATGCGAAAAAGGCTTTTAACAACTCTAAAAATGATGTTAATGTCAGCACTGATAAATGGGTCCTTTATCTGTGCTAAAAATATGATGATGAAGGTCCCCCTTTATCAGCACTATTTTTAGCACCAATAAAGGCTAGCTTGCTAGGTGTACTGTTAATATAACAACACACCTAGAGAAAACATGTAAGATGTCAATGAAAAATACATAATTTAATTGAAATAAATTTAAAATCATTAATACAAAAAAACACTTCTATATACATTTCCAACAATGTTTTATATAATTACATTTACTATTATCCAACAAAAATATAACAACAATACTGTTTTATCTTTTTATGTCTATAACACCCTCTCAAAAATGCATGCCCATGATATCAGCTATAGAACAAATCATCTGAACCCGAGAAAAAGAATCTGCCAATAAAAGAAAACAAATATTATGTTATTAATACTATAAATAAATCAAGTAAACATTAATATGAATAGAATACATTAATAAATTGTCAATTATTAATCCAAAGGACACATTTGAAGTTATACTGGTTCCATAATGCATCGTATTGAGGTGAGGTTGATTCTTACACGTGAAAAATTTGTTATGGATTTTTGTCCTAAAATATCAAAACAATTCGAATGTGTTTACAAGGTTTTGAGTATGTAACTTGTTCTTTTACTAAAATTAATGTAAATTTTAAATAATGACACATTTGGAGTTATACCGGTCACACTGTTCATCATATTGAAATATGGATAATTCCTAACTGCCATAAATTACTGATGGATTATTGACCTAAATTCTCAAAACAATCCGAATGTATTTTCTCAATTTTTTGTATGTCAGTTGTGTTTTTTTAATAAAATGTCATTTCAAACTAGAAGCACACATTTTGAATCATATCGGTCGAATAGTGCACTAGTTTGAAATGAGACTACTTCATACATGTCACAAATGACGTATGAATCACAATCCTAAATTATCAATTAAATTGGAGTTTGTTTTCTTGGTTTTCAGTGAGTGACACGTTTTGAACTAAAATGGCAATTTTCAACTAATAACAAACACTTTTAGTCATATTGGTCAAACCATGTGTCTAATTGAGGTGAAATTGATTCCTACAGGTCACAAATGTCTCATGGACCATTTTTTCAAAAGTATCAAAACAATATGAATGCATTTTATTATTTTTCAGTATGTCACATGTTCTTTTTTACTTAACATAATGTCAATTTTAAATAAAAAGAAACACTTGGAGTCATAGCGGTCACACTGTGCGTCTAACTAAGGTGTGAATGACTCCAAAAAATAACAAATGACTCATGGAATTTTTTTTAAATTATTAAAACAATCTGAATGGATTTTCTCAGTTTTTAGTATATCACATGTTCTTTTTAATAAAATTATTGTAAATTTAAAACAAAAAGAGAACATTTGAGTTATACTGGCCACACTGTGAATCATATTGTGGTGAGTTTGATTCTTACACAACACAAATGACTTATAGTTCATTTTAATAATGTATAAAAAACAATCAGAATCCATATTATTGGTTTTCAGTTTGCGAGTTGTGTTTTTTTACTAAAATTTCATTTCAAATTGGAAAATTGAATTTTGAGTTAGACTGGCCCATCGTGCATCCATTTGATGTGAGAATGCTTCATAAACATAAAAAATGTCTTATAAATTATTTTCCTAAATTATAATAACAATAAAATCATTTCTTCTTCAATGTTAGTGAGTGACACGTTTTGAAGTAAAATATCAAATTTAAAATGATAACAGACACTTTTAGTGATACAGATCACAATATGAATCTGAATGATGTTCAATTGATTATTAAACATAAAAAATGAATCATGAATTATTTTCCTAATGTATCAAAACAATCTGATTAAATTTTGTCATTTTTCAGTACGACACTTATCCTTTTTACTTAAATTAATGTCTATTATAAATAAAATGACACACTTGGAGCCGGAACGATAACACTGTGTATCACATTGACGTGAGGTTGACTCTAACACATCAAAAATGACTCATGGATCATTTTCCTAAATTATCAAAATAATCCGAAAGTGTTTTCTCAGTTTTCAGAATGTCACTTGTTCTGTTTACTGAAATTAATGGCAATTTTAAATAAAAAGACAAAGTTTTATTTATACTAGTCACACTGTACATCATATTAAGGTTCAGTTGATTCATATATGTCATAAAAGACTTATATATTGTTTTCCTAATGTATCAAAATAACCCGAATGTGTTTTCTTAGTTTTGAGTATTTTACTTGTTCTTTTTAGTAAAATAAATGTATGTTTTTTAAAAATACACACTTAGAGTTATATAGGTCACACCACAAATAAAATTGAGATGAGGCTGATTCATACTCATCAGAAATGACTTATGGACCGTTTACCTAATGTATCAAAACAATCTGAATGCATTTTCTTGGTTTTCAGTACGACACTTACTCTTTTTACTAAAATTAATATCAATTTCAAATAAATTGTAACACCTAGAATTATATCCGTCACACCGTATATCATATTGAGGTTTAGTTTATTCCAAAACATAAAAAATAATTTATGGATAATTTTTATAAAGTATCAAAATAATCCAAATTTATTTTTCTTAGATTTCAGTATGTCATTTAATCTTTTTACTAAAATTAATGTCAATTTTAAATGAAATGTCACACTTAGAGTTATAGCGGTCACAATTTGCATCCAATTGAGGATTAGTTGGTTCCTACACGTAATAAATGAATTATATATCATTTTCCTATAGTATCAAAACAATCCAAATGTTTTTTCTTGGTCTTTAGTATTTCACTTTTTGTTTTTACTAAAATTAATGTCAATTTAATATAAATAGACACACTTGGAATTATACCAGTCACACCATGCATCATATTGATGTTTGGTAGATTTATACACATCATAAATGAATTTTGGATGATTTTAATAAAGTATCAAAATAATCTAAATTGATTTTCTTAGTTTTCAGTAAGTTACTTGTTTGTTTTACTAAAATTAATGCCAGTGTTAAATAAATACACACACTTAGAGTCATAGAGGTCACACCGTGTGTCCGATTGAGGTGTGGTTGATTCCTACACATAAAAAATTATTTATGGATTATTTTCCTAAAGTATCCAAACAATATGAATGTTTTTCCTTGGTTTTTAGTATGTCACTTGTTATTTTTACTAAAATTAATGTTGATTATAAATAAATAATCACACATTAATCATATTGGACACACTATGCATCATATTGAGGTTTGGTTGACTTATAAACATAAAAAATTACTTATGGATTGTTGTACTAAAGTATTAAAACAATCCAGATTTATTTTCTTGATTTTTAGTACATCACTTATTATTTTTACAAAAATTAATGTCAATTTTATATAAAAAGAGACCCTTTGATTCATACCGGGAACATCATGTATCAGATTGAGGTGAAGATGATTCCTACATGTCACAAATTACATATTTGTTGTTTTCTTAAAGTATCAAAATAATATGAATAAGTTTTCTCAGTTTTGAGTATGTCAGTTATCTTTTTTACTAAAATTCATGTCAACTTTAAATAGTAATAAGAAGAAGAAGTCATACCTATCACATTGTGTGTTGGATTGGGGTGCAGTTGATTCCTAAACATCCAAAACACTAAAAAGACCTTAAATTCTAATTTTATCATGATTTCCATTTTATTTCTTTATCGATCTATCAACACTGTATATTGAATTAATGTTCTTAGCTGAAAAAAAATTCTTGTTGTTGAAAGCAAGGAGAGTGGAAGAATATCATGTTCCCATTATATCATGAGAATTCACTGAAATGATCACATGATATTCCTCCAATATTTTATTTTTCAATGAGAATGTTTTTTTCTCCTAAATATCATTGACACAATGCAAATTTGGGATCTCAACAAAGAGAAGAAATGTAAATCACAATGATCTATGAAAAAACTAAATAAGTGTTAGATAAAAATGATTATGAAATTAACTTACAAATAGTAGATAAAATAATGAAAAATATTAATTAAATAAGTAGTAGTAATTCACCTTTTCACGATGGTTGTATAAAATTTTGACCAATTTCTATGATGTCATTATATCAGCTGCAGTCTCAAAGCTCAATCTCTCATGAGCATGAGTAAATTTGAACAAACCACCCTAACTCGAAAAATGCAATCCACCTCTACAAGAATTTTTTTTATCTGAGTAATACTACAAAAATTAAAAAAAAGAAACAATCCATTACTTCATTGGAAATGAAATCATCATGCTATTTTTGTAAATTCGTTCATCAGGTATGATGCCCATTCCGTTCTATGAAAATCTATATTACTTTATGAATATGAGTATTTTTGCAAGTCATAGTAGTACATAAAAAATATAAATAAACATAGGATTAAAAAAGTATTTAAATAAAATAATAATTACCTTTGAAAAGACCTCTTCAGGGATGCTAGTTTTTTCAGGGAATATGATCTCTCTCATAAATATACAAATGGAATAACTATAATCTTTTCCATTTTTTTGTTTCATACACAATAGAAAAATTGAGAAAAATAATTAATTTGTTTTGATATGTGTTTGTATAGTGAAATCTTTTTCTATATCGTGATACTTGTCCATTCATAGAACTTGTCACCATGCTTATGTTTATCCCGTGACTTCTGTAAGAACTCGGATCTTCATTTCAGGTATGGTTTCGTTTTTCTGGAGTTTTTAAGAAAAATGAACTTTATGAAAATTTTCTAAGTACACGTCGTGTGCTTTCTGAGTACACACCGTGTACTCTTCTCCGGCTCGAAGCTGTGTGCTGGCCGTGCCGGGCCACACACACAGTGTGTAGGGGTGACGTGGAGGCCGATTTTGGTGATGTATAGAAAAGACCTAGTATATACCTTGTACTCTAAAATTACAGACCATGTACTTTTTTTCATTAAACGCACTAGAGTCGCGCCTGATGGACAGAACACACCCCTTCTCCAGGTTCTTCATCCGAGAGCAACCGGTACGACCGGATCTTCGACGAGCTCCCGCCTCTTTATCCGTTCTCTGATTCGAGCACGGTGGAATCACAGAGGTGAGTTCTTCATTCTTATTGAGCCTTGTTTTCTGATTCCTTATCGTTTTCGAGTTATTGTGGGTTGAGCGTTTTGTGCGTTTTCTCAGATCTACGACGTTCTAAGGAGAATCTGTCATTGTGGTTCACGTATATCAATCTCCTAGGATCGAGGTAGGTGGTTTGTACCTTTCTGTTGAAAGTCGATGAGTATTTTGTGAAAATTCCACAAATTCCATTGGGTGGGGAATTGTTGGTTTCCTATTTTTCCCCTGATGTTTGCCCACTTTTCTGCATGCTTGTTTTGCCTGTTTGGCGTTTTTCCAGTTGCCCTGCCTAGTCGTAGGATAGTGGAACTGCTACTTTTTAAGCTGTTGAGCCTTAGAATGATAGCCAAGTAGTTATTGAGGTTTACTTGGATGATGTACGCGCGCTGAGCATGTTTTATCTTTCACTCAGGACTGTGAGAACCTAGAGTAGTAGAACAAAGGGAGAATTGATGGAAGGGCTTCTCCAGAGTGTCTTTTAATTACGATGCGAGACCATAGGGGGAATTGACGTTGAGTGATTCCTCAGAGAGTCTGTAGTTCCTCAACGCGGGCCACAAGGGGAATAGACGTTTAGTGCTTCCCCAGAGCGCCTTTAGCATGATACGAGACTATAGGGGGAATTGACGGTGAGTGATTCCCTAGAGATTCTGTTATTTTTTTTCATGGCTGAACAAAAGGGGTGAGACTGTGTGTGCCTCCTAGAGGGTTTCTATTACTTGTAGGTTGAACCATAGGGGTTAGGATGTTAGAGCTACCAATAGGGTTACCTATTTTCTTCTTGTTGTTGGTTGTTTACTTGTGTACTTTATTGTTAGAACTGTGGATTGTAGCTTCTTGTGCTTTCCTGTTTACTGCTTCTTGTTTTATTATTGCCATGTATTCATTGACTATTGGTTACAAATCATTGGGTGATTTCCTACTGGGATTATATCTCACACCCTGTTTGGGCAATGATTTTGGGCCCAAACAGACTATTTTGTTGCAGGTATAGATAAGGTAAAGCGCCTTTTACTTGAGGTTCTTGGTTGCACTAGATATGGAGAGCATGGGACCGAGCCATGGCTCTCGATGCTGAGGAGTTTATTTTGTTTTCCTTGCACTTTGTTTTTCAGTTTTACTTCAGTACGTTGGTTTGTTTACTACTTTCCATAGACATATGTACCATATTGCATCATTATTAGTTATCCATTTTTTCCGCTATTCAGTTCAGTTGTTTGATGTTTTTTATTGATTCTGTGATTGTGTTTGGTTGTATTTCGCTGTATACTTTACCAAATGAGGGAATAGTTTCACCATCGACTCACCAAGGCCCTCTCTACTAGTTGAGAGCCTATGGAATTTGGGGAAATGCACTTGAGGTCAAGTGGCGAACCAGGTACGGGGCACCAGTGGAGGGGCTCCGGATTCAGGTCGTTAGAAAGTGGTATCAGAGGAGTAATTTTCACTTGCTTTACTGTTTGGAGACTTTATCCTTGGATATGAAGGATACGGTAGTTGGTTTTAAGCTATGCTCAGAAGTATCTAACCCGTGTATAGGGAAAAGCCATACTACCTCGTTAATTGTAATTTTTCTGGGTTTGAGATTTTATGGTTGATCTGATTTCACCTAGAGTGATTCACATGACTTTTGCTATTATTGTTTTGATACATCAGTTCTATTTCTATCGCAACCCAATGAGATGAGGGTATTCCATCTCATGAATCATATAAGCACTTGTAGAAATCACATTCCATGTATTCTTTCCATGCCATCTTGGGTGCATTAGTGATTTCATGCTGTTGTGATAGACTCTGTGTAGATTATGCATGCTGTTGTGATAGATGCTTGATAGATGCTCTACTATTATGTTATAAAATTTTATGTTTTGATATTTTCTTAAAAATGATCTTGTTTTCTCTTTTATATGACTATGGGAGATGCCAAGCATTTATTCGTGTGGAGTATGGGCCCTCACGGATCGGAATATGGAACCTCTTTTCCTGGTTTTTAGTGATTCTGGGATTCTGTGCAGTTTCGGAGCTACTGCCCAGAATAACCCAGAATACACTGTGTGTAATTTTTGGATACATGCCGTGTAGTTTTCAGGCCATGTCACTGACTGTGTGAGCATAACACGATGTCGTGAAAGTAACACAAGAATACGTAGTGTATGGTAGGTACACGCCGTGTATGTTCGGAGCCGTGCACTCAGCCGTGTCACTAACAACACGGGTCGGGGAAGCACTAGTAGAAAACACCATGTCCAAAGGGAATACGCCGTGTAGTCCTGTCCAGGTACCCAGCCGTGTCACAAACAACACGAGCCAACTTTACCTTCGTTTCCACACACCGTGTTTGTTCGGAACATGCCATGTAGTCGTGTCCAGCTACCCAGCCGTGTCACGAACATGGGACGGTGTCACCTTTGCCTATACACACCGTGTTTGTTCAGAGAATACGGTGTAAGGTTCAGCCATGTAGATGACCATGTTCTTGACAACACGGGCCACCTAATCCTTGTCTACTACATGTTGTGTTTGTTTCGAACACACCGTGTAGTCTCATGATGAGTCGGGCCGTGTTGGTTAGCTGTGTGAAGAGACTCGGGTAGGGGAATAGTTTTCAAGTACACGCCGTGTATTGGGGTCAACACACCGTGTAGTTTGAGGTGTACAGGACTTGTAGGGTAGGAGTACATTCCCATGTTAGTGGCTTAAGAAGACACTCCATGTAGTTTTCATACACGTCGTGTAGTCGTGTTTTGCAATCTTGTGTGTTTTCTTCCCCTATTTCCATTTTTTACTATTGTGTTCTCTGTTCTTGTTTTCTGATCTAAGGTGTACTTTTGGATCTTTCAGAGCTATGCCTCTGAGACGTCCTCCAGTCGTACGTCTGTCTTCAGGAAGTGATCAGACGCCAGATATGGATGATCAGGGAATCCCTTCTGATCCTCTAGTTAGGACAGCCTTGGCACCAGCTGTAATACCAGTTGTAGGTGCGGATGTGTAGTTAAGGTAAGGTTTTATGAGTATGATTCAGAACTTCCAGGGAGTGCCGCCTCCTGCCACGACTATGGAAGAACTGACGCGGGTTTTTCAGCAGTAGCATCCTCCCACGTTCTCGGGGGAAGGAGGACCTCAGGTTGCAGAGTCATGGCTGGAAGCCATGCTGACTATCTTCTAGAATCTGGAGACGCCTCCAGAGAGGCGGGTCAATCTCGCTACCCACATGCTCCAAGACTCCACCAAGAGGTGGTGGGACGTGGTCTCACAGGTGGGTCAACAGCAGGATATGGTTTGGGAGGTGTTCCAGCACGTGTTCTATGACTACTTCTACCCAGAGACCCTGAGGGCCAACTGAGCCCAGGAGTTCATGAGCATAGAGCTGGGTACTCTTTCTGTAATGGAGTATTCTGCTCGTTTCACCGAGCTTCAGTGCTTCACACCCCTCTGGGATGAGAGTGGGGTGTTCTTAGAAATGAATTTTGAGGATGGTCTTTGGCAGGAGATCCTCTCGTAGGTGAACATCTTCCAGCTGAATTCCATCACTTCCATCGTCAACCAGGCACTGATTGCGGAGCACAATCTGAGAGACTCTGGAGATGCAAGCCAGGGCGGTCCTACTTCAAGAGCTAGTTTTCCTCCAGATGACAGAAAGAAGCACTGTAGAGAGCCTATGCGTGGTGATCCTAGGAAGTGATATGCATCGTCAGGCATCCAGGTGACATGCTACCAGTGTGGCCAGTCAGGGCACATGAGGCCGCAGTGCCAGAGGGACCCCGTGGAGTGCCGATATTACTGCAAGATGGGTTACCTTCAGTGTTTCTGTCAGGTTTTCTCACCAGCAGCTGGTGACTGGGGTTCTTCCATGACTCCTCGTTCAGGTGTAGCACCACCAGTTTCTAACAAGTCAGGGAACTGGAGTTCATTCGACCATTCGGGCTGAGGTAGAGGACTAGGCTGTGGCAGTCCACCACCAGTTCCTCAACACCAGTAGGGAGGTTCAGCTCAGAGTGGTCAGCCATGGACACAGGGCCGCAGTACAGGCTAGTCTTTTTCAGTGGAGCAGACTTATCAGGAGCAGGATCCTGGCCCTTCTTCTGTTCGAGGTACTATTTTAGTAGCCTCAGTTTAATCTTCATCCCTTTTCGATACTAGTGCTATGCATAGATTTATCTCCATTGCTGTCGTGGAGAGACTTGGACTCTACATCTTTTCTTCTGCCGACTTGTTGACACTAGAAACACCTTTGGCAACGAGGAAATCTAGTGTATGACAGTGTAGAGAGTGCCCCCTCGAGGTTGCAGGGTATCAATTCTTATAGGATCTCTATGTCCTAGAGATGACATGCTATGATGTCATCCTCGAAATGGACTGGTTGATTCCCTGTCAGGCAGTCATCGACTTTTATCACTGCAGAGTGAGTTTTGTTTCACCAGAGGGTGAGTCTTTTATTCATAAAGGTGAATGGGATGTTCGGGCGAGTCGAGCAGGACTCGAGCATCTTGGGCTAGGAGGGGTGATAGCCTAGATTGCTAGTCTTTATCTGGATGATCAGGGGACTCCACATTTGGACTTTCTTCCAGTGGTGGATCATTTCAGGGATGTCTTTCCCGAGGAATTTTGAGGTTTTCCTCCGGAGCGTGAGGTAGAATTATCTATTGAGCTCGTGCCGGGAGTGGAACCAGTGTCCATTCCTCCCTATAGTATGGCTACACCTGAGTTGTAGGAGATCATGAAGAAGTTGGAGGAGTTGCAGGAAAAGGGTTTCATCTAACCCAGTACTTCTCCTTGGGGTTCGCCTGTCCTGTTTGCGACGAAGGAAGATGGAACCCTTCGGCTTTGTGTGGATTATCGGAAGCTGAACTAGTTGACAGTCAAGAACCAATATCCCTTACCGAGGATCGATGACCTCTTTGATCATCTTCGAGTAGCCCAGGTGTTCTTTAAGATCAATTTGAGGACAGGTTACCATCAGTTGCACGTCAGACCATTAGATATTCCTCTGAAAGCCTTCAGGAGAAGATATGGTCTATACTAGTATACAGTCATTCCGTTCAGTCTCATGAACATGCCTGCAGTATTCATGGAACTGATGAACTGAGTGTCCCATCCTCACTTGGAATCCTTTGTCGTGGTCTTCGTGGATGATATCTTGGTGTACTCTCACACTTGAAACGATCATGCCACACATCTGGATATCGTTTTGAGTACACTGAGAGACAATCATATTTATGCTAAACTCTCGAAGTGGCACTTCTGGATGGATCAGATTCACTTCTCGGGTCACATCATCTCAGAGGCAGGAGTATCTGTGGACCCAGAGAAAGTGAGATCTGTAGTTTCCTGGGAGCAGCCGAAGAACGTCTTTGAGGTACGGAGCTTCCTAGGGCTGGCTGGATACTACAGATGCTTCATTCAGGACTTTTTTCATCTAGCAGCACATTTGACAGGTTTGACCGAAAAGGGGGAAAACTTATTATGGTCAGATTCTTGTGAGTCAGCCTTTCAGAAGCTGAAAGGGAGGTTGATGTCAGCACCAATACTAGTCTTTCCGGATCCTGGAAAGAACTACACTATTTACTGTGATGCTTTAGGTATCGGGCTGGGGGCTGTGCTTATGCAGGGGGATAGAGTAGTTGCGTAGGGGTCTTGATAGTTGAGGACACATGAGAGGAACTACCCTACGCACGATATGGAGTTGGTAGCTATTGTTTATGCCTTGAACTATTGGAGAGACTATCTGCTGGGAGAGCACTTTGTGGTCCTCACTAACCACAAGAGTCTCAAGTATATGTTCATTCAGCATGATCTGAATCTGAGGCAACATAGGTGGGTCGAGTATCTTCAGTATCTTGATTTAGAGCTTGCCTATAAATCTGGGAAGGGAAACGCAGTGGCAGATGCGCTAAGCAGGAGAACTCAGGTTCAGTTAGTTCAAGAGGCCAGCAGTGAGTGGCAGCTTATGGCTCTGTTCTCTAAGATGCATCTGGAGGTGCACGACAGATAAGGACAGACCTTCTTATCTTCTATAGTTGTTACCTCTACACTACTTGATTAGGTACAGATGAGGAAACTACCAGACACAGAAGGCTTAGTCCTTTGGGAGAGTGTGTTAGGAGGGGACCCTCTTCCTAGATGGACAATGGGCGACGATGAGATCTTGCGTTCCCAGGGACGCGTATGGGTGCAGGCAGACAAACGCGAGTAGCTGATGTGGGATTTTCATTACTCTGTTTGGGCATTTCATCCTAGCGTCACCAAGATGTATCGGGATATTCATCGCAAATACTGGTGGCCAAGTATGAATAAGGATTTTGCGGGCTTAATCATGAGATGTTCTACTTGTCAACAGGTGAAAGCAGAGCATCAGTGACCAGTGGGGCTTCTGCAGCAGTTACCCATTCCAGAGTGGAAGTGGAACGACGTCGTGACGGAATTCATGACTGGGTTGTTGAGGTCACCTTGAGGGAACGATTCTGTTTGGGTTGTCATCGAAAGGATCACGAAGGTTTCCCACTTCTTGTCAATGAAGGAGACCATCAGTGTCGATGATCTGCGACGACTTCACATCCAAGAGATCGTTCGACTGCATGAAGTCCCACACTCCATCCCTAGACTGATGTCCAGTCTAAGCGCACGATCTAGGTGCTTGAGGAAATGCTCTGAGCTTGCATCCTAGAATTTTCCGGTTCTTGGGAGAAGAATATTCCTCTGGTGGAGTTTTCCTACAACAAAAAATTTCAGGTGAATATTTAGATGGCACCTTACGAGGCCCTGTACGGTAGGGCATGCCGATCACCCTTTTGCTGGATGGAGGCAGGAGAGGTAGCTTTGCTGGGTCCTCATCTCATTCAGGAGACCTCAGAGCAGATAGAACTAATTCGGAAGAGGATGGTTACAACACAGTATCGACAGAAGTCGTATGATGATCAGCGAAGATGACCTCTACAGTTTGAGGTCGGGGATCAGGTTTTCGTACAGGTCGCACCGAGGTTGGGAAACAAGAGGATTCGGAGACAGGGTAAGCTTTTACCACTGTACGTCGGGCCGTTTGAGGTCTTGGAGAGAGTTGGGCCGGTTGCCTATCGATTATAGCTACCTCAGAGGTACCGGTCCATGCACGACGTCTTCTACGTATCTCTGCTCGGAAGCTACTTTTCAGACCCATCTCATGCCTTTCAACCTGAGGAGGTTGAGCTTGAAGAGGATGCATCATTTGAGGAGCATCCTATCTGGATTGTCGACAATAGTATGAAGGTTCTCCGCGGGTGGTTTGTTCCTCTGGTAAGGGTGCTATGGAAGCACGAGGGAGTACAGGATGAGACATGGGAAAGGGAGGTCGATGTATGATCATAGTGTCCAGAGCTATTCAGGGTTTCTTCTTCTCCACCTCGTTAGGGGAATTCAGGGACAAATTTATTTAAGGGGGGAAGTTTGTAAGAACCCGGATCTTCGTTTCAGGTATGGTTTACCTTTTTTTGGAGTTTTTCAGAAAAATGAACTTTCTGGAAATTTTCAAAGTACACGCCGTGTACATTATGAGTACACGCCGTGTACTCTTCTCCGGCTCGCAGCGGTGAGTTCTTCCTTCTACTTGAGCCTTGTTTTCTGATTCCTCTTCATTTTCGAGTTATTGTTGGTTGAGAATTTTGTGCATTTTCCCAGATCAATGATGTTCTAAGGATAATATGTCATCATGGTTCACGTATATCGATCTCCTAGGATCGAGGTAGGTGGTTTGTGCCTTTCTGTTAAAATTCAATGAGTATTTTGTGCAAATTCCACAAATTCCCTTGGGCGGGGTATTGTGGGTTTCCGGTTTTACCCCTACTGTTTGCCTGCATTGCTAGATTGTTGTAGTAGAGGTTTATTCTTGCGAGTAGAGTAATTTATTTTGTGCTTAGGTTGCTTTTCCATGCTTGTTCTACTTATTTGGCGTTTTGCCAGCTGCCCTGCCTAGTCATAGGATAGTGGAACATCTACTTTTTATGTTGTCGAGCCTTATAATGATAGCCAAGTAGTTCTTGAGGTTTACTTGGATGATGTACACATGCTGAGGATGTTTTATCTTTCACTCAGGACTGTGAGAACCTAGAGTAATAGACCAAATGGAGAATTGATAGAAGGTCTTCTCCAGAGTGTCTTTTAATTATGATGCGAGACCACCAGGAGAATTGATGTTGAGTGCTTCCTCAGAGAGTATTTAGTTCCTCAACGTGGGCCACAGGGGGAATAGAAGTTGAGTGCTTAGCCAGAGAGCCTTTAGTATGTTACAAGACTATAGGGGGAATTGAAGGTGAGTGCTTCCCCAAAGAGTATGTTATTTTTTTCATAGCTGAACCAGAGGGGTGAGACTGTGTGTGCCTCCTAGAGGGTTTCTAGTACTTGTAGGTTGAACCATAAGTGGTTAGGCTATGAGATTTACCCATAGGGTTACTTGTTTTCTTCTTGTTGCTGGATGTTTACTTGTGTACTTTATTGTTAGAACTGTGGATTGTAGCTGCTTGTGCTTTCCTGTTTACTGCTTCTTGTTTTATTACTTCCATGTATTCATTGACTGTTGTGAATAAATCTTAGGGCGATTTCCTACTGGGATTGTATCTCACACCCTGTTTGGGCCATGATTTTGGGCCCAAACAGACTATTTTGTTGCAGGTATATATAAGGGAAAGCGCCCTTCTACATCAGGTTCTTGATTTCACTGGAGCTGGAGAGCATGGTCGAGCCGTGGATCGCGATGCTATGGAGTTTATTTTGTTTTCCTTGCACTTTTTTTAGTTGTAATTCAGAACGTTGGTTTGTTTGCTGATTTCAATAGAAATATGTACCATATTGATTCAGTATTAGTTATCCATTATTTCCGCTGTTCAGTTCGGTTGTTGGATGCTGTTTATTGATTCTGCTATTGTGTTTGGTTGTTTTCCACTGTATACATTACCAAATGAGGGCATAGTTTCCCCGCTGACTCACCAAGGCCCTCGCTGCTAGTCAGAAGCCTCTGGCATTTGGGGAAATGCGCATGTGGTCATTTGGGGAACCGGGTACGGGGCACCAGTGGAGGGGCTCCAGATTCGGGTCGTTACAACATTATTCCTTGTTTTTCACAATATTGATGCTCCACCCTATCATAAAAGAATTCCTATTAAATGATAATATAAACTACATAAATTGAATTTTTGTTCTAAAATATTGTATGTAGTGTACTACATATTGACAAATTCCATCATGTATGGTGGTTTTGTTGGGTATCTATGTAGTGAATCCAAGAAATAAATATTTAGAGTATCAAAATTGACCTCAACGAGCATAAAATGTTTTCTAAACCAAAAAAAGGAATAAGTAATGAAATAAATGAAAATATATGTGATATAATTAAATTTTAGAGTTTCACCCATACATCATTGGTATTAAGAAGATTCGGTCATCAACAATTTTCCATTCAAACAATTTGACCAGGTTTTCCACTATTTCAACTATTTTTCTAGATTATATTTTTCATTGTTCTATAGAGGTGGAAAGAGTAATAATGATTACAAAAACCATTTCATGGGGAAATACATTCAATTGGTATTGATATATACACCTACCAAAAATATGAAATTTATTTAGTCCTAATTAATATAGTATATCATCTTTTAGAAGTTCGAATCATGAAAAAATACATTATTAATACATTTAAAAATTAGGCTCCTAACCATTCATATTTGAAGATTTCATTTAAATTATCAACACCAATGTAGTCTTTTTGTTCCACTCCATACATATTTTCTTCAAAATCAACTATGTTGATACTAATATTTTGTGACATTATATCCACACGAACCTTCAATGTTAGTAAATGCATACATATAATGGGTGAGGTAAAGGTGTTTTCAAAAGATATTTTTGATAGATTGGTCGATCACTTAGATGGTTTTGAGTCAATCTTTTATTTCACCCCCTTTCCTTTTTCTGTCTGTAATAACATTCACCGGTTCAGTCCTTTTTCATTAGTTATTAAAGTTTTATCTTGAAAAATAAATAAAAAATGACTAACTCCTTGTTGACATGTTTTATAAGATGTTATGGACATGTGATGAATGTTACAATGGCTCGGTTGTATGAATATAATCGTCATCAAGTAGAATTGGTATCTTGAAACTTGGCTCATGAGATACACTAATCACCACTCTCACATGACCTATTAGAAGTGGTCAATTGTGGATACTATCATCTTGGAAATTGAACACCATATCCCTTACTACAAGGAGATGAGTGGGTATTGAAAGATATAAATCACAGTCATTTTCACCCTATAGAATATCAGTATAGGAAAGTTATTAGGGTCTATCTGATTCACAGTACACATAAACTATTATTAAAATGATGATTACCTAGACTAAGTCATCTCTTTTAGGGAAATGGATCACCTCAAATCTAGTGGGGGTATCTTCATGCAATGGTTGTTATTCACTTGTTTATTCTCTTTTTTCCCCACCATAATAGTTGTTTTCAACTCCCTATTCCATTTTATTTGTTTTTCCATGAAATCTAATCTTGATTTTATGTATTTAATTTATGCACTTTTATCCTCCTATTGTTTTTTTCTAAAAATATGTTAATGTTTTCACCCCAAATCCCACACCTCTAACACGACCATATTTTTCGAGCCGCTTGAGGGCCCACAAATGTTGGTGTTCATTCGGTATAGGTGATGATGATTCTAGTGACTATGTCAGATAGAGAGTATGGGAAAATAAGTAATCATTGTTATGTAATAGTTATTTAAACCAAATTGTTTATTATGTCTTACATATACATGTTTCACACACATTGGTGTGTTTTCATCTATTATTATCCCATATTTATTTACATGTACCTCCTTCCATATCACATGACATGGGATTGATGTGTCTTTGGATTTGGATTCATCAATATACATATAAATAAAGGAACATAATTATGTTGTTGTTTTCTGCCATATAAAAGTATTATAGTTGATTTAAAATATGTACCATTTTTTTCAGGTGATGAGTATCCCTTCCTTTCTTTACAGTAGAGGTATGTAGGTTTTACACCCTATTCATTATCTTCATAACTCATTTTCTATTTCATAAATATTTTTTTTTCAATCAATGTGATGAATGCTCTAATTGTCAAACAATGTGTTACTATCCACAATGTACCTAAAAAGTCACATCTATATAAAGAATAGTAAACATATCCCATGGTTTTTGGGTTATCAAATGTGCATACATAAGTAGTGGGTGCAGGTTTATTTTCCATTTAGCATAATTAAGATAATGACTCATTATAATTGTGTGAAAGTCTCTATTAATCCTTCTAGAAATCATTAATACATATTTTTTGTGGGATTCAAATACTAAAAATGCACTCTATAAGGTATGATGAAGAGTAATTCAATGCTTCATTATTTTATTTTTTAATAAAATAATGAAATGGTATCATAATGTTTCCATAATCTCTTCACACATCAGTTTCATAAGAATGTTCACAACATGGTACCATGAATCTACATCAATTTTCATGTGTTGTCGAGTGAAAATTATGATGTAACTATAGAACATGGACTTTTGGTGGTTAATATTCTGGCCCCATGAATTCTATTAGACTTCATATTTGATGCCTTTGATTTTTTCCTTAATGATTTTTTTCTAACTCCATAAAACTATGATGCTCCTATTTTTTATTCATCACCGGTCCTTAGTTGCCTACCATTTCATAGAATTCAACATCGTTAATATGTTGTTCCTCTATAATGTATCATCATCATGTGATTAGGGGTGTTGTACCTTTTTACTTAGATAAAAAACAGGTTGAGAAACCTGTTGTTCCTCTAGATTGGGAGCACCGACACGTGCAGAAGGTCATCGCTCCTCTACACTATGAGCAATAATAGTTTGAGAGAAATGTTATTACTTTGGATTAGGAGAACCTGCACTTACAGAAGAAATTATATTCTAAAGTGGTTTAACATTTAATTTAGATTACATAAATATAGCAACAAACATATAATAACATGATGTTACACAATGTATGTTACAAAAAATATATAACCTGATTATTGAACTCGATTTTTTAAAGTCTGATGGGATTTATCCCCTCTATCGACTATCTAAATCCCTTCATTTTGGTCTCCACTAACATTAAAAATCCCCTTCTACATTGGGACCACTACAAAATTATTGCAACATCCCAATGAAAGCGTCATCCTATGTTGAAGTTTCATCCGAACCTTCAATGGTTTTGGTCGATAAGAGAATAATTGACCACTTTCAGTTTTTGGGATCTAGAACATAAAATACTTTTATTGCCTATGATTCCATTATAAATGGTTCATCTTTATACCATTACTTACTGAAATAAAATTTCATAAATCCCAATTCATCTATTTTAACAACACTCATATTATCAAAACACATTCATTGAAAAATTGGTACTTGGAATGTTGTATAATCTACCTCCCATATTTGTTTAATGATGAAAAATTATGACATATTTTCATAAATTGGATTTCTTTCCTTAGTACTAGAAACATGCATCACTTCAGCCACAAGTGTAACTCAACCATTTTTCATGGTACTATCTTCATCATGTTAACTTGTATAGAACATATAACCATTAATTACATAACCATTGGAAGATAATATATTCACACTTGGTCCTTTGGCTAGCCATCAAAGTCTTTCTAAAATTGAATCTTGATTTTCATCTAACTCCTTGAAAATATGGTCCCAAAACCATCCTATAAACTATTGATTATGTATATTTGATATCTATCATTCATAAATTGATGGATTAAAATGAATAATAATTTATTTATGTGTTTAAACATATAGGTAAACCTCCAAACTATTATGAAAAAAAAGTTGGGTCTGCTCTCGATCTATAATATTTATTATGAAAACATCTCCTCTAAAAATTCATTCACCCACAAGGTGCCCATTATGACAATAGTTAGGCAGACCAATGATTTTCACACCAAATAGGTATTAATTATATAATTCTATGGCTTCCGAAATAATATATCACTCCACAATACAACCCTATAGCCAACATCTATTTTTGATATACCCTTTAAAAATATTCATATAATGTTCAATGAGGTATATCATTCTATAGTGAATAAGACCACATAATTGAATCTCTCTCACCAAGTGAACCATCAAATGAACCATGATATCAAATAATTATTTTGGGTAGAACATTTACAATTCACATAATATAAAAACAATTTCTCTGTCCATAGTCAGAAATTTTGCAGGATCAATAAGTCTTCTGCACGTAGCTTTGAATAATAAACATAGACTGGTTAATGTATCATGGTTATTCTTGAGAAAATTAAAATGTAAAGTGATAGGAATTAGATCATTCATCTAAACATGGAAGTCATGTTATTTTGGATCCTTTAATTTTGAATCATTCATTGACACAATATTCTTGATATTCGATGATTACCCATCTCAAACCTTTATGTCATTAACGATGTTGGAAAACTAATATCTCTCTTGCCTTAAAAGAGCGTAACAAGATGCAGGAAGAAAATTTCTTTTTTCACCCTTCACCGATGCTAACTCTTCTCATATTCCCATGTGATCCATGTCTAACTTATACTTAATTTCATTATTTGTTTTTACAAGTGAATTTAGTAACATGATGATGACACTCTCATATACATTTTTTCGACATGCATAACATAAAGAAAATGTCTAACATTAAAATAATTCTAGTATGGTAATTAAAAAAATTGATCACTTTTTCCAACCAGTATTCATAAGTTTTTTCAAAAATGGTTTACCAAATGATGTTTCCATATATTTTACTTTCTCAAACAGTTGATCACTTATTAGTGGATATTATATTGTACGTTCTTCTGAACATCCATCGAATGATGTCATCCAAGATCAGTACTTATTCCATCGTGGTAGAAATCTATGATGTCAAAGAAACACAGTATTTGATGAATGTTTCAACCTAATTTTCTGTGTACCTTTTTCACAAATGTATTAACATTTAGTTCCATTAACATTATATCCTAAAAATTTCCATTAATAGAAAATTCATTTTTCATCCTTTACAACATGGCCCTCAATGTGAAATCTTAATTTTTGTAACATCATACAACATAACACTCAAATCTAAAAATTTCAAATACTTGATCAATGGAGAAAAATAAACATCAATTCCATTACCCAGTTGTTTTGGTCCTAATATAAGCCTATACAAAATGATGTATTTTTCTTTCATGCATAACCATGATGACAAGTTACAATTTACCAACATAAACAGGCATGTACTATGAGTGATGATTTGAAAACCAAAATAATTCACTCTATATATAGAAAACTCAAGATGAAGGTTTCTCGGCTTGTTTCCAAATTCAGGATACTCATGATCCATTCTCTTCAACTAAGGAGAGTCTATCGAGTGATGTAGTTTCCCATTTTATTTTTGTATCTATGTGCCACATCAATTTCCCTAAATTATCCTCACTTCCATATAAGAGCCTAAACCTTGGAATGATTAGAAAGTACCATAGAAATTTCATAAGACCATATTCATAATTATTTTATTGAGAATCACCTCACTTTGGGAATTTTGTATGTGATTTGTGGTCCTTGAAAAATTGTATACAGACATTCGGCCAGGAGTGTATTATTTCAAATATCATACCCATCGAGCGTAGAATTCATTTGGTTTTGTATGTTCGGCTTGGTAGCTCATTATATTTTGGGATCATGTAATTCAAGAGATCAATTAGTTCCATAAAACTAATGTCACTCTATCCATTTCCTACTTTCAAATTATATAGGTTTAGTACAAATGAAAATGTTGTCTATTTAGGGCAAACAACATACAATGATGTCTTATAACTTCTAATTTTTTTTTTGGGAAATCATGAAGTTAATCTTCAACTATCCTTGTAATTTCTTCAATACAATTTTCAAAATCATTCACATCTGTAATCACATACTTGACATGGTCATCTTAAATGTCTACACTTATAATAATCATATCAGATGATCCATAAAACGTTGTGTAATCCTGTCCACTAGATACATATTCTTTTTCCCCATGTTTATTCCAAAATTTATAACTTCAATCTATTTTGAGACATATAAAGTGTTCTTAAAACTCCAATGGACTAATTAGTCTTGAAAAATAATACCATAAACATGGATAGAGGATTTGAGAAGGGTCACATGCATGATCTTTTTCAAACAGAATGAATTATTTCACTACATCTTCATACTATTTTTTCATACAATTGACATCCATCCATTCCTTATTAATATCCATCCAATTTGATTTAGTGATATTAATATTTAAGAAAATAAATACACAAAATATGT